>VDFB02058242.1:84360600-84516719 GCA_007258455.2 Sequoia sempervirens
CCTCCCTCCCTCCCACTCTCTCCCACCCTCTCCCACTCTCTCCCACCCTCTCTCTCCCACTCCCTCTCTTTTAAACTCTCACTTCCACCCCCTCTCCCCATCCCACCCTACCTAGACAACTCTCTCTCTCTTAAAATTCTTCGTCCCTCTAAAGACATACATAAATACATACAAACATAATACATATGTACATAAAATTCTACATCCATGCAATATACATGCACTAATACATATAGGCATACATACATACATACATACATGACACACCAACATACATGTACATACAAACATACAAATATATCAAAAAACATTCAATAGAGTGGCATTTAACATAAATTAAGACATAACGTGAGTGCATTATAACGCACACACATTATGTCTTGCTTGACATGTATCCCGAATAAGCAAAAAATTGTCAAAACTAAGACATAACGCGAGCGCATTATAACACACGCACGCTATATTTTGCTTTGGGAATCCTTGAGCCTTAGCATTGGTATTTGAATTGGAATGCCAACCCAAAGGCTTGGAGGGCATTCCCAACGACCAGAGATGTGTTTTTGCAAATTCTACAATTTTTTCACATAATCGGGTTCGTGCTCACCATCAGGATTGCATCTGGTTAAATATCAACAAAATCAAGCACATGGGTAATGTTAGGTTCTCTCATAGCTATCCAACAATGTAATTTTTTTCATTTTTTAACAATGTTAAGCCTTTCATCCATAATTTCTTTTGTTTGTATGTCTCTTTTTTTCCAAAAAGAAGTGTTTGGTGTTTTTTCGTTATAAATTAACTGTTCATCGAAATTTCAAATAAATTACATTTTTAGAAACTATAATCCATTCTACAATTTAAAAAAAAAACATTTAAAAAAATTAATTACCTTCAAAAAATTTTAGGGGGAGCACGACCAAAATTATGCTTTTCAGGAAGTGTCCACTTAAAAAATTAGTAAAAAATAAAATATTTATTAAAAAATTATCAAAAAAATCATGCATCAACTAGATACTGTTAGCTAACTTTTGACTATAATGATTTTAAAAATACTACAAAAAAGTTCACCGTGCTTGGGTTGTACAAGAGTTGCTATGTTATGTTTTTCTAACAAAAATAACACCAATTTGTGTATGTCCCTCTTTTGAACCCCTTAATCTCAACAATTTTCAAAATAAATTAGTAGTTTAGAAAGTAGACTCGGAGCACTTCGATCCTTGTTTTTGTTCTATCTCAAAATTTTAAGTGTAACTATCCTCAATTTCACGTCCAAGGTCAGTATTTCCTAATTTCAAAAAAAGAGGCCACTTAAGCCCCCTTTTTGGGAACCATCTTGGTGCACTTACCCAACTATACTCACTTTTTCTTCAATACTTGTATTCTCTATAATTGAACAATCAACATTATAAATTGGCTGGTTAAATATACCCTGGCTGTAATAAACAGGATCCAAAACTTTGTCATTATCCTTTAATTCTTTTGATACCTTACTTAGATTACAATTTCTAATCATCTCTACTATCAACCTACAAAAATATTTGATTCTTATTTCATACTTATCTTCGTAATTGTACCAATGATCCTCTAGAGCAGGTTCATTTTTATAGAATGACCAATAATCCTAGTGATTCTTCTGATTGGGTCAAATCTACTTCTCAATTTATTGTACATACAAGCTCAACTTAGTATCCACACTCTTTGCATTCTATATACTAGCACAAGAATATACACCAATTTTAATAGGGAAATAGTAACCTGACTTATGTTTCCTATCAATCAATTTATGCACCTCACTCACTTACCTACATACTTCCATTAGAATTATTCTATTAGATGGGTATCTAGAAAGTTTCAGAGGAGCTTTATGTAAACCTGCTACCTTGATATAAGAAATTTTTTTAAATTGAATATGCTAATTACCCCAATTCTTCAACTCTTCCATTGCCTCTATTGATATTCTCTTGGCATAGTCACTTTCTAATCCTTGAATAATTGCATACACAAATGCAATAATTCCTATTACTCGAATTCAACTCTAATTATGGATAGTGTTCATATACTTTTATTTCATCACGTTGTAAACATCCGTTCCTCAACAACCCAAGAAATGCTCCTTGAAAAGCAAGAAAATACACCAAAAAAGAAGTCATGTAGAATTTTTTGCTATTCAACACTTCCTTCAGTTGTGCATGCAAACTATTGCTAATGATTCTTGCCCAGTCAATTTTCTTAGTTGAAACTATTGTCAAAATATACTAGCACATCCATGGTTGAAACTTTGTCAGATGAGAATAACCATACACCCTACTCAACAATGTGATATAGTCTTTAACATCCTCTCAAAATTCAATTTTGTGTTGTACCTTTTCCATTTTAAGTACTACCTTCCTAGGATTAAGAAACAATTGATTGCTCATCAACATAAGGAACATGGTAGCATTTTTTTCAAAATAAAATAATCCCTTTTTCAAGTCAAATTCTTCATATTTTCCACATGAGGGTATTCAAAATACCATTTCAATCATCTTTGCACTTATATCTAATACTATTTCACCACATTGTCTTACTATTTTTCCAATCTTATCATCATAGAATTGACCATAATTCAATACTAATTCAGGATATTACACTAAAATTGAAATTGCACCTACCTCTACCAGTCCTGATTTTACCAAATAAGTAGCCATCATTGGTCTACCTGCCTCATTCCCAAGTCTACCATGTAACTGATTAAAATCTACTTCTCCCAATTGTGTATCTCCAATCTCTAGATAGGGCAAGAAAATTTTGGAAGCAGGATAGTAACCTTTGTATTGATTCTTCATCTTTCTAACCTCCCCTTTCCTTGTTCCTAAATAGTCAAAACATTATCATTTAGAATATACACAAACTTAATTCAAAACTCACACAATATCCCACTATCCTCTTCAAAATTGTTATTTGAATACTACATTCTTCTCCATCGCTCGGTAGAAATATTGTCTATCACCTACCAAACATCGACATTTACTTCAACCCACACCTGATGCACCTCGACAATATCCTACTTTTTTTATCCTTTTCAAACACTAATAATTAACCTAAACCTATAATCACTGATACCCAAAAGTTGTAAACCTTTTCTACCAATCTATATATAATATTTGCCAAACAACATTTCAAAACCAAACTATAACCAAGATAAATCAAACAAAATAAGAGAACAGAAAAATAATACATAAAATGACAACTTCAAATGTATCTATAGACTTACCTCCAAATTGCCTCCACCACAGAAATGAGAACCAAATTTCCCATAACCGAAACACACACAACACAACACTTGCTGAATGAATCAAATAAATTTGAACCAACTATGTAGAACTCACTCAGTGCACAAAAAAACATACTAGCATAATTTGCATAGCACATGACATGATACAATTATGAAATATCACAATCATATTTAAAACTATGCAATACATGGCACTAATTATATTCAATTAATCTATTAAAATATAATAAATTCCCTAAAAACAAGATGACAAGACCTTCCCACCACTGGCTATCAGGACTCATGCACATGACAAAGAACATTGCTTATTATTATGTATCATTATCATAGCAACTAGATCACACCATCCCATAATGTTTCCTTTACTCGCTACATTTTCATGATCGAGAAACAATAACCTTTCCATAACAAATATATATTCTTAATATTTACCACATCTTACAATCCCATGAAAATAGTTCTCTTGCACCCTTTACCACTCATCTACACATGCGAAAAACCACCACATATAAAAATATAATATTTAATTTAAAAAATTAAACTAATTGTTTTCTCGAATTAATCACAATTTATTTTTTCATAAACATCGATCTTTAAATTAAGAAAATAGTGAAAAATCCCAATAACAAGAATTTTGATCCCAAAAATGCATAGTAATTAGTTATCTAATTATTATTTAATTAAAGGTATTGAATTGATAAATGTAAAATACCATAACTATTATTAATATTCTTATAGTTATAGAATTCGTATTATATGTAGTTATTATATTAATATCATTATACTTATATTAATCTTATTATAAATATTTTCCTTAGTACTTATTATTCAGGTCCCACACACCACATGGCCACATTTCATGACCTTATCCATCTAACAACACCATTGAGGCACTCTTATCTTCTTCTATCTTGCACTCTCTTCTAGCTGATATGGTTTAGGAATTAGTGGCTTCATGCTCTTCACGGTTCAAGGCACATCTTCGACTTCTACAACCAACTTTGGGTTGTTGTTTTATTGCTAAATTGAAGACCATGTTCAAAGCAGTTTAGTTCTTATTCAAGCATGTGTTGGAGGACCCTTTCTACGAACCATACTTTGCACCTCCTGATGATCTTGCTTCCTCAAAAAAAAGTGGTGTATGATTGTTTTGGTCTACAAGCCTTCTACACTTTTTCCTCTTGCTCTGATGAATTCCATTAGTTTTTTTCTTATATCTAGCTTGTGTATATTCGTGTCTCCTTTTGTCTCTAGCCTATATCTAAGCTACTAACCATGACATTATTTGGCTCTTTTTGGGGTTCTTGTAATAATTTTTCCAGGGATTTGTTGCTATTTTGGTGCTTGTAGAAACATATGCACCTTTGCTCTAGGATATATGAATGGTGCTCGACCAAGATTTCCTGGCATCAGTGGACAGGTATAGAGTAAACATGTACATTTCAACCCACTTCCTAGCCTCTCTCTTAGACCTAGGAAAGTTGAAGGTCAAAACATTGTTGCTTTGTGAGCTATTTAAGCAGGACTTGCTGGTGGATAATGTTGATATCGTGGTCTTCACAATTTCTGGTGTTGGTATCCCTTGGCTAGGGGAGCTTCCCAAATTGCTCGAACTGAATGCAATGTTGTTGGAAAATTGAATGCTTCTGAGCCTTCTGCTCTCACATCAAATCCCCTGCTTCACCTACCCATCAGGAGCCCCCAATTTCAACGGTAGTTTTTGGGATCTTCATCCCTGCAGCTCCTGACATCCACTGAAGTAAATGTGGTAGCTCATTTTGAATTCCCAATTAATGCTAGTAGGTAATTTTGAATTTGAGAGAGAATGTTTGAAAGACAAAAGGAATGAAGGCAGTTTTATTCTGTTAGTTGAGAAGACTCAGTTAAAATTGAATTCCTGAGTAGTAGCAGTCTGAAGGGAATGTTCTTTGTTCTTTGTGTGATTTAGAGAATGTTTTCTGTGTGAGCTTCTGAAAGCTCCTAAACAACATATGTTTGTTTTGTGTGTGAGAAGAGATTGCTCCTAAAGATCTCTGTGTAGCTCATGCCAGTGAGCTCCTAGTAGCTCCTAAAGTTGTCTATTTTTGGTTGAGCAGTTGATTGCTCCCAGCAGATACTAATTTGTTGCTTAGAGTTTTCTTTCAGTAGTTTAAGTTTAATCTTTCCTGTATTGTCATTTCCAACTCAGTTAATACAAAAGGAAAATATTGCATGCCCATATTTGTTGTCTCCTCGCATTTTTGGTTATTCTACATTTGTGTATTCCCCTGTTTTGTGTTTTGGGGAAACAGAGCATTAGCTCTATGTATTTCTGTGCATACAAAAATTTAGACATGGTATCAGAGCCATAGGCCCCATTTCCTTGTGAGTTAGGGAATTTTTTTTCTGGGTATTGAGTTTTTCTGTGTAGGAGACATGGCTGGAGATGAAGGAAAGAGCTGGCAGTAGTTGCCATCCTTTAATGGATAGAACTATGATGTTTTGGCAAAGAAGATGAAGACCATTATGGTCACCAATGATTTGTGGGAGTTTGTGGTCAATGGATTCAATGATGTGACTAAGTAGCATATGTTGTGCTCACAAACAACCAGAAGAACCAGTTGAACAATTTGAGGAGGAAAGATGCTAAGGCATTGAGTTTGATAGAAGCAACCTTGATAGAGGCCATTTTTCCCATAATAGCAACAACTAACTATGCAAAAGAAGCTTGGGAAATCCTCCAAAAAAATTATAAAGAAACTAACAAGGTCAGATTGGTGAAGTTCTAGATGCTTCAAAGAGAGTTTGAGACTCTTGAAATGGATAGTGAGTCCATCTCAGTTTTCCACACAAGACTCTCCGGTTTGACCAGTTGAGAGTGAATGCTGAGATCATTGATGATCAGAGGATTGTGGAGAAATTCCTTAGGATCTTACCCATGAAGTTTGATGCAGTGGTAATTTCCATTGAAGAGGAAAATGATCTCACAATGTTGTCTGTTGATGAGCTGATTGGTTCTTTGCAAACCCATGAGCAATGCCTAAATAGGTCTACAAGTTCCTCCCAAGAGAAATATTTTAAAGCTCAGTCAAATGCAAGATGAAGGGGGAGAGGTAGAAACAGCTCCAGACATGGTAGAGGGAGATCTAGACATGGTAATGTTGGAGAAGAAAGCTCGATGTGAGAAAACAACCAAGAGGGAGCAAGTAGCCCGCAGACCAGCTCCCAAAGAGGCAAGAAGAACAACAGTTCGAACCAAAAGAATGATAAGAGCAATGTAGAATTCTACTATTGTCATAAGTTTGTCCATTATGCAAGTGAATGTTGGACAAAGTAGCGTGATCAGTCAAAACAAAGTGCAAATGTGGTTGATTCGAATGTGGGTGAAGGAAACCAGTCCACAACCTTCATCATGTGCAACATTGGTGAAGAAGGTAGCCCCGAAGTCTATTATTTGGACAGCGGTTGTAGCAACCATATGAGTGGTAATGAAGTCTTTTTTCCTTCATTGATAAAAATGTAAAGTCTGAAATTAGAATGGGGAACAATGGAGTAGTTCCTATTGTTGGCAGAGGATCTATTATGATCCAAAACAAGCAAGGTGAGAAGAAGGAGATACAGAATGTATTTCTTGCTCCTGGGTTAAAGCACAATCTCATGAGTGTTGGTCAGCTAATCCAAAATGGATACAAAGTGTTGATGGAGAAGGGTCAATGCATCATTTATGACAAGAATGAGAGGATGAAGGTGTTTGTAGTAGTCCAAATGACAAAGAACCAGATGTTTCCCTTGAAGATTGAGATGTGTTTCTCATCTCAATCCATTGCTGCACCTATCAAGAATGGAGAATGTACAGTAGTACATCGTGTCATGCTCAAGAGCACCATTCAAGACCCCTCCAAGCTATGGCATCTCAGGTATGGACATTTAGGCTATGTTGGTTTGATTCTTTTGTCCAAGAATAGAATGATTGATGGTTTTCCAAGGATAGTAGAGCCTAATGGTAGATGTGAGGCTTGCATTTTTGGCAAGCAAACATAGGCAGCCCTTTCAATCGAGAAACTCTACAAGGGAAAGAGCACCATTGGAGGTGGTGCACACGGATTTGATAGGCCCTATGAAAATCATTTATATTGGTAAAAGAAAATTTTTTATGACCTTCATTGATGATTACAACCATAAGACATGGGTCTATTTTTTGCAACATAAGTCTGAAGCATTTGATAAGTTTTTTCTATTTAAGGCCCTGGTTGAAAATGAGAGTGGACATGTGCTTAAGGTTATAAGTTCAGATCATGGAGGAGAGAATACCTCTAACTTGTTTGTGAATTTTTGTAAGCAAAATGGAATCAAGAAGGAGCTAACAGCTAGTTATACTCCGTAGCAAAATGGAGTGGCTGAGAGAAAGAATAGGACCATCGTGGAGATGGCAAGGAGCATGATGAAAGTAAAGGGACTCCCTATTGAATATTGGGGAGCGGTTGTAGCAACAACTATTTATCTGATTAATAGAAGTCCAACAAAGGTAGTTTGTGACAAGATCCCTCAAGAGGCATAGACAAGACGCAAGTGGATAGTTGAGTATTTGAGAGTGTTTGGTTGTGTGGCATATGCCCACGTGCCCAAGGAAAAGAGGAAAAATTGGATGACAAGGGTGAAAAGTTTATTATACATGCTATAATGAAGATTCCAAAGCCTATCAGCTATACAATCCAGTCACCAAGAAGATAGTGATTAGTAGGGATGTGGAGTTCCTAGAAAATAAGTCATGGGATGAAGTGGTAGATTCTGACAGCTCAGAACTACTCCTGATAGCTCATGAAGAAGCAAAAACTAAACATGAAGTTCAATAAGAGTTTGCAAATGCTCCTGAAAGTGTTGGTCGAGCTCCTAAAAGCTCCGAAAGAGCTCTTAAAAGATCCTAATGGCTCCTGAAGCTAGAAGATGGTCAATAAGATAGTTAGGAAGATAAGTATAGTCAGCCAAAGGATTGGCTCTTGAAGCTATCGGTCGAGCTCCTGAAAGCTCCCGATAACTCCTGAAAGCTCCTGAATTGAGTAGACAGAAAGGAAAGTAGCCAAAGACAGCTAAAAGATTGGATCCTGAAAGCTCTAGAAGATCAGCTCCTGAAGAGACCCTTAGAGCTCTTGAAAGCTTTGGAAGAGCTCCTGAAATTTTTCAGTAGAGCTCCTAAACCTCCCTGTTTAGCACAACAGTAGCAGTAGTGAAAGTTCAGATCCACCTCTCACCTCCCTAATGCCAAAGAAGACCAAGAGTCTAAGGGATATCTACTAGAATGAAAGGTATGATGAAGAATTTGATGAGAGTGTGAATTTTGCATTATTTTCTCATGGTGATCCAGTTTATTTTGAAGAAGTTGTGAAAAAGGAGAAATGGTGTGAGGGCATGGATGAGGAGATAGATGCAATAGAGAGGAACAACACATGGAATTTAACTGATTTTCCTCCCAAAAGGTAAGTTATTGGAGTGAAATGGGTCTACAAGACCAAATGCAATGCCGAAGGAAGGATAGAGTGGCACAAAGCACAATTGGTGGTCAAGGGGTACAAACAAAAGTTTGGGGGAGATTATAAGGAGACATTTGCCCCTGTTGCAAGAATGGAAACTGTGTGGACAGTCATAGCAATAGCAGCCTAGCATAAGTGGAAGGTATTTCAAATGGATGTGAAGTTTTCCTTCCTTAATGGAGTGTTGAAAGAAGAAGTTTATGTGGAGCGTCCTTTCAGATATGAAGTTCCGCGTCAAGAACACAAGGTGTATAGGCTGAAGAAAGCTCTTTATGGGCTAAAGCAAGCTCCACGGGCATGGTACAACAGGATTGACTCATATTTGATGAGCAATGGCTTTAGTAAAAGTGATGGTGAGCCCACTCTTTACATCAAGGCAGCAAATGGTAAGGTTTTGATTTTTGTCTTATATGTTGATGTTTTAGTTTTTACTAGGGAAGATGATTTCCTCATTGCTGATTTTAAAGAGGCCATGAAAAGAGAGTTTGAAATGACAGATTTAGGTCTCTTAAGATATTTTCTAGGCATAGAAGTAAAACAAATGCATGATGGTATATTCATCTCTCAAGAAAAATATGCAAATGAGATCTTGAAGAGATTTAGGATGCTTGAAAGAAAGCTTGCCCCAACACCAACAGCCATAGGTCTGAAGTTGACTAAGGAATATTGCAGCAGCAATGTGGATTTGACCATGTTTAAGAGTTTGGTTGGAAGTTTAATGTATTTAACAACTAGGCCTGATATAATGCACAGTGTGAGTCTTATTTCTAGGTTTATGGAGACTCCACGAGACACCCATTGGAAAGCGGGTAAACTAATCTTGAGGTATGTGAATGGCACCAAAGGATATGGCATTTTGTACACAACAACAAATGTTTTTGGGCTAGTTGGATACACGGACAGTGATTGGGCAGGAAGTTTGGATGATAGGAAGAGCACATTGGGCTATGTGTTTCACTTGGGTTCGGGAGTCATTTCAAGGGCTTCCAAGAAACAACCCATCATTTCCCTATCTACAACAGAGGTTGAGTATATAGCAGCAAATGTAGCAACATGTCAAGCTATTTAGCTGAGAAGAATCTTGGCAGATTTGAAAGAAGAACAAGAGGATGGAACAGTAATCTTTTGTGACAATGTTTCATTAGTAGCTTTGACAAAAAAATCATGTGTTTCATGGAAGAACCAAGCACATTGAAATCAGGTATCATTTTATCAAAGAATTAGTTGAGAATGGTGAAATTAAAATGGCATTTCACAGGTCTGAACAACAGCTAACAGACATATTCACCAAGCCCTTGAGCAAGGATAGTTTCGAGCACCTGAGGAGCAGATTGGGTGTTGTTGATTTGGATCAGGATTGATCCTATTTTGTTGGCTTAGGATCAAGGGGGAGTGTTGGAAAATTGAATGCTCCTGAGCCTCCTATTCTCACATCAGATCTCTTGCTTCATCTACCCGTCAGGAGCCCCCAATTTCAACGACAGTTTTTGGGATCTTCATCCCAGCAGCTCCTGACAGCCACTAAAGTAAATGTGGTAGCTCATTTTGAATTCCCAATTAATGTTGGTAGGTAATTTTGAATTTGAGAGGGAATGTTTGAAAGACAAAAGGAATGAAGGTAGTTTTATTATGTCAGTTGAGAAGACTCAGTTAGAATTTAATTCCTGAGCAACAACAGTCTGAAGGGAATGTTCTTTGCTCTCTGTGTGATTCAGAGAATGTTTTCTATGTGAGCTTCTGAAAGCTCCTGAACAGCAGTAGCTATTTTTTTTGTGTGTGAGCAGAGATTGCTCCTGAAGAGATCTATGTAGATCATGCCAATGAGCTCCTAATAGCTCCTGAAGTTGTCTATTTTTGGTT
The DNA here is from genome assembly GCA_007258455.2 of Sequoia sempervirens. NCBI lineage: Eukaryota > Viridiplantae > Streptophyta > Pinopsida > Cupressales > Cupressaceae > Sequoia > Sequoia sempervirens. Next base: position 84,371,239 of record VDFB02058242.1, read on the forward strand.
GAGAAATTGATTTCTCCCAACAGATAGTAATTCGTAGCTCAGAGTTTGCTTTCAGTAGTTTAAGTTTAATCTTTCCTATATTGTCATTTACACCTTAGTTAATACAAAAGGAAAATATTGCATGCCCAAATTTGTTGTCTCCTTGCATTTTTTGTTATTTTGCATTTGTGTATTCCCCTATTTTGTGTTTTGGGGAAACATAGCAGTAGCTCTATGTATTTCTGTGCATACATAAATTTAGACAGGTGTTAATTATATAGTTGTTCCTTTTGAATTTGGATATATAGGGCCTAGCACAACATTACATTGTTAGGAAAACTTGGGCAGAGATTTTCTAAGACAGGTGATGGGTATTGACCACAATGACATTTTTGTGTGGCTTGAACATTTTATGTAGGTGGTGAATTTTGATGAGTTCTACTAGGAAGTGGAGTAGGCGACGCACAACATTGGTTCTATTTTTTTACTTTTCAATGCTCATCTCTGGGTATTGTAGTTGGGATGACAATAATCCAATCGTCGATGGTTTTGTTTCCTATAAATGTGTAGTCTCAGCACCTCTCTGGAAGTTCAAAGGTGCTCGACTAAAAGAGCTACATTTTGTAATGTTATTTTGAGTATTCTTTGTATTTTGTGTGAAATCCCATAGATGATGGTTGGAAAAGATGTTATGGAATCTTATGTTGTACTCTTTTGATGATCAATACAATTTTTATAACTTTGGGTTAGTTTATGAAGCAAAAAACTAATTAAAATTATATAAATTTTATATTTACACATATTAAAATTAATAATTGATTGTTATTATTTATTATTAATTAATAATCATTAAATACTTAATAATCTATATTATAAGGTCAATTGGAGGATGATTTAGACACGCATCGACACCTCATGCTTCTATAAGGAAATAAGATGTGAGGATATAGGAATAGTGTGATATTGTGATACCTATTCCGTGTGTTGGACGAGGTGGAGGGAATTATTAGAAATGAGATATCGATCACCCATAAATTTCAAATAATAAAATAGAATGAGTTCTTACGTAGTTTCCAACATTACCGTAGTAGTTGGCCTTATAAATAATAAGAGTATAAGCAAATGAACTAATAAATATAGAATAATGTGATTTTTTTTCTTAGAACAGGTTGTTGCATCATACTATGGTATCAATAAGTATTTACCTCATAAATCTTTATCCTCTAGAAAATTTTAGGTTAAATTGGCATAGTGTAAAGTTTGGATTCAAGAGAAATGTTAGTCTATTTAATTTCAAGTAGAAAGTTTAAAGTAAGAAGGTTTAAATTAATCTCAAATAGAAGGTTTAAATTAAGAAAATATCTACCACATCTCGCAATCCCACAAAAATAGTTCTCTCACACACTTGGAAACTTGTCCCGACATGCGAAACACCACCCACATATTAAAATATAGTAATTAATTAAAAAAATTAAACTAATTATTTTCTAGAATTATCACAAATTATTTTTTCTTAAACATCAATATTTAAATTAAGAAAATAGTGACAGAAGCCCAATACTTAGAATTATGATCCCAAAAATGCATAGTAATTAGTTATATATCAAATATAGTTTAAATAATATAATAATTAGTAATATATAATTTAGCGTAACAATATATTATCATTAATATTAAATCTATTATATATCAAATATAGATTAAATAATATTAATTACTAATGATAAATAATATATTATAGGGAGATCCATCAAGGAAAAGAGAGAAAACGTGCTCTACAACTTTAGGGTTTGATATGACCCTCGACTCATGGGAGTGGAGGAGGCTTGGTCCTCCTCCAGGCAAACCATGTCGTGGTGGCAAGCGGTGGCATACTTTGTGTGTGCTTTTTGCGTGTGAGATCTTTAGTCTCTACCCTCACTCATGTAAGGTTGGGGGCTGGTCTAAAAAATGATGGGTTGGGATACAAATCTCCCCAATGGCATGGAGAAAAGGCCAAACCCTGGTGTGGACGACCATTTGAAGCCTAAGTCTTTTTTTGGTATCGTCGTGGGCGAAGAAGTGGTGTTTCTAGTTGGTGCAAGGTTTATTGTGCGAGGGAGCAAAGAAGATGAGGGATGGGGAAGAGGTAAGTGCCCTCCTGGCTCCCCTAAAGTTGACATAATGATTCTGAATGATAAATTGGTAGATGCTTTATGTGAACAAGATATTAAATTAAAAAATATTGGGATTTTTTTGGCCATCGTGGACATCAACAAGGTCTTGGCAAGGAAATATATGGATGAATGGTTGGCTAATATTTGGGGGAAAAAACTTGGGATCTATTTCTCATATTGAAGAATGATACAAAAGGGATTGTATGTGATTTTTCTCAAAAATCATGAAATGCAATGTAAAACACTAAGCGAACAATTTTGGAACATGTAGGAAATAACATTTTTTTAGGTTGTGGCTTGGTCACCAGAGGCCCTAAATGATGAAATACTAGCTCTGTTGAGCCCTAGGTGGTTGGTGGTAAAAATTGTCGCTAATAATTTGGGCTTTTATTCCCCTTCTGTTTGAACCATATGGCAAGGTCCTAAGGATTGACAATATACTAAGTTTGCATTACATCATGCAGACGTGAGGGTTCTAGTTTCCATCTTGCCTGGGGTGGATTTTCCAAATGCCCTACTGAAACTAGATAATGAGGACACCAATTGTGCCCTTGAATTTTTGGGTGGCCTAAACACTTGTTATCTCTATAAGAGAGAAGGGAACATAAGGATAAATTGTCCCCTAATCTTCAAGAGAACAAATAGTGAAAAAGCACCATCGAGGAACAAAAACAAAATCAAAACCCTAACAAATCTAATCAAGAAGAGAGTAATCCAGGATCTAATTAGACTCTTGCTAATAACGACATACCAATTGTTAATAATGAAAATGGTAAGAGGATCTCTGAAAATGTTGAAGGTGGATAAGCCATGGGTGGGGATGAAATCCTAATTAATAACACCAATAGTAATAATGAGGTGGTCAAAATACCAAAAAAAATGTCATAGCCTTGGTCTGGTGACATAGATGTAGGATCATGGGGGGATGAGGAACTCTCTAAGGCCTCAATTCAAGATTTGGATTATGATCTAGAAATCAACTATGAAAGTATGGATATGGATGCCCTGGAAATGAAACAAGATTTTTAGGTGTTCAATGAGCCCTCGACAAAAGAAATTTCAGAGGAAGGTTGTAATAAGGCCTATGGTGAGGGTGATGCCTTGCCTACCTTTGGAATAACTGCTCCCCAAATTTTGGCTTGTGATGATCAAGTCCTAACCAATACAAGTTATGTTATGGAGGGGAATGAATGTACCCCAATAAAACCAGATGGTAAAGGCTGGAAAAAGAATGTCCAACAATTAGAAATGGAAAAATTAAGGAAAAATATTAAGGATGATGGGGTAGGAGGGGATTATGTTCCTAAAAATCGGTCATACTTCCTAAAATATTTTAGAATCTACAAAGCAGATCCAAGAAAAATTGGAGTAACAAAACAATTGGAGGATAGACCTTGCAAGGTCAAAGATATTGTCAGTGCCCTAAAACCCAACTTGTTGCCCACTTGTACCCAAAATGGTATCTTTGATGGACTAGTTGCAAACTAGTTTGTGGTGGGGGAAGGTTTCAAAGTAGCCCTAGAGGGGAATGTAATCAATGCACCAATGGTACGGTGGAGGATGTAGGTGGGGGTGAGGTTGGATCTCTTGGTAACATAAAGGTCCAAGCATCTGAAAATAACTCTCATGCCAGGGAGAGGCTAGGAATAGCAGCCTGGTAAACTGTGCTATTCCAAATAGCCCCTTAGAGGACACTAAGCCTTCAAGGGTTATAGGGGAACTAGTTTCTAAGGGAGTCTTTGAGGGAGAGGCCAAAGTAGAAGTGATTCATAGGCGAAGGGGGAGGCCAAGGAAAGGAACCGACACTCTAATTCCAATAGGGAAAGGAAACCTCAAGATTTATGCAAAAGATAAAAGAAAGAAGCTTAATGCGGTTATCTCAAATCTAGTATCCAAAAGGATGGAAGTGGAACAAAAGGTTCCTAAATATTTTGAAAAATTTAGGCTTGAAAAGGAGCATGCTCTAAACCCTTGCTTCAATGAATCTTAATTGTATATCATGGAATGTGAGGGGGTTGGAATCCCTTGATAGGAAACAAGTTGTTAGAAGGTTCCTCAGTCAGTGTAGGGATAAAGATGTGGTGTTGCTACAGGAACTTAATGCAACTCGATTCATGTTGGAAACCAACCTAATTTATCTGGAGGGAGTCCACCCACTTTTTCACTCAACATGAGAAAGGAAGGGGGGTTGTTTTCATCCTTTCTAAATAATGGGGGAAATATGTCTCCAAGTATGGGGTCTCCCCATGTAATAGAGTTGTCTGGGTATTGCTGAAAAGGGGAGACTTCTCCTTTGGTATCTACTCGGTCTATGCACCAAATGAGTATGGAGAGAGAATCAATGTGTGGAAATGGGTGTGTGAACTAGAAAACATCCCATGGATCCTCAATGGGGACTTCAATATGATAGAGAACCAAGAAGACAAGCTCAGTGGGATTGACATGGAATGGAAATGGAATGAAAAGTAATACTGGTAAAAAATGAAGAGCAAGCTCAAACTGATAGATCCAGTGGAGGGGTAGTACTTCCCTAGCATATGGTGCACTTGGTGCAATGAAAAGAAAGGTAGCTCTATAGTATTTATTGTAGACTAGACAGGTTCTATATAAACAAGGAGTTCTTTCTTCCTGACTCTCTTAGAGATGGATGCAAAATTGAAGTGCACCCCTACACTCTCTCAAATCACCACCCCATAAAAATAAGAATCTTACTTAAGAAGAGGCTTGGGGGTGAGAAGAGAAAAGGGGGGGCTTCCTTCTTAACACCAAGATGATCCAGGAAAAGGTCTATCCAAAATCCATTAAAACATTCAAAATGATAAATAGTTGTATGCACAAGAACATAAGTGCCATAGAAATGTGGAACCTGAATGTCAAAGGGTTGAAAGCCTTATTTCAGATAATAGGAAAAGAGAAAGCTATGGAAAATGGGAGGGAGGAAGATATAATTCAAGAAGAAATGTTACAAGCATAAGCTAGGCTTTAGAAAGACCCCAAAAAATGAGGGGTTAGCTAATAAGCTGGTTCTTGGCAAAGATTCCTTGAGAAGGCTCCAAAATAGAAAAAATTAGGGTCTTAAAGTTAGATCTAGGCTCAACTGGCTTGAAAGTGGTTAAAAAGGGTCTAATTTTTTGTTCAAGATCCCTAGAGAGAAAAACTCTAAGGAACATATAGATCAAGTTTAGGTTGATGGGGGAGCAGTTAGTGACCAAGAAGAAATCAAGGGCCATTTTTTAAATTTCAACAAGAACCTATTCTCATCTGAAAAATGGTGGGAATGGTTGCACTAGTGTAAGGAATTTAATCAGAAGTGTCATTCCTAAGAAGCTAGAGGGGGAAGAGGTGGAGAATATGGGATGTCAGGTGTCCAAAGATGAAATTAAAAAAGGCAATAGAATCCATGTAGAATAAAAAATCCCCTAGGGGTGATGGTCTCCCAGCAGAGTTTTACAAGACCTTCGAGGATTGGATAATTGAGGACCTCTTCCTAGTATACAAGAAGGCTTTGGAGGTTGGCTCTATGGGGAGTGGTATTAACAAATGCATTATAAAACTGCTCCCCAAAGAAGGTGACAAGACTCAAATTAAAAATTGTAGACCCATAACCCTGCTGAATGTATCATATAAAATCCTTGCAAAAGTGTTGACAAGAAGATTGACAAATGTTTTGCCTAAAATCATTAGTACCACTCAAAAAGGCTTCATTAAGGGCAAGTACTGTTAGCTCTCAAAAACGAAGGTAAAGGGTACCTCAAGAGGCTGCCAATCTCTTGATATGTTTTAGGGTAACAGACAAGGTTGAATGGCTTAAACCTTCTACTCTTCAGGTGTTGCTAGACCTAGGTGGGTGTACCTATATGAATTGGGAAGAATTGACTTTTGATCTTCTCTTCTTGCAGTGATTTGTCCATGATGGCAGATGGAAGTGGACAAATAAAATTAAATTTGGCATAAATTGTATACAATATTAAAACTAAAACCTAATATGTTCAGTTAATAGATGTAAAGAAAATGAATGAATCTAAATGGTGAAATGCAAAGACTAGTGCCTTATTGGGTATGCGGAGTCAAATGAAATAGAAGTGGGCAACCTCTTTTTGGAAAACACTCAAATTGTTTGGCATATGTTTTATTTATAACTTGTATAAACATGCAAGATTGTGATTGCTAAGCTCTTCTTAATAATCCAGATGAATCTCCCTTATTACTGTAATCAACCAAAAGGATTTAATATTTTCTTGAAAGAACTAATCAATTAACCACACAGATACAACAAATGTGCACTGACAAATTGAATATAAACTTGTTATACCAATTTAAACAACCAGAAAGCATCAATCTTGGATACAACTTAGTAATACTTTTGATAAGCACAACAGACAATTGACACCAAAAATAAGCAGCTGCATCAACTGATTTTCATTGATATCTCCATTTTGAAATCATACATCATAGTCTCTGTTCTGAGAATTTTATTCTACTGGATCCATTTCTAACCTATCTACTATATATCTCCTATCTAATTTCTAATCCTCCCTTCCTTTACAATCGAAAATGGATATTTATACATTTGTATCTAAAAAGACACATCGCTTCACATTCCATGTCGGTGAGCAACTGTATTCGAACTTCAATTAACAATCTCTAAGACATTCGCTGAGACGTCTCGTAGTCACACCGAAGGCCAATGTCTTTCCAATAGTCATCCTGCATGCTTTGTGTTTCGCTGTGACCTTTGTTGTTGGGGATATGTCCCATAGATGATACCTCGTCTTATCGAAAGTCTCCCTAAGTTCACTTTTGATCGTTGTGACAATATCATTCTCTCACCGATGCAACAAAATGTCAGCGTAACAAAACGGGTCGGCAAGACTGCAAAACCTTATGCCGATAACCTTTGATAGGATTCCCCTGTGCATGTCGGTGAGACTGGAGGTACTCGCCGAGACCTCATTCCGAATACCCCTTTGTCTGGTCAAAATGTATATCCTTATCGCTGGTCGGAAAGACACACCCCATTCAGTGAGATGTTATTTTGATGCTTTGACTCTTGTCGATATGTATATCCTCATCGGTGTGACATATGGGTTGTTGTGACTTACTCCGATGAAAAGATCTTTCGCCGATACACTCTTTTTGTTGTCAGTTGATAAGACATAAAACGATCGGTAAGACATCACCCCGAGACCCCTTAGTTTGGCCGATAAGCCTCCTCGTGCATTGGTCGGTGAGACACGACTCATTTGGTGAGACCTCACCCCGGTGATATCACTCTCGCCGATATGAATTTTCCTCTGTTGCCGAAACAATGTGAATGTCCTACCGATAGGCAATAACAGACGTATATTAGTAGAAAATTCACTATGGACCGGGGATACCCTGATTTCTTTATGTCGATAGGAATTATAAAATGGAATATTCAGACCTAGAAAGATCTCATGGGACTACAAGGAAAAATGTGAGCAAAATGTTGCGAAGAATGGCCTTTGTATTTAATGGTGAGGACTCATTTGGAGACTCAGGGGAATGAAAAACATGTAAAATACATCAAAATTTTACAGTTCTAACAATGGCTCCGTCTAGGGATGAATGATTGTGAGATCTTTACAAGGATCCAGATTTCTGGGTGAGTAGACCAGACACAAGATGATGAATCAGTGAGAAAAATGGGAATGGAAATGAAAGTGAAATGGAGATGAACAAAACCCTAAACTACTGTGCATGGAAAAGAATTTTTAAGAGGATTGTTAAGAATTGTCCATGCACAGGCAACCCTTAATCCTCTGTGTTTTAACTTCATCTATTTTGAGCTGTTATGGTTTAAAATTCAAACCATAAATGATGGTTCAAGGCAATCCAAAAGAAAGGCCCGTAGTTTCCTCTGTCAAACACCTAACTTTTCCTTGAGCTCATCAAATTCTTCTTGAAGATATTCATGCAATCTTCCCTATCACTATTACTAAAAGTTTTCAAAGAATCATCATGCTCAACCTGGCCCAAATTCCCTTCCCCATTCTGCAGTTCAAATTCTCCATCATGGGACAAATCTCTATTATCTTCAACATACAAAGTACATGCATATTCAATGCAAAATTTCTCATTATCTTTCTCACTGTTATGAATTATAAAACATTCTCCCCGCTGCACTAAAAATTCACCATCAGAGTGCTTGTCATGAGAAAAAATTATGTCATATCAACACTATTTGAGACAAACAAGTCTAAAAACTTTTGCACCTCTTCAGTATCACCATTTGGAAACGACATTGGATTCTGACTCATATCTCCAATATCATGCATATATGAACCAATCAAAACTGGACTTCTATCATCCTTGGTATGCAAATAGATGTCTTCTCCACATGAGTTAAAAATTTCAAAATCACATACCTCATCTTGAATGGACACAGGTTTTTGATCAACTTCAAAGTTTTCTCCATCATTTTGAGAAATGTACTGAGAGTCAAATGAATCATTGCACAAAGAACTTTCACTGTCAAAACAAATGTAAGCTGGACACAGGACTTCAGAGTCACCTTCATGTGCACATCTCTGGTATTCAAGAGTTAGCAAATTTGAAATTTGCTCACTACTGAGTGAACATGTTTCTTCTTCCATATCTTCTATTATTTCTCCCTCTTCTTGATCTCCACAAGAGATGGAAATATCTCCCTGTTGTAAATCAAGATTCACATGGCTGCCCTCAAACTCTTCCTCATTGTGACATGATACACAATCCCCTTCCATTTCATTTTCCAATTCATCAACATGGCAATTTTCAAGATCATTATAGTTATTCTCTTCACATGTTGACGTACTCTCCTCTTCATCATAAAATGTATCATGGTTATCATCTATAGTAGGAAGTGTTACTTGTTCATTATCAAATGGATCTGCATTCTCCATTGCTTCTTCTTCTTGATTATCACAAGAACTGCAAGGATCACCTGATTGTAGGTCAGAATCCACAGGTTCCTCTTCACAATCTAAATATTCATTAGATCCCTCAAACATACATTGCTTTCCCTATCACAATCTATTATGCAAGAGAGATCTCTTGTATCTTCATCTTCATCATGCAGGCTATCATATGAGTCATTTTGACTTGCACTTGTCTCATCTTCTATTGGCTGCATTGTTTGATCAATTTCTCTATACTCATCAGAAATACAACTATTGGATTCAACATTGATAGTGTTCTCATACCTCATCCGCTCCATGGCATCAATGAATTTATTCACTCGATCGCAGGAATGTTGTATTGATAATTCTGACCAATAGGTTGATTCAGGTTTCCAAAATTTTATGAACTATGCAACAAAAATGGGTCTTGTAGGCTTACAATTAGGAGGTAATTGCATACAAATATTTATCATCCTATTGTATAGGGAACATTTATCTTCTCCTTCATGCTCCTTATGCTAAGAAATGCATCAAAGGGGTAAATTCCATAATTTGATCCTACGATGGAATCTTCACCTTGAGTATGTACATATTCATCTTCTTCCTCCTCAAACCATTGGCTTGGATATACATATTGCTGCAAGTTCTAATTTTCTTGAATCTCTAATAGCCCATGGGAAGCCCAATTTGGTGCAGACAGATTTCCATATTTCTCAAGAAATTGATCCTGAAATCCTTGGAGAGAATCAATAGAAGCTATTGGTAAGTTGTTGAACCAATCCCTAGCTTTATGAATGAGTGACATCATGAATAGCCTCATATGTAGATCTTCATATGGCATATCCAAGTCTTTGATGAAAGCATTGAAACTCCCCAAATGACCTTTAGCAGAAAATGCACTACTCCCTGTAAACTTTGGAACAAGACTTCTCCAACTGCCAACCATAGGGTAAGGGTACCGTTGAAACCCTGTCAGGTCGAATTGTTTGATCATTGTTAGGTATTGATGGGGGGGAGTGTTAGGTGGTACTAATACTAGTATGGTGGAATATTGTATTGTGCATGATGGTGTTGACCATGAGGTGGTTGTAGCGAATAAATGTTCTGTTGTGTATGATATGCATTACTCGTGTTGTGAAAATTCCCAATTGTATTATCAAGCGTTTGAGGGGCCCAATACCTTCCTGAATTTGTGTATTCATCCTTATTGCAGAATTCTCCTAATTGTAACGGTTGTTGGTCCAATTGCAAATTTTTCTTTTTCAATTCTTCAATTCCTCTTATCAACTGCTGTTTTTCAAAATACTTTTTTGTTCCATACACAAATTCCATTCTCCATCAAGTTTTTACCAGATTCGCCACCTACTTTTCCAAAAGTAGGAAAATGTTTATTTTTAAAATTATTTCTGATTTCCCCCAATAGAATCACTCTTTCTGAAACTTCTAAAATTACAACTTTTTCTTCAATGACTCTATATGATGGTCTTCAACCGGATATTCTGAAATGATTCCCAACTGAGTCGCCAATTTGTTAGCTCTCAAAAATGCAGGTAAAGGGTACCTCAAGAGGTTGCCAATCTCTTGATACATTTTAGGGTAATAGACAAGGTTGAATGGCTTAAACCTTCTACTCTTTAGGTGTTGCTAGACCTAGGTGGGTGTACCTATATGAATTGGGCAGACTTGACTTTTGATCTTCTCTTCTTGTAGTGATTTGTCCATGATGGCAGATGGAAGTGGACAAATAAAATTAAATTTGGCATAAATTGTATACAATATTAAAACTAAAACCTAATATGTTCAGTTAACAAATGTAAAGAAAATGAATGAATCTAAATGGTGAAATGCAGAGACTAGTGCCTTATTGGGTATGCGGAGTCAAATGAAATAGAAGTGGGCAACCTCTTTTTGGAAAACACTCAAATTGTTTGGCATATGTTTTGTTTATAACTTGTATAAACATGTAAGACTGTGATTGCTAAGCTCTTCTTAATAATCCAAATGAATCTCCCTAATTACTGTGATCAACCAAAAGGATTTAATCTTTTCTTGAAAGAACCAATCAATTAACCACACAAATACAGCAAATGTTCACTGACAAATTGAATATAAACTTGTTATACCAATTTAAACAACCAGAAAGCATCAATCTTGGAGACAACTTAGTAATACTTTCGATAAGCACAACAGACAATTGACACTAGAAATAAGTAGCCGCATCAACTAATTTTCATTGATATCTCCATTTTGAAATCATACATCATAGTCTCTATTTTGAGAATTTTATTCTACTGGATCCATTTCTAACCTATCTACTGTATATCTCCTATCTAATTTCTAATCCTCCCTTCCTTTACAATCGAAAATGGATATTTATACATTTGTATCTGAAAAGACACATCGCTTCACATTCCATGTCGGCGGGCAACTGTATTCGAACTTCAATTAACAATCTCTGAGACATTTGCCGAGACATCTCGTAGTCACACCGAAGGCCAATGTCTCGCCGACACTCATCCTGCATCCTTTGTGTTTCACTATGACCTCTGTTGTAGGGGAGACATCCCACAAATGATACCTTGTCTTATCGAAAGTCTCCTTAAGTTCGCTTTTGATCGCTGTGACAATATCATTCTCTCACTAATGCAACAAAATGTCAGTGTGACAAAACGGGTCAGAAAGATTGCAAGACCTTATGTCGATAACCTTTGATAGGATTCCCCTACGTATGTCAGCGAGACCAGAGGTACTCACCGAGACCTCATTCCGAATACCCCTTTTTCTGGTCGAAATGTATATCCTTATCGCTAGTCGGCAAGACACAACTCATTCGGTGAGACCTCACCTTGGTGATATCACTCTCACCGATATGAATTTTCCTTTGTTGCCGAAACAATGTGAATGTCTTGCCGATAGGCAACAATAGACGTATATTAGTAGAAAATGCACTATGGACCAGGGATACCTTGATTTCTTCATGCCGATAGGAATTATAAAATGGAATATTCAAACCTAGAAAGATCTCATGGGACTGCAAGGAAAAATGTGAGCAAAATGTTGCGAAGAATGGCCTTTGTATTTAATGGTGAGGACTCATTTGGAGACTTAGGGGAATGAAAAACATGTAAAATACATCAAAATTTTATAGTTCTAACAGGTACATCCTGGAAAACCTCATTGCTAGTTAGGAAGTGCTAGATTGGGAAAACAACTCTAATCAGGAGGCTACTAGAACCTTCTACTAGATTTTGAAAAGGCTTATGATAGGGTTGAATGGACCTTCATCAGGCTCACTCTTGAGGCTTTCAACTTCCCTGAATCTTTTTGCAACATGGTTGTCACTTTGTTCAAGGATGTAGTGGCTCAGGTAGATGTAAATGGCTCTCTTATAGAAGAATTTTCCCTAGAAAGGTCAATTAGACAAGGTTTTCCTTTGGCTCCTGTGCTATTTGTGATTGCTTCAGATGCCCTATACTATTTTCTTAGGACCAACGTGCTCTCACCTAAGGTTAGAGGTATAACACTCTCAAACAATGATGAGTTGTTGAACGTTCAATTTACTAATGATACAGCTTTGTTCCCCTTGATGCTGGAAGAAAATGTCTCCAACCTAATGGTGAAACTAAACATCTTCTGTGAAGCCTCTGGTGCAAAAATATCCCTCTCCAAGTCAATTTTGTTGGGATGGCAGGACAAGCCTCCAAAGTAGGTAAATAAATTCAAAATCCAATGGGGAGGGCCACACAAACAAGTAAGGTCCTTAGGCATACCATATGCAGTATACCCAAACTTTAAATAAATGTGGAATTAGATTAAAAGAGGGATTGAGAAAAAGATTGAGAGATGGAATAGGCATTACCTCTCACTGGCAGGAAGAGTTCAAATTTTTCAAAAGATACTTTCTTCTTACAACCTGTATTTCACCTTGATGTGGTTATTTAGCAGTTACCAAGTGGATGAAATCCAAAAAAAGATTTGGAGGTTTCTTTGGTCAAATGGAAAGGGAAATAAAAAGAGGCATTGTGGTTAAGTGGAGTTGGTGTTGCCTAAGTAAAGAATATTGGGGATTTGGTCTAAAGGACTTGTTGTCACATAAAACTGCACCCTACTGAACAAGAGTTAAGTGTTCTAATGACACAATGGAAACAATCTCGAGGTTGTGAGACCTTGCACAAATGAAATTGAATCTTGGGAGAAGGCTGGCTTCCTCTTCTAACTAAGTGAAAATGTGTTGGTCTAACTCAACACATGAAAACCCTATCACTACCCTAATCTAACAAATAACAAGGGAAAAGAGGTAGAAGGAGAACATGAAATGAAAGGATGGTAATGCACCAAGATTAGAAATTTGTTTCTTCCTGCTTTGGAATAGTATAATACATCAATCAAATAACTAAAATACACATTTAGACATGAAGGTAAGATATTTTTACTCAAACATGTAGAAATAACAATGATAATAGTTGAGTTCTATTAATATAAAAGATTAGAAGCAATCTTTACAATGTCAGAATGCAAGAATGCAGTGTCTGCAATAGAAAAAACCCTAGAGAGGGTAGAGGAAGAACCCAGAATAATGATACAATGTTTTCCTTTATGGTTCAAGCATAACCAAGGTTTGAATTCATAACCCTAATCCTAACTAGGGTTACAAAAGAGAATTTGATCAAGTGAAAAATGATTTGAATTGCTCTCATCACATAGCAACGTAGCTAACCATCAAAGGCGTTGACAACCTGAATGACCATCAAGATGACATCAATCATAAATGTAGGGATGGGTGCCTGTGAATTCTACCATAAAAAATTAGGTTGACATACCTTGATAGAGAAATAGGACCTCTACAATATGTCAAGAAGTAAAGGTGACCCTCCTAGAGTTAATATAGTGTTGAAAAGGCACACAAATTTGATCCATAAGTGATCAAAATTAATCAAGTAGCTAGGAATGTCACTAAGCCATTACTTCCTTGAATCTGCAACAAATAGGAATAGTTGACCATTTTCATTTGAATTCTGGTCGTCAAGTGCAAGATAGAGGGACAAGATCAAACCCCCAATGCAAATTTAAAATGCAACCATCAATCTCCATCCTTTGGTCTTAGTCGTTGATTGAATATATTGTCACCTCCCCACATGCATCATGGAAAATACTTCACCGCCTTGCTTCGCAACAATGATGTGAAGCAAGGGTGCGATGCAACCTGGGTTGCTAGATTTTTATTATTAGATATGATCCCTTTGTTGCTCATTGTCATAATGCTTTAGAACTCCATTTATATTTTGATATTGTGAAGATCTCAGTGATGAAATCAAATCCTTCCACCTATCAACCTAGACATTTGTCAGTGTCTACAAGTCGTCGCTTGAAACTAGACCCACCGACACCATCGCTCATCATGGAAACCATTACATCACTTTGATTCACAACAATGATGTGAAGCAAGGGCATGATGTAACCTCCACCATTGGATGATTATTGTTAAATCTTGGCCCTTCATCACTCATCATGGAAATGAATTAAAAGGAAAAATGAAAACAATAATGTGTGATGCAAAGAACTCATCGCTCATCATGGATGTGAAATCGACGAAGCAAAAGACATCAACAATGGGCAATGCAACAACTTAAAGAGAAATTTAGCATGTGCACATAAGTTGTTCCTAAAAGGTGGTCGCACTAGGTAGAATGAAGGATGGGGACATAAACATTATAACTAAAGTGAGCAAGGCTAAACAGGTGCAAAAGGTCAATGAGCAAAAAGAACCAAGGTGAAATGGTTTTAACACTTAGGGTTTTAGGAGATTTTAAGCCCTATATTTAGTTTAGAACCCTAAGTAAACACAGTTACAAAGTTCAAAAACCAAGCTCATTAAGATTACCTTGGTTTCAACAAGATGCACTAAAGGACCCCTATGATCAGGTATAAATATTGTGCATCCCAGGGTAGCATAAAATATGTCAACATGACATAAAAATCCAAGGCATAGCTTTAGCTACCAAATGGATATTTAAGGCCCTAGATGGTAACAAGCCTTGAAAAGTGTTAATAAGAAGCAATATCCAAAGAGAAAATCCCAAACATGCAAAAAAATGGAAAAACCTCCCCCTCAGTGACCTTAGTTGTCAACTCCCTATATCCCCTGAAGGCTCATTAGTGTTCAAGAGCATTTGGAAAGCATGGGAGCATGTTAAAGAGTTCATAATTAACTCCCAGTTCTCTCAAGGAAATAATTTGTACACACAAAGGTCTATTTGGTGGAATCTCAAACATAAGGAAAAGCATTTGGCTCTCCTATAGGGATGTTTGGCCAAGGACTAGAACAACAAAGGAATAAAAAACTTCTCAAACATTTTGAAAGATGGTCTTCTAAAAGATTGGGCTCAAGTGAGGATTGAATTTAACATCCCTAAAACTCAATGGAGAACCTACTCTATTGTAAGAGAGGCTTGCAAAGGAATGAACTAGCCGGTAAATAGAAAATTTAATGCAAAGTAGTTCAAGGAATTTCAATGGACCAATGGTACCATTATTAATAAACTCAATGCAAAAACTATCTACAGTGCTCTCACTAAGCAGTAAGAAACATATGAGTACCTGAACAATAGCTGGAATACTAACATTAGTAGCAATGAGTGGTCTAAAATTCTTTTAAATAATCGGTTAAAAATAATTGAGCCAAAGAAGGCTTGCTTCATATGGCTCTTGATCTTCCACAAATTGCCTTATAAAATAAGTTCTAATGACATTGAAATCTGAAAATTGTGCAGGGTAATCAAGACAATAAATCATATTTTTTATTGTGTATATGCAAAAGAGATATGGAATTTTTTCTGTCACAACTTAGATTTTTGGAACACTAATGGAAAACTCAAATTGAAAAATATTATTTTATTCAGAAGTAATAAATTTGGCAAGGAACAATCACTATTTTGGTCTTGTGTTTCCACTGAAATTTTGTGGAATATTTGGAAAGCATGAAATGATGAAATATTTAATGGGAAACTAAGGGCACTTATTGAGTCTACAAAAAGACTCGCCTTGCACAATATTGCTTTTCAGGTTACCATGACAGTGAAGGTGTCAAAATTCAAGTTCCTCAAGTTGTTGGAGGAAGGTACTTTGCAAATAAATCTTTAGGAAGTTAGATTTGGACACACTTGGCAGGTAGGGCAACCAAGCTCAGAAATTTTCCTCCATGCTTTGGAAATATTTTTAAAAGGATTTCAATGAAAAGGTGGCCAAGGATGCTCAGAAGGAGGACCCTCCACCGCTACTCAGGCCTAAAGACTTCACCATGGAGGAGATAGAGGTAGAAGAAGCATTGTTGGGTATGAAACATTTGAATGGTAGTGAGGAATTGACCTCTTGATATGGAGTAGATGGTTGGGTTTTTTGGGACATGGAATACCTTTTGGCTTTGATGGTATCGATAACCTATGTGCTGATAGCATCTTGGGAAGGTTACAACATGATCTATTTTACTGTGGTTAATGATGATAATTCGATATGCAGTGTTTTGGGGCAGTCTAAGGATGTTAGCAGGGAAAAGTTGCAACAATAAGTAAGGTGAAAACACTTAGTGTAGTCCCTTTTTAGTGGCTACTCTATATTTGTTATGGTTCTTTACTATTTTTTCAAAAACTAATATTGTATATGTAAAAGAAGCATGGACTAGCTGTAGCACTGTATTGAAAAAGGAAAAGTAGTAGTACTACACCTCACCTCTATGTAACTTGTTGTTCATACTATATATAATGCAAAAATAATATATTATATTACTCATATATACTTTATTTACTAATATCCAAATATTATTAATTATTATTATATATGATGATATTTAATATTATAATTTAAATAATACTATATATTAATGATCATTATTAAATTTATATAATATATTTAATGTTATATAATAATGAAAATAATTATAAAATAGTAACTAGTAATTAATAACTAATAATTGTTATTGATAATCTATATTTTTTATATCCTTATATGAATATATTGATAATTAAAATTATATAAATTTTATATTTAGACATATTAAAATTAATAATTGATTGTTACTTATTTACTCTTGATTAATAATTATTAAATACTTATTAATCTATATTATAAGGTCAATTACATGAGGATTCATACACACATCACCACCGTGCACTTTCAAAAGGAAACAAGATATGAGGCTATGGGAACCGCGTAATATCATGACACCTGTTCTATGCATTTCTCGAGGCACACAACATTATTAGTAATGAGATCCTAATCACCATTCTTACGTATCATGTAGCATTAGCGTAGTTATTGATGTTATAAATAATAAAATTTTAAAAATATGAAATAAATATAAAATGATGTATTTTTTTCTCACAAGGAGCCATCACATCAAATTGTGAGAATAATAAATATTTTCCTCATAAAACTTTAGCCTCAAGAAATTCTTTGCTTAAATTAATATTATTATACTTATATTAATCTTATTATAAATATTTTCCTTACTAGTTATTATTCAAGGCCCGCTAAGAATGTGACCACATTTCATGGCATTCCCCATCTAACATTGTTTTACATTTACTACCCACAATATAGACACATGTTCGCTCAATTAGTTCATTAAATTAAATTATTATTTTTGTCCTTTTCTAAACAAAAGTTATTCTAAATAGTATTTTTAACCATTAATCTAAACTTAAATAATTATTTAAACTTTATTTGATATTATATAATATATTTAATAATTATAAAAGTGGAGCGAAGATGTGGGAGACTAAAAAAGAGCAGTCCTAGAGACAAAATTTGGAGCAGAAGGGAGAGAGGAAGGAATGCGATGTAGAAAATGGTGACAAAAGTTGTGAAATTGTAGCAAAGAGTAGAAAAGGGGTGAAGATCTCCTTGGGAAATATGTTAGTAAAAAAGATGTGCAACTGTGGTGTAATAGGAAGGTTTGGGAGGAAATTCTGTCAGGAAAAGATTGAGAAATGGATTGAGGAAAAATGGGAGAATTGCATCCCCCAACGATTTCTTCCCAAGGGGTTCTTCTTTGTAGAATTCATAGATAAAGACTTGTGCAAAGAAGTGATAAAGAGCAGGCCATGGGAAATGGATCATTCAATTCTCTACTTACAAAACTAGGTGCCAAATTTTAATCCTCAGGACTTCATCCCCAACAAGGAGCCTTTGTGGATCAGATTATACAATTTTCCATTGGAATTTTGGACTGTCAATTGTTTATGAACAATTGGAGATAGCATGAGAATAACAGTTGAGGTTGATGAGGTATTTTAGAATCTAAATCTCATTTATACATATAGATTAGAGTGGCACACATCAAACCGATTCCATTAGAACTGTATTTGGACACCCCTTACGATGAATGGACCCAGCTAACTACGATCGAAGAAGAGAAGGTTTTTTTGTTTGAAATGTAAGAGCAGGTGACACATGGAAAAAGATTGCTCTAGGAAGTGGAACTAGCAGATAACTCAAGGAGAAGTGTGGAGGAGGAAGGAGCACGTTGAAGAAGGAAACATTCCTCCTACAATGGTGAATGGAGAAGGATTGAAAAAAGTGATGGTATGCCTAGAGAACGATGTGGCTTATGCGAGATTGAAGGATGGGAATACATGCCCCAACATGGTGGTGGTGATGTCGAGAGAAGGGATGCCAATCAATGATTGACGGGAGACTATCACCATGGAGGCTCAGGAAGGTGTACAAAAGGATGAGAAATCAGAGGCTATACTAATTATGGCTAACAACAAGGTTGAGGAGGATCATTGTTTAGAGGAAGATAATTCAGAAGTAGATGAATTAGATATTGTTGATCCTAGGTGCATCAATCAATCAGTTGCTAAAACTATAAAAGTAGAAATTTTCTATTGAAAAGAGGAGGGGGAGAAAATTGGACAAATAGAAGAGGGAGGAAACAAATTCTTTGGAGAGAAATGAAGATTGTCACATGAAATGTTAGGGGCTTGAACTCCCCTAATAGGTGTCATATGACCAAATTCCATTTCGATGAAATGTTGGTCGATTTAATTTTATTGCAAGAAACAAAACTGCATGCAAAACGCTATCCTATTTCTCAAATATTGCAAAGTATGGAATGGCTTATTTAGTGATGTGAATGGTGCTACTGGGGGATAGTGCATGCTTTGGAATCCATCCATGATGGGAATAACTAAAATAATGAAGGAGGAAAATTGGATCATGGTAGAGGTATGTCACTTTGTAACCAACAGTCAACTCTTGCTTTTTAATGTATATGGCCCAATTAAAATGGATGAGAAGAAATGTTTGTGGGATTCTCTCACTATCCATATTGAGGTGGTTGGGAAAAAATGTATCTTGGGAGGAGATTTCAACACGATTCTCAAATTGGAGGAAAAAAGTGGAAGTCTCAGATCAAAAAATACAGTGATGAGGGACTTCCGCTCCATTGCAGAGATAAACAGACTTTGGGACATCCTGCCCAAGAATGGACTATACACCTATACCAATAGGAATTTGGGTTTCACAAACATCTTTGAAAGGTTGGATTGATTTTTGGTTTCTAAGGATTGGATAAATGAGGGGAATGTTTAATATCAAATATTTTACCAGTTACCATCTCAAATCATTTTTCGATTGAAACAAAAATTGTCAAAGATGTCCCAATAAGGAAGAGTTATTTCAAATTTAAAAGAATGTGTATAAGGATTTCTAATTTAATTGAAAACATCAAGAAGTGATGGGCTAAGGCACCAGTGAAGGTTGGTGATAGGAGATATAAAATACTTTCATTTAAGGCTTTTTATGTTTAAAAAGACTTATTATTAATTGACATGACTGGCGGTAGACAATAGATTAACATATTTGCTTATTTTACTTTATGTTTAACTAAATTAGTGAATATTTTGGAAGTGATAGCTTATGTTAAATGTGTTGCTTTATGATGACTTTGGATGAGATAATTATGTTGCATTAATCTTTATTACCTTGATTGTTGCCCTTTTCATAAGGGTTTTTAATAGGGTATCTTAAAGGTTGATGAGATGGTTAAACTCTCTATTTAATCATGAGGAATGACTACGCCATAGATAGGCCCTATTGGATGATGAGTCACTCAAATTCTGAATTGACTTCTTCATAGTCGGTTGAGGAACTTTTACTTCCAGCGCCAATCTGGTGTAGTTCTGGTATAGTCCTCCTTAGTCCACTTCAGTTCTATTTTTAGTTTCATTTTGTAATATGTAGTTGGTCACCTTAAGTTTTGGCAGTTAATGCCATGTTAGAAGATAATAAGGATATTTTATAAATATCCATATTTTGGTCTTAGTTAGGAGTTAGATAATTTGTAATCAGAATTTTTGTAATCACAAGCAATACTTTGTTTTGCATTCTACTTTTGATCAATGAGAAGGGAAAAAAGAAGTTAATCAATTCACTGTGTTAAAGGATCTTACCTAGGGAAGAGCAGGGCCCGCTCAACCTTTGGAACGATATTATGGTATTTTTGTTAAGTGTTGTTATTTTTTGATTCATTAATATTAAATTTGTAGTAGAAACTAATTTTGAATTGTTCAATCATTGAAATCATCTTCTACCTTGGTAAATGTTAAAATTGGATAATTACTTTTGTTTACAATTACATTTCAAAGTTTCAGTTTATTATGGTTAAGATCAAATTGTTAGAATGGTTAGATTTATTTATTGGAGATGTTGAATTGAACCATTAGAATTGTTAGCAAGTTTCTTAGATAAATTAGGTTTAGATGTTGTTTGAATCGGTTAAACTTGATATTTGTTTGTTAAGCTTCATTAAAGCAATGTTAGGAATTTATGGAAAGATGGAGTTGAAGTCTGTTTAGAATCTATTCATGGAGATTAGTCTTTGTGCTTTTTAGAATAATCGTCTTTTTCATGCAATTCATTCCTGCTCTTAAATTAGTGTTTACTTTCCAGCAATTAAGTTATGGATTTCTTTTGAAGCAAAATAGAATTAATTTGAATTTCATGTTTAGATTGGGAATTAAAGTAATCATTGATTGTCTCCATGAATTGGTCTAAATCGAAGTCAATAAAGTCATAATTAAGTCAACAGGATTTTAAATTAAAAGCTAAAATAGATTTAAATCTTAGGAATCAGTCGCTACAGTTTAGCTCTTGAAAGCTTCTGAAGAGCTCCCAAGAACTCCTGAAAGCTCTTGAAGTAGGAAAAATGATACCTGAAGTCGTTGTTTATAGTGCAAACCCCCCCAAAAGAATCTGTGACAACTATCCTTATCACATATTGCTCTGAGACACACCTGGTTCGATAAAAGAATTAATTAAATGATGCAAGTTGTGACATCAACAACCTTGCCCATCATTTTTGGCACCATTTTCGGGGATACTTAAACGATCTGGCTATTTCGTGTGAAGCCTTAGTGTTGATAGGGAAGAGATATCTGAAATTATGGATGAGATGAAACAGAGACCAACTAGGAAGGTTTCTTCCATGAAACATTGACATTAGAAGAAATCTTGATTTTAATCAAGAGGATATCCAGCAATACCATATTGAAAATCAAGAAATTAATCAGGAAAACCGGATTGAAAATCAAGAAGAGAACAAAAATCAATTTCCAGGAGAAGAAATGGGTGACCAACCAGTACGTCCCCTAGCAAATAGGACCTTTTCAAATCCTATCAATCTTGAAAGATAGCTTGATGAACCCCCTATGAAAAACATTTCACCCACAGTTCTTCCAACATTTAGGGGAAAGACTAAAAAAGACCCTAATCAATTCCTATTTGAATTCAAAATCTTATGCCAAACCTATGATTATTGAACTAATAATCAGAAGTTGAAGTTGTTTCCTTCTACTTTGAAAGAATCAGCTTTAAGATGGTTTATGGGTTTAGGATCAGGAACAATTAGGACTTGGCAGCAGATGGAGACCGAATTCTTGGACAAATACCAGGATTACTGTCAAGTAAGAGATAGAAAAAAGGAACTATTTCACATAAATCAACTAGAAGACGAAAGTCTAGAAGACGAAAGTCTAGAAGACTATGTTGATAGATTTCAATTTGTGCATCAAAGGTGCACTAATGGGCTGGATGATGAAATCAGCAAAACAATTTTCCTAAGAGGGATTGAAGATGAGTCTAGAGAGTCCTTGAACCTAATGGGAAAGGGAGACATTAACAAGCTTTCCTTGGACAACATTTTGGAGATCTGTAGAAACTACTCTAGAACTAGAGTGGGGACTCGAAACTCTAGAAGGTATAAGGCTCACACCACTGGTGTATCAGAAGTAATGGAAGAATTGGTGAACATGAAGATTGATCTACTACTACATCTTAACATGTAAGGAGAAAAGAGAACCACTGAACCCTTGTCAATTTATTGTTCCAAATGTAGGGGAAAACACCTTTTGAGGGAATGCCCATTAAATTAGGTTGAAATCTGTGAGATTTGTGAAAAACCACACCCAACCAGTGGCAGGAATAAAGAAAAATATCAAGAAACCACCAGTGGTCAAAGAAGAGCTCAATTACGTCGGCCAAAGACCTCAAAACCAAGGGTATAACACAAATCAAAGACAATATGGTTCACAGTCAAACTGGAATCAAAACCTATGATAGAACCAAAATCAATAGACCCCCCAATATCAGCCACAACACCCACCTACATATTGGGGACAACCAAAATGGATGAATCCCCAATAGAACCAATCCCAGTGGCAGGCTAACCAACAACCACAATGGCAAGAAAATTAATCCTCATGGCAGCAGAATCAAAACCAATTCCAACCATGGAAAAATCAGGGACAAAAATGACCCTAGGGACAAACACCCCTGCCCTAACGCCCCTAATGCTTCCAATGATCAAGTGAATCAAGCCCAAATTCTAGCTCAATTGGTTCCCAATCCAAAAAGTGCACGAACTGATACAAACAACCCTAATGTAAATGTAGTAGATGTTAATGACATATAGTTACAAAGTTGAAATGTGCAAATAGAACCAACTAAGACAATTCCAGAAAGAGAGGAAGAAAACAGAGAACATATTTTGGAAGAGAAACAAACTGTCGAACAAGCTCCCTATCCTAAGAGATTGCATGAAGGGAAAACTAATCCTCAAACCTCTTCCCCTAACTACATGAATGTAATCGATTCACAACTTCTTAGAGAGTTGAAAAAGATTAACATAGAGATACCTCTATTACAAGAAATCAAGGATATACCCGAGATCAATTAATTAGTAAAATCCCTTTGCATGAAGACCCCAGGAAGGAAAAAGAAAATGTCTTCAACAATTCAAGTAGGGACTAAACTTACTGATGTGTTATAAGGAAGACTGCTTCCAGAGAAATATAATGATCCTGGTAGCCCTATCATAACACTGAGTATTAATGGAATTGAAATACCAAATGTTCTAATTGACTTAGGAGCTTCCATAAATGTCATTACATTTGATATAGTTGAAAAGCTAGGAATGACAACAATTCAGCCAACAACAACTACAAAACTAGGAGGTATTATAGAAGAAACCATGGTCACAATTGATACATGGGATTACCCAGTTGACTTTTTGGTTCTCAAGGCCAGAAGGAAAGATTTTGGATACCCAATCACATTAGGCAGACCAT
This sequence comes from Sequoia sempervirens, assembly GCA_007258455.2. Lineage (NCBI taxonomy): Eukaryota > Viridiplantae > Streptophyta > Pinopsida > Cupressales > Cupressaceae > Sequoia > Sequoia sempervirens. Next base: position 84,394,900 of record VDFB02058242.1, read on the forward strand.
GGTTGTCTACTGTTGCAGCCTTAATTGCCTATAGATCAGGAAGCATGATAATCACTAATGGACAAAAACAAAAAGTATTTTCACTTTATCCACCTGCACAACCATCAATTCAAACAAACACTCAAATTTGGGTGGATGAGGATTTAGAATCAGAAGGTGATGGTATTGTGGAATTACCCATGGTAACCATAAGCGAACATATCCAAGACTGTGAAGAACAAGAGATAACTTCAGAAAATGAGCAAGACAATTGTCAAACAACATTACATGAACAACATTGTTGTCCTCTGAATACTCTTGTTGACAAATCAATAAATTCTAAAATGGACCTTTACCTATCCTTGGGGTATGTATGCATATACAGTCTTACCATTTGGACTATGTAATGCACCTGCAACATTTCAAATAGCGGTACTTGCAATATTTACAGATTTCACCACTTCATGTGTAGAAATCTATATGGATGACTTTACAGTCCATGCTAAAACATTTGATGAAGCATTAAAAAACCTAGAAATGGTTTTACAATGCTGCAAAGATCATAGGTTATCACTTTCATGAAAAAAGTTCCATTATGATGACAGAGGGAATTGTTCTAGGACATCACATCTCAAAAGAGGGGATAAAGGTTGATCCCAAGAAAGTTGAGATCATACAGAACATTGAAATCCCTAAGCACCAAACTGGAGTACGAATTTTTCTTGGGCATGCAGGGTATTACAGAAGATTTATAGAAGGATTTAGTAAAATTGCATCACCACTATTTACCCTGCTCAAGAAAGAAGAAGAATTTGTATGGACAGAGGATTGTCAGAAATCCTTTGAAACAATCAAGATAGCCCTAACAACTTCACCCATTATCAAAGGACCAATTTGGGGAGAGCCTTTTCACATACATGCAGATGTATCTAATTTGGCCATTGGTGCAGTATTAGGACAACAAGATGAAAATGATGCCATGCATGTGATTTACTATGTTAGCAAAAGCTTAAATCATGTTGAAAGAAACTACACAACAATAGAAAAGGAATTTGTAGCTATAGTATATGCAATAAATAAATTCAGACATTATATTACAGGCTATAAAATCTACGTACATACAAACCATGCTACAATCAGATATCTAATGAATAAAGCAGTGGTAGGTGGATGCATTATCAGATGGTTACTCTTATTGCAAGAATTTGATGTAACTATCGTTGATAAGCCTGGAAAGGACAATGTTGTCATTGACTTTCTTTCTAGAATTGTTTTACAGGATAACCAAGAACTAGTGGATGATGCATTTCCAAACGAACACTTATTTGCTATATCAGTTCATCCACCATGGTTTGTTGATTTGGAAAATTACCTTGTTATAGGAAAATGTCCAAGTCAATTCAGTCATAAGCAAAAAAAGAGGTTAATCCATGAAAGTTCTAAATTTCAATGGATTAATGTTCTTCTATTTAAATTATGTCCTAGCCATGTTTTACGCAGATGTGTAATAGAATTGGAAGTTTATGATGTAGTGCATGCCTACCATCATGAACCTGATGGGGGACACTTTTCAATTGTAAGAATAGTTCACAAAATCTTAGGGGCTGGCTACTTTTGGCCAACAATGACAAAGGATGCAACATTCTTTGTCAAACACTGTGATGAGTTCCAAAGAATGGGGAGGCCTACAATAGCCATGGAGATGCCACCGCAGCCACAAATAGCTCTTGAACCATTTAAAAAGTGGGGCATCAATTTTGTGGGACCGATAGATCCACCTTCAAGAGGGCAGCGATGTATCCTTGTTTGTATCGATTATGCAACAAAATGGGCTAAGGTGAAGGCACTACCAATAGCAAAAGAAGATAAAGTTGCAAACTTTCTGTACAAGAAAATTCTCCAAAGGTTTGGTGCACCTAGAGAGATTGTTTCATATCAAGGACAGCAATTTGTGTCAGCAATGATGGAAGCATTTTTACAAAGGTACCAAATAACTCACAAAAAATCTTCACCTTATCACCCACAAGCGAATGGACAAGTAGAGGTCACAAATAGAGAATTAGAGAATATTATAACAAAAATAGTTTCTTGGAGGAAAATAGATTGGGTAGATAGGCTAGATGAAGTAGTCTCAGCCTATAACACCACGTGGAAAACAACAATTGGGTTCTCCCCATATGAACTTGTGTATGGAAAGAAACCAATCATGCAAATTGAATTTGAGTTGAAAACATTGAAGACATCAATAGAAGTTGGGATTGACCTGCCAAAAGCAGAGAAAAGCATAATTTTGCAGCTTAATAGACTTGATGAAATGAGAATGGAGGCACTTCAGCATATAGAAGTGATTCAAAAGCAAAGGAAGGAATGGCATGATAAACATATTGCGTCCAGACAGTTTAGAGAGGGAGATTGGGCGTTATTATTTGACTCCAGATTTGAAGAGTTTAAAGGAAAGTTCCATACTAGATGGTTAGGACCCTATGAGATACAACAAGTGTTTGAGAATGGAGTTGTCCAGTTAGTTCCAATTGATGGAGAGAAAAGAGTTATGTTGGTCAATGGTCATCGACTAAAAACTTACCATAAGCCAGCAACAAAGGAGGAATTTTTGGATGAAGTGCAACACATAATTGACCATTTTCTCATGGAAGATATCTCTTCCATGAGAGAATATCTTTGAACCTTTGAAGAAGGCAAAAATAAACAATGTAAATTGAAAACCAACAAATGGCGGTTTACCTTGAGAAAAATGGAAGTAAATTGAAAACCAGCAAATGGCGGTTTACTTTCGGTAATAAAAAAAATGATGACTGAAAACCAGAAATAGCGGTCTATCTAAGTTAACTTCTAAAAGATCCTAAAGACTCCTGAAGAGCCCCTCAAAAGCTCTTGAAGGCTCCTGAAGATCTTGAAGATTGAAGACTCTGAAGACTCCATTTTTGCTCGAAAGCTCCTAAAGACTCCTGAAATTCCAAGCTCCTGAGAGCTCCTAAAGACTCCTAATGAACTCCTTAAGGCTCCTAAAGAACTCAAGGGATCAAAATAAATTAAGGTGCGCATTTAATGTGAATATTTTTTTTGAAGTTATTTTCTAAAATAGTTAGACTAATTTAAAATAGGTAAATATTTATGAATCTAGACATCTCCACCACAATGTTAATTAATGATAGTAATAAATCCACTTATAATCATTTCAAAAAGCGACAGATTGTTAGAATAAGGAATGATGTGACATAGATGATGTCAATCGAGGACAACAAATCTCTTCATGATTCGGTTGTCTTTTCAAAAATCCTCCCAAGTACATGATGACATGTGTAATGAATGCCACCAACCTTGCGAATTGAATTGCAAGTTTCAAGTTGCGGCGTGTGAATCGTCTGGAGCAGTAAAGGAAATAAATGTAGGAGATTAATGGCATGTTATGTCATTTTCAAAATTGGCTACACCCAAATCAAGAAACAAATAATTCCACATTTTTGGTAAGTAATTCAGGCTGCCAGTTGAAGTCCACCAGTGAAGTCTGCCATTTTTGACAGAGAAAGATGGGGAATAAGAGAAATTTTGAACCAGAGAACTTTAATCTTGATTCAAAGACCAGAAGATTGTTAGAAGAAGTTGGGTGGCTAAATTTTGTGATGCAGTATGAAGGCTTCCAACCAAAAATGGTTAGGGAATTTGTGAAAAACTTCAACGTGAATGTCACTAGGGTAAGGGGAGAAATAATCAAAGTCACACCAGAAATTATAAGTGAAATTTTTGGGATTCCAAATGAAGGAAAACCAGTTAACAAAGTCCAAGTTAAGTTGGAGAAATTGGTGGCTGCATTTCACCAGGAGCTGGAAAGAAGGCTAGAGATACAAATGCACAAAGGAGACCAGTGTGGCATAGCTTGTAATAGTTTGGACGAGCCATGGAGGATTGTTGCGACTTGGCTTATGAAGTTCTTCACCTGCAATGGGCAGTATAATACGATACTGGGTCTAGGAATGTAGCTTTTAATACATTTAAGGTATGGTCAGACAAAACCTTCAGCTAGGATAAATTTTCCAGCGTTCTTATTTCATAAAATATCTTCCATGATTTTGAGAGTGAAATCTAGGGGGAATCTTCTATGAAATACTAGGGGTTGATACATTTGATAATTAAATACCATTTCTTAAAAAAAGAAACTGGGATGCAGGGCTGGTTAGAATTTTTGTCTGTGCCTGTAGGAAAGCAAAAAGGGAGACCCACAAGGGGACCCTCAGCTAAAAAGACAAAAATGGAGAAAGGACAATCTTCCAAGAAAATGGGAAAAATAAAATTGCCAGAGATATCTAGGGTAACCCGTACTAGGTCAAAAAAGAATAGACAAGAAGTACATGAGGAAAACCCTAGTCATGTTGAAACTATTGTGTCCACTCCTAAAGAGGCACCTATGAGTCAAACCCTTGTTTTCGAAAGCATTGTTAAATCCCCTTAACATGAAGATACTTGTACCCCTATACAATCTCCTGAGAGATCTCAAAGTCCCCCTAAAAACCCAATGTCGACTCCTGAAGACAACCCTATTTTTGAAGTCTATGACTTTGCTAAAGAGTTTGGCGCACAATCCGAAGAGCAAGAGGCCTCTAAATAATTTGAACAAGAGACTATGAAATCCCCTATACCTTCCCCACAACATGAGAAGAGGAAAGGGAAAGAGCCTTTAATTGAAGGACCCACGAAGCATTGAATATAGAGGAATTAGAGACTAAAGAATTACTAAGAACAATGAAAATGTCTCATTTAGAGGCTAAATTAGAACAAGAAAGAAGAAATGTGCAATTCTTTGAAGAAAAATTGAGAAGAAAAGAAGAAGAATTACAGCAATTATTCTGAAAAAATCAAGCAATGGAAAGGAAAGTTGAGAAAAATGATGCAAGGGTTAGAGAATAGTTAAGTAAAACAGAGGATGCCCTGCAAGAAGCCAGTGTGCAAGCATTAGTAAGTGCTGACAAAATTTCAAGATTAAAGGAAGAGTTGCAACAGAAAGAAGAAGAATTAAAACAACAATCCATGTGGTTCTATGCGCAAGAAGCCTCTACTCCCACTGCTCCTCCACGTAGCCTTACATTAACTTTTTTTATCCCTCATATTCCTTCCACTCCTCCAATGCAACCTACTCCAGTTCAACCTCGATACCATTCTTTGGCTTTTGAAATATAAGGAAGAAAACAAAGTATTGAAAGAGTAGATACAGAATTTAGAAAAAGAAAAGAATGAGACTGAGAGAAGACTTGAGCAGGTGACAGAAGTCAGTTCTACCATGCTTTCCATGAGAAGACCAGCTGCAATGTATTCTTTGTTTCTTAGAGAAAATTTTTTAGAATGGAAAATAAATCAGCTAATTTTGGGAAAGAGTCTGGATTACAATGAAGATCATGATTTCCTTAAAGATTACTTTAACAACCACCCTAACATTTAGAATTTAATGTGTGAGTTTTACCAACATGGATTTTTAATGGGGGATAATAATGACTCAATGTTGAATATATATGTTGGTGAGCTTCAGATAAGATCATTTGTTTCTTTAATGCAAAATCAAGTGGATTGGTCAAATAGAATTGATAAGTACAAAGAGGCTCAAAGAAAATATGGGTTACCAATGAGACCTTAAGAGCCCCATGCTGAATTATATATCAAATTTGTAATATCAGTGGTCAATTTAAATGATGTTAATCCCCTCTATGTCTCAAATTTGTTTGATAGCATTGTAGCATTCCAAAATGTTGAAGCAACACTCCCATTGTTAGCACTACGGTCCTGTGAAGAAAGGTACCAACTTATTCCAGAATCAGTCAGGAGAAGGGAGCCAATTAGTCTGAATAATATTAGTTGGAGTTTAGTCAGAGTTAGGCATGTCATCACTCTAATCCAACAATATAAATAATTTTGGGTAGGCATGAGATTCAGAATGCCAATTATTATTATGCCAGCACCAAAGCTAAAGGAAATGGAAAATATACCAACTCCAGTAATGAGGGTGTGGTTTGAGAACTTGATACAAAACTATGGCTATGCACTAAATACCAGATTGTCAGAACAGTACATGGAGGGTGTATTTGACTACACCATTTGGATGGAGGCACTAAATAGAGAGAAAGAGAACACCATAGTTCTAGATGATGAACCATGAGGACATGGTCCAAAGCAAGTTGGGGAGAAAATGATGGGAGATATAAAATACTTTCATTTAAGGCTTTTTATGTTTAAAAAGACTTGTTATTGTTAATTGACATGACTGGCGGTAGACAATAGATTAACATATTTACTTATTTTACTTTATGTTTAACTAAATTAGTGAATATTTTGGAAGTGATAGCTTATGTTAAATGTGTTGCTTTATGATGACTTTGGATGAGATAATTGTGCTGCATTAATCTTTATTACCATGATTGTTGTCCTTTTCATAAGGGTTTTTAAAAGGGTATCTTAAAGGTTGATGAGACAGTTAAACTCTCCATTTAATCATGAGGAATGACTATGCCATAGATAGGCCCTGCTGGATGATGAGTCACTTAAATTCTGAATCGAATTCTTCATAGTCAGTTGAGGAACTTTTACTTCCAATGCCAATCTAGCGTAGTTCTGGCATAGTCCTCCTTAGTCCACTTCAGTTCTATTTTTTGTTTCATTTTGTAATTTGTACTTGGTCGCCTTAAGTTTTGGTAGTTAACGTCATGTTAGAAGCTAATTAGGATATTTTATAAATATCCATATTTTGGTCTTAGTTAGGAGTTAGATAATTTTCAATTAAATTTTTTGTAATCACAAGCAATACTTTGTTCTACGTTCTACTTTTGATCAATGAGAAGGGAAGCAAGAAGTTAATCAATTCATTGTGTTAAAGGATCTTACCTAGGGAAGAGCAGGGCCCACTCAACCTTTGGAACGATCTTATGGTATTTTTGTTAAGTTTTGTTATTTTCTGATTCAGTAATATTAAATCTGTTGTAGAAACTGATTTTGAATTGTTCAATCGTTGAAATCATCTTCTACCTTGGTAAATGTTAAAATCAGATAATTACTTTTGTTTACAATTACATTTCTAAGTTTCATTTTATTATGGTTAAGATTGAATTGTTAGAATGGTTAGATTTATTTATTAGAGATGTTGAATTGAACCATTAGAATTGTTAGCAAGTTTCTTAGATAAATTAGGTTTAGATGTTGTTCGAATTAGTTAAACTTGATATTTGTTTGTTAAGCTTCATTAAAGCAATGTTAGGAAATCTATGGAAAGATGGAGTTGAAGTCTGTTCAGAATCTGTTCATGGAGATTAGTCTTTATGCTTTTTAGAATAATCGTCATTTTCTTGCAATTCATTCCTGCTCTTAAATTAGTGTTTACTTTCTAGCAATTAAGTTATGGATTTCTTTTGAAATAAAATAGAATTAATTTGAATTTCGCGTTTAGATTAGGAATTAAAGTAATCATTGATTATCTCCATGAATTAGTCTAAATAGAAGTCAATAAAGTTAGAATTAAGTCAACAGGATTTTAAATTAGACACTAAAATAGATTTAAATATTAGGAATCAGTCGCTACAATTTAGCTCTTGAAGAGCTCCTGAAATCTCCTGAAGTAGGAAAAACGATACCTGAAGTCACTGTTTACAGTGCAAATCCCCCCAAAAGAATCTGTGACAACTATCCTTATCACATATTGCTTTGAGACACGCCTGGTTCGATAAAAGAATTAATTAAATGATGCAAGTTGTGACATCAACGACCTTTCCCATCAATTGGCATGAAGTGTTTCACCTTCCTATCAAGGCTTGGCCATATAAAGAAAAATTTGTAAGAATGGAATTCCTACACATTTAAAAACATTTTCAAAGAAAAAGAAAAGGTGGAAGCGAAAATGGAGGTGTTGAATGAAAAAATTCTAAGAATAGGAATGTTCCAAGAGGACTTTGCGAAGGAAAAGGAGTTGCAAGCCAAACACATTGAGTTGCTTACAAGAGAAGAGATCTTCTGGAAGGCAAAGGCTATGGAAAATTGGTTGGTGGATGAAGATCACAATACTAGCTTCTTTCACAATTCAGTGAAGGTGAGGAGGATGGTGAACAAAATCAACGAGATTGAGAATGTGGATGGGAAAATGGTTTCCAACAAGGAATATTTTTAGAATGTCAGGGTGGCATACTTTATGTCCATCTTGGCCCCGATCAGGGGGATGGATTATTTGAGTGCTCAATTTGGATGTAACATTTGGCATCCCAAGGATACTGAATGATGCAAACAATGCAATGTTGACTAATCCCTTCTTAAAGGACAAAATCTGGTGTGTGGATTTTTTACTACATCTAGATAAATCCCTAAGCCCAGATGGCTTCTTAGATTTATTCTTCTAAAAGTGCTAGCATATAATGGGGGAGAAAATTTGGGAGATGGAAAAAGAGTTCAAGAGAAAGAAATTTTTTGTGAGAGATATGAATAACACAACAATAACTTTGATTTTGAAAAAGGAGTGTAGATCATTTATAGATTATAGATCCATCTTACTGTGCAATATAGTTTACAAAATCATTATGAAAACTTTGGAAAATAGACTAAAGAGGGTGTTGAACTAGGTTATCTCAGAGGAATAGAATGGTTTTACACCCAAAAGGGAAATTATCGATAACATAATCTTGGCAAATGAGGCGTTGCACTCAATTCAAAGTACAAGGAAAAAGGTATGTTGATCAAGGTAGATGCAAGCAAGGCATAAGATGGAGTCATTTGGCAGTTCCTAATAGATGTTATGAGATGGTTTAGCTTCTATGATGAATGGCTAGCATGGATTTACTTTTATATCTCCACATTCATATTTTTAGTTAACATCAATGGTTCACTATGTGGGTTCTTTGAATCATCAAACAGTCTACACCAAGGGCATTCGCTCTCTCCCTTCCTCTTTGTAATCATGGCAAAGGCATTGGGACAAACAATAAAGGCCAAAAGGGAGGAAAGTAGTTAGTATGGTGTGATTATGGCAAGGGATGTGGCACCCCTGACACATGTATAGTTCATGAATGATATTGTTGTGTTTGGGGAAGCTAATCTTAGAGAGTCTGAGGTAGTGAGAAAGGATCTGGATGCATATGCGACCTGTTCTGGATAAATCATCAACAAGAAGAAACAAAAATTGTTCTCTTTGAACACCAATAAAGGAATGCAAAGAAGGATTGCATTGGAGCTGGGATACACAATTGATACATTTTCATCCAAATATCTAGGAGCACCAATCTTTGAGGGCATGAACATCACCAAGCTGAGGGAAGATGTGATGGAGAAGTGTTCAAATAAGTTAGTCTCTTGGAAGGGTCATTGGTTGTCTCTAGCTGGAAGAATTATTATATCCAAATTGGTCCTTGCAGCCATTCCTATTCACGTCGTGTCTTTTCTCTAGTTGATAAAGAAGGCGGAGAACGTAATTAATGACACGGTGAATAAGTTCCTTTGGGAAGGCTCCAGCACATAAAAACGGATACCATTAATACATTGGGATTTCGTAGATGTCTACCAACAAGGATGGGTAGTGCTAGGGTAAGAAATTTGGTAGATTAGAATAAGGAAATTGGCACCAAGTTAGTATGGAAGATGTATACCAAGCCAAATTTACCATGGTTTTGGGTCATGTAGAGTAAGTACTTGGATTCAGATGAGCCGAATAGGATTCTCACGATGGAAAACTCAATTGGTGGTTTGGCTATATAGAGATTCATGTGGAATTATAGGCCAATAATAACAGAACACCTAATATGGAAAATCAACAATGGGAAGTTTGTGGACTTCTGGTGGGATGCATGGGGTGGAGGCCTCTTGTTGTGCATCATTGAGGCATTATGACCATTGCAAGAAGTGTTCAAAAGAAGCATTGGGACAAGGGTTGTTGATTATTTTAGATCATTGGATAAATCTATATCCACCAAACACAAATGGCTAGACTTAAAGGATGTTCTAGGGGAGGAATACCATAAAGCCATTTTGTTAGAGGAACTAGAGAAGATGCATTTAGCTCTTGGAAATGGAAAAGATAGAATTTTGTGGTGCAGGGCGAAATCGAGGCAATATTTAGTAAGGCTAGGGTACCAACTACTACAAAAACAAGATATCGATGGAGGATGGAGAGCATAAATATACTAGGGAAAGCAAGTGCTTCCCAAGGTAGGTGCATTCCTGTGGATAGTTCTTCACAAGCAGATTCTATCTAGTGAAAGGTTACAGAGCCTGGGCATTGTAGGATAGACAAGATGTGTATTCTACAAGAATGAGGAAGAAACAACCAATCATTTGTTACTTAATTACCCATTTGAAAATTAATGCTAGTAAAAAAATTAAACTAAATTGGGTTGGGCGGGCCCAAGGAATGATGATGTGGGGGATTTCCTTTTTGGATAGCTAATAAAAAATAGAAATGCACTATGGGGAGCCATTTTGTGTGTGGTCCCATCCATGGTAGTTTGGAAAACTTAGAGAGAGAAAAATAGAAGGATTTTTGAAGGAAAGGAATGCACAACATAATAGGTTATTTCCAAAATTGAGGTTGGCATTTTTGAAGTGTTGGACACTAGAACACATAGGAAGGCTTTGCAGGAATTCACAAGTTGGGATGATGAACTAAGCAAGTCATGGTTGGCCATTATAGTCCCATTGTTAACAAATATGGGAATGGGAAGCAAAGGTAAGAGGAAGGAAGCAAAATTGTCTACCCCTCTAAGTGGTAGATTGAAGCTAAATTTTGATGGGGTGGCTAAGGGAAACCCCGACTGTGTTGGAATTGGTTATATACTAAAAAATGATAAAGGTAAAATGATTTGGGGAATCACTGGAAATATAGGGGTTGCCACAAATAATGAAGAAAAAGCATAAACAATTGAAAAGGGAGTCAAAGAATGTCATTTAAGGGTATTGACAATCTAGGCATAGAAGGAGATTTATTAATCTGTATGAATGCATTGATTAAGAAAAAGACTCCAAATTGGAAGCTTCAAGCCCAAATTGAGAATTTTCTAGCAGATTTAAAGATGGTGAAGAGTTACTTGATAAGGAATGTGTTTAGAGAATGCAATAGAGTAGCTAATTTGTTGGTGAAAGTAGGTGTCAATGGTGGGGATGTGGAGAGATTGGAATCAAATTCTAATGCATGGTAGGAGTTGAAGGATATTTTGGAAGAAGACTTGTGTAGGACAACACTGGAAAACCAATAACTGGAGTGGCAGTGTGGTAAGATCAGGCTTCAAATAAACATAGGTGGTTTCATTGGATAAGACTTGCCTTTGTTGTATCACAAAAACTTTGATGTGGTAGTGGAGGAACTTGGTTGTGCTTTGGACTACATATCCAAACTGGATCGGCATTGTATCTTGGGGAGATATTTTAAGGATTATAGGATCTGAATTTGAGCTCCCATGTCATAGTTGAAATAAAGGAAAATATGTTTTATCAAAATGAAACAAAATGATAAACCAAATTTCCACTTTATTTCATTCAATATGTAAGCAATAATGCATAAATGAGTAACATAAAATAAACCTAACTGATATAATAGTCAAAAGGAAAATTTTAAGAGGCTTAAATGTTGTGTACCTATTGCAAAAAGTTCTTTTTTGGACCTCACTAAGGACTCATTCGCCCTATGGCGAATGGGTCTTGGCTAAGGTTTTGGAAAATCATTTTTTGGGTTCTATTCTCCAATGTTTGCACTCCCAAATCCTAGTCGAGCACTATCAAAAATCCGGAAATAAATCCTATAGCTCAATTTTCGTGATTTGACAACTTTCTTTGCAACTTTGACATTTTTTGCAATTTTTCTCTCCAATTGATCTTCAACCTAAAACCTGCAATCACACATCAAAGAGGAGAAAAAATTTCTTTGTTAGGGAATAGGGGTTTTCCTTGGTCAAACCTCATTTTGGTAATTAAACCTATAATGAAATAGAAATTCATAAAGGAACGATGAATGAACAAACAATGTTTAACAACTCACCAAACATTAGTTGAAACCTTGGATTGTAGATATGTAAACTAGCATGAAGTAACCTCCATGGATGTAGATCTTGATCATGAACTTGATTAGAAACAATTCCTTGAATAGGCTTGATAGGTCTTGAATACTACATCAACACATTAACTCAACAACATGCATGATGCACTATGCCTTTGACATGATGAAATGACTCTTGATTGCTGCAATAAAATTCTACAAATCTTCCCTTGAATTCCTTAGAAATGCTCTTGAATTCTCTCTTGATCATAAGTTTTCTATAATGCTTGAATACTTGAAATTGTTAGCTAGGTGAAACTAAGTGAAATAGCCTTGTATTTATACATCTATTAAGATTAAATCCTGAAATTCAAATATCACAAGCTGACATCAAATGTAGGACTTGAAAACATTAAAATACCACCAAAAACATATTCCAAGGAGGGGTCCTAGGTCTTTAAGTGAGGACCCATTCGCCATCTGGCGAATGGGTCCTAGCTCACTTAGCTAGGACACACTTTGGGAGATGTGAAAGATCATGTCAAAATAGGGTCCTAGGACCTAGTGAGGACCCATTCGCCAGGTGGCCAATGGGTCCTAGATCACTAACCTAGGACACACCTTCAAAAATTAAGTGTTGTGTAATGGAATTTATGAATGTCATATTTTATCCCTCAGAATTTGTATTTAATTAGGCTTGGATTTGAATTAAAGGGGCCAATTAAGGAAGATTAACCTCAATTAATTAATAAAGCCTTAGATTAGTGTGAAAGTGTTAAGGTACACTTTACAACACCCTAAATAAGGCACAATTAAGTCTATTTTATTAAAAAGGGCCCTAAACTTAATGTGAATGTGTAAAACACATTAAAACACTAAATCAAGGCAACATTAGGCTCATTTTAATGTTAATTATTCATTCCCAAACTAAGGAAAAAGGGATATTTTTTTCGTTACTACATTTTTCCCCACTTTAGTAAGAGTATGACCCCATGTCAAACTCACACTAAAGTAGACATTCAAGACAATTATGTATTCAACAATGACAAAGATACACAATCATACAACATCAAAGACCAAGAAAATCAAGCCTAAATGGTCCAACGTGATGTGGAACACATCTAAGCTATTGGTTTTGCACTCACTCCGGGGTAGTGGAACCTCATGTCATCCACTAGGTGAGTCTTCCCCAAGGAAGGTGGCTTAGTGAGAAATTCATGCATCTGTGTTGGCTCTCACTATACTTACCATATGAAAGTTATCCCTCTGATAACTCTGATAGGGTTCCACTCATGTTCATGTTTTGTGGTTAACAAGTTGCATAATGCTAAGCACCTATGCACATGGCAAGGCTCCACATGAAAGCAAGGTGTGTTATGCTAGGTGGCCTTGAATTAGGGTTTGAGCTTCACAAGGTTAGCAAGTTGTGTTATGCCAAACACTTATGAACAATCATGTATATAGGTTTTTGTTCAAAGGGATTTTTCCTCATTCATGTAAGGTCTTCTTCTTAGGGATCATCGTGCCTAATGTCTCCAAGAGAGGACAAGTCAAGAGTAAAAGATTCATAACTTAGGGAATGCAGCATGTGTTGCATAACCACTAAGAGGAAAGTTGTATGCTAGGAAATATCACACTCTTGGAGGACATCAAACCCCATGAAACCACCAAGAAAAGGATGCATGACAAGAAAAAAAAAAATCACACCATGGAACATGCAAAATGTCGAAAGATATTATCGATGTATGCCTCCACTTTAAGGAAGTTGCTAACACCATTACTATGAGAAATTGCTTTAAAGTAGCCAATGTTTTCTCCTAAGACATGAGAGATTTCCTTGGAAAACCCTATGCCAATTCATATGTTTTTGAAATAAAGCTATGCATGAAAAGGAGGGAGGAGTTGCCCCCAAAAATACATAAGGGATTTATGGATTCAAGGTTGGTATGTCTTTGCTACAATGTTGTTACAGAGCTCATAAATTTCATCATTCCCCAAATACTCATAGAACTAGAAGACTGACACATAGAGAGAGAGAAAAAAAAAATCCTTTCGGGTCAACATGGAAGAGACCCAAATGTCTTGACACCTTGTGTCATCCCCAAAAGGAAAACACAAGACAAATGAAAAAGGTTTACAGCATATAAAGAAGAATATAGATACAAATAGAGGAATGCAAAAAAAGAAAGAGATACATCAAATAAAATAGTATGGGGATCACATTACGCACATGCAATCACTTAAAGAAATGTGAAAAAAGAAAACAAAGCAAAATACTAGTAAGGCACATGCAAGTCAATCTATAGTGGTCATCTGCATGCCAATCTTGTTCAGTATATGCGGAAGACAGATAACTAGTCAAAGGGACAACATCAAGTGCCAACACTAGGACAATGCTATCTAACCCCTTGCCCCCACTAAGCGTAGGACAAGGATGAGCTGAGATAAGTGATGATGATATGTTGCTCCTTGCAAAAAGGAAATGATTTGTGATGAATGTAAAACAAGCAATAGTAAGTATGCTATGATCCTACAACTATTACATGGCAAGGAGTAGCAACTAATGTTATTGACTATAATGAGTAGACAAAGTATCAATTTGATGCGTATCTAATGAGATATTACCACGTGTAGTATCTATCAGTTTAGGATGCACCAAAGTTAAAGTTTTCTTAGAAAAATCCTTCATAAGAGTGTTGATATTAAGTGAAGGCTTGTTTCTTTCTTTTGAGGGACAATAACCAAGACCACTAGTTGTTTCTTGTGTGTTAGGCTCTATGGGGACATGGATACCCTATTCTCTAGCACCGCATATTTTTCCACTATACCCAAGTTGTTTCATAAATTCATAACTTCTTCCATAGATATTTTTCATTTCTTTCAGATTCGATGTTTGTTCATAATCAATTCCATCAAAATTTGTCATGTATGTTGTCTTTTCTTCTAAAGTGGTTGAAGTGGATGCTTTCGAAGATTCTGTTGAAATTTTTATTCACATTACCACTTTTTCTTTTCCCCTTTCAAAATCCTTTGTTGTGCTCTTGTATCCACCCTTGAATGTAGGTGTGAAATCTAAGGAACCCCAATCATCTTCCAATAACTTTGTCAATTCTTCAATATGTTGGGGTTTTCTTCCACAATCACGTCGGGTTCACCATAATGAAATAAAGGAAAATATGTTTTATCAAAATGATGAACCAAACTTCCACTTTATTTCATTCAATATATAATCAATAATGCATAAATGAGTAACAAAAAATAAACCTAACTGATATAACAGTTAAAAGGCAGGTTTTAAGAGGGTTAAATGTTGTGTACCTATTCCAAAAAGTGCTTTTTTGGACCTCACTAAGGATTCATTCGCCCTATGGCGAATGGGTCATGGCTAGGGTTCTAGAAAATCAATTTCTAGGTTTCGTTCTTCAATTTTTGCACTCCCAAATCCTAGTTGGGCACTGTTGGCAAGCTGAAAATAAATCCTATAGCTATGTTTCCATGATTTGACAACTTTCTTTGCAACTTTTACAACTTTGACAATTTTTGCAATTTTTCTCTCCAATTGATCTTCAACCTAAAACCTGCAATCACACATCAAAGAGGAGAAAAATGTTGTTTGTTAGGGAATAAGGGTTTTCCTTGGTCAAACCCCATTTTGGTAATTAAACCTTGTAATGAAATAGAAATGCATAAAGGAATGATGAATGAACAAACAATGAGTAACAACTCACCAAACCTTAGTTGAAACCTTGGATTGTAGATATGCAAACTAGCATGAAGTGGCCTCCACAGATGTAGATCTTGATCATGAACTTGATTAGAAACAATGCCTTGAATATGCTTGATAGATCTTGAATGCTACATCAACACATTAACTCAACAACATGCACAATTCACTCTACCCTTGACATGATGAAATGACTCTTGATTTCTGCAATAAACTTCTGCAAATCTACCCTTGAATGTCTTAGAAATGCTCTTGAATGTTCTCTTGATCATAAGTTTTCTATAATGCTTGAAATTTAGCTAGGTGAAACAAAGTGAAATAGCCTTTTATTTATACATAACTTAAGATTAAATCCCAAAATTCAAATATCACAAGCCGACATCAAATGGAGGATCCGAAACCATTAAAATACCACCAAAAACATATTCCAAGGAGGGGTCCTAGGTCTAAGTGAGGACCCATTTTCCATGTGGCGAATGGGTCCTAGCTCACTTTAGCTAGGACACACTTTGGGATATGTAAAAGATCATGTGAAAATAGGGTCCTAGGACCTAGTGAGGACCCATTCACCAGGTAGTGAATGGGTCCTAGCTCACTAACCTAGGACACACACCTTCAAAGATTAAGTGTTGTGTAATGGCATTTATGAATGTCGAGTTTTATCCCTTGGAATTTGTATTTAATTAGGCTTGGATTTGAATTAAAGGGGCCAATTAATGAAAATTAACCTCAATTAATTAATAAATCCTTAGATTAGTGTGAAAGTGTAAAGGCACACTTTACAACACCCTAAATAAGGCACAGTTAAGTCCATTTTATTGAAAAGGGCCCTAAACTTAATGTGAATGTGTAAAACACATTACACCACTAAATCAAGGCAACATTAGGTTCATTTTAATGTTAATTATTCATTCCCAAACTAAGGAAAAAGGGATACTTATTTTGTTACTACAATAGTTAACCGACTTAGAGCTCTATTTAGCAGTGGCAAGAGGGGATGAATAAAACTAAAATGGTGAACAATATACAATTTTGGATTCCTTGTCAGTGTCTCACAAAGTTGGAGGAGAAAATCCAATGCCTGTTTAAGGCGGAGAAGAGAAAAATGGTAAAATTCATTGTGTAGGTGGTGGGCGAGA
Organism: Sequoia sempervirens; assembly: GCA_007258455.2. Classification (NCBI taxonomy): domain Eukaryota; kingdom Viridiplantae; phylum Streptophyta; class Pinopsida; order Cupressales; family Cupressaceae; genus Sequoia; species Sequoia sempervirens. The sequence goes on from VDFB02058242.1 coordinate 84,411,743, forward strand.
GTTCTTGGGTCTCGACCAGCAATGAAATTAATAAGGGTGAAGATGTGGGGGACAATAGTTGCTAATTGTCTGGTCGCAGAGGGGAACAAGGAGGCAGTGTTGGCTATGATTTCTACCATTAATAAGAAATTGTATGTTGGATACATCTGGGATCTTTGATGCAGTGATAGTCAGGAAGAAAAATGTTTCAAACCAAGATCTGGCCTTGTTTACTAAGGGGTTGATGAGGAAGAATATGGAAACATTCAACATTTTTGTAAGCCACAATGGAGATCTATTCTCTATGACTTAAATAGAGAGAATTATTGCCTTCTTAGAAGGAATGATGTATATTATGCAGTTGAGAGGCTAGTAGAGGTCTGGTGCATATGCTATGTATCTTTGTTTTGAGCTTTACTAAAAAGGGAGTTGTCTCCAAGACAACATTTACCAAGCAAAAATATATATATTTAATAAAAAATATTATCATTAATATCAAATCTGTTATATATCAAATATAGTTTAAATAATATTAATTATTAATTATTATTATTATATATGATGGTATTTAATATATTTAATATTATATAAATTATATAATATATATTTAATGTTAAATATATAATATAATGATGGCCATCATTACTACAATGAACAAGCATCATATATTGTTTACATAATTATTTAATATTAATATAAATATATTAAATATAATTTAAATAATATTATATATAATAATTATTATTAAATATATAATATATATAATGTTATGCAATAATGAAAATAATTATATAATAATAATTAGTAAATAATAACTAATCATTGTTAATTAATAATTATTATTTATTTATTGTTGATTAATAATTATTAAATAGTTATTAATATGTATGATAAGCTCAATTGGAGGAGGATTCAGACATGCTTGACCACTACATGCTTCTGCAAGGAAAGAAGATATTAGGATATTAGAACCGTGTGATATTGTGACACTTGTCCTATGTGTTAGACAAGGTGCACGACATTATTAGAAATGAGATATCAATCATTTAACTTTTATATTGAAATTAATTTACACTAATTTTTAAAAAGTAGTGAATAAATTTGAATCAAAAGTTAGTAGTCACATGTTTGCATATCGCGAGCTTTCCTATTTCAGAAGCTCGTTTCGCATTTAGTGTGTGCATTGCAGACACGCTTTGCCTAGATTAAATTCATTGGTGGTCAAGACAAATCATTACATACCAATTTTTCTTTATTTTTAATAAATTTGTATATCGAAATATGTTTATGCTAATTTTTTAAAAGTTAATAAATCTAAATGAAAGCTTTGGTGTAAATATTTAATATATTATATTATTATATTTTAATATAATTATAATAATATATTACATATTATAAGATCAATTAGAGGAGGATTTTGACACATATCAACACTGTGCACTTCTAGAAGGAAATAAGATATGAGCATATAAACTGCGTGATATGATGACAAGTTGTCATGTGCACTTGACAAGGTGTGCAATATAAAATAGTCTGGGTTCTTACATATCGTCCATCATTAGTGCAGTAGTTGAGTTTATAAATAATAAGAGTAAAAAAATTAACTAAATATAGAATGATGTGCATTTTTCTCACAACCAACCTTTGAGACTAATAAATATTCAACTCATAAATGTTTAGCCTCTACAAAATTTTAGGTTAAATTGGGACATTGTAAAGTTTTGATTTAAGACAAATACAAATCTATTTAATTTCAAATACAAGGTTTTAAACTAGATCAAGGATATTTATTAATATATTAATATTAATCCTAAATATATTATATATTCAATAACTATCTCTAATATCTAAATAATTTTACAATATCATTTTGGATTCACTGCACACTTTACAAACACGCAACTGCTTGATGAAATAATTAAATAATAAATTGGATCTTTAAAACTATGACCTAAGATATAGTTTAGCTAACAAAAAAAAATTCCCAATCTAGACAAATGCATTCATTCCTAGCCCCAATAAATTATTACGATTACACTATTATAGTGTATTATAATTATATATCATTCATATTAATAAGTAACTACTAATATATAACTATTAATTTATTTTTTCAATACATAACAGAGACAGTTTATATTAATTTTCAAAAAACCTTTATATCCAGATGTTTGTCTTGCATCATGATATATTAATTTCACCATACCCAAACTTCCCTTGCATTCACTTGCCATGTAGATCAAAGACCAAAAGCTATCCTAAAACCAAACTCCTAATTCTTATCCTAAGGAATAACTGCACAGAGTCCTAATTGATTGCTTCTATCCAAAATATGTTTTCTCCCCACAAAATTATGCCCTACCCAATGCATTCACACCAACCATACTATCTAGTATATAGACCTTGCAAATAACTAATAAAATCCCTTATGCAATCCATATTCTACATAGGTTCTAGAAGCAGTAGTCTCTTTAAAAATTGTGCAACCCTTAATGACTTGTCCTGGTGACTCCACAAATCTAGACCCTTCATGTCTAGGAGAAAGGAATAGCGTTTGACCACCATTTTGGGTTTAAGAAGCTTCCACAAATCCCTCGGATGCGTTATGCCAATTCTAAGTTGCACAAGGGAAATAGAATCTTCAACTTTTCCCAAAAGATCAAGTCTCGCTAATAGCCTTTCCATTGCTAATATCACTTCTTTTGATAAATGTAAATCAAGAAGTGTTGTTGCAAACATAGATGAAATATCATTATTTACTCGATACCTTTCATCAGACTCCAAAAACTTATGGCCAAGCACCAACTTGATTGCCTCCAAAACTAGGACATCATCAACCATAAATACTTTCTTTAGTCTTTGGTTCGAGATTGCACCCAGAAAGGCCATCTGGATTTCCGTGGTCATTAACCTGATAGGAGAATCCATATCACTTCCACACAACTACAAAGGAAACCGACAAGTGAGAAAAAGGCCATGTCCAACCATATTTAACCACCCTTCAAGTGTGCTAATTTAATGTCATAAATCAAACACCTCTCCATCATACTATACAAGTGATACAATTTCATACATACATTTGATCATTCTATCATTCCTTAATTAATTACACCTCAATTTAATGCCCACGATCTTGCTTGGATTTGAACCCTCTCAAAATATTTCATTTCCTACCCCCATGTGTACTTCACACAAGCACCCTTTGTCATGATTGTTTTTACTCCACACTCATTCCAAAGCATACAAACTTAATACCTAGCTTCTTCAAAAATTAATTTCAATTGCTACTATTCTTCCATGTCATTCAATGACTCACTTGACTAGGTAATCTAGCCCCACAAGGATATTTATATATCCAAACCATACCAAATCTACAAAACTAACGTGCACACCATAGTCATAAATTTTCTTAAATATTAATTATAATTAAAATAATGATATTAATTAGGACGTGTGTCATTATCTTGCTTGTTAATAATCAAGATGTTTTTCTAGAACTCTTCCTAGTGCACTATTTGCCAAAAGTTCCACTTGTCTCCACAGCATAGCACTCAAATTTAATTGTTTCCACTATAGGTTTTGTAGTAATAATTTATGTAATTAAACCAATATTTTTACACTTGAAATTAATTAATATTTACCTCTCATTAAAACTACATGTATTTCAATGATAAATATAATAAAGCAGTTACTATTATTATAAAATCGTAATACGTGATGTTATTTTTACACATTTGTTCACCCATATACTTACTTACCAAACCGCCCTTCAAGTTTTCATTTACAAGCTTCTAACTCAAAATTAATGGAGCTTCTAGAAGAGCTCATTTGCTTTCATATTTTCACAATACTTACTCTAAAAGAAGTCATTCAATTTTCTCTTGTTTCTCGCAAATGATTTGCAATAGCCAGATCATTAAGGAAAATCAAGTGTTATAGCTTTGATCTACTACATAACAATGACATCAAACTTTTGCAAAGCTTTCCTCAAATGGAAGAATTGTCCATCGACTTTCCACCAACACATTTTACATGGGTTAGTAACTTTTTTCTTTTGCAAGCTAGCTTTCTTTATCAATATTTTTTCCTATTTTTTACTTTAATTTTCAATACGGAAAATGGAATTGGCACAGTTAGCCCTCTCACTTGAAAATTTGTAAAATTTCACATTGAAAATTGATGTTGTTAGCAAAAACTTTGAAGATAGTATCCTATTACTATGTTGCATTCTAAAAAAATACCCCTTTATTGAGAACAGTTACAATTTATCTACATAATGGATTGCACAATGTTGACTCTAACGTAGACCTTCAATTCTTAAATAGCCTTCTAGAACTACATGGATCAGACCCACAAATTTTCTCTACCAACTCTAGTCTGTTTAGCTATCTATCACCCAAAAATCACAAATATTGATTTTGTAAACAAGAACCACTTTATAACAACAAATATACAAGCATATTGTAAACTATATTTTCTTTTTGCATAACACTACTTTACCTAATAGAGTTTCCAATGTGCATTATACTTATACTTTTAGATTTTATAAAACATGTTCTTCCACTCTTTGCAAAAAGGATTTTCACAAATCTGTATGAAAAATATTAATAACTAAACAATTTTTTGGTCAATATAATGAAGCTTTATTAAACTTTGTATTTTCATATTCATATAATCATATTGTATCACAATTGTATTTATAAAAAATGTAAGTTTTTGTATCAGAAAATATTAATTTTCTTCAAACAAATCAGTTCAATACACCATTGACACAAAAAACAATGATTTCAACATTTCACACTACTAATTTATTTGATTTGACATGTTCTATACCATATGTCAAGCATTCAAAACCATCAATGCTTCACATCCGACTTGATTTGTAATACAAGTTCTAAACTACTGCCAAAATAGATATTGAACTATACAAACTTTTGTAACATGAGCTTTTTCATATTAAATAAACAAGCAAATAGTAATTATGATTGTACAGTGACTATTCACATTTTCTTAGCTTGCAATAGTTAACAGCTACTCTAGTACAAACCAATAAATAAACATATGCTATTGTAATAAATAATACAGATAGTACATTGTGCCATATTAATTCTTCATATATTGTATTTAATATAAAACTAAATAAATATACAACAAATATTAATTATTAATACTTATCAATGTTGGAACACACTACACTCCTTGTGATTGCCACTCACTCAGACATAACCAACACAACACAAATATAAACATAAATAAATAATTGCAATCTCATAATATATTTCACTAATTAGTCCAAATAGTGATAGTTGTCACTAAACATGCTTCTAGCGCACAAGCCTTAAACACAACACAAAAATTCTCACATCTAAATACTAAGTAGAATACAGCACTGACTATCATTAAAACATCTGATATAAGGATCTATCCTATCTTAAAAATGATTACATTTCTTAGGTTAAATTATTAAAAATAATCATCATTAATAAACTAGACTACTTGAATAATATATTATAATAATACAAATTGCATTATATTATATATAATATTAATCTTAGGTCCAAATATAAAATATCAACCATTTAACTATCTCAATACTCATTACTAACTCTTTGTTATTGCTATATCAATAGTTATCGAGGTAGGTTCTCACCATTATGTGGCACTTGTTTCATTTACAACAACTCTCTCCAATAAATCTCCCCACACACCTATAGAGATTCAACATCGTCATTATTAAATTATTAATTACATACCATCTAAAATTTCACAAAAGCAACAAGCCTTGAAACTCATTTGCCAACTGCATCATTTTATTGTTTGATCATGACACAAAAATAAGAATCTTTATGATAATCTTCTTACATGAGCTTTCCAATCTAGCATCCACCAACTTGTCTTCCAAATCAACTACCACATTGGCAAGCATATCTACCTCTCTATTTGCTTCTCTGTATACATGTTGCATATGGAAGGCATCAAAATAATTTAGTAACTCCTAACAACACTACAAGAGATTGTTTAGTTTTCACTGCATGCTCTTACCACTATGAATAGCATTATTTTTTATCAATGAGTCTCCCTTTATTATTAATCTCTTTAGCCCAAGTTTAGTTCCCTCTTAAATGCCATATAACACTGTTTGAAATTTAACATCATTATTTATGCTAATAGGTATATTTTATATTGATATCCCCATCACAATGCTAGTACGGTTCCTAAAAATACATCGTGCACCTGCTACACCTAGGTTTCTTCTAGATGTGTGCCATCAATATTCAATTTGACCCAACCTTCCTCTGATGGCTACCATTTCACATTAACTCTTTCATTTTTTAAAATTATCCCTAGAGGCTTCCCATAAATGTGGAAAAATTAGACATTTGATAGTATAGCATATTGTTCAATTTAACCTAAGATTTTCACAATCATTTTTTTTTTAAATTATTAAGTTTCTATTATTTTAGTTTTAAAATTATAAATACTATGAATAAAATAATTAATTTTAATAATATTTTGATAATCAAATTTTAAGATTAGAATTAAAACTTATATTTAATGAACATTAAGAATCAAAGTGTAATAATATTTTTAAATAATTGTTGAATCAAAATCATTTACAAATATATCAAACTTAGTGATAAAACTACATTATTTTTCTTTATTCAATTATGCAATTGAAATCCTTTTACTTTAAAATATTATCCATGCAATATAATTAGTTTAATGAGTTTAGATTAATTTTTTATTAAATAATTTTTTTATAATGTATTAAATAAAAATTAGTTATTGAAAAATTGAGTGATATAAATTTTAGTGTTTATAAATTAGCTCTCAAAATTTTAAGATAAATATACAATTTATTTCTTAAAGTATTATTCTTTAATAACCTTTTAAGTCTTAGTTTTACTTTAAAGCTTTTGAATTTTAGATGCAATTCTAGATTGAGTATTTTACTTTTAATAGCTTTTTAAGTCTTAATTTTTCTTTAATTTTTTTACATGCGATTATAGTAGAATTTTTATTTTCAATTTTTAAGTTAATTACATAATTTAAATTTATCTATTTTTGAATAAAGAGGGTTAAAATTTTTTGCAACCAGAAAAACAGCAGTACAAAGCCATCAGGGTCCAATATAGGCACCCAAAGAAAACACCAGGAGACTCAAAACCCACAAAAAGTACAAAAAACATAAACAACCAGACCATCCACCCAAAGCATCAATCACCCATTTCGTCCAAGAGAAGACTCTCAAGATCATGGGAATAATTCTGGGATAACTGCTTCCAACCTTCAACCTTCCATCCACCATTTTTCTCTAAAGCCCACTTGGCCAAACAATTAGCAAACCTATTCCACTCTTGAGGGATATGAATGAAGGAGAAAAACTCCAACATAGAACTCAAACGTAGAATATGTCTGACAATAGAAGAAAGTTGCCAATTAACCCCATCCAACTTCTACTCAGTCAACAAGTTGACCATGATTTGACAATCTAAATCACAGATAACGTTACGCCACCTAAGAGCACAAGCTCTCTCCATCGCAACCAGAATCACCAAACCTTTCATGAGGTTGTTGGAATGTTACCCCTTATGAATAGAAAAGAAGAAAATGTCCCTTCTTGAACTATCTCTTCTAATACAACCAATCCTAGCAGGCCCAGGATTTCCCCTTGAAGAACCATCAAAGTTCATTTTTAAAACATCCCTCAGAGGTGGGTCCATACCCCATCCCTTTGAACCTTCATTTTTTCTTGACACCCCCTTCTAACATAGAAAGAATCAAACGTCAAACAATGCAAGCCCAGACTATTCACAAGCTCTTCATCTCCCCTTTCCAAAGGATAAGACACTTCACACTTGGCTTCCATAGTCTCCTGTAGCATACTAACAACCCTTTTCCAAACCTGTTGAATCATCAGGTTGTTGTCATGAAAAATCTTGTGATTCCTCTCAAGCCAAATCTACCAAAGGATAAAGATGAGACCAATCTCCAAAAAAAATTGAAGGAAATAAGCTTTTGTTGAAGGAAAATAAGCTTTTGTTGAAGGCCTCCCTAGGCTATTCCAGAAATCAATTAGAGAAGAAGCATGAACACAAGGTTGCCTCCAGATACCCCACCAAAAGTTCCATATAAGCCTAGAGAAAGGACATCAAAAGAACAAGTGGGAAGAATTCTCCTAAGAGCACAAACTGAAGGGCCTTGAAAACCACACTTGTGAAGATTATCCCAAGTTAAACATTTATTCCAGGAAAGCATCCAAACGAAACAATTACACTTAGTCCAAGGAATTTTTTTCCACCAAGCAACTTCCAACCCCCCATGCTTCTGATAGATCAACTCCTAGTAGATGCTAGCCACTATGTAGACCCCCTTAGGGTCAGGGCTCCACACCAAACTATCCTTCTCCCTTATATAACTACACTCCCTACTAGCAAGAATATTACTTAACACAATCCTCTTTTGAACCCCCAGTTGGCCACTCCCTAGGGTCCTTCTATCTAGACACTCCCACCAAACCACAAAAATGTCTAGATTTGAAGTCCTCAACCCGAGCCCAACTAGCTTCTAGGAAACACTGACAAAGATCTTGTAGATGAGGATGACTAGACATGATTTGGGAGTAACCATCCCAAGATTCAAACCAAAAGAGAGCATCATATCCCCTATTACAAATCTAAAACAAACCATCATTGATCAACTTAGCTCCTTTCCTAAGAGTTCCCCAAATCACAAAGCCCTTACCCAAGAAAGGAAATCGAGGAACCTCCTCCTTCAACACTCCCTTCAGATAATTGTTGAAAATAATATTGTCTCAAACCTGATTTTTTTGAATGCACCATCTCCAATAAATCTTGGTAGATAAAGCCAAACTAGAAAGGCTAGCCTGGCACAACCCAAGACCTCCCAGCTATTTTGGTCTACAAACGATTTCCTAATTTACAAGACTCTACGTTAAGGATGCCAAGCTACCAGCCCAAATAAATTTCCTAGTGAGAGAATCCAACTCTCTAATAAAAATTAAGGGAGCAAATGTAGCATACACCTATAATTAGGAAGATTCTACACCACCGACTTCAGAAGCAACACCCAACCCACAAAGGACAACTACCTGTGAGTCTAATTAATCACTTTTGCATGAAAATTTTCTAAAATATTCTACCAAGAACCTCTAGGAAAGGAACCCAAAGAAAGAGGAATGCAAAGATAAATCAAAGGAAACTACCCAATCTAAAATCTGAGTATACGGGCAATCCGATGTTGAATTGGTAGAGTGTTGAAGAAGAAAATAGGGGATTTACCTTTGTTGATCTGTTGTCCAAAAGCAACAACGTAAACATCCAAAACCTTGCAAAAGTCAGTAGCCTCACTAATCTTGGCCAAACCCATCAAAGCAGTATCATCCACAAATTGCAAGTGTGACTGAGGAGGTAGGCCATTACCCAACTCCGCCCATGGATCAAACCCTGATTAACATGTCTCTTAATGACCCTCCCTAAACCTTTAGCCAGGAGAATAAATAAATATAGAGATAGAGGATCCCCTTGATGAAGACCTCTAGAAGCCCTGAATAGGGGGGAAGGCTACCCATTAACCAACATAGAGAAGGAAGAATACATGAAACAACTCATCACCCACGTAATCCACTCCTCAACAAAACCAAAATCCCCAAGCACTTTCTACAAAAAGGACTATTTGAACCTATCATAGGCTTTTGCCATGTCTAGTTTGATAAACATAGCTTTTTCCTTCAAGGTCTCCATAGAATGGATAGTCTCAACTGCAATAACCACACCATCCAAGATTTTCCTATCAACCACAAAGCCTCCCTATTCCTTAGAGACTAGCCTGCTAATCCACCATTTTAGTCTTTTCGCAATCAACTTAGATAGAATCTTATAAACCACATTACAAAGGGATATGGGCCTAAATAGACTCAGCCTATCCACCCCATCACACTTTGGAATAATGGAAATTAAATTAGAGTTCAAAGCCTTTAAGATTTATTTATTCCCCTAAGATTCACGCACCACCTCTAATAAGTCCAAGTCAATGGTTTCCCAAAATTCTTGAAAGAACTCAATCAGAAACCCGCCAGGACCAGGAGATTTTCCTTTCTTCATCTAAAAAATAATAGCCTCCAATTCCTCTAGATAAATATGTCTCAAAAGATGTTCATTCATTTCCCTAGAGACCAAAGAAGGAATACAGGCCAAAATATGATTTTCATCCTCCCCCACATCAAGGGAATCCTCCCTAAACAAAGAAGAAAAGTACTGAGAAGCCTCACTAGATATATCCCCACAAGAGGTCATATTTTCGCCCCTTGAATTCACAAGATGATAAATCAAATTACCATGCCTCTTGGCCTTCACAAATTTGAAGAAGAAAGTGGTGTTTCTATCTCCATCCTACAACCAATCAACCTGTGCCTTTTGTTTCCAATAAATCTCCTCACACTACTCACACTCCTCCAAAGCTTTCAATTCCTTCAAATCCTCCATGAGAGAGTCCTCATAAATACCATGCTCCCTAATCCCATGAGTAATTGCATCCAAATTGTTTTGAGCAACAACCTTAGCATGAAAGGTGTTTCCAAAACACTTCTTGTTCCACCTTTTAAGTTGATACTTCACAAACTGTAGTTGCTTGACAAAAGAATACATATATATACCAAAAGAAGGTCTATTGTACAGCCACCACTCAGCCATGTTATCCTAGAGAGAGGAATCTTGCAACCACATGAGTTGAAACTTGAAAGAGGGATTATGAGCAACACTAGCTAGAGAAGTAGAAAACTTAAGAGGCCAATGGTCATAGCCCCTCCAATCTAGAATCTCTGAACTGGACGACCAAGAACCACCTATCCAAAAAAATGAGACCGAAAACCTATCAAACCTCTCAGCAATACAGTCCTGACCATACTTCCTATTATTCTAGGTAAATTAACCATTTCTAGGTTTTATGTTAACCAAATTTAAAGAGGAAATATTCTCTCTAAGAAGAAAGGCAGACGAATCCAACCTCAACATTCCACCCTTCTTTTCTTCCAACTCAGTAATAGAATTAAAATCAAAATCAATAATCTAGGGATAAAGAGGATAAATACTCTGGATAAACTAAATATGAGACCATAGATGCTACTTACCAGGCATGTCGATAGGAGCATAGATGTTGGATAAAAGAACGGTCTCTCCAAACTCCTGACTCATTGCAACTACATAAATAAAAGACTTACTAGTGATCCAAGAAGGAGGAAAAATCTTCATTCGGTTCCATAAGTAGGCCACACCCCCACCATTACCTTGTGCACCAATACACTGACCTTGGCCCTATCACCCGAGTTTGGGAACTAGACTACTCATACACTCCACGAAAAAGTTTAGTTTCCTAAATAAATAACATATCAAGAGAATGACTCCACACCAAATCATGAACAACTTTTTGTTTAGGGCTGCTATTCAAGCCCCTCACATTCCATGAGATAATAATCATCTTTGAGAGGTAGAAAAGTGGGAGTCAAGAGTTTTGATAGACCTAACTCAACCAACATTTCACCCATCATCTTAATTTTCTCCAAATCTTTCTTCCTCCTAGCCTTGAGAGGTTTCTCATTAACCCCTTTCTTTTGATATTTTGGAGGAGCCCTAAAGGAAGAGAAGCTTTATTTCCTTTCTCTAACTTTGATGCCAACTTCTCTAGAGGGGGATTATTCTTGACCTCAAACATTTCCATAGCACTAGGCATCACAGGACTAGCTGGAGCCATGATGCTTAGATCAATATCCATTTGAGCAAGTGTCATGTCATCCCCGTGCATGATCTGAATATCAACTGAATTATTACCCTCATAAACCTCCTCTAGAGCACTCTAATTTAGAAGAAATATACTATGGTTCACCTCCTAAAGACTAAGATCATCCAAAACATCAAAATGATTAAAAACTTCTTCCTCCTACCACTCCTTGAAATTTCTTTTTTTACCACAATTCCTGCTGCGGTGCTTAACAAGAATAAAACCTTCTTTATCAGTCGCTTCACCCGAAATGGGAGCCTTGCCCTTGTCCACCTTGGGAGGGTTACGGGGTGGCACTTACTCAAAACAATTATTTTATATATGCTCATTTCATGTTAGGTGAGATTCTAGAATCCAAACATGTGCCAATGTCGGAAGGATCCATTTGCCCAACCTCTCCTTTACCTATCATTCAAAGCCATCAATCTATAGTGTGAAAGATTTAGAAATTCAAATTTACAAGTTTAGCATGATCAATATTTTCTTCGCATGGATACATATATGAAATATATATAGAATCTTTGTGAAAATTGAATTTTAAAGAATCAATCATTTAGATGTATGTTAAATAGTAATCGATACAAAGTTTAAGTTGAAAATATGATTCGATTGTTTTTTTTTAAGCAAAAGGCAAGATTCCTGTAATTATATTAATAGATTATTATAGATAAATACATATAAAGTTTTGACTAAAATATGGGCTTGTAAAAAAGATAAGTAGCCTAGCTGATCTAAAAGTACACATAACAACTGCGTCCCTTATACAAAATTTATATCCCAGGACTATACATAGCAAACCCTACCACCCTGATAACTTTTGTATCCCTTATCCAAAATTCTACTGCCCAAACCTTTACATATGAAACCCTACCATTCTGACTGAATATTTTCATATATACTTATATACACAATCTCATAAAAAAAAAAAAAGATTTTCAAAATAATAAACTAAACACCCCTATTCACCAAGTTGATCGAGTTCTCTCCCCGAACCTCATTGGCTATCATGTACACTTGGCTTGCAGCTTGAGCCTGATAGTAGACTATGATATTAATGTTTGGAATTTGAACATTAACCCTGTTGACCTGACGATTAGGAGGAGGAACGATCTCTTGCAGATCTTGGATGCACTCATGAGACAAAAGGAATGAAAGAGCATGAAAATTTCTTTTAAAGTTATCAATTTCCTCCCTGTCAAATTCAAAATGATACCTATTTAGAGCTATATACAGATAGCTCGGTGAACCTTTGAGCAAGGAAAGCTTCACTACTTCGTAGGTGTCCACGTATCTCTTCTTATGAAGGAGGTAATGTCTGGGAAATAATCCCCCAACAAACCCTTTGCCTTTTGTGAAGTCAAAAGACTGAATGCTTTGCAATAAAGCTCCATTTTGCAAATACTCTACTCTGACTACTTTGCTAACCACAGACTGGAGAGAGTTTTAATTTTGAAGCAAATCCATTGAATTGGAAAGAAAGATCGAAAGAAGATTCACTGGAAAGATTATACATTACGAACTAGTATGCAAAACCTCCTCTCCTATCATTATTTTAACACAATTAAAAACTGACGGGCAGTTTACCTTAAACATTTGTTGAAGATGTTCTTTCTCTATGCATCCAAAGAAGGGTAATTCCCATGGTTGGACCGCAATCAACATTCTATAATTTCAAGGACAAAACTCCATAGTATTCATGACCATCGCACGACATCCACTAGAAGCCATCCTCTGAACAGGAAGCCGAGCATCACAAACTTTGAAAGCCAAAAAAGTGAAATATTAGCCATAGATGAAATGCTACAGCAAGCTTAAACAACAAGCCTTGTTTGAAGTAGACTATTTCTAGTGATTTAAAGGCAATTTACTTAACCCAAGCCATTCTTGGAAATAATGGCGTAAAAGTGTGGCACACTCCAAATCTAGCTTGGTAAAATGGAACAGGATTTTGATGTCTTTTCAATTTACTAACACCAATTTATCTGGCTCCTACCATCACCACCTAGACTTAAACACATGTAGATAAAAGATGCCTTAAGCATGATTAGTACTATCATCCTGCACACAAAAAAAATGGAGTTAAATAAAAAATATATTTGACGGCAGGATGCATTATCATGTTATGTATTCCCATGAGGTCGATGCAGAAGTTGGTACTAGTTGCATGCTCCAGACTGTCTCTATTATGATGTCTGAAAATCCACTTACAACCTTGAGTGAATACTACTCATGCTTTGAAAAATTCTATTTAGCCCTGCTCCAAACATCACACTAAACCACTTTGGTGAAAGCATAAGTCAAGGCTAAGTGAATTTGAACAATAAGAGAATAATTTGAACTCCTTAGATCCACTTAGGCTCACAACATCCACACTGTCCTTGATCACTTGAGTAGAATCAATCATGTGATCTTTAACATTTTATCAAAACCTTCAATTATTGATCTGCGTAAACTTTAGGCACCCCAAGATTTATTACACTTATTTCCTTAGAAAATAATCTTGCTTTAACAAGCTAAATATTTCTAAATTTCCTTTGCATATTGATTTATTAATTCTACCAATTGTGGAAAAACATTAATCTGACTTATATCATTGCTAATGCTTATCTCATGAGCATCACTTCCCATACCTACTAGGAAATCCGCCACTATATTACCTTCCCTGTATGTGTGAGTTATTAACGAGGCTTGAAACTTGTCTAACAAAGACCATGCTTTCTGCAAAATATAACTTAAATTCCAATTGTGAATCCTTGTTTCTCTACAGGCATTAACAATTAGCATTGAATCACCTTCTACATGTAAATTTGGAACCCCCAAGCGCAATGCCAACTCTAAACCCAACAATAGAGCTTGTGCTTCTACAATATTGTTTGTGCCTTGTTGAAGATGGATTGAAGATGCTGCTAGAACTCCTCCAGATGAATTCCTAATGCAAATTCCTACCCCTGAACTACCTGGATTACCCTTTGACGCTCCGTCAAAATTTAATTTTGCAAAATCTACTTGAGGAGTTTCCATTTGACTAGATTTTTGTCTACATTTTTATTACTACTTTTGTGTAAACTTCCATCAAATGGCAACTTGATTCCCTTCCAATTATACAAAAGATAACTATCCTAGTTTGTGAACAAAGAATTAACCATTTTTTGTTTTGAACACATGAATTAACCCCTTCTGAAATTGCCTTTTCAATTTTCAAATTTGTAAGTTCCCCTGAAGATTTAATCTTTTTAAAAATCCTCAGATTACGTTCCCACCATATGTTCCAAACAACAATTGCAGGGATCACATGCCAATTACATGCAAAAAATGATGATTGGTATAATACAGGCCAACTTTCAAAAAGCTCCCAAATTATATTTTGAAGAGGAATGAAAAGATCCAACTTACTCTTAATATAATCCCAATATTGTTGAGAAAAAGCTACACTACAAAAGTAAACTTGATCTACTGTTTCGAGCACTTCTTCACATAACAGACACTTAAAAGGTTCAACTATCTTCAATTTTACTAACCGGTCACTTGTCAAAATTATTTTTTGTAAAGCAAGCCAAGCAAAGCTTCTTGCTTTGGGTAATCGTTTATTATTCCAACAGAAAGAAAATGCTCTTTGGGGTTGTGTATTATGCTTGGCTTGACTTAGAACTGCATACCTTTCCTTTACTAAATAAGTCCCAACCTTTGACACTACCCAAATGATTTTATCTAGTTTTGTTGATTAATAGACTACTCTTTCCTTAATCACATTGTTAAACCAATCACACTGTTGGGCATTTAGTAGGTTGTTTGTAGGTTTCTTCCAAATAACTTTCCATGTTAAGGGGTCTACAGACTACACATAATCTACCAAGCTTTCACCCCAAGCTTTTGATAACCTTGTTCTTATATCCTGCAAATTCAAGTTGTCTGACAAGAGAGGATTCCCATTACAAGAATTTGACCAGGACTTTACACTTCTTCTATTATTAACTTCCCAAGTGGAAAAACTTGTAATGAGATTCCTACTATTGAGAATAAAGTTCCAAATGGAAGACCCCTTGGGAGGATGAGCTACTGTTAAGATTCTTGTCAGGTTTTCATTATCGAAGTATTTGGCTTGCAATATCTTGCACCATTTAGCATATGATTTTGAATACATCTACCATGCAAGCTTAGCTCCAAAATATTTATTCCTCCACAAAATGTTTTGAATTCCTACCCATCCTTGCTTTTTACCTTTTTCCAAGCCTTCCAAGGATATTAAAGGAACTTTATTTTGCTCATTTATATTTCCTTTCCTAAGGAAAGTTCTTATAATTTTCTCAATTTCTGATATTACAGAACAAGGATTTTATGGACAGCCAGAAAATAGTTAGGAATTAATGTTAGAACTGATTTTATAAGAAGAATTATTCCTGATAGAGACAACCACTTGGCTTTCCATAGCTGAATTCTTGACTTAAGCCTGTCAATTACCTTATCCGAGTATTGTGCCTTGTTTGATCCCTTAAAGAAAGGAATTCCCAGATAAGTACATGGTAATTCCACTTCTTGAAATCCCAATAGTTTCATTATTTTATCTTTCACAACATCAGAAGTATTAAAAATATATATTTTGGATTTTGATGCATTAATCTTTTTCCCTGAAGACGAATATTTCTCCAATACTTCTTTAAATTGTTTAGCTTCAACCAATGTAGCCTTACCAAAAATAAGAGTGTCATCTACAAAAAGAGTGTGTGATTGAGATATTAGAATTTGATAGCTATACTCCATGTCATAGGCCATGATTGTGCTTTAAAAGGATAAATCTACTTAAATCCTCTACCATTATGATGAACAAAAAAGGTGATAATGGATCCCCTTGCCTAACCCCCTGTGTTGCACTAAAAAACCCGTAGGACTCCCATTGATAATGACTGAGAACTTTGTGCCACATAAACAGGACATTATCCATCTACGCCATTTTGAGCAAAAACCAAAATTTGCAAGCACTTTATTGAGGAAATTCTAGTCTACCTTGTCATATGCTTTCATCTGTGTCTAATTTGAAAATGAAAGAAGGAATCTTTAGTGTGGTTATTATGTAAAGAGCTTCATGTGCAACTATTGCCTCCTCAAAAGTCTCCCTTCTTGGAACAAAGCCTCCTTGCTCCTGAGAGATAATCTTTGGTTTGAGAGGTTGCAATATTAAATAAATTTCCTTGGTAAAGAACTTATAAACTTTGTTCCACAATGAAATAGGCCTATATTTTGCAAATGTTTTAGGCTCTTTTAATTTTTAAAAAATTATAATATTGGTTACATTAAATTGCCTAAAAAATGTCCCTATCCTCCTAGACTCTTCCAATTCCAGTTGGAAAAAGTGCCTCAAGCTTACTGACATGAAACTCCTAAAAGGGAAAAGTCAGTGAGACCCTCAGCATGTCTTACCGACTAGCAATTGTGTTCTAAATTTCTGAAGTGCTCAGATCGCTGAGACTTTGATTTTGTCTTTCCGACGGGAGTCTTCGGCAAGACATGTCTATCGCTATGAGTTTTCCATCTCATCGCGCTTGGATAGACCTCTTCTCGATGGGTTGGTTCCTAGTGGTTATCAGGGAGACTCTTGGCGATGAGTGGCATCGGGGAGAGGCATGAACATTCAGAATGACTCATTCTAACTGAATATGTCTCACCGAGGTTTTACACATTGTCGACAGATGGAATGCATCGGGGAGATGGTATGAACTTTGGAGTGACTCATTTCGATAGCGCTAGTCTCGCCGATGAGTTGGCACCTGGTGATCTTCGGGGAGACTCTTGGCTGACAGGTTTGCAATCGGTATGAACTCTTTCCAAGATTGGTAGTCTCATCGACGGTTTTGTTTATGAACTACCGATGGTTTTCCAAGTGATGAACTTCAGTGTAACCTCTTACCGATGGTGTTGCTCTTATTGATAGACTGGTCGGGGTGACATGAACTATCGATGACATCGGTGTAACTTTGGCCGATGATACTTGGTCAAGTTTGCATTCGGTAAGAACTCTTTCCAATGGATTTGGTCTCACTAACAGGCTGGTGAATTCGATATGACTTCTTAGGGTGTTTCCAATAGCGATGATCATGCTGATGGTTATGTGATCAAGCATTTTGGCATTGGGGAGACACGGTCTAGTGTCTCACCAACATGTAATTCCGTTTGAACTTCTTTGACTGAATGATTATCCTACGTGGTTTATTTTGGACAAATCAAAGAAGCAGAATGTGAACTGTTAGCAGTTGGACTGTTGTGACCGTTCCTATGAGGGAGATGAACAGACTGTGACAATGGATTACTCTCTAGCAATGGCAGATGACAATGAACAGTTCGAGATAATGAAAGGGTTGTTTGATTGAACACGACTTGATTAGTGTGTATGAATTCAATTCAGAGAGCATTGTAACAGTGATTTTTTGTACAATGTTGATCAAGGAAATGTTGTTGCTATAAATTGACATCAGAAAGTGAAGTCTGTACTCTATATGTAATTTTGTTTACTATAATACAAAGAGGCTTTTCTTGGTGTGGTGGGTTTTTCTCCCGTAAGAGTTTTCCCACGTAAATATGGTGTTCAATTGTGTATGTATTCATTTCTCTTTTTTGTTATTTCTTTCATGAGTATCTTAATTGAACTGTAATTGCAAAATTTAAAGTCACCTCTACATTCTTCCCTAAGGTTTTGATGTTAGGAGAGTTTGTTCTGCACCTAAGCTTTCCTTTCAAGTGGTATCAGAGCCTGGCTAGTTGTGTAATCCTTATGGGTACGTTGGGTTTTTTGTGTCAATTCTATTTAGTGGGAGTCTTGTAGAAGTCTAGTAATTTGAATTACAGATTAAGATGGCAAGCACGTC
Source organism: Sequoia sempervirens (assembly GCA_007258455.2). Classification (NCBI taxonomy): domain Eukaryota; kingdom Viridiplantae; phylum Streptophyta; class Pinopsida; order Cupressales; family Cupressaceae; genus Sequoia; species Sequoia sempervirens. Next base: position 84,430,375 of record VDFB02058242.1, read on the forward strand.
AAGAAAGATTGAAATTGAGAAATTCAATTGCAGCAATTTTGAGTTGTGGAAACTTAAAATGGAAGATCTGTTGGTTGATCATGATCTTTGGCTTGTTGTGTCTGGAATGAAGCCTATATGCATGAAGCAAGAGGATTGGGACCTTGCAGATCGAAAATCAAAGGGGTTGATAAGGCTATGTTTAGCAGACTCTGTTCTTCTAAATGTTCATGAAGAAAAGGTCCTGCATCTTCTTTGTGGAAAAGACTGGGAGCTATTTATCAAGGTAAGTCCTTGGTGAATAAGTTGTTCTTGAGGAATAATTTGTACTCTTTGAAAATGCAAGAAGAAGTGTCTGTTGTTGATCATTTGAATGCTTTCAACATGTTGATTGCTTAGTTAGCATATGTGGGTGTGAAGATTGATGAAGAAGATTGATGTATGTTGTTGTTAAGTTCTTTGCCAGATTATTGGGATCACTTGGTGATGGCTATTGGGAGTACAACATCCACTTTTAAGATGGAAGATGTTGTTGCTTCTTTGTTATCAGAAGAGATGAGAAGGGAATCTTCTGAGATGGCAAAGGAGGCTCTTGATGTTAGAGGAAGATCGAAAGAAAAAGGCAAGAAGAAGGATAAGAAGTCCAAATCAAAATCAGAAGGGAGATCAAAGTATCTTGGCAAGAAGTCCAAGGTGAAGTGTTAGAATTGTGGGCAACCTGGTCATGTCCAAAAGGATTGTAAAGAGGAGAAAAAGAAGTATTCTTCTAACAATGATTCTTCTCAGAGTGATGTAGACGCTTTCATTGCAACCTTGGCTACACAAGCATCAGATGATGTCTAGCTGATTGATTCTGGAGCATCTTTCCACATGAAATCTCATAGAGACTGGTTCACTAAGTATGGAAAATATGATGGTGGAAGGATGTATTTGGAAAGTGATTCATCTTTGGAAATAGTTGGTTGTGGAAGAGTCTGAATTCAATTCCCTGATGGAAGAGTGAAGGGAATCAATGATGTCATGCATATACCAGGTCTAGCTCAAAATTTACTTTCTATTAGTAAGCTGAATGATATTGGAGTGCAAGTCACGTTCTTTGGAAATGGCTGCAAGATGACTAGAGGCTCAATGGTGCTAGCAAGGGGTGCTTGTATTGGTACCTTGTATAAGCTAGATGCACATGTTGTACAATGCAATAGTGTCTCTATAAAGTCACAGAAGGCTACTCATGGAGAAAAAGAGGAAAAAGTTCCTGATAGTGCAAACTCTATGGAAATTAAACTTCCAGCAGAATAGACTATGCTCTGGCATCATAGGCTTGGCTACATTGGAGAAAAAGGTTTAAAAACCTTGAAAAATAAAAACCTGGTTGAAGAACTTGATGACTATAACCTTGAATTTGAATTTTGTGAACATTGTATATATGGTAAACAACACCATGTTTCATTTTACTCTAGTCCTCACAAATCTTCTGGTTTACTTGATTACATACATTCTGATGTTTTTGGTCCAATAAATGTTCCTTCTTTGTCTAAATCAAGATATTATGTATCGTTCATTGATGATTATTCAAGAAGAGCATTTGTTTATTTTTTGAAAAGTAAATCAGAAGTGTTCAGTCATATTAAGGAATTTAAAAACCTTGTGGAAAATCAGACTAGAAGAAAAATAAGATGCTTAAGGACTGACAATGGTGGTGAGTTTTGTTCTGATGAGTTTGAAAGGTACTGTAAAGATCATGGGATTAAAAGACATAAAACTACACCCTACACTCCGCAACAAAATGGAGTTGTTGAAATGTTCAACAAGATAGTGATGGAAAGAGCACAAAGTATGCTAAGCAGTGCTGGCTTGGAGGAGAAGTTCTAGGCTGAGGCAGTTGCAATAGCAAGTTATTTAATAAACTGTTCTCTGAATTCCACTCTTGTTGAGAAAACACCTTTGGAAGCATGGTCTGGAAAGAAGCCCTCTCTGAGACACATTCATGTCTTTGGTTGTGAGGCATATGCATATGTGCCGAATGAAAAAAGATCTAAATTGGAGAACAAGGCTGTTAAATGTATTTTTATTAGTTATAGTGTTGGCATAAAAGGATACAAGCTTTAGAATTATGATACAGAGAAGGTTCTATACAGCAAAAGTGTTATTTTTCGTGAGCTGAAGCCTTCTACTTTGGATCTATAGTCAGAGAAAAAATCAGAAGATAAAAAGGATGTAGTTGAAATTCCTTCGACACCAGATAAAGAGGAATTGAAAATTCAAAATGTACCTGAAACTGAGGAGAGCTAAAGTAGTTCTGAGAGTTTTGAAGAAGAAGATCAACCTCAGCCTCAGCCTGTGAGGAGGTCAACAAGTGAAAGAAAGCAACCTGATAGGTATGGGTTCTCTTTGTTAGATTCTACTTGTGCCTATGCTTTAATTTCTAGCACTAATGAGCCTAGGACTGTGAAAGACGCATTTAGAATGTCTGATTCAAACTCTTGGTTGGAAGCCATGAATGAAGAAATGGAATCATTAAAAAAGAATGATACTTGGAGTTTGGTGCCCTTGCTTGAAGGCAGAAAATTTGTGGGCTGCAAATGGGTATTTAAAAAGAAAATAGGTTTGGATGGCAGTGTGGAAAAGTATAAGGCGAGGTTGGTTGTGAAGGGGTATTCCCAGGTAGAGGGAATTGATTATGGAGAAATTTCTTCTCTTGTAGCTAAGCTGATGTCTATCAGATTTCTTTTATCACTTATAGCAGCATATGACTTAGAGATTGAACAGATGGATGTGAAGACAACATTTCTTCATGGTGACCTTGAAGAAGAAATTTACATGTCCCAGCCTGAGCACTTTGTGGAAAAAGGTAAAGAAAAACTAGTTTGCAAGTTGAAAAAATCTTTGTATGGATTAAAACAATCTCCAAGAATGTGGTACTAGAAGTTTGACACGTTTGTTTTGTCATTGGGATTTGTAAGATCGAAATATGATCACTATGTGTACTACAAATCTGAAAATGATCGTGTTCTTATTATTGCTCTCTATGTTGATGATATGTTGTTCATAGGCAATAGTAAGTTAATGATTTCTAATCTAAAATCTCAATTGTCTACAAAGTTCAAAATGAAAGATCTTGGTGCAGCCAGGTATATTCTGGGAATGGAAATAACTAGGGACAGGAAGAGTAGAAAACTTTGGCTCAGTCAAAGTAAGTATATTAATACTATTCTGGAGAGATTTTGTATGACTGAGTGCAAGCAGCTAGTTCCAGTTTTGCAGGGAACGAAGCTATCTGTTGAAGACTATCCAAAATCTCCTATTTAGATAGAGGACATGACCAAAGTGCCTTATGCTAGTGCAGTTGGCAGTTTAATGTATGTAATAGTCTGTACAAGGCTAGACATTGCCCAAGCAGTGGGAGTACTTAGTCGTTTTATGGAAAATCCTGGAAGGACACATTAGGATGCTGTGAAAAGAGTGTTTAGATATCTGAAGGGAACTTTAGAATATGCTTTGTGTTACCATGGGAATTTGGTTGAATCATAGAGGACTCTCAACATTCAAGGCTATGTGGATTCTGATTGGACAGGGGGCATTGACAGCAGAAGATCCACCAGTGGATATATTTTCATGATGAATGGTGGTGCAGTTAGTTGGATGAGTAAGCGGCAGGCTGTAGTTGCTTTGTCCACTATAAAGGAAAAATACATGGAAGCAACACATGCCTGTAAAGAAGCAATTTGGTTAAAACGTTTGTGTTCTAACATTGGGTTTGATGCAAGGAAAATTACAATTTACTGTGACAGTTTGTTTGGCAAAAAATCCTACTTTCCATGCCAGGACAAAACATATTGATGTGCAGTATCATTTTGTATGAGATATGGTGGAGGATGGAAAGGTCTCTTTAAAAAAAGTGGATACTCTGGAAAATGCTGTAGATGCATTGATGAAACCAGTGAGCATAGACAAGTTCGGGTGGTGTGCCAGTTCAATGGGCCTTAGTGCCCATGAATCTCAGTAGTTTTTTTGTGCTCGGGAGGTGTCGGTAAGATCTTCATCAAGTGGGAGATTGTTGGAAAAAGTTCCTCAAGCTTACTGACATGAAACTCCTAAAAGGGAAAAGTCAGTGAGACCCTCAGAATGTCTTACCGACTAGCAGCTATGTTCTAAACTTCTGAAGTGCTCAAATCGTCGAGACTTTGATTTTATCTTGCTGATGGGAGTCATCAGCAAGACATGTCTATCACTGTGAGTTTTCCATCTCATTGCACTCAGACAGACCTCTTGCCGATGGGTTGGTTCCTAGTGGTTATCGGGGAGACTCTTGGCGACGAGTGGCATCGAGGAGAGGCATGAACATTCAGAATGACTCATTCCAACTGAGTATGTCTCGCTGAGGTTTTACACTTTGGTGACAGATGGAACACATCAGGGAGACGGTATGAACTTCGGAGTGACTCATTCCGATAGTGCTAGTCTCACCAATGAGTTGGCTCCTTGTGATCTTTGGGGAGACTCTTGGCTAATAGGTTTGCAGTCGGTATGAACTCTTGCCGAGAGTTCTAGTCTCACTGACGGTTTTGTTTATGAACTGCCGATGGTTTTCCACATGATGAAATCCAGTGTAACCTCTTGCCGATGGTGTTTCTCTTGCCAATAGACTGGTCGAGGTGACATGAACTGTTGATGACATCGGTGTAACTTTGGTCGATGATACTTGGTCTGGTTTGCATTCGGTAAGAACTCTTACTGATGGATGTGGTCTTGCCGATAGGCTGGTGAATTCGATATGACTTCTCAGGGTGTTGTCGATAGCGATGATCATGTTGATGGTTATGTGATCGGGCATTTTGGCATCAGGGAGACACGGTCTAGTGTCTCACTGACATGTGATTCTGTTTGAACTTCTTTGACCAAATGACTATCCTACGTGGTCTATTTTGGACAAATCAGAGAAGTGGAGTGTGAACCGTTAGCAATTGGACTGTTGTGACCGTTCCTGTGAGGGAGATGAATAGATTGTGAGAGAATGGATTACTCTCTAGCAATGGCGAATGATAATGAATAGTTCGAGATAATGAAAGGGTTTTTTGATTGAACACAACTTGATCAGTGTGTATGAATTCAATTCAGAGAGCATTATAACAATGATGTTCTATACAAGGTTGATCAAGGAAATGTTGTTGTTGTAAATTGACATTAGAAAGTGAAGTCTGTACTCTATATGTAATTTTGTTTACTATAATACAAAGAGGCTTTTCTTGGTGTGGTGGGTTTTTCTCCTGTAAGGGTTTTCCCACATAAATCTAGTGTTCAATTGTGTATGTATTCATTTCTCTTTTCTGTTATTTCTTTCATGAGTATCTTAATTGAACTGTAATTGCAAAATTTAAAGTCACCTTTGCATTCTTCCCTGAGGTTTTGACGTTAGGAGAGTTTGTTCCGCACCTAAGCTTTCCTTTCAATTCCTAGAGAAGCTCATAACACAAAAAATCCTATCATTTTTAGAAAAATAAGGTTGTGAATCCATCAAGGTCTGAGGCTTTATTCAAGGGAAAAGAGAATACAACACTCTTCAACTCCTCTATAGTGAAAGGTCTCAAGAGGAAAGCATTATCATCATCATTGATAAGATTAGGAATTGCATCAAGCAATTTGTTTTCATCACTTAACCTTTTATCGCTCCTGTTTTGGGGGGCTATTAGTAGCTCAAAGAAATACTTAACACCTTCCTTGTTAATATCTTCCTCCCTTATGAGCCAATTTCCTATAGAAAATTCCTAAATTGCTTTAATTGATTTTGTTTCCTTCTTTATTTGCGCAAAGGCATAGACATTTTTTGTGTTGTGACCCCCTTCTCTCATCCATAGTTCATGAGACTTTTTCCTTCAATGAACTTCTTACCGTGCACATAACTCCTCCCATTCTTCTTGTAACCTTTTTTGTTTATCATAAAGAGTAGCATTCAACCCGGTTTGGATTATTTGCTCATGAACTATTGTTAGCTCTTTAAATACTAAATCTTTTTGTTGAAAGATATTCTAAAAAAATTGTTTATTCCAACATCTTATTTGTTGTTTCATATACTTTAGCTTTCTGCACAAATGAAACATCATAGTACATTGTTCATATGGAGCATTTATCAACCACTGCTTCAAAAGATCCATGAACTATGGATGTATGGACCACATACGCTCAAACTTAAAAGAAGATTTTCCTTTTGGAATAGTGATATTTGAGATGCTAAGATATATTGCGTAATGATCATAACCAAGGTATGGAAAATTTTCAAAAAATAGTTTATGAGGTGATGTGAACCAATTAGATGTGACCAAGATCCTATCCAATCTTTCAACTATCTGAAGAAAACCTTTCCTCTTGTTTGCCCTAGTAAATTTACCCTTAACCGGTACAATATATTTTAATGCATTATTGAGAATGAACATACTGAAATATGTCATTACTCTAATTGGTGGACTTATCCCACCATCTTTTCTTACAAAGTGGCTATTGCATTAAAATCCCCTACTAGGACAACCTTCCCATTGCCTAATACACCTATTTTCCTTGTGATTTCATCCCACATATTCTTCTTACCTATAGTGGAAGTAGGACCATAGACATTTAGCAGCCAGAAATGAAATTCAAATTTTGTTACCTCTAAGAGCTGCCATAAGTTCTCATTTAGACTATAAAGCTTCACGCTTATAGTCTTTGGATTCCATAAAGTTATTAGGCCCCTAGACGCCCCTTGTGTTGAAGAATTTGATGAGGCCCATCATGCCTATTTCTAGACTGAGGATTCATATACTACTACTGAGGTCTTCATTTCTTACAAGAGGAAAATATCTGCTCCACAAGCATCTATTTGATGCTTGATGCGAGAACGCTTATCAAGGGCATTGATACCCCTAACATGCTCTCCTAGGAATCTTATTTGGAATAAAATCCAAGATTTTCTTCTGCACCCTTGCCTCAATTTGTTCTCTTAACTTTGTTAGATTATATTTTCTTCCTCTCTTCCTTGGAGATTTATTTACTGATGGCTGATACGAAGATTGAGTTAAGGAGAGATTATTGAGAAAATCCAAATCCTTAGACAACTACCCATTATTTTGACTTTCAATCATCCCAATGGATTCTAATCTAACTAAATGAACCTCCTCTTGAATGTCTTTTCCAACAATATCCAACAAATTCTGTAGACTTGATACCTTCTTATCAAGATCCTCTTTCCCTTTCATTCCCTAGATTTAGAGAATGCATCTTCAATACTAAGAAGACCCAATGCATCTGATTGAAGATTACAGCCCCAAAATTCCTCTTCCACTGCAATTTCATCAAAAACATCTGAGTCGAATGATATCAAAAATTTCTCTGCTAAGAGTTCTAGCTCATCTTCTCTGATGTCCTTTTGTATGCTTGTTGAAAGACACTATTTTCTCCCTTCAAAACTAGAAAATGCCTGATTGCCAAGATGCCCAAGCTCTACAGTGTCATTAAAAGTTAATGATGCTAGATTTCCCATTGTTCCTTTCAACATTAACTTTCTTACTATCTCTCCAAGTTGAACTGTTATGAACTTATTGACAACTTAGGAGATCGTAGATGGAGAGAGGAATCAAAGAATCTTCACATCAGCCACACTATGTTCTTAGGAAACTTTAACTCAAGAGAAAATTTCCTATTTGAGCTAAAATTGACTAGTAAGTTCTAGTTTTTTCCATCCTCTCCTCTTTTTTGCTTACCCATGGGCCTCCATATCAAAGAAATTGTTCTTTCTTGATTAGGTACCACCTAGTTAGTTTTTACTTTCTGAGTGCATATATTCATTTTTCGAGCAAGCATACTATTCTAATTAATTTCATACTCTCCTCATTTAGACCTATCAATATGGTCATTACTTGAAGATAAACACCCTTTCTAGCACTCAGTAACAAAATGGCCTATGATATGACATTGTGCACAAGTGGTTTCTAGGGATTCAAAATTGATTTTTTGGAGCCATATGCCAAACTTATAATTTAGTTGAATACACCCTGGAAACTCCATGCTTGTATTAATCAGAACACATGTTCTAATAGGTTTCAAGGGATTTTTGAAAAAAGTTAAATCATGCAAGAGAAAAAATCCTATATCATTTGCTATTATTTCAATTAGATTTAGCTCCTTGTATTCAAGAGGTAAAGCAGACATTTGAAACCAAAAAGGAACATATCTAAAAGATAAATCTTCCACTTTAAAATTTGGTGACCAAGGATGCATGCACAAGCCAGACCCTTGGAAAAACCAAGATTTAACTTTAAACACAACATCTTTGTGTAATTTATTGTTAAAATTAACAACAAATATACCATTTTCCTCATCCAGACAAAAGACTTGTTGAACCCCTTCCCAATCCTAGTAAATCAATTCTTTTAACTCATCTAACACAAGGGTAAGGTTCCAAAACTTATAGATTAGGGATTTTCCTTGAGATCTTTGGTTTGATCTTGTAGCATGTGCTCCAGAAACGTGATCTTCAACAACTTCCGAGCTCCTAAAGCAGGTCTCTTGGTTTCATGTTGAGAATTCTTACTCTGAGGCACCTCTTCATCCTTTTTTGAATCTTTGTGCTTCCACACTTGCTTTGTTTCCTTTTTTGTCTTTCCAACTTTCTTCTTTTTGCTCTTAGATCTATTTCCCTTTCTGTCCCTTTTTTTGTTTTATGAGCCAACATTTTTATTGAGGATAGAATCCCTTAGCATTCAACCCCCTTTTTATGTTGGTTGGGAGCTTGGATTGAAGGGAGCTCTTTGTTGAGATTTAGCATTACATACATGAAAATCACTTAGTTGCCCCCTAATAATGGAATCAGGTATGGTAAACCATATACCTTTTGCATGCATCCCTGTACCTGTTGCATGCTTCTTTAATGAAAATATTAAAAGAACATTTATAAATAAATATTTTGATAATTTCAAAATTTAAATTTTTCACATTATTATAACATCATCTCAAAATTGTTGGAAATATAATGATAAAAGCATAAACTCTTAATTCTAAATACAACAAACAAACTTATAACACAAAGAAAAGAAAACCAAAATTTTTCAAGGTTTATATAAGACTGTCTTCTAACTAAGGATGCTCTTGCATCAAACACATTAGGTAACAAAAGAGTGAGCTCTAGTCCATGAAACTTCTAAAATATATTTAAATTTTTAGTCATTATGAAAAAAAAATGATCACAACCATGTAATATCTTATGTGTTTGTATTTTTTCACTTAACCAAATACTTCACACATTCTCATCCTCCAATACTACAAAAAACCCTCCTTTACAAGATATTTTCAATTATTTCTCCTTATTTATATAGAACCATGCTCTTCCAATTTGGTGAATTTTCCTATGTGATTTCTGCCTCTTTCTCCATGATATCCATAAATATATGCTACATTAAAAAAAGTTAGATATTTAAATTGTGTGGAAGCTCTATTTTATAGGCATTTATTGATATCTTCCTAAACATTATACATGGAAAATTATATTCTTCCAACACAAGTTGTTGTATGTCCCTCTTGAAAATCATTCTTTTATAATGCTTGAAACTAAATTAATTATTCATTTCTAAATTCATTTTCTCTCATTTTCTAATGAATGCAATCTTTATACTTTTAACTATTTTTAGATAGAAAATCTTTGATTTCTAGATGTAGATTTTGCATTTGTGTGACAAAAACTATTGTCTCTACATTCTAAATTTAAATATTAAATTTTTTACCTCAACTCTAGTACACCTATAAGAACACACATTTGATTTTGAAAGGAATCTTTTTTAATACTCATTAAGTCACATAACTTGAGAGCATCTATGTAGAATCTATTTTGTGCATATTCTACAAGCATTGCATTCCATGAGACCGCATTTCTTTGAGGGATTTTGTTAAACATATGGCATGCCTTGTCTATGCTTCAAAATTCTCCATACATGTGTACAAGAGTATTTTCAACTATGATATTTGACGAAGTCCATGTTTGAGTCCACCTACCATATAAAATAGAACAACCAAAAGATTAAGTATCATAATCAACTTAATGCACTTGCAGATGAGAGCCCCTTTACTATTGGTAAAATTTGTAAACCCATAACCCAACTTCCGCTAGTTTCCATTAATAAACCACAAAAGTATTCACACATATTATACAAGCCATCACATGTAACAAGATTTTTTTGTTTTCATGAAATGTGATGGAAAAGTATTAAAATTATATTTAAATCAATAGGAAAGTAGACAAAATAATAAGAAGAATCAACTTTGTTTGAACCATAGTTCTCATAGAATGCCTCACCAATAGGTAAAACCACATAAATGGAATTTTGAAAAGAATTAGGGAGTTAAATGTTTGACAAAATGCCTCAAACAAATGTTGCATCATGACCTACCATAATTGTACAATGTGAATTTGTTAAAAAAATCATGTACAAACTTCCAAGAAAATGCAATTGGCAAGTGTAAAGCCAAATCTCATAAATTTGGCTAGCATTCTACCTTTGTGTGCAAATGAGGCTTCTACTTCACTTTCTCATGCTACATTTGCACAACCAACAAAAATTAGAAGGATATTCACCATGCATATTTCATATGCAGCCCATTAAGGAGGTCAAATTCTATTTGGACCCACTGATAATTGTTTATATTTTAGGATGGGATATAGAGCCAGTATTGATATGCCTTATAATTTTGCGCAAATAAATAAAAAATTACTCAAGAAGATTATGAGATCAAAAGTTGATAATATACCCTCTGCATTTCAAATAAGTATTGTTGAATAAAGGTATTAAGCACAAACACAATACTCATGATTATACTTATATTTAATGTGTGTCAGGCTAATCGTCATAATATAATGCAAGGTCTTTACAAAGGGTGTGCAATGAAGGGGAATATTTTCCCAATATAGTGATTCATACTATGCTTATTGCTAACTTTGGGAAGGGTAGGAATTCTTCCTCCAACAGTCATAAATTTGACTTGAATAAGATAATTGAATCAAGAATTTTCTTACAAAGTGATCTGCATAGAATGAGTTTAGTGGATATAGGTGTGCTTTGGAAGACCCAATGCAAGAGATTTTTGGATGAAAAACAAAAGAAGAATTTAGAATCAACATTTCAAATTTGAACCAGAAAGAATATTCAATGACATTGATAAGGAAGTGGATGTTTTTCTTGATCCAATTCTTGAACAACACAATGTTAGAAAGCTGAGCCTTAGACATTCAAGGAAACATACCACCATATGTTCTTTGAGACGCTTAGCAATTGGTCATTTGGCAGTTATTTTAAATGTGAAGCTATTGGATGGACTTGGGGATTGTATGAGAAATCAAGTCTCATAGAAAAACCTTGGTTAGTTATCAAGAAACCTAGACATAACAGTCACACTTATGGAGTCCAAGATAGATGAGCAAAATGCACAAATATATGAAAAAAAAACATAATTTTACCTTTTCACCTTCCACACCTCTTCGACATACAGCTCATTGCACACAAAATGGTGATTGCTGGTATTTTATTATTTCTTTCAAACTTCTCCATTACCATTGATAAACTACAATAAATATCCACACACTAGCCAAAAGAGACCTTCCCATCTAGAAACTAACGCCGTCTCACCCCAAGCTAATGGGTACAAAAATCTAAACTAAAACGGATCTCATACGTAATCTTACTTCAATTGGAACGCATTCATTAATATTTTTATTTTAGTTTTACATACCCCGTAGCTTGGGGTGAGACGGCGTTAGCTTCAAAGATGAGAAAGCCTCCTTTGATGGTCCTCTCAGAATACAACTTCAATGTTGTTTATTGCGCGGCACCGAGTCACAGGAGCCAACAAAACTCTGCACACATTAAAATAATAATCTAGTTAGTGACTACAATAGCCTTAACGAAAAAAAGTTTGCAGGAATTGGTAAACATGAAAATATACTTTACCAGTGGGAAAGGTTGAACAGCCGGCCCATCTGAAAGGACAATAGAAGATGAGAAGTGTTATCTGATGGGTTTGGTGAGAAATACCTCCTTTCCCCATTTTGGAGAACTTACTATAGACCCACTGTAATAAAATACTGTCGCTCAAAGATTTTGCAAACAACAGATTATGGACTGGGCTTATATTGCTTGACAGACGGCTGAGCTTGCTTTGGCATTTGGAGTGTCTCATTGGATGGTATTTATAGGGTTTTTTTCTTTCCATCCACAGATATTTTTAATTTTTTTCACGTGAATTTAAATGATTTCGATGAGTATATAGTTAAATGTATTATTCCTCCTATTGTCTTATTGAAAACTCTTTTCAAGAATCTGACTTGGACATATTTTCAACGTTCACCAAAGTAAATGTATTAGCCTGCCAATGTAAATTTATTCTGAATGTGTGGAAATAAATTCAATCCTTTAACGTTTGTTGTTGAGTAGATAGAAAAGCTTTTGAATAGCATTCTTTATTTTTAATTAATTAATAAATACGGTCAAATGATCGTTTTGAGGGCTGAACAGACATTGTCTTTGAATGACAAGTAAAAGACAGGTTGGGCAAATGGATCCTTCCCTCATTGACATATGTTTGGTTTCAAGAATCTCACCTAACATGAAATGTGGGTGGTGAGTGGGTCAGTTGAATATGTACTATTTTGAGTGACAAAATTTACACAAATCCCATACATCTTCAAAAGCTTTTCTATCTACTCAACAACTAACGTTAAAGGATTGAATTTATTTCCACAGCAATGTCTATCCAACCCTCAAAACGGTCATTTGACCGTATTTATTAATTAATTAAAAATAAAGAATGCATTGTTTCTTTATTTTTAATTAATTAATAAATATAGTCAAATGGCCATTTTGAGGGCTGCATAGACAATTCAAAAGCATCAATCTATAAGGGAAAGGGTCCCATAGTGGGTGGGGTTTCAATGGTGGGTATAGAAGTAGGCTTGAGTGGGCCTCATAGTGGGTATGCTTAATATCCAATAAACTTGCACTTAATATCCAATTGCAAAACACTTTTATCCATAAATTACTCTAACGGACAAATCATGTGATGTCACATCAATGCACCAATAATACATGACTTAGTGACCCACCATCGATCCCACCTTTTTTTTGGGCCTTTTTGGATACTTTGACACAAAGCATGCTAATGTGGCATCACATTTGATGATGTGGCCTTGAAACTAATTTTTATAAGCAGGGGACTTGCCAAATAAGTTGTTGTACAAATTTGGGAGTGATTTGAAATTTTCACATAAGACTTTGAGAAGTGTGAAGTTAGGGTGGCCCACTATAGGACCCTCTCCCCTAGTATGAAAGACTAGAATTTAAATTTACAAGTTTGGCATGATCAATATTTTCCTCACATGGATATATTTTTGAAATATATATAAAATCTTTATGAAAAATGAATTTTAAAGATCATTCATTTAGATGTATGCTAAATACTAATTGATACAAAGTTTAAGTTGAAAATATGATTAGGTTTTTATTTTGTAATTTAGTTTATTCAATAAGATAATGACAATATTAAAGGAGCATTTGTAAATAATTATGTTAATAATTTCACAACTCAAACCTTTCAAATTATCATAACATCATCTCAATATTGTTAGAAACATAATGACAAAAGCATAAACTCTTAACTTTAAATACAACAAACAAACTTATAACACAAAGAAAAGAAAACCAAATCTTTTCAAGGTTGATATAAGATTGTTTTCTAACTAAGGATGCTCTTGCATCAAACACTTTAGGTAAGAAAAGAGTGAGCTCTTATTCATGACACTTCTAACAAATATTTTAATTTTTAGCCATTGTGAAAAAGTTTTGTTGATCACAACCATGCAATATTTTATGTGTTTGTATTTTTCCACTTAACTAAATACTCCACACATTCTCATCCTCCAATACTATAAAAAAACCTCCTCTATGAGATATTTTCAATTATTTCTTCATATTTATATAGAACCACACTCTTCCAATTTGGTGAATTCTTTCGTGTGATTTATGCCTCTTTCTCCATGATATCTATAAATATATACTACATTAAAAAAAATGAGATATTCAAATTATGTGGAATCTCTATTTTACAAGCATTTATTGATACCTTCCTAAACATCATGCATGGACAAGTATCTTCTTCCAATACAAGTTGTTGTAAGCCCCTCTTGCAAATCATTATTTTTCAATGCATGTAACAAAATTAATTCTTCATCTATAAATTCATTTTCTCTCCTCTTCTAATAAATTTGCTCCTTATACTTTTAACTATACTTAGATACAAAATCTTTGATTTCTACATGAAGATTTTGTATTGCCTCAACATTTTGAATTTAAATCTTATAATTTGTCGCTCAACTCTACTACACCTCTGAGAATACACATACATACTACTTTTAAAGGAATATTTTTAATACTCCTATTGATTCAATTACTATAGGAAAATATTTTATATGCTAAAAAAAGATTCCACTATTTGAAATTATATCCAACCAAACACCTTATCAAATCCCATAAGTTATGGTTCACCACTCTATCTTTCCTTCAATTTTTAGAAGTGGACTAAGATCAAATCTAACTTAGTGTCCATTTTTCTACATAGTTCCCTCTAAAAATGAGCGGGAAACTTTGATTTCTAGGTTTGATAAAATGCTTTTATGAATACCACATAATCTCATAAATTATTTTTAAAAAGAAAACTATTACAATTTTCAAAGCATCACTTACCTTTTTACATGAAATGTGTCATCTTAGAGTTTATGTTCATTACCAAAAACCTTGAGTTGAACTACTCTATTGGGTTCTATATATTCCCTAGATAAAATCAATGCTTATATCCTCCTAATGATTTTGTTTTATATTAAGTGCTAACACAGTATTCTATTCTAACTATTCTATCATATTTTCTTGAAAAATTTATGTTGTTGATATTTATTAGGTTCAAGGTCATCCATTTATAAATTCAATCATTGATGCTATTGTCCATTGATTTCCTTCATCTTATTATTATTTCACTACTAGTTGTGAAATTTCCTTTGTAAGCTCCACATTTCATCTATTCTCTAACTATGAGCTTTTATGATTATAATGAGTGGTATTAATATTTTCTTAATCATTAAAGGTATGAAAAATAGTTTAATAGCTCAATATTTATGGGGAATATTTCAAAGTTCTAAATTAAATTAAAATAAGATAAACATGGAAAAATAAACCAATCTTACCCACATATTGATTGGACATACTTTCTAGAAAAAAAAGAGAGGAAGCCATGAGAATCAAGGCAAACCCATTTTATTGCCATTATTTATTTTTTTATAGTGATAGTTAATTTAGCCTTATGGGAGCATGACTAAATGGGAGAGATGTGAAATAACAATCTAAGAAGTTATGTGAGGGACATAATTGATTATTCATTACCATTATCACTTAGTAGGTGTGTAATTAGTATAATATCAACATGGAAGAAAAATATAGAGGAATAAAATAACTAGTTTAGTTGTTTATTGCATAATATATGTATATTACGTTGATAGATATTTATATTACCATTTCATCATATGACAAGTACCGTCTATTCCCTTTATTTTTATGGTTGTGATTTTGATTAACGAACTTCAATAACAACTCCACAACTATAATACTTCTTTTAGCTGGAAGATTGTAAAAGGCTACAATCACTGTTGTGTTTGCACAAAGACTCAAGGAGGCTTGCTGTAAGGTCTTATATGTTCCAAATTTTGATAACGGCAATATGAGTTTCCAACACAATGAAGTGTTCTATATTCCTAATTGCAAGCAAAATTTTACTTTTAAAAGATAGCATATAAATAAAAACACAAGTGGGTTAAGTAAAATCTAATTTGATATTTAATATTAAAATTTTAATTTGTACTTATTTAAAAATTAAAAACCTACTTCGCCTTCTACTCATATTTACATCATTGGTTCATTATAAAATTTAATTGGGCAACAACACTATTTCTCCATAGTTTTTGGGAATGTTTCTTCATGATACTCCACAGTTGCACTTAGATTTGTTTAGGGAAGCCTTGAGTGTAGATGTTGTGATGAATTTTTTATTTAGGATAATTTAATGTTTTTAAAATATACAATTAAATAGTTAATTTTTTTAAAATATACAGCTAAGTCTTTATATCCATAACTCTCAACTATCAGGCATTGAAGCAAAACTATTCAAATCCTCCAAACCCTAATAGATAAATACAATGGAAATCATAATTTTAAAATTTTCTACAACCTAGAAGATCTTAGGAAGAAATTAAATCCTAAAATATTTAGAAAAAATAAATATAAAACATTAGCCAAAAGGGTTGTGGTGTAAAGGTTAAACAATTGCATTTTTAAAAAGCATATGGCCAAACAATTGTTGGATAAGATAAACACTTCAAATCTGACTTGATAAACTCAAGGCATATGCTCAAATTGAATATGTTTTCTATCAAATACATTTCGATGTACATGGCACTGCAACTGTATTGAATATGCATTTTAATCCATTTTGATGCACACAAAAAAATGTCGCAGCAGTGAACGCCTATCAACGTAATTAGTAAAGAGGATATAAAGGTGACTATATGAAATTTATGGCGGGGGATTTAATTTATAATTCAATTTGATAGCTATATTTATTCAAGTATGAAATTTTAGTTTTCATTTAGCATTTTTAAATTTTCCTTCAAGTTTTAAGTGAAAACATGTTTAAATTTGAAATGGCTCAACTTTCAAATTATATGCATAAATATCAGAAAGTAATTAAACTAGGTTATTGTTAGGATTATTGTTTTATTTACCTTTCAATCCTATGTATATTTTTATGTTTCTCTAATAATCTTAAAAAGTGTCCCTAAATGACTAGGTTTTAATTAGAATAAAATGTAATTGATATCCCTCAAGAATCTTGGCAATTATTTGTTATATGTATTTATGAAGGAATTCAAGGTGGTAGAGATGGTTATGAAGCTATTCTCTAGAAAAAATTTCTCAACTTGGGCATGATAATTGAGTAGCAGAGCCTCTTGGATGTTGTTGGTGGGTCCTATATGACTTGTGTGATGAATTTTGATGAGTGTTTTGAGATATCCAAGTCATTATGGAGGAGTTAAAATCTAAGGACCCCATCTATTATTAGTATGGAGGTTATTATTTCTATTCATGGACCATTGGGAATTGGTGTAGGAGCACCTCATGCAAAAAAATAATCAACCTTTGGGTTTTTGTCCTATTTTGGGCTGTTTTATGTGAATAAGGTCATTTGAGACTATTAGATGTCATATAGGACCATTTTGGTGTTTTGGTACAATTTAGGCAAAAGATGTAAAAGTTACAAAAATATTGTCAATGTTGCACAATCTTGGAATATGAAGTGTCAATGTTGCACAATGTTGGAATATGAACCATTGTAATTTGAAAAGTTGGTTATGAACCATTGAGAAATTATAAATACATGTAAACACAAATCCCAAGGTTGGGAAGGTCAGAAGGAGATTAGAATGAAAATTGGAATCGATATGGAGCAAATTTTATGTGTTTTTCTATAATAGTCATGTTATTTCACATGGTACAGATCTGTATGGCCTTTGTACAACCTACACATAGTATGGTTGGAAAAATAATTAAGTTAGCTTTCATTTGGTTTTGGTTTGGTTAAATTTCATTAATTTTAGAGAAAGTTATAGCATTTTTTGTAACAGTAGGTCTAAATTTTCTCTAGGGTTACCAATTTTAGGAAAAATGGGATAACTCTTATTTCCATTAGGTTGGATTCTGATAAAATTTTGAGGAAAGGTCTACAATAAGGTCCTATTCAGTCTCACTGGAGCTATTGGCTTCATTAGGTGTTTTTTGAAAGTTATGAATGATAGTTTGTTGCATTTCATAGTGAGACAACCTTAGGTTTGATCAATGAACGCCTTGTTTTTCATGTTTCATACAAAAAAACCCTACTTCATTTTAACATATGTTTAGTAAGGCCAAAATGGTATTCCAACAGGTCTCACATTTTTAATATTAGGTATAAAATGAAAGTTATGACCAAAAAACCAAAATTGCTACCCCCATTGTTTAGGTTTTAAGAGCACATTGTCAAGAATGAACAAGAATGCACATTTTTTCCATTTGGATTGAAACCCTATTTGTGATGTGTTTATTTTGTATTTTTCTCTATATCAAATTGGTATCAGAGTTCAAAGATTTGGGCAAGAAATTTTTGGGAAGTTTTGTATTGTCTTTTTGTTTTATAGGTTGAAAGAAGAGCCTCGGTACCAAAAGACTAGGCCAATGGAAAAGAAAGGGGCCTAAGGTGAGGTATCACGAAGACAAGAAGCAACATCAAGAAGAAGCAAGGTGAAAGAGACTTGCTTGAGAAAGAAGAATGGAAATGTTGAGAAGATTCATTTGTGGAGACTTGTAGAGTAAGGAGGTACCATGCAAGAAACAAGTTATGAGAAAAGAGAGAAATTAGATGAAGAAGAAAAATGAGAAGGAAGAATAGATAAATGTTTAGCAAGAGATAATATATTTAAGGCATGCCTTGGAAGAAATGAAAAAAAAAAGATCTTGAGATGCAATAGTTTCTTGAGAGAGCAAACCAGAAAAGTGGTTGGCATTTACCAATAAGAAAGAAGGTAAAGTGGCCCATCAAAAATATCATTCAAAGGAGAAGTAGGAAAAAGATGACAACAAGAAGCATTGTTGAGTTGCAAGCTATGTTGAAAGGAAGGGTGCTAGAAGCATCTAAAGAGACAAGAAAATCTTGTGTTTTAGAAACTAATCCTTTGTGTGAGTATGTGTTTACAAGTGCAACAGATAAATATGAAGATGGAAAAGAGTCTAAAGAAGGAGGAGAGGTGCATATAGTGTATGAATATTGTTATACAAATATAGCACACTATGGTGAAGAATATTTTTCCAAAACAACCGAGCTAATGGCTGCATTTTCTGATTTTATGGATGATGAATATGCTACCATATTATATTCCAATGATGAATATGAAGACATTGGCAGTGGTACTAAGGCTTATGAGTGAGACCTTGAATTTTGATACCTTGAAGTTGAGAATATGCTCAGTAAGAGACAATACAAGAAGAAGAAAAAAGATCCAGGGAAAGTTGTAGAGATGAAAGACAAGCTGCAAAGGAAATGGAAGACCGGGAAGAGAGAGAAGACCTGCACTCAAGTGGACTTGAGTTTTTCTTCCCCTTGGATGTATGGTGCAAGAGCACCTCATGCAAAAAAAAATCAACCTTTGGGATTTTTTCCTATTTTGGGTTATTTCATATGAATAAGGTCATTTGAGACCATTAGATGTCATATAGGACCATTTTTGGTGTTTTGGTACAATTTAGGCAAAAGATGTAAAAGTTGCAAAAATATTGTCAATGTTGCATAATGTTGGAATATGAACCATTGTAATTTAAAAAGTTGGTTATGAACCATTAGAAAATAAAAATACATGTAAACATGAATCCTAAGGTTGGAAAGGTTGAAAGGAGATTAGAATGAAAATTGGAATAAATTTGGAGTAAATTTTCTATGTTTTTTCTTGTAACAGTCATGTTCTTTCACATGGTATAGATCTATATGGCATCTGTATGACCTAAACATGGTATGGTTGGAAAGATAATTAAGTTATATTTCATTTGGTTTTGGTTTGGTTAAATTTAATTAAGTTTAGAGAAATTTATAGCATTTTTTGTAAGAACAAGTTTGAATATGTCCTAGGGTTACTATTTTTGGGGAAAATGGGATAACTCTTATTTCCACCATTGGATTTTGATAAAAATTTGAGGAAAGTTCTATAATAAGGTCTTATTCAGTCTTATTGAATCTATTGGATTCATTAGGTTTTTTTTGAAAGTTATGAATGATAGTTCATTGCATTTCATAGCGAGACAACCTTGGGTTTGATAAATGAACGCTTTGTTTTGCATGTTCTATACAAAGCAACCCTACTTCACTTTAACATATGTTTAGTAAGGGTAAAAAGCGTATTCCAAATAGGTCTTAAATTTTTAATATTAGGTCTACAATGAAAGTTATGACCAAAAAACCCAAATTTCTTCTCCCATGTTTTAGGTTTTAAGAGCAAGTTGTCAAGAATGAACAAGAATGCACATTTTCGCCATTTGGATTGAAACCCTATCTGTGATGTGTTTAGTTTGTATTTTTCTTTGCATCAGGAATTTAATTTACAATTATTAGAAGTTCCTCTTTAATTTTAATCTGAGAGCTTATGTATTTTATCATGGTTTGATGGTACACTATTTTTGGAAACCATTTGTAGTATTCAAGATCTTCCATTTATTTATAAATTGGAAGGATGAGATAGTAATTTTTCATAACTTTATTTTATAGATGTATAGGTTCTATTGGAGTGTTATAAAAAATAAGAGATTATTAGTATGTTCGATGTATCCCTTTTTTGAATATCAATACTTCTCATTTTGATGTGGATTTTTTTCTAAAAGTATTTATCCACATAATTCTTGTGTTCATATGGTTTGATAATATTATTCTTATTTTATACATTCACATAATTATCATATGATAATAATTAGATAAATTATTATATCTCAAATTCATGTACACTTCTAAGAGATTTTATTATAGTAATTTCACCTTATTTGTCAAAATTTGGTATAAGAGATAATGAGCTTGCATAGAGAGGCGCACATTTCTATTAAGTATTGAGAAATTTTCGATTGCATTGGGAGTTTTTGTATTGTGTGCTTTTATAGAATTTTGGAAGTATTGAAAACCATAGCTTCTACTCTCCATATGGATATTGAGAAATTCAATGGTATCAATTATGAGATGTGAAAGTTGAAGATAGAATATCTACTTTAAGAAAGGGATTGGTGGTTGTCTATTTCAAAGAAAAAATAATTTATTGGATGCATCTTATGAAGAATGGTTAATACTAGACAAGAAGGGAAGATGGACCTTTAAATTGTTTCCTTCACATTCTACCCTCTTAAATGTTTCTGAGGAGGTCATCACATTCAAGATGTGGAAGAGAACATGTTATATTTATTAAATAAAAAATCTTACTACTAAGTTGTATCTTAGAAGATGGCTGTATTCATTAAGAGAGAAAGATGGTGATTCTATTTACAATTTAAATGCACTTGATTTAATGTTAATTCATCATTCATTTGAATATATTAAGATGGAAGAAGAGGATAAATTAATGTTATTTATTTGTTATTTTCTTGACACTTCAAAAAATATAATTTCTATCATTAGTGCTAGTGGTGCAGATCCAAAATGTAGTGCCCCTCCATGATTCACCTTTTTATGATGTTTATGTTAGATGCTTGTGGATTTATTTTGTCTCAAGTACTCTTTTCTTATGGATATTATAATGACTAATGGAATAGTGATGTTAGATGTTGATTAGTCTTTGATTATTTTGATGATGATTATGACATGTTTATGAATATGCTAGGAATAGAATGTGTTACCTTATTTTGGAATGGTTTGTGATTATTGATGTTATGAGATATTATTTGATATATTATATGATGCTTTTAAATGCTATTTAGGTGTCGAGGGAAGGATGTTGTATTTCTCACTTGTGATAACCCTATGATGTTTTGATTTCCTTTCACTAGGTATGTGATGATTATATGTATATGCATGACCATTTTGTGTGCCATAGGTTGTAGGTATTAGGCATCAACTCCACTTGATTGGTAAGTTTGAGTTTGCCTTAAACCTAATGGAATAGTTGATTAGAGACAGCACTTCGTCCCCTACCCTAGCCATCATCCTCAAAGAGGATGAGTATCTAGTTTGATACCTTGTCAGTGTTGTCAATATTTTCTATGGTTAGTTGGTGTTTCTTGTGGTCTTGTTTTGCAACCCTAGTTAGGGTTCATGTATTGTTTAGCATTTGGTTATTTAATTTAAAATTGTTTGATAAATTTTGTTTTTGGTTAATAGATGTATTAAAATAAATTATTAAGTAAAAAGGGCACTTTAACAAATAAGTATAAATATATTTATTAATAATCATAGTTTATAATAAATTAAATATGTAATGTAATATTAAAATAAAATAAAAATTATAATGGAATGTTGTAATTAATAAATAGTAAAAAATAATATGAAAAATTGAAAGTTTTTTCATGCAGTTCATGCAAAACTTTGAATAGGTTGTCTAAAAAGAAACTTAATATTTTTTGAGGATTTTGAGAAATTTTATTGGATTTTGGTTTTGAATAAAGAAAACAACCTTCTTGAATATACTCTCCTTTTTGGGAGAATTTTCATTCAATTTTGTTGAGGTAATGGGTCTAAAAAAAATTCATAGATTGTTGTTGTTGTGGAGAAAGTGGGATTCTGGGAGGAAATTGATTCACAGTTTTGAGAAGAAAATTTCTATAAAACAATTGCATTCCATCGTAGATTCTTGGAAAGGAGGAACATAGAAGGATAGGTGAAGGAAGGCATTGCATCAAATCAATTTGGGAAAAATGAATTTACAAATAAATCTTCGTTCTTCTTACGATAGTGCTATTGTTTGATTATTTAACAATTTAATCATTTTTTTTATAATCTTAGTGCAAATATATTTTATGCATATCCTGTAATCATTGCATTCCTGAGAAGATTTATTTACTCCTACCGATTGCATTTGGAATTTTTCAATAAACCCAGCTTGGGTGTATCTTGCAACCATTGCATTTTTACAACTTTTCATCCCTTGAGGCATTCTATTTAAATGATTGGATCTGCATGCATTGAGTTACATCTCTCAATCACATTCGCTAGAAATTTTCTTAGCCTTTTCAGCAAAATGATTTGTGCTTATTCTGCAGGCATTGCAATCCATGAGATAGCACCTATTTTACACCTATTGATTCCATTTCTTAGAAGATCTTAATCCCTTTCACCAAATACATTATGTGCATAGCCTACAGCCATGTGTCCCTTATTTTTTTTCCCCCTACCGTATGCATTTGCTTGAAATTTTTTGAGTACTTTTCAATGAATCCAACCAGTGTATCCCCTACCATGGTATCACCAAGATCTCCCAGCTTAAAGTATGGCAAAACAAAACCCTATGGTTGTGGCTTGTCTTTGACTAATGCCATGAAGTAGCGACTAGCCGCACCTTAATCACCTTTGCAATGATAAGATCATGCAATATTATATTATGAATGAAATTTCATGAGAGGGGGTTAGGTGAAACAACATCCATCCCAGTCAAATCCCATCCTTTCTCTCCTGCGTACTTGCTGCCATAGCAGCACTCTTGTGATTAGTCAGCATATTCATTTGTTACCATACATAGCAATTTGACCCTACATTTTGTATTCATTATTGAATACTTCAAATTCTTTTTGATGGTTATATGTTGGCATTCAATGTTGTAGGTTGCGACTTCCATTTTACATTATATATATATATATAATTGATATATTGAACTATAAAATGTATTATGTTAAATTTAATGTATATATATATATATATATATATATATATATATATATATATATATATATATATATATATATATATTATGGTTTTAGTAAAAGAATATTTCTGCCTATGTGAATTAATTTATTATGTAGATAAGTGAATAGGGAAATTGATTTACTCATATTTAGATAATTGAAGAATTTGTTTAAATAAAAAAATTAGATTATCTTTTGTTAATTAATGAATGTTGATTACTTAATTATTTGTAAAATCATTATGTAATTGGTTATTTAGAATATATGTTATTATAATTATTTATGAATTAAGTGACCCAATTAAGTAAACTAAGTGATTAAGTTAATGAGTAATATGGAATGTGTAAATAATATCTATTTAAGGAGTATTTCATGGTTGCAATGTTTGATTGAATTCCTTGTAATGAATTATGGGTGTGATTTTGGAATTGGGGTGATTTTGATAATTGTCTAAAAGTGGGAGTCATTTGTATAAACTGTTAAGGTTGGCTTACAAAGGCTTAGGAGGGAGTATTTTTGCCTATATGGTTTTATGATGGTTTCACTTTTGAAGTGGTTTGGTAATGTTTGAGTTGTGTGCAAGAGGGTTAATGCCTTGCACTGTGTGTAGATTCTTGTGACTATGATAAGTGAACAAGATGATTAATGTCTTGCCTTGTGTTGGATTTATGTGATTATGATAAGTGAGCAAGATGGTTAATTCCTTGCTTGATGTATAGGGTTAACTAGTTGCAAGTAGGGGGAGTGGCTCTCCATGGGAGACAAGACTCAAAGTGGTGCCCAGGATAGCCCGTGGGAGGGTTTCTTAATCTAGTGATAACCTTAATAATGAATTAGGGGGATGGGCAAAATTCACATTAATTAAGATAATGTATGCTTCACTCATGGTTCAAGTGCTCATTTAGGCTTGAGATGAGATGGGAAGGCCCAGAATGGCAAGATCAACTGCCTTGTCCTCATGAAAGGTACGTTGATTCCACATTTATTTGTATGGGGGCTGGGGATTGGTAGAGGCTACCAAGATAACCCAGGATGGGGGTTAGGAGCCTAAGAAGATCCATCAGGATAACCCATATCAAGTTATGTGATGAAAATCCTTCCTATTGTAGTCTAGAATTCCATTGAGTATGTTCTCTTTTGTTGTGTGTGTGCCTCTAGAAGTGAAGTTAGTGTTGTAAGTGATGTGTTACGAGTAGTGTTGTGTTGGAGTCCATGTATAACCCTTGATCATTTTAGCCTATTTTTTCCTTGACTATCTGTCTGTAGTGGGACCTTGTGTTATCTCCTAGCACAAGGGGTGGACCTCAAAGTTCCACATGGTCAGTAGGTTGGTGATTTTTCCTCAATTAGGTATCCTTGCTACATACATGTCCATGTGTGTGGAGACTATTCATTATGTTGCGGATTCCAAATCTTGTCCCAGAGTGGGGAGAAAAACTTTTATGTATATGTACTGGATTGTTTATCAATTGTATCTCTTATTGTAATAAGATGCATTCTTCCCACATGTACTCTAGGAAACATTGTTGCAAAAATTGTAATGATGAAACAGATATTGATGCATTCTTCTTGTAATGAATACTATAATGTAATACATCTTGTATATGTAGAAATTAACTTAATTTTGATTATCAATTGAGATGTTATGTGGAATCTTTTAATGTGATTTTTTAAAAATGAACCTTTCTTGTTAGATAAATCATGATATCTTGGTGGTTAATGAAATGATTCTAGTTATTTGGATTATTAGTTTTGTGAGTAGCACAGTTGAGGAACCTTAGAGGACCTAGGTTTATATTATATGTTATGTTACGTCATGTGTTCTATTGCTATTTTCTTAAAAAAAAATTGTTCCATTAATGTGGCTTAGTTAGTGTTGTCCTCTGAGGTTCCTTGGTGGGGCATTACACAAAAATCTTATTGTTACTTTGATTTTAAAATAAATGAGAAGGAAATACAAGAATGAAGGATTCAAAGATGCTTTGCATGTATGTGGAAGGTCCAAAAAATAAATGAATTCCTAAATGGGATAAGATGAAAGATAGATCAAAGTATAAATGATGTACTAAAACCCTAGGGAAGAGAATGTTGCAAGTATGAGAAAATTGGTGATGTTATTGATGTCAACAAGCTTGTGTTGTTATTGGTGTCAACTGTGTGAGAAGAAGTTTGTTGCAAGGATGTGTAGTTGGTATTGATTTGGTGTTGATGCTTTGATTATTTTCATTATGTTGTCATTAGTAAGCTACTAGTGTCAACCTCTAGCATTTCTTTGATAAGCTTCTATTTATGGATGTATGGTTGAGTTGCTATGTTGAAGTTGTCTTGATGTTGATGAGAAAGTACTAAAGATGTTGAGGATGTTTCTCTAGTGCTTGGTTTCCAAGTTCTTTTGAGAAAATTAAAAATAAAAAGAGGAAACATTGTGTTGCAGTGTGTTATGGGTTGAAGATTAGAGTTTTGGTTTTGCTCCATAGTTCTTTTGGGTTGAAGATCTACTTGTGTGGTTTATATATGTTTATCATAGGTGTTTAGAGGTGTTTCATTCAAAAAAATTTGTGTTGGATAGCTGTGTAGAGGAAGTTGTGTTCACCAGTGTGTGAGTTGTATGTTGCAGAGGTTTCTAGGGGAAATGTTCTTGCTTTGCATTTCTTTGTAGAGTGGTTTTAGGTTTTCCAGATTTGGAAGGGTGTTGATCGTATGTGTATATTTCTTTAGAGGAAGTTGTTCATGGTTAAGTTCTTTGAAAGTTAAATGTCTTGAGCTACAATGTATAGCAGAGTTGTTTGAGTGTACTGGGTGTGTACATAAATATTCAAGTGAAAGTTGTTGCAAATAAAATTATTTATTTCCAAGGTGTTTTTGGAATGTTCTAGATTGTTTTCAAGTGTTATGTGGTGTCTAGAAGTCATCTTTAGATTTGAGGAAGCATGTACTTCAGTGTTAATTGTGTTAACACTGGTTTGGCTGACCTTGGGTGTTTACACTACTTACAAAATTTGTGGAAACATGGTGTGGCATTTATGAGTGGATTTAGGTCCTAGCTAAGGTGTGTTGTGGTCTTCCTTCATTCCTTTCCACCATGGGAATTTTTTGATGCCAACCTAATTTGAATTTACACAATTAAGGTGTATAGCTGACCTTGGAGAATAATTTAAAGGTTGAAGATGATTTAAATATGGGTTGATTTGTTGACAGATGTTAAGATAGATGAGTATGATGTGAGTAATGTGAATTGTAGAGTTGTAGGGTGTGAATTTGAGAAGTGAAATGTGAGCTTTAATGTGTTAGACTACTAAATGTAATGAGTAGAAGGTGTCTACAATTCTTTAGAAAGACTGCAAAGGTGTTGATGATGTTGTGGTGGATTTTTTTTCTCCTTGACATAGATTTATCATTGTAACATTCTTCTCTATCTTCTCTTCTATTTTGGCTATAAGCCTTTGACAGTGAGCCTTTCTTTCTTTTGGGCAGTGAGTCCTTTGGTGGTGAGCCCAATTATATTTGGTGTTGATATTACCTTATATTATGAGTTAATCCTCACTATGGTTTTTTCCATCTTAGATTTTCTATGCAAATCTAGTGTTACTTTGTGCTTGGTGTTTATGTGTTTTAGTTTATTTATTTTCTTTCATGATAAATCACTTTAATAGATTAAGGGTTAATTGGATTAATGTGGATTTGAATATTTTTGAGGGTTTTGAAGTTAGAAGGTATAACTGATTCACCCCCTCTCAGTTGTCTTGTGCATTCAACAATTGGTACCAGAGCAAGGTTCCTTGGAAGAAAGCTTAACCGCTTGAGGTAGATATAGGATGGTGTAGAAGAAAGATGTTCCTATATTTTATGGATCAGATTATGCATTCTGGAAGACATGGAAGGTTTTCTGGTTTATCTTGGATTTGACATTTGGAGGTCTATTGAAAGAGGATATACTACTCCTACAAATGGTTTGAGCACTAATGTTGAGATCAAGGCCTATGCAAATAATGGTAAAACAAGGTATGCTCTCTTAAGTGGTCTTGCTAATTTTTAATTGGTGAAAGTTATGAATATGAAAATTGCTAGATAAATTTGGGTAAAGTTACAAAACATTTATAAAGGAGATAATAAGATCAAGCAAGCTAAGATGTAGAATTTGAAGATCATTTTTGAGACCTTGTGAATGTTTGAAGATGAAAACATCACAAGCTACTTGCAGAAGGTGGATGAAGTTGTCAATGGCATCAAAGTTCTTGGTGGAGAATTGAAAGAAGAAGTGGTAAAGAAGGTAATTAGAACTCTTCCTAAAGCTTATAGCCATAAAGTTTCTGCTATTGAAGAATTACAAAATTTGATTCAATATATGAGAGATCAATTGTATGGTTCTTTAACTTCTTTTGAAATGGGAGGATTTTGTACAAGTAGTGCAAATTTTGAGATAGATTTTAAGGTTGGAAAATCAAAGAAAACAGTGGTATCATATTAGGAGGATCTTTATGATGTGGAAGCTTTGTGATAAGAATGAAAAAGGGTACTAGAAAGTATAGAGGTAAGTTTCCTTTCAAATGTTTCAATTCTAGAAAGATAGGTCATTATGCTTCTAGATTTCCAAACAAAGCTTTGAGCAACAAAAATAGGGAGAAGAAAGGTAGGATGATCAAAAAAAGTTATTATGTTAGAGAAGATGCAATTATTTCTGATGATGAATTTAATTATGGAGATGATGATGGTGGTGAATTCTTGTTAATGGTTTTAAAATATGAATCTATTTTTGCTAACTTTGATATATGCGTGAAGGAAAGGGCTCTAGAAGCAAGTGCTAAAATTGAATGCATTTTGGTGTCTACTTTTCATGCTAGACAAGAGAATAACTACTGTATCATTGACAGTGGATGCTCTAATCATATGACTGGTAATAAGAGTAATTTTGTTAAACTTGAAAAATATGATGGAGGTATTGTTAGATTTGGTGATGATACATCTACTAAAATATGTGGAAAAGCTTCAATCAATTTTGATGGAAAACATAATATTGATGATGTTTACTATGTTAAGGGACTAAGGAATAACCTTTTGATTGTTGGAAAAATGTGTAGCAAGGGATACAATCTTAAATGTTTTAGGATGATGGTTGTGAGATCATAAAAGGCTTCAAAACTATGATTGTTGTTGGAAGAAGGACAGATAAAAATGTTTATCATCTCAAAGGTGTTGATGGTTATTTTTTCATGACTCATATTAATGTAGGGAAAACTTTAGCGATGAATCTTCACCAATTGGTGAATTCTAGAAATAAGACAAGTCAAAATTGGTGAATCAATCACACCCATCAAGGTGTCCAAATTGCCTGGATTTTATGAATTATTGGTCCAATGCATGTCCATTCGCCAACAATTTCTTTTATGAGGCATATTTAAGCAAAAAAAAATCCATAACAAACTACGTGTTTCAAATGGACCGATTAATATTTTTTGCCTGGAATCCTGGAAGCATGTAATAAAACACCTACATGTTCGCCAATACTATTAAAACAACATTGTATCAAGACCCATTTCACTAATTAAATTTTACAAATAGTTTCTTGTGAAGACCCATTCAACCAATCAAAATTTATAAATAGTTGCTTATGAGGAGAATGAGAAAGCAAGGTATGCTATTTATAGTGCTTTATCTAAAACTAAGTGAAATAATTTTCTTTCTTTAGATACTACTTATGATGTCTGGAAGAAGTTGGAAGAATTGTATGAAGGAAATGAAAGAGTAAAATTGGCAAAGAAGCTGGCAGCAAAGCAAAAATTTGAGAATTTTGAAAATGGAAGATGGTGAAGAGTTTACAAGATATTTCCAGAGGGTTGAGATGACATCAAATGAAGTCAAGAATCAAGGGGTAAAGTTGAATTATGAAGATATTATTGAGAATATCTTGATCACCCTACGAGGTTGCTACAGTGATAAGATCTCAGTTATTGAAGAGATGTATGATCCTACGAAGTATACTAAAGAATAGTTGTTCAGAACTTTGTAAGAATTTGAGATGAGAAAGTTTAGAAAAGAAACAAAAAAGAAGAAAATATAGAGATGAAATTTAAGGAAATGAATATTGAAGATGATTTAGAGAGTGATGGTTCAGATGAGTTGGAAGTGAACTTCACCAGGAAGTTGAAGAAAGGTACTAGAAAGTATAAAGGTATGTTTCCCTTTAAATGTTTCAGTTGTGGTAATATTGGTCATTATGATTCAAGATGTACAAATAGATTTGTACATAAGAAGAAAAAGTATTATAAAGATAAGGATAGGAAGGATAAGAAATACAAGAAGTTGTACTATGTTAAAGAAGAAGTTGGAATCTCTGATGATGAATCAAAAAATGAGGTTGATGATAGTGAATGCTTATTCTTAGCTTTGGAAAGTAAATCTATATCTACTAACCTTGGAAAATGTGCAAGCAAGAAGGCTCCAGAGAATAAGAGGAATAGGATGGAAGGTACTTTGGTTACCATTTTCCATTCAAGACAGGATGAAGACTATTGTGTAATTGATAGTGGATGTTCTAATCACATGACCGAAGATAGGAGTAAGTTCACTAAACTTGAAAAGTATGATGGTGGTTTAGTCATGTTTGGTGATGATTTAGGAGCTAAGATTTGTGGGAAAGTCTCAATTAGTTTTGATGGACTACATAGCAAGTGTAATTATGTATATTATGTGAATGGTTTGAGGCATAACCTTTTGAGTGTTGGTCAAATGTGTAGCAATGTATTCAAACTTGTGTTTCAGAATAATACCTGTGAAATCATAAAAGGATCCAGAAATGGAGATATGGTTGTTGCTAGAAGAACTCATGGAAACATCTATCAGTTTAAGGGAGTTGATGGTCAATTCCTTGTATCTAAATTTAGTGAAAGTTGCTTATGGCATCAGAGAATGGGACATGTAAATTTTGATAATCTGGTCAAAAGAAATTGTTCAAAGGCTCCCTAGAATCACAAGACCCACTAATATTATTTGCAAAAGTTGTCAATTGGGGAAACAAAAAACATGCAACTTTAAGGGAAAAGATCAGTCTACTACCGGAATGCTAGAGTTAGTTCACACTGATCTCTGTGGACTAACTAGAACAGGAAGCCTAAATGGTGATAGGTATTTCATGCTTCTTATTGATGATTATACTCGAATGACATGGGTTTATTTTCTTAGAGAAAAGACTCGAGCTTTGGATAGGTTTAAGGTATTCAAAGCAAGAGTAGAAAATGATGTAAGTTTTAGAATAAAATGTTTGAGATCTGATAGAGGTGGAGAATTCACTTCTAGTGAGTTTAATACACTTTGTGAACAACATGGCATAAAGAGATAATTTTTTGCTCCAAGAACCCCTCAACAGAATGGGGTAGTTGAGAGGAAAAATAGGAGAGTACAGGAAGCTACAAGAACTGTAATGAAAGAATCAAACGTATGAGATGTGTACTAGAGAAAGGAAATACACACTATTTTTTATGTTCTTAATAGAGTTAAGATTAGAAGTAACAACACAAATACTCCTTTTGAGTTATGGATTAGTAAGAATCCTACTGTGAAATACTTCAAGTTATTTGGAAGTATATGTTACATTAAAAGAGATGATGAAAATCTTGGAAATTTTGGTGCTAGGTGTGATGACGGAATTTTTCTTGGATACTCTACTACTAGCAAAGCATATAGATGCCTTTATAAAAGGTTGAGAAAGATTGATGAAAGTGCTAATGTGAAAGTTGATGAAGACATATGAAGACCTATTGAGATAAGTGAAGTTGAACCTAATGATCCTATCTGTGGACATGTACCTGAGGAGAATAAGGAGAAGGAAGAAGAAGAGAAAGAGGAAAAAACTAAAGAAGAAGAAGAATAGGATGAGTCAGAACCTGTTGTTAAGACTCCTAAGTATATATAGAAGAATCATCCAGAGGAACATATAACTGTAGATAGGAGTGAAGGTGTGAAGACAAGAAGTAAAGTAGCAACTGAGGTAAATCTATGTTTACTTTCTAAAATTGAACCTAAGTTTGTGACTGAAGCATGTGAACATGAGAGTTGGATGAAAGCTATGAAAGAAAAGTTACATCAGATAGAAAAACAATCAGACATGGGAACTAGTCCCTAGACCTGTGAATAAGAATGTAATTGGTTCCAAATGGGTGTTTTGGAATAAGCTGAATGAAAGTGGAGAAGTTGTAAGGAATAAGGAAAGACTTGTATGCAAGGGATATTCACAAGTTGAAGGTATATATTTTGAAGAAACATTTGCCCCTATGGCTAGAATGGAAGCTATTAGGATGTTTTTGGCATTTTCTACCCACAAGGATTTCAAAGTGTATCAGATGGATGTCAAGTCAGCATTTTTGAATGGTGAATTAGAGGAATAAGTGTACATGGAACAACCTAAATGGTTTCAGTTATCTAACAAACTGGACATGGTTTGTAAATTGAAGAAGGCATTGTATGGATTGAAGCAAGCTCCTAGAGATTGGTATGCAACATTGGATAGATACTTGACAAAGCAAGGATTCAACAAAGTCTCTACTAACAACAATCTATACTTCAAAGTGCAAGGTAAAAAAATGTTGATAGTAGTTGTATATGTTGATGATATCATTTTTGGTGGAAATGAAGGCATGTGTAAAAAATTTGTTGAAGAGATGCAAAAAGAATTTAAGATTTCCATGATTGGCAAATTGAATTTATTCCTTATTCTACAAGTGAATCAAACTAATAAAGGGATATTCATTTCACAATCTAAGTATGTAAAAGAGTTGTTGAAGAAGTTCAGGATGGATGATTCCAAACTGGTTAGTAATCCTATGATAACCAGATGTAAACTGAGCAAAGATGATGAATCTGCTAAAACTAATCAGAGAAAATATAGATCTATGATTAGTGGACTGTTGTATCTTATTGCTACTAGACCGAATATTATGTATGCAGTATGTCTAGTTGCTAGATTTCAAGCAAATCCTAAAGAGGCACATACTATAGCTGTAAAGAGGATATTTAGATATCTTAAAGGTACTTTGGATTATGGCTTAAAGTATCCTAAGGGTGTTGATTTCACCCTAAGTGCTTATACGAATGCAGATTGGGCTGGTTGTGTGGACGACCATAAGAGTACCGGTGGAGGTGCTTTCTTTCTTGGCAGAAGATTGGCTTCTTGGTTGAGTAAGAAACAAGAATTAGTTTCTTTATCCACTGCAAAGGTAGAATATATTGTTGCAACATCCTACTGCACATAGGTTTTGTGGATGAAGCAAACTCTAAAGGACATTGGAGTAATATGTGATGAGCCTATTTCTATTTTCTATGACAACAAGAGTGCTATAAATATTTCAAAGAATCCAGTTATGAATTCAAGAACAAAAAAAATATCTATCAAATATCATTTCTTGAGAGAAAAGGTGTTGGAGAATGAAGTTAGACTGGAGTATGTGACAACAAAGGAACAAATTGTAGATATATTTACTAAGGCTCTTCTAAAGGATACTTTTGAGAATCTTAGGGAGAGGTTGGGGGTCATTGGCCCTCCAAACTAGGTGCACATGAAGTGCATTAGTCCAGTGAATTCATAGATTCTTCATTCATCTGGATTGATAAATGGGTCTACTCAGCAGGGGGAGTAGAAATTTTTTTCATTGTTGCAGTATGAATGCACTCCTAAGGGGGAGTAATCATAGTTGTTGATCTTTTCCATTGATGTCAAAGGGGGAGAGAAAATCATGTGAAAAATAGTTGAAGAAGAAGAGAAAGTGTTCTCCTAGGATATTGTGTAATATTTTTTCTTTGATGGTTTTTCACATGAAGTGTTGTCATCAATGACAAAGGGGGAGATTGTTGCAAGTATGAGCTAGTTTGGTGGTGTTGTCATTAATGTTTTTCATTGATGTCAACACATTTCAGTATATTGCAGATTGTACATGTATAGTTGAGATACTATATATTGTGATTACATGGAGCTATCTTTATGACATTATAGATGTGTTGAATTGGTGTGTTTCCAAGTGCTTTTGAGAAAATTAATAAAGAGAAGTTATAGTGTTGAGTGTGTTTAGAATGTGCTCCATGTTTCTCCTATGTTGATCCTATGCTTGTGCAAATATGAAGGTTTGATAATGATGGTCTACTGGTGATATCTCCTAAGTATTAGCTTCTGGTTTGATGGTATGTGGAAGTTGTGCTCACCTATATGTGAATTTTTCTTGTAGATTTGGTCTTTTGTGGACTGGGAGAAATGTTTCTGCTTTGCAGTCCTCCACTATTTTGTTTCAAATCTTGCAGATCTGGGATATGTCTTGTGAAGGTATTTTCTAAGTTTTGGCAAAGAAGGTTGAGGTTTGGTGGTTCGTAAGTCATGTTTCAATGTTGTTGTGTGTGTTTGCACAATTCAGATGGACTGGTGGAAGGTGTTCAATGTTTGAAGTTTGTTGCACCTATTATGGATGTATCTGAAGGAATATGAGATGTATTCTCATGCATAATGAAGTGTGTTGTGGCATCCATGTGTCATCTTCTTTTTGGGAAGCGTGAAAATCAATGTTCATTTGTGTTTTCATTAGCTTTGGCTGACCTGGTGTTTACACTTCATTTGAAGAATTAAAATTAATTAAGGAAGGGTGTGGTTGATTCAAGACATTATCTTTTGGTCTTGGATAAATGTTTTATTGGTCCACTCTCATTCCTTTCCACTGTGGGAATGTTGAAATGCCGACCTAATTTGAATTTATGAAATGAGGTCTTTGTGGCTGACCTTGGAGAAAGGTTCTAAGGTTGAATATGGTATAAATGCAAGTAAAATTGTGAAGAGTTGTATGACACTGTGATGCAAAGTGACAAAGTGAGCCAATGATCATAAGAGAAGAAGTGTGTGAAAGTGTATTGAGGAAATAGTTATTCATTGTGTTGGATTCCTGAAGGCAATGAGCTAAAGGTTTTTGAAATCCCTTATTCAAGGCTATGGATGTGTGTTAATTGATGTGGTGGATCTTTGTTCTCTTTTGTATATGTAGGCAGTGAGCCTCCCTATTGGACAGTGATTCCTTTCTATATGTAGTGAGCCTTTGTATTTGGACAATGAGTCCTCTTCTAGGTAGTGTGCCCTTGGCAGTGAGGCTTTGTATTCCATTTTATAATATCTTTATATTGTGAGTTAACCCTCACCATGGTTTTTCCCTCATTGGGTTTTCCACGTAAAAATCTGGTGTTCATTGTGTTGATTTACTTTTTGTTATTTGTGTTTCATGCTCATACTTAATAATAGAATAGTGTGGTTGTGGAATTGATAAGTGTTAAAGTTTTAAGTTGGAATTTTATGACAACTAATTCACCACCCCCTCTCAGTTTTCTTGTGATTGTTTAACAAGTACCATATAGTCTTACTTTGGAATTGGAAATGCTTATGATCCATTAGATCAAGATGGAGCTACATCATCAACTCTTCCACCAAATATTAATGAATAAGGAATTCACAATACCTCATCACCACCAAAAGGTCAAGGTGAGATTGTCATTGAGTTAAATCAAAATGTATCAAATGAGGATGGAAATATTGCAGAAGATGTTCCAAGGGATACCCTGGTTAGCCAGAATGAGATAATTGACATAAATCAGAATGATGTTGGTAGCAAGAAGAGAAAAGGAAAATAAAAAGTGGAGCATGAATGGGAAATGACAAGGAATTTTCAAATTTCTTGGTTGTCAAAGTACCCATTCATTGTACTAGTGGGGAAAGAAAATGATGTTGAAAGTGCAATAGAATGCATGCATACAATTTGTAGTTGGAAATGTAGAAGAGAGAAGTTGTAGCTAAAGCTTGACACTATATAAAATAATATCGATAAAGTTTATGAAAAAAAAATCATAGACGAAAAGGAATAATCAGTCATACGATGGAAAAAAGGGAAGAATGTCTTCATGTTAAGCATGCTGAGGGATATGAAGAGAATAAGAAAAGAATGTTGAAGCTTGTTGCATGTCAAGGTACACTTGAGACTCAATTTGGAAAATAGATGGAAGGAGAAAATCTGTCAAAAACTATTCAAATGAGTGTTATTTTTAATATTTTGTCGAGAGGGAATCCTATGATAGTCTACCTAGAATATTCTAGTTTATTATCTTTTTTGGGTGATCCTCATTTTCCTTTCTCATATTGGTCAATAAACACTAGATGGGAGTGGGAAAATTGTCTTGCTGCAGTGAAAAAGCAATATTTAAAGGAGAAAGTAAAAGAGTCAATCTTCATTGCATTATCTTTAGATGAAGTTACCACAATAGATAATACTTCTTGGGTTTGTATACATTTGTATACTATAAAACAACATGTTCACCAAGATCATCTTTTTTGCTTTCATAAAATGGACAGTTCAACATTGCAAAATCTATTTGAACTAGTCAAGAAATATTTGAATGAAATTACAAGTATGGATAAGTTGACAATTGCCAAAAAGTTGGTGTGTGTAGGAGCTGATTAAGATACAGTGATGCAAGGTCAAACGAGTAGTGTTTACACAAAGTTACAAACTACTTTTGCACCATACATGTGTTGGAATTGTGTGCCTCAATCCCACAGGTTGAAACCTCTTGTGAGCAATTTTGGTGAGACTATGGAGATGTCTGGCCAACCTACTAGTTGATCCTAACTATTGTTGTGACCTCATGAATGTCTTAGCGATCGGCATCTAAAACCTTTGGCGTACCCTTGGATAGTCGAGATGATGTCTCGGCGATGATAGGAAGTCTTGCCGATATCGGCGTGACCTTTGGTCTATCTGGCTGATGTGGTAATTGACATGACTTGCTCCTATCAGTATGAAGTCCCAACGACTAATGAATGTCTTGCTAACAACGGGGATACACTTGGAGTTTTTGTGGTAACTCAAAGACTTCGGCGTGAAGTCTTGGCGACAGGGAGATGTCTCACCGACAGACTTATGGAGTCATTGGAGAAACACAAGGACTTCGGTATGAAGTCTCAACGAATGTGGAATGTCTGGCCGATGGTTGGTGTCTATCAGATATCAGGGTGACTCTGGGCGACAAGCGGTGTCGGGGAGAGTCTTGGATAGTCGGTATGTCTCATACCGACAAGGGAAGTCTTGCTGATAGATATACACCTATGGTCATTGGTGTAACTCATGTGTTTTGGGATGAAGTCTTGGCGAAAGCGACGAGTCTCGCAGATAGTAAAAGGTCCTCGGCATGACATGTGATGCTCAGTGTAAATTCTTAGTAAAAGACGATTGTCTTGCCGACTCAGTATGACATGTTGTGCTTGATGTGAGGTCTTGGCGGAAGATGAATGTCTTGCCGACTATTGGGTGCTTCGGATTAACTTGAGGAGTCTCAGTGTGACCTCTTGGCAAGCAGTAAAGTCTTGTCAATGAGGAAACTCTCGCTGATGGTTGTTGGTATGACTCTTGGTGACTGTTCGGTACTCGGTATGACCTGAAGACTTCAGAGTAACGTCTTAGCGAAAGCGATATGTCTTGCCAACTAGTGTTTCGGTATAGCATGATAAGCTTGTTATGAAGTCTTGGCGAAGAGTGATAGTGTTGATGGGATTGTTGAGGTCGATGTAACTCTGGAGCCTCGGTATGATGTCTCATCGAACAATGATGGTCTTGGTGATAGCAATACAAGTGGTGATCATCAGTATGAGGCCTTGGCGACATGGTGAAGTATTAGCGATAGCTTTCTGGACTCAGTGTAACCTCTTGCCGATAGGGATGACTCTTGGCAATATCGTTAGTCAGGTCTCTCAGAAGGATCAATGTGGGAAATAAACTGTGTCTGTTTCCGCTTCAAGACATAGTTGTACATGTCTTTGAGGTAATCTAATTGGAAATAAAGTTACCGAAAGCACTACTGTTATGGAGGTTTCTATGAGTTTCCCTCCTCTTTCCTTAACAAGAGGTATCAGAGCCTTCTTTACATGGTTGCTGGAGGAAATTTGGAGGAATCGTTTGTTGTATTGATCCTTTGGTGAGTGGAAGTCTTGTGATATTTAGAGACAACACTTAGCTTGAAGGATGGTGGAGATGGAGAAGGGAGTTCATCATGTTGTTTTGTTGTGATCTGTATTTCCTTGATGGTAGCGGTATAACCTTGGTGTATGAGGTGGATTTTCTTGCTCTGTGGCTATGTAGTAGTAAAGCTTTCATATTGGGTGTCTGTTTGAGAGGCTCCTTGATGATATGAAGAAGCCTAGTTTGTTTTTCAGCCATGGAAGAGAGTGCTTATGCTAGGTGGTGTTTCCTAGTGTTGGAAGGCACTATTTCCTGTTAACCTCGAATACATAAAGGCTATGGAGTTAATCATTAGATGATTTGCAAGCTTCTGAAATAGCCTTTCTCTTTTCTCGGATGCATGTACATGTTGGTGGTTTAGATATAGCCTGAAAGGGGCCTAGATTTTCTAAACTGTTGTTTCCTTTTTTAAGGATGTTTTGTACTTGCATGGCTCTATGGTTTTGCAGGTTTTACACAGTTAAGCAAAACTTGTGATTATGTGGAGTTGTTGTTAAGCTATTTTCTAGAGCCTGGTAGGGGTGTTGCTGAATGAGATAGTTGTAGTTCTACATGCATGCTTTGTGCATGGTTTGAGGAGGTGTGATTTCTTCTCTGCATGGGAGTGTTGGTATGTGATTTGTCACTCAACATTCTTGTGGTGATGCTTTTGGGTTCCTTGATTATGGTGCTCATTGTGGACATGATTGGAAAATTAGATCTGGTGTGATCTGGTGTTTGAGTCATGTTGTCTACATGGTTATTCTCTTTGAAATCTCAGTGTTGCAGTTTCCAATGTGATGACGGGTTTGCATGTTCGACGTTTGTGATCTACGAGTTATGTGGTTGGTGGATTAGCTACCCATTGGCTGCAGTGTAATAACTTGGATGTGGACTGTCTTTACCCATGAGGTTGATTCTTTGCATGTCCAGATTTGTTAGCTGGCCTTGTCCATGGTCACTTGTGCATTGGTGTGATTGCTTTGAGATGAGAGGATGGATATTGTTGAGTACCTGAATAGTCAGTTATGGGAACCTGAAGCAGGTGGTCATGATGCTTGGAGAGCTCGGTTGTAACGTTTTAGTGGGAGCTTTAGCAGTGACTGTGGGTTCATCACATGGTGGTGAATGGTCTTCTTTAGTGTTGCAGATGTTTCTTGGGATCTTGTTTCTGCAAAAGGGTTCTTTCACATTTGTATGAACATTATTTGAAGATGTGCAAGATCTTGGAACCATGGAGGATGCTTGGAGTCTTTGGCTAAGGTGTTGGTGGTGCTTGACAGGTGATGTTGGTTTTGAGTCTGTTTTCTTTATGTCATGTATACTCTTGTTTGTGCACTGGAGTTTTGGCATTGTGCATTGTACTTGAGACCATGGTGAAGTCACTTGAAGCATGGTATCTCCTAAGGGGATATTTAGATCATGGTGTCATGATAAGTTCCTGATTCAGCTGATTGGAGCTTTGACAGTGGTCTGGTAATTCTTTGTGTATTGGGTGCTTTGATTATTTTCTTGATACTTCGTGATAGTACAGTAATGAATTTGAAGTTTAGCATGAGATGATTAGTTGTTAGTACTCATGGATACATGGAGAATAAGGTGAGGCTATCTTTCTCTTATGAGAGAGGTGTTGTTGATTGTTACTCTTGATGAGTTCTTAGCAAAAAGTCTGAGAAGCCTACACCTTGGTTGAATGTGAATTCAATAAGAGACCTATGAGGAGATTTCTCTTGGATTAGTCATGTTGACTTGTATATCTTGAAGGAGTATTCTCGTTCCCACTCTTGGTCTACTCGGCAGTTAATCTGAAAGGTATTTGGCCCATTATATTTTTCAGATGTGTTTCTGTTTACTTTCATGATATGGATCTTGAATTGTTGTCTAATGGTTCTGAAGGGTTCATAGTGGAAGTTGTACAACTTGTTTTATCTCATTGTTACTGATGAGAATTGGTAGGAGATGATGTATGGGCTGATTTCTTGAAATAGGAAATAAAGTACCTTGATCTTCTTTGAGATGCTTACATCCATGTTTTTAAATTGGTTTGATCTTGGTGATTGAACAGATGGATGTTAAGGATTCTCTATTGTGAAGAAGATCATTCTTGTCACAGCTGGTTGTTAGAATTGTATGTAGGAGGATGTTCTACAAGAACATGATGTGCAGAGTTTCTCTCTTTAGTCTTGGTTTTCCTCCTAGATGGTGTGGAGATCTTAGAAGAACTGTGAAGACTTGTGGTGAGAGAAATGTTTCTTGTAGTAGTTTGTTGCAGGTTGTGCATATCATTGTGGATATTTCCTTGGTGCTACATGGTTACATATTCTATGTGCTGTTATTGGTAGACTTGCGATGCCTTTTGATCTTTTAGATCTGGATTACTCAGGCAGTGGGAGTTCATGTATGTGTCTTGTCATCTTCGACTAGTTGGCACTTGGAGCTTGTATTTGTTGTTGATTAGTTGGTTCTGGTTTGGCATAAGTTTACTAATGTTGATACCTGTGAGGTATGTGAGATTGGATGGAATAGCATGAGCTGTGGGTGTTATTTTCAGTCGCATGGGTTTATTAGTTGGATGGGAGCAGTCAGTCTGACTATTGTTCTAGCTAGTGTTTTATATCTTGTTTATGGAGAATGACTTCACTGGCGTGTTCTATTTGAAGCTTTGAAGTTGATATTACTTCTATGTAGCATTTGAGCACAGTGAAGTGGTAGCAGTATCTTGTTGATGATATTACTGGGTTCTTTTTCTTGTGTTCGTTGGAATGGTGCTTATTCACCTTGGCTTGAATCTTTCTTCCACAGGTGGCATGTTGGAAGATGACAGGGTTTGTTGCCTGAATGGTGGACATCTTGGATGTTGGAGCAGAATTCTTGATGGAGCATGAGAGAATGTTTGAGGTCTATGTGGTTTCCTAGAAGACTGTGATAGGTTGCATTTATGTTTCTTCATTGGACAATGAGCTATAGTTGGATGCCTGGTCTTGGTTGCAGATTGTCGGGTTGACTAAATCTATGTAATCCTATTGATTGGGTGTCTTGAGTGTTGCGGGGTCTGAACTCGCGGAACTAGTGTGATCTTAGTTTTTGTTTGCTTTGGAGGTGCCTGTGTGATCTTCATCAAGTGGGAGATTGTTGGAATTGTGTGCCTTAATCCCACAGGCTAAAACCTCTTGTGAGAAATTTCAGTGAGACTATGGAGATGTCTAGCCAACCTACTAGTTGATCTTGACTATCGTTGTGACCTCCTGAATGTCTTGGCGATCGGCATCTGAAACCTTTAGCGTACCCTTGGACAGTTGGGATGATGTCTCAGCAACAATAGGAAGTCTTGCCGATATCGGCATGACCTTTGGTCTATCTGGTCAATGTGGTAATTGGCATGACTTGCTCCTATCAGTATGAAGTCCCAACGACTAATGAATGTCTTGCTAACAACGAGGATACACTTGGAGTCTTTGTAGTAACTAAAAGACTTCGGCATGAAGTCTTGGCAATAGGGAGATGTCTCGCCGATAGACATATGGATTCATCGGAGAAACACAAGGACTTCAGTATGAAGTCTCAACGAATGTGGAATGTCTGGCTGACAGTTGGTGTCTATCGGATATCGGGGTGACTCTGGGCGACAAACAGTGTCAGGGAGAGTCTTGGACAGTCGGTATGTCTCATACCGACAAGGGAAGTCTTGCCGATAAATATACACCTATGGTCGTCGGTGTAACTCGTGTTTCGAGATGAAGTCTTGGTGAAAGTAATGAGTCTTGCTGATAGTAAAAGGTCCTCGGCATGACATGTGATGCTCGGTGTAAAGTCTTGGCGAAAGACGATTGTCTTGCCGATTCGGTATGACATGTTGTGCTCGATGTGAGGTCTTGGCAAAAGATGAATGTATTGCCGACTGTCGAGTGCTTCGGTGTAACTTGAGGAGTCTCAGTGTGACCTCTTGGCAAGTGGTAAAGTCTTGCCAATGAGGAAACCCTCGCCGATGGTTGTCGGTATGACTCTTGGCAACTATTTGGTACTCGGTATGACCTGAATACTTCGGAGTAATGTCTCAGTAAAAGCGATATGTCTTTCCGACTAGTGTTTTGGTATAGCATGATGAGCTCGTTATGAAGTCTTGGTGAAGAGTGATAGTCTTAACGATGGGATTACTGAGGTCGATGTAACTCTGGAGCCTCGGTATGATGTCTCATCGAACAACGATGGTCTTGGCGATAGCGATACAAGTGGTGATCATCGGTATGAGGTCTTGGTGACATAGTGAAGTCTTAGCGATAGCTTTCTGGACTCGGTATAACCTCTTGCTGATAGGGATGACTCTTGGCGATATCGTTAGTCAGGTCTTGTGGCATCGAGGAGACACGGTTAGTGTCTCACCGACATGTGACACAAGTTGATTGTTGTTGGCCGAGTGAGGGTTGTCCTATGTGGTGTGACCTGGACGTATTATCTTTTATGCAAGGAAGTGGAAACATCTACAATGTTGAGCTAGATGATTCGATAGTTATGATCCGACTATTGGAATCAAACCATTTCACAAAGCCTGTTGAGAATGAATGCATATATGTATGCATTGGACATTCTATGCAGTTGAGTCTAAGAGATAGGAAGAGCCGAAGAGAGGAAGAGAGAGAGCCGAGTGGCTGGCTGAAAGCCGAGGCCATGAGTTCGAAGCACCGAAGCAGAGGTAGGGTTATGCTTCCAAACTCTCTCCTGTGTACTGAGTGATCAGTTGCTACCAGTTGTATCCAGAATGAACATGATGTAATCTCTGAAAAGGCTATGAGCCTGAAATTGTATTGTAACCATTTGTTGTTGAATAATACAATGGCTCGATCTTTGGAGTGTGGGGTTTTTTATCTGAAAGGATTTTCCCCACGTAAATCTATTTGTTCTAGTTTTTGTCTTATCTTTCATGTCTATTGGTTCAGTGAGACTTGCACTAATGCTCTAGACTTGATAGGAGGATATATCACCCAAGTTCCCTAGGATGATATTAAGAAGATATGTCAGAATTACTCTAGGGAAGCTATGAAGAAAGGAAGAAGTTACCAATATTCAATGGGTAAATCCTCCACTAATGGAGTTTCAAGGATGGAAATAACTCATCTGTTGGTAGATTTCAAGTAGGATATCATAAATAATATGGCCACTCAGCTAGATACACTTCAAGCAAAGAAGAAACATGAGGAGGTAGGAGAAATGTTGGTAAAATACTATTCTCATTGCAAGAAAAAGAAGGAATACATATGCAAAATGGTAGCCAACATTGACAGCAAGAAAATTCCACCAAAATTTAGGCCAATTCAGGGTGATGATGTCTAGGTTTTCTACATTGAACAAAGAATTCCATGGGCTCCAAGACAAGGTATGC
Source organism: Sequoia sempervirens (assembly GCA_007258455.2). NCBI lineage: Eukaryota > Viridiplantae > Streptophyta > Pinopsida > Cupressales > Cupressaceae > Sequoia > Sequoia sempervirens. The sequence continues at coordinate 84,473,241 of VDFB02058242.1, forward strand.
CACAAAATCCATTATATTTTAGTGGACCTTATTTGAATTCTTATGCATTTGATAATCAATGGAAACCCCCATACCCATAAAACTTTGGAGGCTATCCACCTCAACCTTGGAATAACCCTCCAAATATGCCCAATTACAAAAACTATCCACCTCAATGGTAGCAATTCCAGGGGAATTGGTAGAAACCTCGAAGAAACTAGCAACAAACATCCCAATGGAGGGGAGGAGAGCAATGGCCAAACCAGGCAACTAGTTACATGCAACCACCTCTACAACCTCAACAGTCTACCATAATTCCTCCTCCTCCTAACTCAAACTCTAGCACACCTAGACTTAGTTACCAATTCAACCCACACTTAACCCAAATAACAAACCACAACAGCAGCGAGTCTACTTTGTAGATTCCAATCAATTTCTTTCATATGTTGTGAGTGTGAGTGATATTCATCTGCGCTCAAGAACCACTTTTCCATATCCTTCCACTCCTATTATCATAGATCTTCTTGTGGAAGAAGAGGAGCATCAAAATCTATTTGATATCTCTGCTTAGTCAAATGTGCCCAAGAATCCTGAACTAGCTTAGCAATATCATCAAGACCCACCATTTCCTCAAAGGTTAGAAATTGTTAAACAAAAGGAAGAAACAACCTTTGATATTCTAGAGTTATTGAAACACATATGTGTCAAGATACCTTTGTTTCAAGCCATAAAAGATATCCCTATATATAACAAGGCAATTAAGGAAGCATGTCTCAAAAATCTAGGGAGGAAAAAGGACCCCACTACCATTCATTTGGTGGGGCAGTTGGCAGATATCATGCTTAGGAAAGTCACTGTTCCTAAATATACTAATTTAGGTAGTCCTATAGTTGGATTCATTATAAATAGAATCCTAGTAAAGAATTCTCTAATAGACTTTGGAGAAACTATCAATGTGATGACTAAGGATATCCTGCAGCAACTGAATGTTAAAAATATGATACCTACTCCTATTGTCCTGCAAGTTGATGATAGTTCCATTGTCAAACCAGATGGTATAGCAGAAGACCTTGTTGTTACTCTAGACTCTTGGAAATATATAGCAGATTTCATGATCCTTTCCCCTAAAGCTACATTAGGAGGGTATCCCATTATTCTAGGTAGGTCATGGTTAGCTACAACAGATTTTTACATTAGATGTTGTTTAGGGAACATGACTATTTCTAATGGGAGAAGCACTAAAAAGCTTGTCCTCTATCCTCCTACTCAACCATCCCATGATCTGGACAACCCCATATGGCCATATGTTGGAGAAGAGCATGAGGAGGTCAATTCAGTGGCACAACTCATGATGATAGACAAAAGTCCTTTTATGCAGCTTCAAGAAGAGGATGAAATATTATCCCATATAATTAAGAACCATTGTGAAGTGCATGAAGAATCACTCACTCATAAATCTAGTTTTGCATGTCCATTGCAGACACTTCTGCCTACTCCTCCTACACTTGGATTTCCTATAACAATAGATATGATTCATACATTGTTACCACGTGAACTAAAAATGCCAAATATCAATGAAAAAACCATGATTGAGTTGACCACACAAGTACAAATTTCAGAGGGGAAACATTTGAATATTAACAAGAATCTAAGTCAAGAGTAGAAATTGTCCCTAACAAACCTATTGGAGTTGCATCAACATGCATTTTCATTGGATTACCAAGACATGAACTCATAGGATCTACAATAGAGATGACTGCACACCAATAAGGCAACCACAAAGGAGAATCAACCCTACATTGAGGGAGATTGTGAAAGGGTAACTACAAAAGTTATTGGATGTATGATTTATCTACCCCATCTCAGACAGCCAATGGATGTCTCCTTTGGTAATTTAGCCTAAAAAGGGAGGTAAATGGAGATTTTTTGTTAAATATAGAGAACTAAATTCTACCACAAAAAAAATCACTTTCCCCTTCCTTTCATAGACCAAGTATTATATTCACTTGTAGGAAAGTAGTATTTTTCCTTCTTAGATGGATTCAATGGTTATAATCAAATAAAAATTGTACCTAAAGATCAAGAGAAGACAACTTTCACCTATCCTTGGGGGACTTATTCCTATTTTGTACTCCCATTTGGTTTATGTAATGCACCTGCAACCTTCCAAAGAGAAATTATTAATATATTCTATGATATTTCACATGATTGTATGGAGATCTACTTGGATGATTTCTCTACTTATGGTACCAATTTTGTAGAATCATTAGAAAACTTAAGAAAGGTTTTATAGAGATGTGAGGACCATAATCTATCCTTGAATAGTGATAAATGCTTTCTGATGAAGCAGGAAGGAGTAGTACTTGGCCATTATATCTCTCAGAAAGGAATTCAAGTGGACCTAGCCAAAATTGAGGTAATTGCTAATCTTTCTATTCCTTTCAAGCAAAAATATGTTAGAATTTTCTTAGGACATGCATGATACTATATGTGATTCATAAAATATTTTAGTAAAATGGCAGCACCACTTTATAATCTTTTAACTAAAGATGTTGATTTCCAGTGGACAGAGGATTGTGATAAAGCATTCTTTGATTTAAAAATAGCATTAACCCATGCTCCTATGCTCAAAGGCCCTAATTGGGGACTCCCTTTCCATATTCACATAGAAACATCTAATTATATTATAGGGGTTGTCTTAGGACAAAAAGAGGGAGAAATAGAGAATGCAATCTACTTTGTTAGCAAGAACCTACAAGGAGTTGAGTTTAACTATGCAGTGATAGAGAAGGAGATGTTGGCAGTCATTTATGCTCTCAACAAGTTTAGACATTATATCATAGGATATCAGATCTTTTTCCATAAAAAAAATGCATCCATAAGATACCTAATGAACAATCCATTCATTTCAAGAAGGTTAGTAAGGTGGTTGTTGTTAATGCAGGAATTTGATATCACCATTATAGACAAGCTAGGTAAAGGAAATGTTGTGGTAGATTTTCTCTCTAGATTGACTACATCAGAGGACACTCAAGTCATTGATGACTCCTTTCCTGATGAACATTTGATCTCCATCAATGGGCACACACCTTGGTATGTAGATATAGCCAATTATCTAGTTATAGGGAGAGTTCCCCCTCATTTCTCTCCAAAAGAGTGAAGGGTTATTATTGAGAAAAAATTTCCATTCTCATGGATTGTAGGTTGGTTATTCTATATTGGACTAGATCATGTGATGAGAAGGTTTGTAAGAGAGGATGAAACCTATGATATACTACATGCATGCCATAATGAACCCTATGGGGGGAATTTTGTAGCTAAGAGAAAATCCTTGAAGATTCTCAATACAGGGTATTACTAGCCTACACTTCATAAGGATGCAGGAAAGTACACTAGGAAGTGTGATAGATGTCAAAGGATGGGTTAGCCAACTAAATCAGATGAGATGCCTCTATACCCTCAAGTAGTTATCACACCATTTGATAAATGGGGACTTGATTTTGTAGGTCCAATTGATCTACCATCAAATGGAAAATATTACATCTTGGTTTATACTAATTATGTGACTAAGTGGGTTGAGGTCAAAGACATGAAACATGCTAGGGACAATAAAGTTTCAAAATTCCTCTACAAAGAAATCTTCACGTGCTATGGAGTTCCTATAGAGATAGTCATAGATCAAGGGGCTCAGTTCACATCCACTTTTTTCACAACATTGGTGAATGAGTATAATGTCAGGCATAGAAAATCCACACCCTATCACCCTCAAGCCAATGGCCAGTCTGAGATAACAAATAGGGAAATAGAATCTATTCTGACCAAAACAGTGGAAATCCACAAAAGAGATTGGGAAAATAGGTTGCCATAAGCTATCTAGGCCTATAGAACCACTTGGAAAACCACCATTGGTTTTACTTCCTTTGAACTATTATATAGAAAAATAGAAATGATGCCTATAGATTTTGAACACAAAACTCTTAGAACAAAACTAGACCTTGGAATAGATATATCTGAGGTATAGAAGGATAGGGTTATATAACTAAATGCCTTAGATGAGATGCAGAAATCAGCTCCCCACCATGCTAAGATGGTGCAAAACCAGAGAGTTAGATGGCATGATAAATACATCAAAGAAAAGAAGTTCAAGCCAGGTGACTGAACACTTATTTATGATTCCAGGTATAAATACAACATAGGAAAACTTCAAACCCAGTGGTTGGGACCATATGAGATTGCAAATTTCTTCCCCAATGGTGTTGTTCAACTTACAACAATTGATCCTGTCAGGTTCAAGCTCTTGGTCAATGGTCATCACCTTAGGTTATACCATAAATCAGCTCAAAACAAGAGTTCATGCATCAATTTATTGAATACCAAAACTTCAAAGTTCCTGCAACCAAAGGAAGTGGACCTAGTGTCCATCCTTTTGACTAGTCAAAGGTACGCATGCAATCACAATAAATATTTCCATTTTTTGTGGGAATTAACTTCTCCATCAATAAATCTACCCGCCCATTCATTTCCATCCCTTCTCACTCTTCCATCACTCTACCACCACTTCACCATCATTCCACCATCACTTCACTCTATCATCACTTCATTTAATAAGCTCAACCTTACTTTTCTGGTGACCGGTACTTCTTTCCAGATTCTTTGCAAAAGACACTCCAACTTTTTAGGTACGTGCATAACAACTTAATGTATCTTAACTACCTTACATGCATTTATTTAAATATTGTAATTTAATTTTGATATTTCACATAGAAACCCCTGTTCGTATGCCCTGTTACATCATAATTCCATCCCAACCTGTGTAGACACATGATTTTATTTAGGTTGGGGGGGTGTGAACCCACATCTCATACATGACATTAATCACATTTCATGTGCCAACATGGCACCAAATTTGAAATTTGAAATGATATAGTTGAAATGATGTCTTGCATGCATGATATGACACTAATCCACCACCATTTTCTTTGATGATACCCCTCCTTAACATCTTCTTTACTTCCTTAGTCAGAATCATAATTCCACTAAAAAACGTAAATTGAGAAGTCATATGACATTGGCATTAGTATTGGTGAAGAGTTATAGGAAGCAAAAATTGGGTTTCAAAAGAAGGATTATAGGAAAAAAGTCCTTGTAGAGGTGTTTGCTCGAGTGCGAGTAGAAGCAATGGGAGTTCAGTTAATCAGAAATGAACCTACAATTCACCAAGTAATCCTATATGATGCACTCTGTCAGACCAAATTTAGAAATTGTGGATGGTTAGATTACTTTCTGAAGCTAGATAGTTTCAGTAATGATATTTCCTTAGAATTTGCACAAACATTTTCTAATGGCAAGGCAATGGTAAAAGGGATAAAATTTATAACCACTGAAGAAAGGATCGTTGAAATTTCAAGTTTGGTTATTGAAGGAGAACCCTAACTTGCTTCTAAGGATGCTAGATCAGCTAGAATAGAATTCACTAAGCCAAGTGACTCACTTGATATAGACAAACAAGGAACACAAAGAACTTTTTGGCCAGAAAATGGAAATGAGTTGTTGTCTATATTATTAAATACATCACCTACAAGGGTCGCTAGTCATGTCTTCATTTTGTACATTTCAATATTTTGAATCACATGAGACATGGCAAGAGGATGAATGTGTGGAATGTCCTATACAATCTTCTTGCAATCATGGCTATTGAGACACAGAAAGGTAGGGGAAATTCTATTTCCTATCATTGTTTGATTAAATTGTTGGTAGAAAAATATTTGCAAGAAGTGTCTAGTATGTCGTGGGATGAATTTTTGAAAATTAAGAAATTTAGATTAGAAAATGTGTGTCTTAAAGGTCAATCCCTAACTCATAGGGTTAGTGGGGATGATGAAGTTATTAAAATCACTCTTGGAGCCTCAAATTTTGGGGCAAACCCTCGCACAAACCCTCCTGCAATAGAACCTATAGTAGAAATTGGTTCCTCTAAATCAGATCATATAGATGAAGAAAGCTCATCTTCAGGCCCCAATGTTGATGTTTCCCCTAAAACTCTAGTTTGCACTAGGGCTGTCATTCGAAAGGAGGAAGAAAAAATGAGAAAAGCATAAATTAGCAAAGGGAAGGCTAAGAGAAAAAACTAGGGAAGATAAAACCTAGCCCTAGGAAGCAGAAGACTAAAGAAACAGAGCATCCTGTAGCCACTAGGAAAAATGAAATTCCTCCAAAGAAATCAAAACTAACCGATTCTGCTAGTGGTGTGCCACCAAAAAGGAGCCCTAGACTCAAAGGAACACCTAGGAAGGAGGCAGAAGCTATTGAGGAGTAGGTAAATACAAAAATGGTAGAATTTTTTGAGGACCAGGAAAATATAGGATTGGTAGAACTTGTTGTTGCAGAGCAAGTTGAAAACCAAGAACTAGTGCAAACATAGAAAATGGAACACCAAGAACCAATCCTAGAGGAGCAAGATGAACATCAAGAACTGGTGCAAGGGAAGATCCTAGTAGGAAAGAACAAACCTCCTACTTTTTCATGGGCATCAGTAGCCTTGGACCTATGGAAATAAATGCAAAATAAAGAGGAAGAGTGGAATAAATAAAAAATCAAGCTACAAGAAGAAATCAATAAGAAAAATGAAGAAATTGAGGAGAAGAATGTAGAGATCATTGCACTAAAGGATAAGGTAGAAAATGTGGTGACTTTAGTACCACAAATTATGGAATTTAGAACTCCCCCAAGGGTATATAAATTGCATTTAAAGGAGTTTCATCTTTCTTTTAAGTTGTCAAGGGTTATTTCAGGTCTAAGCCCTTCCATTGAAACCCCACAAGAATTTTTCCAAGCTTATCAATCTTCTCCTCCTGAAGTTAAAAATTTGTTGTGTGAATTGTATTTCCATAACTATGTTGTTCCCAATGACCATGAATGGAATCCACTATTATACATTAGGGATATCCACTTGAGGGCATTAATTTCATGGATTTAAAATGAAATCAACTTGGGGCAACAATTCAAAATATACAGAGAAAGAGAACTCCATACCCCCTTATCTCTAAGAGTTAAATCAAGAAATCTTGTAGATATCTACTACACATGGCATAGAATTCTTTATAATCTAGAGTATAAAAAGAGGATCATTCCTTCTAGGGAGGAAGCATGCCTAGAATATGAGCAAGTAGCTACTACTACAAGAAAAATAGTGTTGGGATATATATCACAAAGATGGAATGATTTTCTAGATCAGTTAAAATAGGCTGAACCCCACTCCCTACAAAATTATTATGTAGCTTGCAAACAAAGCATTAAGTATATACATCTTGGGATGATGAAGCAACACTATTGGATCCCATTGATATTTCAGCCACTCATTATGTTGTGGCTAGTACTAGACTATAGAACCTATCAGTATGATGTAGATGCAGAGAAGCCAAGGTGGGGAAAATTAGAAAGTAGGGGTTCTACTGGGATCCAAATTCATATACTGCAGAGACTAATTAAGGGTAGACAACAATTGGTGACTTCAGAGATTTAGTTAGACAAAGGAATTGAGTTCCCTCTACTAGAAGACCACCAGACCATTAGGTTGGGGGGAGATGATGAGTCCAAATAATGACTCAATTTTGATAGGGTTTATCATATATTTGTTCTTGTTACTATAGACTTTAGCACTTGGTTATTGACACTCTCTATGTTATTTCCCTAAATTTATGAAATTTGGGCATGAACTTACCCCTGTAACCTTTGATGATATTTAACCTGCTATGTGATATATCTATATTAATTTTACATGTGATTGAATGAATTTTATTCTAAGGTGATTATGGATACACAATTGTTTTGTGCATGCGAATTCCATTATTCAACTTTACATTAAGATGTAGATATAAATGAAGCTTGCAAGGTGGAAGAATTTCATGCTAGCTAACCAGTTGCTAAAGTCAAGGAGATGGTCATTAAAGAGGTCAATGGAGGGAAACTTCCAATGGAGTAAAATTTATAGCTTGTGTGGAAGTTGTAACTTACCTTTAAATGATCATGTATGTTAGTTGAGTAGATTTAGGAGGTGTTGCTATGCTGGATCCTTGTTGAGGCAAGTCTGGTTTAACTAAATCTAGTGCATGCATAACCTCCTTCCTTTTTTTCATGCTTTCAATAGATGGTGTCCTCCTAATTTGTTGGAGTTGACCGTCTAGTTAGTTAGGGTTAGTTAGAAGCTTTCCTTCTATAAATAATGATCAGATGTCCCTCTTCACAAGGTTGGATGTTATATTGTACTTTCATTTTTAGTTTCAACGAATACAGTCATGTTGCTGATATGATGTAATCATGTTTTCAATGAATAAAATGATACTTTGATTTGTTGTATCTGAGTTAGCTTAGGGAAGACTCATTCAAGGGGGGCCACTTGGTGAGAATTTCATCCATTCAGTTTAGTAGTTAATTTTTTTTTAGTAATTAGTTACGGTCTTAGCAGATGTCTATTCTTGCAGCCATTGGAACTTTGTTTTGTGTATGTTCCTGTAGCCAAGGTAGACAGAGTAACTTCCTATCTATTTGTTGAGATTTTTGTTTCTATGATTCATTTAAGTTTAGTTTAGTTTTTGATGTTCAATTCAACTGTTGATTCATGCTCAGTACCTATGCTAATTCTTTTCAAGCATTTACTTTCAGTATTGTTTAGTTTCTAGTTATAGGATAAGTATGACTACAGTTGAGTCGTAGTGCATAGACAGCGCTAACCCATTTCAAGTTCATGTCCTTGGGTTGAAAATGAAATGAACCTTCATGATGAGCAAGATAAATACTTAGTGCAAATATCTAATCTCTAAGTTACAAGCTTTAAGGGCTTAGTTATTGAACCATTAGAGGAGGCCAACAAATCTAACACAAAAGAGCCCAAATTATTTCATGTGGAAGAAAATTATTGATTTGAATAATCCTAATAATTATTTAAAGTTTAATGCAAGCAGACACTTATGTACCTATGTACACAAATATGAGATACCAATGTACCATTGTAAGACAGGTAGGCACTCTAGCAGAGAAGTACCTATTAAAGAGGAAGATTTTAACGACATTTTTAAATCTATTAGTGATAATTTGAAAGAAATTACAAAATCTCTTTCCTTGGAGATTCGTTGAAGATTCCCTCAACATGAAATACTTGAAGCCATGGGTATTGTTTATCCTCAATTTTGGGTAAATTGAGATAGCCCAAAATATTTTCATGATCAAGTAAATATCTTGATTGAACAATTTTTGAAAAGTGTAAAATACAATGAGTAGACAATAGAAGAAATTTTAAATAAAGATAAGCTTAGAAAACAATGTAATAATTTTTAAGTCACTATGAGGGACCAATATAAATCCATGGGCATGGAGAAGGGCTTTTAACCGGGATCAATAACAAAGGTTTGGACAAACTTAGGTCAGAGTGAAATATTGCATGATAGGATATCAAAATATTTCAAACTTGTTGATTTACACTAGTATAATTTGACAAATAAATGACTACATGACTAAAACTATTAGTCACATGACTAAAAATTTTAGTCACGTGACTAACACTAGTAGAATTTGGCAAATAAATGACTAATTTGGTCATTTATAAGTGACTAATTTGGTCATTGGGTAAAATCACAACTAAATGACTAAATAAATGACTATTACTCCTCTATTCTTTTTTGTTTCAAATTTGGTTATAATCCATAGAGCTTAAGCCCCCTCCATGGAACCCCTACCTAAGTGAGCCATTTGGCCGCCTAGGTTGCTTGGTGCACCAAAAATACCTATTGCATGGAAGGCATTTCCTCTCGATGCAGTCTTAAGGCCTTCAAATATTTTATAAAAAAAAATAACATTTACATTCTTTAACTTTTATTACTCATTATGTTAATGAATCATTAATATTTTAAACTATGATTTCAATTCAACTTGATTTTCCTATTGTGTTAGCATGTCAAATGTATCAAAGAGCAATTTTGGTCAATTTCACTAATAAAATATGATTTCAACAATCCAATTGCATTTTGAGAGCTACCTTGTAGAAACTTTCATTTCAAAAGGTCAAGTAGTTATTTCTAGAAGCAATTAGATTCAATTTATATGGATTGTAGAAACGTAATGGTCGAATCTACTGAAAACAAAGATATTTCCCTTTAATAAAGAACATTTTTCCCTAAAAAAGAAGATTTTTCCTCAATGATGACTATGATAGTTTTGGTCCCTCCATAACAAGGTTGTGGAGAGACACCTACCCAACCACCTACTCTATATAAAAAATATATTAATTATTAATTATTAATTATAATAATTTTATATTTATATTTAATAAATTTTATTATAGTATACAATATATAATAATAATATAACATATATATACTATTAAATATAATAATAAATATAATTATATTATTTATAACTTAATTTTTCTTACTATTATATTAAATATATATAATATATTAATTATATTTTGTATTATATAAAAAAATATTTATTATTAATTATTGACTATAATAATTTTATATATGTATTTAACATGCCAAAATGTGCTCATTATCAAGATCTTGTCCATAATTTTCATTTTAATAAATATACTCTAAAACCTTCGTCGCCCACCAATATGGAGAAGTGAAAGTCAAACCTTTTTTTTAGGCATAGCCTGCCAAAATGGAGAAGTGAAAGCGTGGCACTTGATTTGGGGTTGCAACCTCTACCCATTTTTCTGCATTGGCAATGTTGACAGTAGGACACAATTTGTGTAGAATCTTGTGTAAGTCACTTTTCATGGTTGCAAAATATAGTGAATATTTTATGTGCTTTATGTTTGTGCTTGTTTGTAGAAATTTAGCGGTGGTTTTCCTTTTCTTTCTTTTTTTCTGACAATTTTTTTTGTCACTTTTAATACTATTGGTTAATTGGCATGGTTAACTATTTTAATGGCAGTTTATAACTTTAAGTTTATATGGAATTGATATTTGATTGGAATGGGTAAGTGGTCTATGAGAAAAAATTGTCCTGTGAATTTTAGAAAATTGGATTTAGCTGAAGTAACTGGTGAAAAAGTTTCAATGTTGGTTTCCAACAATACAAAATTTATTTTTGTTTACCTTTGAGGTTTGAAGAGAAGAAATAAACTGGAAATGAAATTAATCAATGTGGAGGTTTGTATTAGCTCATAGGAATTATGTTTTTATGATGAATTTTTGGAAATTGAATTGGTGAGCATGCAATGGTAGGCATAACCCTAATTGAATTCAACCACTTGTTTTCTTTTTATTTGTTTTTTGATGATTTTTAATTTTCGTTTTTACGATAATAGATACAAAGTACTTTTTTCTTTTAAAATTTTAATCTACTCTACATATCTTTTTGTTATGATTTTTTCTAATCATACTGAGACTTTGAATAATTTTGTGAAGGATATTATAATGTATTAGCAAAAGCAATTTCTTTGGAAATATATATCCAAGGTTATACACACTTTTCCAGCATGCAATTTCCATGCCTCTCAAAAATTTATTTCTTGTCTGTGTTCATCTATGATGGGCTAACAAATGCTTTATTACATACCTATCTCCTCATACAAAATTGATGTTTAGTATTTTCTAAATCTGTAGTTAACAGATTACTCTTACTCTTTATTTTGTTTGGAAAATATACTGTGTATGGGTAAAAGCACAAAGTTGTGTCACACTTTCAGCCAACTTATCAGCACAACTGAATTTAAGTATTTCTAACTAAAAATCAATTTTGGTCAAACATATGATTTAGTAAGATTCATTCTAGCTAAGTTATATGCTTCCACAACTTTTTCAACTAAAGTTGTTGGCTAAAAATGTATGGAGCATCACTTTGAGTCCAATTTACCAAAAAAAATAAATTATTTGAAAAACTTGAAGTTTCAATAACTATTGCTAATGTAAACAACATTTTTTTTTTAATATAAAAATACCCTTTTGTAGATCCATAAGTGTAGTTTTCAAAAATATATTTATTTTAATATTTTAATTATTTTTTATATTTTATATTTTTTTTACTAAAAGTAGGTTTTCAGCACAAAATATGAGGTTGATTACTATGCCAAGGAAAAATACTAAAACTTATTAAAAAAATTTGAAAAAAATATGATGCACTAGATAAAAGTATCTATTTTAAGATGGTATAATTTTGTTTCCATTTTAGATAAATATTTAATATGAAAGTTGACGTCTGATGAAAACAGTTGTTTTTTTATTTGCGCACATTTTAATATTTATTTAAAAATATATATTTATCAAAATTGGAAAAAAATATATCCATGCACAAAAATTTCAAGTTATAAATACACACAAAAAATTTGAAAGAAAAAAAAAATTTACTATAAAAAGTTTGACGTCCCATGCAACTTCATTTTTCAGCATTTTATCAGCAACTAAATTATAATTTTAATTTATTAAAAACTAGTTTAAAATATTTTTTTATATTTTTTTTAAAAATACAAACATAAAATATACAAAAAAATACATATTTTACTAGTTTACATCATTTCAAAATTCAAAACATATATGCCACTTTTTAGTGATTCAAGTTTAAAAATTGGATCAGCGTTGGTCGTTTCCTTTATAAAGTGTGACACAGCTTTGTGTTTTTACCCGTATGTAGTGTATCTGTACACCCCTTTTCTATGAATGAATGTTTTTTTCAACTGGCACTTTGCCTATGCAAGAGTATCAGTTCTCAAAACTTAACTATATTCACACTAAACAATTCTTTTCTTTTTTAACTTTTAGCTCTAAAAATACATCTTTTTATCTTTTCATTTTTTTTTATGAAGTTACATTAGTTAACTATTTATTTATAAAAAAAGGGATGAATATATAGTCTCACATAGTTACACAAACCAAGGATGCCAAAGAAAGCATCCAAAAGACAAGGAAAGCAAATAGAGGGAGACCAACACATAAGTTTCTAATACTTTTTTTGATAGTTAAAACATAGCCGAACATCCAAAAATGTGCATGCTTCTCTTTGCTTGTTGTCGTATAATTTCCCTAGACATCCTTGACCTTGAAAGCCATCATCTCATCTTTACCAAATAGTATTGAATTTGAAAGTCTTACAGGAGATAAAGAAGCCTCATGTTTCTACATATCTGGATCAAACTCTCCTAGGAATTTTGTGTTGGATGTTATGGTTGTGTTGTTGATATGTGGTTGTCATTGATGTCAACACTTTTAGCACTATTGTATTGAAGGTTGTATATGTTGAGGATATTGAGAAAATTGTTAAAGGAAGAATTGCAGGTTGCTAGTGGAATAGTGAAGGTCATGAAGGAATTTTGTTCTGTATGTTGAATCTTAGTTGTTTTGGACTAAAGGGTTTATTGATGAGAGTATCTAGTTCATCTACCAGAAGTTTCAGATGTTCGCATGAAGATTTTATCGTACTATGAATAGTTGTGTTTTGATAGTATTTATGTGGTTTATGTTAGTATCCCTAATTGAATTTTATGTGACTCTAGTAATTTCTATTGTTTTGGATGCTTCTCGATTAGTTCTTGTTTCTTGTGGATGATTCTAGATCATTCTCTATCCTTGTCGTATGTTTGCATTGATCGGTGTGCTCGTGGTCGAAGATTTTTCTCATGTGTGTTTAGGTTTTCATGTTCTTGGCTGACATGATGGTTGTAACATGTTGTGGCTCCTTGGAGATTTAAATTTGAGTGTTTGGATATTATTTTGGGTCACATCATAATATTGGTTGATGGTGTATGATTCACATTAAAATTTTATTTGTAAATTTGGGGCCAACATTGTAAATATGTTTTATATTTTGGCCGACGAAGTTGCTGATGTAAATCCAAGTTCTGGATATATAAAAGTGGTTGTTTGTGCAAATTTAGTGTGTGTGTGTGTGGTGTGAAGGAAAGCAAGAGAAAGAGAAAGTGTGAAAATTGATTTATTCATTTGATTGTAGAGCAGAGTGTGAAGAAGTTTGAGCAAAATTTGAAGAAGGTTTTTTATGCTTGACTGGAACTATAATCAAGCTTGTGTAGAAGATATTTTTTTAGTTCATACCCTACAAATATAATCTATATTATGTTGTATTCCTTGGGCAGTGAGCCCTCTTGTATTTGAGCAATGAGCTCTAGGCAGTGTTCCTGAATGCATGTGCATTCCCATTATTTTTCATTATACTTTTAACAAGGTATAATATTGTGGACTAACATTCACTGTGGTTTTTCCCCTAATAGGGTTTCCACATAAAAAATTTGGTGTTCTCTGTGCTTTTGATGTGTTGATTGTTTATGGTTTATTGTTCATTCATCAGATCTGAGATTAAGTTAAGTAAAGTTTGAAAAGTTTAAATATTATGTGACAACTAATTCACCCCTCACTCTCAGTTGTCTATCCTTCTTTTTCAAACAATTGGTATCAAAGTAGGTTCCTTTGAAGAAGTCCAAAAGCTTGAGGTGATCCGAGATGGCATTATACAAGAAGGATAGTCCTAGATTCGATCTAACCAACTATTCACTATGGAAAGCTAGGATGGAGTGTCATTTGAGGTTTATTGGTGAACCCTTCTAGAAGATTACAAAGAATCCATATGTTATTCCTCAGAATGGTCCTTCCACTGCTGATGAGATTAAAGAGGATGAGAATAATGTCAGAGCTATTGAAGCTTTGTTGAGTGCACTGACAGATTTAGAAATGACAAATGTGTTAGGTTTGAAGATAGCTCATGAGATTTGGACAAAGCTGGAAACTTTGTATGAAGGAGATGTACATGTGAAGATGGCTAAGCTACAAAATTTGAAAGGTAAGTATGAAAACCTAAAGATGGGTGAAGATGAAAATATTTCTTCTTTTATGTAGAGAGTAAATGAACTAGTGATGGGTATTAGATGTGTTGGTGGTACCCCAAAAGAGGAAGAAATTGTGGCTAAAGTTCTCAGATCATTGCCTCCCTCTTAAAAAGAAAAGGCTCATGCTGTTGAAGAATTTAGATTAGTGACAAATATGACAAGAGATACACTGATTCGTAAACTTTTTGCTTTTGAGTTGAGCGAATTTGGTGAATCTATTCCCAAGATTGAATTTGCATTTAGGGCTTATGTATCTGGAAGAAACAAGGTAAGATATGATTCAGGAGAGTATTCCAGAAATTCATTCAAGTATGAGGAAGAAATGAAACAACTTGAAGATGAAGAAAGAGAGGTGGAAGAGTTAGAAGCACTGATTGTGAAGAAAGAAGGAAGAGGACAAGATAAGTATAAATAAATGTTTCCTATTAAATGTTTCTCTTGGAATAAAATAGGTCATTTTGCATCAATATGTCCTAAAGAGTTCCTAGGTCTAATCCTAAAAAATGTAGATTTCATAAGAAATGTTACTATGCTGAAGAAGGAGTGACTGCTGACGAGTCTGATAAAGAAAATGGAAATGAAGATGAATGGGTGTTCCTTGCTATCAAGGAAAATGGTCTGGTGGCTACTGAATCTACTAAAGTTGAGAAAGCTCTTGTAGTCTAAATTGAAGAAAAGGATGAGTGGGTTATTGACAATGGATGCTCACTTCATATGACTGGTGACAAAAGAAAATTTGTAAGTTTAGAGAAGTATGACGATGGGGTTGTAATATTCAGAGATAACAATGCTCGTGTGATTCATGGAAGAGGATCTATTTGTCTTGGTGGTAAGCATAACATTGATGATGTCCTTTATGTTGAAGGCTTGAAGTGCAACCTACTGAGTGTTGGACAGATGGTGGACAAGGGTTATGATCTTCAGCTCAAAGGTGGAAGATGTAGGATACTTGGAAGTTCTAGAAATATAATTGCTTTAGGTAAAAAGATAAAAGGTAATATTTTTCACTTGAATGCTACTAGTGAAAGTTGTTTAATTGCTCAAGTAGATGAAAGTTGGTTATGGCATAGGAGGTTGTGTCATGTGAATTTTGATAACATTTTCAAAGTAAGTTCCACTCAAGAAGTAAGAGATCTACCTAAGCTAGTGAAGCCTACTAACACAATTTGTAGGGAATGTCAAATGGGAAGATAGAATAGAGTTTCTTTTCAGAGAAAACAACATCATTCAAATGGATTACTGGAGCTAGTGCATACTAATCTATGTGGTCCCTCTAGAGTCAGAAGTCTTCATGGAGAAAGGTACTTTATGTTGCTTATTGATGATTACTCTAGGATGATATGGGTTTCTTTCTTACGAGAAAAATGTGAAGCATTGGAGAAGTTAAAAAATTTCACTATGGTGGAAAATGAGAAAGGTCTAAAAATAAAATGGTTAAGGTCAGACAGAGGTGGAAAGTTCACCTATAGAGAGTTCAATTCTTTCTAGGAAGAGCATGGAATCAAAAGATAGTTATCTTCTCCCCAAACCCCTCAATGGAATGGAGTTGCAGAGAGGAAGAACAAAACAATTTTGGATGCTGGTAGAATAATGATGATAGAAGGAAATGTGCCTCACATCTATTGGAGTGAAGCTATAAGCACTATTGTGTACACTTTAAACTGGGTAGATGTCAATGGTAATTCTGGTAAGACTCCTTTTGAACTATGGTTTGTTTATAATCCTATTGTTAAATATTTCAAGATCTTTGGAAGCAAGTGTTATATTAAGAGAGATGAGGACATAGGAAAGTTTGATGCAAAAAGTGATGAAGGAATCTTTCTAGGTTACTCTACTAAAAGCAAGGCCTACCAATGCTATAACAGAAGATTGAGAAAAATGGTTGAAAGTGCAAATGTTAGAGTTGATGAGGACTCTGCTAGATCATCCAGATACTGTGGATATGATTCAGATGACCAGGAAGACAACACAAACAAAGGGAAAAATGGTCAGATATAGAATCAACTTCAAATTGTTCCATTTATTCTAGTAAATCAAGAAAGTCGAGAAAGAGAGGCAAGTGCAAGTGCAGAAGAAGGAACAGAAGAACCAAAATTTCAAAAGAATCCTAAAATTTTGAGGTATGTAAAGTTAAATCATTCTGAAAATCAAATTATAGGAGACAAGAATAAAGGTGTGCAAACTAGGAGAAATATTGCAAAAGAGTACTCCCTAATTTCCAAGATTGAGCCTAAAGATGTCAATGAAGCTTGCAATGATGAACACTGGATGGAAGCTATGAAGGAAGAGCTAATGCATATTAGAAAGAATGATACATGGATACTTGTTCCTAGACCTAAAGATAAAAATGTGATTGGTATTAAATGAGTCTTTCAGAATAAGCTAAATGAACAAGGTGAAGTGGTCTGGAATAAAACAAGATTGGTATGTAAAGGGTATTCACAAATGGAAGGTATTGATTTTGAAGAAACCTTTGCCCATGTTGCTAGAATTGAACCTGTTAGATTATTTCTTGCTTATGTTGCATATAAGAACTATAAATTCTATCAAATGGATGTAAACTTAGCTTTTTTGAATGGTGAGTTATAAGAAGAAATATATATTGAACAACTAGATGGATTTCAATTGATTGATAAGGAAGACATGGTTTGCCAATTGAAGAAAGATCTATATGGACTCAAGCAAGCTCCCAGAGCCTGGTATGCTATACTGGATAAATATTTACTAAAGCTTGGATTCAATAAAGGTACTGCTGACAACAAGTTGTATTTCAAATATGATCATGACAAAGAGTTGACTATTGGAGTCTTTGTTGATGGCATTATTTTTGGAGGAGATGACAATCTATGTATGAAATTTGTTGATGAAATGAAGAGTGGATTTGAAATGAGCATGATTGGAGGGATGAAGTTCTTTCTGGGATTACAAGTTACTTAGTTAGACAAAGAGATTTTCATATCTCAGTCCAAATATGTGAGAGAACTATTGAATAAGTTTGGCATGGAAGATTCAAAGCCTGTTGGTACACCCATGGTGATCAGATGCAAGTTAACATAGAATGATGATTCTCCTAAGGAAAATCAAACAAGATATATGTCAATGATTGGTGGATTGCTCTATTTAACTTAGACCATACTAGACATTATGAATGTTGTATGTATGGTTGCTAGATTTTAGGCTAATCCAAAAGAATCATATGTGACTATTGTAAAGAGAATTTTCAGGTATCTGAAAGGGATAGTTGATTTTGGACTTTGGTATCCTAAGGACAATGATATTACTATAAGTGCATATACTGATGCAAATTGGGTAGGATATGTAGATGACAGGAAGAGTACTAGTGGTGGTGCCTTCTTCCTAGGGAAGAAGTTGGTGTCATGGTTGAGAAAAAAGTGGAATTCCATTTCTCTATCTACTACTGAGGTAGAGTATATTGTTGCTGCAAATAACTGTACTCAAGTGATGTGGATGAAACAGATGTTGAAAGATATCAGAGTAGTATATGATGAGCCTATTTCCATATACTGTGACAACTCAAATGTGATAAAAATTTCAAAGAATTTGGTGTTACACTCTAAGACTAAGCATATATCAATCAAGTTTCACTTCTTGAGGGAGAAAGTGAATGAGAAAGAAGTTAGACTGGAGTATGTGCCTACCAAAGAATAGGTTGTAGATATTTTCACCAAGCCATTTCCAAATAATAATTTTGAGTATCTCAAAGGGATTCTAGGGGTGATTACCCCTCCTGATATGAACTAAAGATGAATTTGCTTGCATCAATCTTTGTGCTTCATAGATATTTCCTGATCCGGATTGATGTTTCCATGGCTTCTATTCAGGGGGAGTAGTCAGATGTGGAGATATGTGGTTCAGAGCTTGTATGTGGGAAGATAATTTTTATCTTTGCCATTGATGTCAAAGGGGGAGAAGATTCATGTGAGAAACTATTGCTTATCTTAGGAGAAGAGTCTTGTGGGGAGAAGATCATGTAGAAGAGGTTAAGGAAGAAGAGTTAGAATCTAAGGGGGAGTATGTTGATTGAGAGTTGTGTTGATGATGTTTTTCACATCATGTGTTTCCATCAATTCCAAAGGGGGAGATTGTTGGATGTTGTGGTTGTGTTGCCAATATGTGGTTTTCATTGATGTCAACACTATTAGCACTATTGTATTGGAGGTTGTATATGTCGAGGATATTGAGAAAATTGTTAAAGGAAGAGTTGCATGTTGCCAGTGGAACATTGAAGGTCATGAAGGTGTTTTTTTCTGTATGTTGAAGCTAAATTGTTATCGACTAAAGGGTTTATTGCTTAGAGTATCTAGTCCATCTACTAAAAGTTTCAGAGGACCGCATGAAGATTTGATTGTACTATGAATAGTTGTTTTCTGACAGTATTTTTGTGGTTTTTGTCAGTATTCTTGATTGAATTTTATGTGATTCTGGTAATTTTTGTTGTTTTGGATGCTTCTAGATCATTCTCTATCCTTGTTATACATCTACATTGATCAATGTGCTCGTGGTCGAAGATTTTTCTTGTGTGTGCTCAAGTTTTCATGTTCTTGGCCGACATGATGGTTGTAACATGTTGCGAATCCTTGGAGATTTAAATTTGAATGTTTGGTGTGCTCGAGGATATTGTTTTGGGTCACATAATAATATTTTCCAATGGTGTATGATTCACATTAAAAATTTATTTATAAATTTGGGGCCAACATTGTAAATGTGTTTTATATTTTGGCCGATGAAGTTGTTGATGTAAATCTAGGTTGCTGATATATAAGACTAGTTTTTTGTGTGAAGTTAGTGTGTGTGTGTGGTGTGAAGGAAAGCGAGAGAAAGAGAAAGTGTGCGAACATTGATTTATCCGTTCAATTGTAGAGAAGAGTGTGAAGAAGTTTGAGTGAAGTGTGAAGAAGGTTTATTGTGCTTATTGGAACTGTAATTAGGCTTGTGTAGAAGCTATTTTCTCAATTCATACCCTACATATCTAATTTGTATTGCATTTTATTCCTTGGGAATTGAGCCCTCTTGTATTTGAGTAGTGAGCTCTAGGCAATTTCCTGAATGCATGTGCATTCCCATTATTTTTCATTATACTTTTAACAAGGTATAATATTATGAACTAACATCCACCGTGGTTTTTCCCCTAACAGGGTTTCCACATAAAAATCTTGGTGTTCTTTGTGCTTTTGATGTGTTGATTGTTTATGGTTTATTGTTCATTCATCAGATCTAAGATTAAGTTAAGCTTGAAAATTTTAAATATTTTGTGACAACTAATTCACCCCCCCCTCTCAGTTGTTTGTCCTTGTTTTTCCAACATTTTGTACCCTTTGAATATCTTCCTCCATGATTTGAAAGGAATTTGATGTCCTCCAAGAAACTTCTTGATTGACTAAATTTTCCAGGTTGGTAATCTTTTGGAGAAAATCCTCCATTCTACCTAAGTATATTAGTTTTTTTGCTTATTAAATATGTAGACATAATGGTTTCCTCCATCTAGTTCTTTAACTCATTAGCATCAAGCTCTAGTTCTACTATTTTTGCTCTGTCACCTCAACAATCTTCATTTTCCAGACAAGAAAATCTTCGTGAAGCTAGCTAGATTTTATCCATTAATTTAGATTTGTATCATACTTTTACTTTTGGTCCATCTCTTCCATTACAGTCAAATCATAGTAGAATTTTTCCCATTCTTGGTGAAATTTTTCCTCTCTCATCCTCATATAGGTGCAAAAACAACTAATGCATCTCATTCATTTTGGAGAGACAAGGGAAGGTAGCTTGTAGCTTATTCTTCTTATAATACCTAGTGTAGAGAGGGATTTACCTTTTAGCTTCAAAGGGGCCTTCCATCCCATTGTCAATTTTCTTTATTCCTCGAAATCTCTCTCCTTCTTATCCTGAAACTCCCTCTCTTGGGTGCAAGAACAACTGCTTCTTTTAGTGGTAGGCCAGTCACAAATCCTTTGTTTGTGCTTTTTGCATCCACAGAGTCAGGTATATAGATCATTGTAATAGTTTCAATCGCAGCTGCCATCAGATGAATCAAGTGAGGAATAAGCAGAATCATCTCAACAAAAATAGAAAATGCATCGATATCACTTTGAGTACACAAAGGAATTACATCACTATGTATCCATGTTAAGAAGAAAAAAGGGAAACCATTAGCAACTGATTTGTTGAGTTCCCATAAATAACTCTTTATTCATTCATGTTGAACCAGTATTTGACTATTAGAAAAAGAAAGTCACCTTGAAGAAGGAATCCATATCATGACTGCATTAGTTGTGGGGTAAACATGGCTACAAATATCCCAAAATCTTTGCAACAAAGCCTTTTAACAACACCCAAAAATCCAGCATCCATTCCACAATAACAGTTGAATAAATTCCAGTATCACTTGTTGAAAGAATGCAAGCACCCACAACAAACTTCAAGTGTTGAAAACAAAAATAAATCAATATGAAATCTTCAATTTTGATTTAATGATATCCTTTCCAGAATGCATATACTTTTCCAGGAAGATAACCATTTTTATGTTCTGATTATGGGCATTAACATATCCTTTGTGAAAATTTTGGTTTCAATTAAACAATATGTTCCATTGATTTTTTGGGATGGGGATGGTAGGGGACAGAGGGACACATTTTGGGGATAGGGGGATGCATTTTGGGGATAGATTTTTTTGAGGCCATTTTAGTGGTGTCAGGGATGGCAAAGTGGGTGGCAAGGGATATCAAAGGGGGCAACTATATAAAAAATAGGGAAATAATATTCATATGATAACATTGATTAGACATTCATTATAAAAAGTATAGTTCCTTAATACCCCGCATTAGAGTTGGATTGGGAGTTCACATGAGAATTGAACAAATTAACAAATTTCGAAACTTAATTGCTTTCATAATTTATTGTCATTGTGCAATTAGACACATAGGATAGGGGAAAATTCAACTAACATTGTTATAAGATAGCCACTTTTTGTTTCTAATTATGGGCCTTAACATAGCCTTTCTAAAAATATTGGTTTCAATTAAACATAGAGGATAGGGAAACATGTGATTGACATTGTTTTCCTTAAACTTATATAAGATAGAGGCCATTAGTTTCCCAATTTTTCTGTCTCAACATTAAATTATGTGTAATATAAGATTTGAAAGTACTAGCATATGGAGGATATAATCTATTCAATAGGGGAAAATGCAATTTTTTAAGTTGAAAGAAAAAATTCATCAGATCTAGAAAAAATTCTAGACAACAATTTTTTTACAACCTTAAAGCTGATAAATGAAAGTTGCTTATATTCAAATCTATTGTGTAGGGTTTTAGATAGATTTTCTCTAGATTTTTGGATTCCCCTTTTTAATTTCTATGAACTAGATGGATAGCTAGCACCATGAGATCTTTAAGAAAGGGCAAACCAAGGAGTAGCTCCTAATGAGGATGTGGAGCAGAAAGTGGACATCTATATCACATATGGTCATCTTGTGGATCAAGAATTAATCTCAATTTGAATTTATCATCTTAATGATGTAATATTTGTGGAAGATTGCAATTTTTTCACCCCAAAATTTTATTTAGTAAAAAGGAGTATAATATATGCATAAAGGTTTGGCTCCTTATTGGGAACTGGAAGTGCGCATGGCGTGATAAGTTCAAGGGCATATAGATAGCTTTCATGATATGAGAGCAATTTATATGATAAGATGGCACACAAAATGTTAAAATGTGTATTGTACAATATAAGTATTGTACAATATAAGTAGATACATAATTTTGTTGACATTATTTTTAAAAAAAAAAAACAATGAGATTCCTTTAAACAATTTGTATCCACTTTGTAGTAGTCAATGGAACACATTGCAAGAGGCAGATCAAATTCTTGAGGATCACCCCTCTCTGAGGAAAACTTGGCATAATTGACTAAATGTATCTAAAGCTACCAAGGATTGTAATTTTCCTATATCCATTTATCATCCAAGTACAACTGTCCCTCTATTTTGGAACTAGAAAAATAATGTAAATTAGTCTTAAGAATTGACAACATGACTTGTCCTTGATGCAAATATAACAATATCCAAAAAGTAGTAGTCATCGGTTGTTTGTGTTATATTCACACTATATTTAAAAATTGGGTTTAATAGTAATGCTAATGGTTCTATGATATCAAGACAAATCTGCATCAAATAGGACAAACTACCAAATTTCCTAACATGGAAGGGTATATTCACCAGTCTTAGTTTTTGAGCTTGAATACATCTTCCTTATTAACAACAAGTAATTAGATACAGATCTCCATATGGCATAGGCTTGGCAGCATTGTTGATTGATTACATTCCAACTTACAAAATAAAGCCACTCAATTGAGTTATTCCTTTTTTCTATTGTTCTATCCTATAACTAATCAATGATTTCATCAAATTTATAAAATGTTAAATATATTTTAACTGTAGTTTTAAAAAAACATAAAACATTTTCAATTTTGCAAATACAGTTTTGTTTTTTCCTAGTGTTTCCTTTCCCCACTCTCTTCCCTACCCACAGAGGAAATCAGTGGAATAGAACAAAGGTATAAACATAATGGTAACATGAAGTATGACAACCTTCTCAATGGTAGGGAGGATTAAGTATCATTTAGTGCATTACATGTGTGTTAATGATTGACAAAATAATTTAACACACATTAATCATGTTTGCATTTTGTTAGGTCTGTGTATTTATGCAAATGGGGAGGTAGGGAGAAATTAGTAACTATGATAATAGAAGAGAACTAGCACCATGTATGACCATATATCTCAAGGCTACACCATCAGTTTTA
This sequence comes from Sequoia sempervirens, assembly GCA_007258455.2. NCBI lineage: Eukaryota > Viridiplantae > Streptophyta > Pinopsida > Cupressales > Cupressaceae > Sequoia > Sequoia sempervirens. Next base: position 84,496,880 of record VDFB02058242.1, read on the forward strand.
AAAAATTGCCCATACGATTACAAATGTTTTAACCACCATTTTTCATTCCAAGAATGCAAGCCTAAAACTCTTTGACCTCGACAAAGAAAGGTGTAACTAACCTTCAGGGCAACAAGAAGGCCCAAATGAACTTTTAGGTAAGGAAAAATTTACAACTTGGCATACATTTTATACATTTACTTTTACATATAGAATCACCTTTTATCCTTTTAAGGTGCTCAAACTTCATTGTAGCACTAGCATGGTATATCAACATTACAATTTTTTATTTGAAGCCCTCTTAACCATGAGGACATGCTACTTGTTCCCTATCCAAATACTTTCCCAAGGTGGATTTTCTGAGACAACTTGGTAGCCTGCCCTACTATATAGGTCCTTGCAGCAACATGATCTTTATATGCTTGGAGGACTAGATATTCAAATCCCCAAATAAATTCCATGAAATCATATGCTTTAAGTAAAATTGTTGCAACCTTTCTCCTCTTGCATACATAGGTGTTGTTCCCCATTACTATATGATAGAGTGAGTACTCCATTAAAACAATGGTAATTTACCTGTAGTTCTCTCCAACAACTATACCACTAAAATAAAGATATTCCACTACTCCTAAATGGAACATGACATCCTTATCTATATATGTTGTAACATCCACGACACCAACTATTTTTTGTCTAGTCTCATTGGCCAATCCATGATCTATAGTAGCATAACTAGTTTTAGCAACAAAGCAAGCATACCTACACATTTCTTGGCTAAATGCTATTATTGTAAGAAAAGGTGTGGTAGTTAGTGAAAGGATAAAAATACTTGTAGGTAATTAACCTAATCAGTAGACGTAGCATTCCTTTCCATCCACAAATTTCATGACAAATAGGTATTTTACCAAAAAAGTAAGAGTTGAGACTTAGTGTTAAGTATCGACTGTTGATGAATAATAACAAACTACCAAAATAGTGTCAAGTGGGTTAAATCAAAATATGTATAAACTTGATCTAAATTATAAATCAAATAGTAAATGTTAAATTTTTTAGCATTTATATCATTATAATCTTCATATTTTCATGCAATAAGTGCCTTTCATCCGGTTTTATTTATTTGCCTCTTTTGATGAATGTCACACTTTGATAAATTAGAAGCCATTTCGTGAAGTTAAGTGAAGCCTCAGGATTGTTAGATGTGAAAGGGGATTAGGATTGAGGAATGGTAAGGAGGGGAGGGCTAAAAAATCATTCCCATGGAAAGAGTGAGAATTCAAGGTAATAAGTGAATGTTTTTAACATATGACGTAATCTTTTTTGTGGATTTTGTATTTGATACATGTACATTAAATAAGACTACATCTGATACTAAGAAGCATAAGGAATCATATCTCTAAAATGGTAAATGATCACAAATCAAACACAATAATCTCCTAAAGTAATAAGAAATTGCAAAGCAAATGCAAAATTCAGCTGTGTATATTGCCATATAAATCAACCATGCAGATATGAAATCAACTTGTGCCACAAGATGCAAGATTTAGCCTCAAGATGTAGTGGGTCTCCATGACTCGTAAAGATTCTAGTATTATCATACTTCGCCTTGATGGCCATAATCCCTCTAATAAGAGTATCTTACTATAAGTGTTTTTACTTTTTGGAATATGCTTGTAAATGGTTTCAGAATATGAGGGTTTTCAGATTAAGATAGGAGAGGGAGTTGAATTAAAAATAATCAAAATTGATGAGAGTATCCATTAGATTATATACTCTATAGAAGTATTTTAAAAATCAGGCTATGTTGTGGCTATCATTTGTGGAGATTTTAGGAAAAATGCGAGTAAAACTAAATAAGGAAAGCTTAAATCTCATCTTGCCTCTTGGAAATTTGAATCTCTTCTTTAGCAATGCATGCATAATTAATTCCATCAAAAATCATATCCAACTAAATCATTTAAAACATATCTCAACCTTAAGTGAAAAATAAATGAATTCTTCTGTGACTCCCTAAACTGCAAATCAGAATAGTGTACTTTCCACTCTTTTCTTGATCATTGCTATTTTCATTGGAGACTATTCTTGAAATCTGCCATTGCTACCTAGTAATTGAGTGGATTGGTTAACATTATGCAATTCTCATGTGTTTGTCTTGAGGTTGAGATGTAATTTTTTGACTAGAAAGATCTTGAGCTTCCAACATTGCACGATTACATCTCTCTTGGTAAGAATAGGCAGTTTCCCTTTAAGAACCTTTGCTATGGCTTTTGTCTCCTTGCTACCATCCATGTCCCTTGAATTGGTATGATTAATGAGGGAAAGTAGATTGTTTAGTGAGTCTCTTGTAGTCTTAAGGATCTTAACCAAGGATCCAACCTACATAAAGGGTTGAATTGGTTTAATTGCTAAGGGCAAACAACTTGATCAATGTGTCCAAATTTGTAACACATAAATGAATCCTCAATGCTTATCTTGTTAAATTTGTAATTTCGAACCTTGTATATAATGAAGATACTACATGCTAACTAAAAATTAGAAAAGCAGTCATTGTAGGGAGATTGGTTTTGGTTCATCTCATCTTTTAAAGATTATTGCTTTGGTCATTTTTCATAATATTTTTCCTCCAAAAAATTTGCATTGATATCATTGAAACAGTTGATAGTATGACATAATTTTTGCAGAATCCTAAGGTAAGTCACTTGCCATGGTGTCAGTGATTTTTTATTTTGTGAAACTATACCTAGTGAGATCATTTTTTTTTGTGTTTTATTTCATTCTAAAATAATTTTGTCTACATCTTGCATCTAGTTATCACTGTAAGATAGCTACATTTAATATATTTTCTTGCTATTCCATTTCATTGTCACACTAGTGTTTGAATAACCATTTTTTGTTGTAACTACAAGTTTAACACTAAGTGTCTCTTTTTAGGGAAAAATCTCATTAAATGAAGCTCACAAGAGGATATGGCTGGTGGAATCTAATGCATCTCTTGGCCTCTCCACATTCCCTTATTCCAAATGCCTTGGATGCATGCACACAAAAAAATGAATTGTTTATTATCTTAATTATTTTCAATATTTTTTGTTTGGATATATAATTAAGCTACCAATTTGAAGGAATCCTCTAAAAGATTACTGGATGCTATGGAGGTTGAACTTGATTCTTGTTTTGAGCATTACGTATCTCTTCTTTTAACATACATAGGATTTTTATTTTTTCTCTTCACTTTTTAAAACATTAGCTTGTCCAAATTCTAGAGTATATTTAGGTTGATCATGGTAGGCCTATCAAACCATGGTTATTTGTACAAATCAGAATTCATATTTGTAATCCTAATGTGCATAATTTAAATTGTTGTATAGCTAATAATATAGTATTAAAATACATTTAAATTTTACTTTTAATGTCCTATCGACATATCCCTTGAAAATCTTATAGGTGCAAGTGCTAGTTTAGCAATAGTATATTTCTAAATTTATGCTTGTGAATGTAGTTCGGGAAGTGTTCTTGTTTAGTATATACTTTTGTTGTTGTCAACATATGAAGTTTTTTTTCCTTTATTATTTTGTGGGGATTCTAACTTGGTTCACATGCTTTCTGTTTTGGGTCAGGTGGATAGAGCCAAGGCTGTACAGAAAATGTAGGTGCCAACTACAGCTAAATGTCTACAACATCCTTTCTTCCAGGTTTTTTTTTTTTTTTTCAGTATAATGTAGTTTTATATTTTTCTTGTTTCTATTTTATTCCTACATGGTGAGCAAATGATGTTATGCAAAAACATGATAGATTTTATGAAATATGAGACCAATCAATATTTCTACCATCTGATCAAAATAGATTGGGGAGAACCTAACAAACATTTTAATTTTTTTTGTAGGAACATCAAAGAAGATTAAATTATATTGGGATACTCATCTAAAGACAACCTATGGTGCTACAAAAGGATTATCATATCTTCATTGTGACTATAACCAATGCATTGTTAAAGGGATGTAAAGATATCTAACATTCTTTTAGATGACAAATTCGAAGCACATTTGTCAGAATTTGGCATTGCCAAGTGCATTTCCTTGGCCAAAACTCACACATCCACCTATGTTATGGGTACTATTGGTTATATTGACCATGAGTATGCAAGAACCTCAAGGCTTAATGAGAAATCTAATGTTTATAGCTATGGTATTATTTTCTAGAGTTGTTGACAGGTAGGAAAGTTGTGGACAATGACTCAAATTTACTTCAGTTGGTAGTGTAGACATCTAAATTTGACCACTTACATTTAGTAAAATTTATCATTTTTCATCTAAATATCCCCTTATGTACATTAATTAAATAATATTACTATTATTTAATTAATACCCCTAAAGTCCTCTAAATCCCTAAGGTATTTAGTTAAATAATTAAATAATTTACCCCTTTTCCTCAAAGGAATTAAATAAATAAGACATTTATTTAATTTCTCACATGTCACATCCTCCGTCACTTTTTATTAATCCTAAACCACCTCCTAATTCCAAGATTATGGGTGTGCACATGTCTAATCCATTATTAGAAGGTGTCACATCCTCCAACTTTTGCAAGTTGGCTCTTAATCCTCACTAGTCACCTAACTATCTTCTAATCATTGATTGGCTAATCTAATCAACCACTTTGGTCAACTCTCCCCATCCCCCAAAGAATTTTTAATTCCTCTCTCATCCCCCAAGGAATATTAAATTCCTTTCCTCTTTCCCAAGGAATTTTTAATTCCTTTTTGTCTTCCCAAGGTCCTCTCATGGAATTTTTAATTCTATTTACAATCCCCATGTCTTTCCCAATGGAATTTTAAATTCCATTTTATTCATCCAAGGTATCTAAGGAATATTTTATTTCTTTTATCATCCCCATGCACATTAAAAATAATTTCTTAATTCCTTTAGTCAACTCTCCATCTTAGCCCTTGATCTTTTGCCCTCTTTCAATCCCCACCATCCATTTCAATCTCCCTTGTTTAAATGACTAACGCTTAGCCATTTTGAAAGGCTAGCCTTATTCACACATTCTCAAGCATTCAACCAAATTCTCTAGTAGCCCTAATCATTCTCAAGCTTTCACACCATCTCTCAAGCTACCATCTTTCATCCCTAGCCAAAATCATCCATCCTTGCATCCAAATCAAGCTACAACAAGTTTCTATGCTACCGAAATCAATCTAGGAGCATAAAAATCAAGCTATCAACAAGGCCAACCAACCAATCAACTTGGGAAAGGTAAATAACTTGTTTTTGTCTTATTTTGTTCAAATTTAACTCAACTAATCTTGAGGTTTTGTTTTTTTATTTTCTTCCTTTGCATTTCATTCGTTTTTTATTATTTTAGGTTAGAAAAGGGTATGTGTAGGATCATCATGGAAAAAATAGGCCCTTAAGTGGCAAAAAAATTAGAAAAATCAAAGTTAGGCAACTTAACATAAAAATTTGAATAAGTTATCTATATTATTTCAAAAATATGTAAGAATAGAATTTATAGAAAATTGAATGTAGTTTCTAAACTAATAGGTTTATTTAAAAAAAAAATCTATTTGGTGAAAAATTGAAATTTCAATGCAAGTACTTAAATTTCAAGGAAAAATAAGAAGTAGGTGTCTGTCGACCACCCTAACCACAATAAAATGATAATATTTTTTTATAAGATTTTAGATATAAGTAGAGGACTCATATCTCGATGTGATGCATATTTTTTTGTAATTTTTTCCAAGTAAATAATTAATTATGAATTTTTATTACAAATTTTAAAAATATAAAATTTGTATGTCCACCTTAACTTGGTCAAAAATTCATGAAATTCATTTCTTTTTCTTTAATCCTATAGTATGTGAAGCATAGAATGCACACATTTTTTGGATTCAAAAATGTGATATCATTTGAAAGATATAGATGTTTTTCAATCAACCTATCAATCAAGACTTTAGTTGTAATTCAAATAGAAAATGAATAATAATAATTTATTAAATTCAAAGTAAAGCATAATTTATATTGGTGGAAAGTTGAGAATCTCTTTTAAAACCCCTTTTTCGTTTCATCAATTTTGGGTAAAAAAAAAACCACATACCCATTATATTGCCATTTTTTGGCCCATCAGGATCTTGCACATACCAAAAACATGCTGCACACATTTCTAGCATGCTCAATGGGACCCACAAATGGGTCTATTCTTTCACATGCTCTATTGTTTCAAATTTTGCTACTAAAATAGGCAATTCTACAACAACAAGGGTGATTTTTCTATCAAAATAGGTGAGCTAGCCTTAAACAAAGGTGAATTTGCATCTCCAAATTCACCCATCTATCAAATAGGGGAAAATTTGCTCCCTATTTTTCAAATAGGAAATTTTGCTCCTGAAACAAGTGAGTCTACCCCTGAAACAGGTGATTCTACTCCTAAAACAAGTGATCCTACCCTTGAAATAGGTGATTCTGCCCTTGGAATAGGTGATTCTACTCCTGAAACATGTGAGTTTGTTGCTAACAGAGGTGATTCTACTCCTAAAACAAGCAATTCCACTTCAAACAGAGGTGATTATGAGGTAAAACAAAGGCTAAATTTTCAATTTTAGTGTTTGTTTCTTGTCATTTTTAGGTACTGACCCCCTAACTTGGCTATTTGTGAGTGTATCTGACTTTTTGCTAACATTTATGTAGTTTTTTTTTGTTCATCCAAGACCGAAGGTTCCAACTACTAAAATTTTCTTGCAGAACAATTGGTCTGAGCATAGTTAGTTTAGTTTTCTTTTTTTTTTACATTAGATAAACACATGTAGAACTAATTAGAGAGTCAAATCTACTTGTTTTTTGTGTTTGTTAAGTGGGTTGTTGATGTATCCAATCACCTTGTGCCATTTGGAGATCTTGGGTGACAAGAAATTGTAGTCCACTTTAGTCCATTTGTGTTACCTAGGAGATATTAGTACTTCTAAGCTCTCCCCTTACACTTTGTGGGAGCCTAGAGACCAGCCAAAAATGTCTAGTGTTTTCTTTTAGAGGGACCTAATTGAGGATTTTATCACCCCAAGGGATGATCCCAACCACGTGTACTAGCGGGGTATATAAAGGGGGAGAGCCAAAGCTATACCCCAATCTAGTTACATTGTGTCTGGCGGAGCGTCGAAGCTAGGGTGATACCTAGATAAGACATGAAGAGTTGGTCCAAGTTTCCAGTACCTTGTTGGGGCTCTCGACTCATGCTTGTGATGGGCTGGTGTTCACGATTTTTCCTCATGTAATATGCATATATCGAGGACTCCCTGGATCACCTTGTTCAGCCTAGATAAAGGACCATGTTGACCATACTCTTTCTCACTAATTTTAGGATTGTGTTGCTTGAACTGTCTTCTTTGTGTGAAACCAATGCATTTCTTTTTGGTTGAGCCAACCTTACCTTTTGTTTGTTGCTTTTTGTGATGTTATCCTTTGCCATAGTTATCTATTTTTCATCTAGTCTAATCCAGATTTGTCGTTTGAGTAAATTTTCTGTTGTCAGGGGCGAATTTTCTTCTGTTTGGGGTGAACATGTTGTCCATAGAGGTGATCCCATCTTTTGTTTGAGTCTTTTCTTAGTTTTTCAATGTTTTGGGTGAATCTACTCCATGTTTGGGTGAATCTTCTCCCTATTTGGGTGAATGTGTTCCCTTTTTAGGCGAATCTACTAGCTATTTTGGTGAGTCTATTAGTGTTTTGGGTGAATCTGCTCCCTGTTTGGGAAAATTTTCTCCCTGTTTGGGCGAGCTTGCGACCTTTTTAGGTGAATCTACTCCCTGTTTGGGTGAATTTGCTACCAATTTGGACAAATCTGATCCTTTTTTGGGTGAAGCTTCTCACTAATACATTTGACTGCAAAATCTGACGAAACTGTCCGACGAAATATGTAAATTCAATGTTCGTCAGGTGCTTGTAAAATTTGATGTGTAATTTTCAATTTTTTGAAAGTTTATCCCTGACATTCATCGAAATTTTGATGAACCTGGGGTTTGTCAAAATGCCGGCTATCATTTTCGTCAAATTTTTGACAAACATGAAAAATAGAAAAAAATCAAATTGTGGCCGACATAAAGAAAAGTGAGTTTGCACCTGATTTATTGCGATAGTGTTTTGCTCTACTTGAGATAGTTTGTGGAGAACTAAGGACGATTTTCTTGGGAAAAATCAGAAAAAGTTCAAGAAGATATTGCCGGGTTGAGTGTAGTCATTGTCTTTTTGCAGAATTTAGTTGTGAAGTCAGATTTGTAGTTCCAAGTTTGAAAATCATATTTTAAAGCAACATCTCATCAGATTTCATTTTTAGAGGTTAAGGGTTTTGAGAATTTCATGTCCAAATTTTGTTGTGTGGAATCACCATAAGATCACAACCAAGGAACAGATTCTTGTGACTATAATTATGTGATCCATAACTCTATTGGTGATGTGGCACAGTTGTGCTATAAAAAATACAAGATGCATTCATGTGTGACCCAAATTTAATGTGGCTATGTTGTGATAGAAATGGAGGCACTCATATAATGTAGTTAATTCAGGTTGTATAATGTAGGTGTCAATCATCATTGGGTGCATTCAGGTTGTCTCAAGTTTAACAGGTTAGGATGTAATTATAGCATGATCGAAGAGTGATTACCTCTTGCTGCAATAAAGAGCCTATAACTCTGGTTGATATGTAGAGTGGTTGTGTTATATCAATTATGTAGTGCATTCAAGCACAACCCATGTTTAATGGGCTATTCTAGAGAGTGATCAAGATTTTCTAAACCTTATGAATGTTACTTGACATATATTTGCATAATCTCAAATTCCTTCAAAGGATTTTGAAGTATCAATGTATCCTATATAGGGTTTAGAATGATTTCTTTTAACTAAAAAAATAAATAAATGATGTATTTCCCTATAATTAGATAATATGGAGATCTCCTAAATCTGCCCCAACACACTATCCTCTTTGACACTATATTCATTACTCCAACTACTAGGGTTTTGCATGTGACATCTTTAATATCTTCATGACCGTGGCTTTTAAATAGATCTCAGTCTTTGCTTTAATCATTTTTCATGGTAACCCTTGAGTTCCATAATCCACCTTCAATCTCTTCTAAGAACGTTGTCTTAAGCTAGACTACATAGTATGCATATAAAGCAAGTCCTTCATACCTGCCATTGTTCCAAATCACCACTCACTGCCTTGCTTAAAATTTTACCTCCATAAGCACAATAGCATGTTTTAAAATCATGGTTTTCAGTGATTGACCATTAAGGTCACCACTTTCATCATGAAGATACAATGAGATTTTTGTCTTCAAACTCAAGGCATTATGGAAGATAACATTGTGAATTGTTTGTTGTGTACGATTTTAATTTTCTTGCACATTTAATGCTTTGCTAACTTCCTTTAAGATTGGGTATTGCACCCTCAGCTGCAATCTCAAACAGCTCACTCACTATCACTTGAAGATTCCTTTCATGAGCATCCTTCTATAAAATCAAACTATGCCCTATAGATTTCCTACTTACTACAGGGGACTCATTGTATCATGGTATTGTAGTTCTTAAGATCCTTCAACCTTATTGACACTACTTCATAGTCCACAAAGTATTATTCATTATTCTCTCATCTTTGATGAGTCTCAAAACACTGCTCAAACATGCAATCCACTACCTCCATTATACATTAATGGCTAAGAAGAAACATTGAACCTATGATTACCACTGTTACTTCATTTGGACAGTCATTCCTTGATTGCATTTGCCTTGTTAACACTACCAAAACCATTTGAAAAACCCTTTAGGTCAACAAGGGGGTAAGGAAACTCACTGTTAAAATCTCCACTTTACTATGCAAGGTTTGAGCTTTATTATCTTGTCACTGCTCAACCTCTTTTTGACTATCACATCTCAAGTGACTATCATTCTTCTTACTGTAGATTGCATTTACAAATGTCACTAAGCTACATAGTGTGATTGTTATTGGCTACAATCTTTAGATTTCAAGATTTTGTTATTACCTACAATGTCTCAATCTTTCTGGTATTGCAACCTCACTAATCCACTATAGTTATTGTTTGTTTCTATGGAGGCCTAGGGTTTGTACCTTAATCATGCTCTTACCAATGCTTCTGTTGTTTTTTATTAGGGTTCTCTCAATGTTGAGAGCCCTAGGGATAAGTTCATCATAAGATGTGACACATTGCATCTTTAACTAAAAGGACAAATCCATATTGACATTAGCAATGATGATTCTGACTTGTTGCTCCTTAGGAGTGGGTCACTTGCTCTTACTAGCTCACTACCTCCATTATTGTAGGAATTTTGTGAGCAAGTTCAATATTCTGATTTTAGGAGTCTTAACAGTTGGAAATCATAGTAAAATCATAATTTAATAAGTTTTAGAATTAGCATTTTAAAGTGTTTTTTGGGGTCATTAACTTCAAACTATCTTCTCTTTAGCAAGGGTGGTTGCATGCCAAAATTTTTTGGTGTAAAATATCAGAATTATTCAATTATGTTACCTGTCTATGAATAAAAATTATTGGAGTGTGAGTTTGATATTTTTTGAAGATCTAAATAGTCAAGCTTGGTAAAGAAAAATCATGTCAGATAATATTAGTCCAAAACAAAATGAAGAGACATTTGATAGATTGTGGGCTAGATTGAAAAGGAAGGGTGATGGGAAATGTTATTGTCCCTGCAATAATTGCAAGGGCTTAAAGATTAGACAAATTTTAATCACAACAGCTGAGAAACATTGTAGGAAGCATGGTCGCGTTGAAAGGGGGCATGATTATCATCCTTTGGTAAGTTGTTCATTATATGTGTTTATATTGATTGAATTTGTAAATGTTTATATTGTTTTAACATTTTATATATATATATATATAAATAATCACTTGATCATGATCATGGTTTATTTGTGTCAATCATTATTATAAAGGTTGGGTGCCCTAAGGTAGATGAAATGGATTATCATGACCCGGAGAATGTGGTTTTGCAAGCGGACGAATATGGAGCTGTGAATATCGAAGATGAAATTAATGATCCTATGGAAGAAGATTATCATGAGCCAGAAAACATAGTTGAAGATGATGGTACGAATACATTGATCCATGACACATTTAGTAGCAGAGCTGATCATGATGATCAAGATGATTTTGTTGATGTTCATGATTTATCTGTACTTGAGAAGGCATACGAGCCCCTTTATGAAGGCTCCAAAACAACTCTTCTCTCTACTGTATTGTTGTTGTTGAACTTGAAAGTTATGAATGATTTATCAAACATAGCAATCTCACGGATGTTAAGGTATGTCATATATGTCATCTTTTTTCATCTATTTTAATTGTTGTTAGTTCATCACTAGTAAATAAAGGATGAAATATGTACTATTAATATTCTTTATATGAACAAATTATTTTTTGTTGTAGATTGATTGGTGAATTTTGTTACCACCATCAAATATTTGACCTCGCTCATACCGAGATTTATGTGGCATTATGAAAGATATCGAATGGAGTATCAAGCAATAGATGCATGTCCCAATGATCTTATTATATATCATATAAACAACAGAATTTGTACCGAATGCCCGAATGTCATATCGCTTGATATCGAATAAATCAACTAACAAAAAGAGCCGTAGTTGTTCTCTTTAATATATTCCCATTATTCCACATATGCAACGATTATTTAAGTGCGAAAGCTTAGCGCAATTCATGGATTACCATGCATGGAATATAAGTGGAGATGGCATTCTTCAAATTCCTGCAAATGGTTATGCATTTAGGGACATGGAGGAAAATGGCCACACTTTAAAGAAGAACCTCATAATCTCAAGCTTTCATTGGCAGCGGAAGATGTCAATCCATTTGGAGAGCTAAGATCTATTTACTCAGTGTGGCCTATTTTTGTTATCAACAATAACATTCCTCCACGGATGTCAATAAAGAGGGAGCACATAATGTTGTCAACGATTGTTCTAGGTATTTGTTTACATCAATTTTAGTTAACGTAGTAGCATCTCATTTGTCTTATTTGTTTCATAATGACTTATATTTTTTTCATTCAATAGTCATGTACACTAATTTATATATATTACAATAAAATGGTTATAATAATTATGTAATGTTTATGTTGATTCAACTAGGTAAGTACTAAGTTAAAGATATGAATGTATATTTCGAGCCTCTTATCGATGAGTTACTAAAGTTATGGAATGGTAACAAATATGTAAGATATCTCCGCACCAATAGGACAAAAGACAGCTTCACTCCCATGCAATGCTTGTATGGACAATTCATGATGCCTGTATAACACATTTTTGTGGTATGTTATAACGTTCGATCGCGACTTCTTAACAATATTTAATTTGATGAAGTAGATATCATGCATGTTTTTAAATTATCTATTCATTATATATATAATTAAAAATTTTGACATATTTAATCCAATTATATATCATCTTGCAAAGTCTTCAAACAAAGGAAAAATTTGCATGTCCAATTTGTGGTTCAAAGATGAAATCTCATTGTTCAACAAGTTTAGGAAAGTAGGTGCTGATGAGTATAGGCACTTCCTCCATAGAAATCATAAGTATCAAACCATCAAAACATCTTTTCAATGGGGAAAGAGGGAGACTACATCAAAACCACGGCGAATGTCACCTCACCTATGGAAGTTGAAATATAATAGAATTAATCGTCAAGGTTATACATCAGATCAAATTGTTTATCTATCATATATGATATGTTTTGAATTTATATTTTTATATTGTGTTGTGTTTACTCATGTTGTAATTGTCAATGATTGTCATTGTTAATTTGTTTAACTTGTATGCTTCATGAAGGTCGTCAAGGCATTAATGGTCGGCTTCCACAGGGACTGAAAAGTTATCCCAAAAAATTTAGTAGGTTGCCCTACTATGAGCAGCTACAAATTGTGAATTTGTTTGATACAATGCATATTGGAAAGAATATAACAAAAACGTTATGGAAAATATTGGATGGAAGGAATGACAAAGAAAAAATTGTCAAAATTTGTACTGACATTCAGGAAGCCAATCATACAATGAAAAATGTCATTCAATTAAATAGCGATGGAGACCAAATTAATATAAGTGCCCTTCCTTGGTTATTAATAGAGTAGCAAAGCAATGCTATAAAAGAAGTAATACAAAAAATTCGATTTCCCACAGGATTTGCTGCGAACATAAACAATATAATAACAAAGAAAGGTGAATTTGGGTCAGGGATGAAAACGATGATTAGTATACTCCTTCATTAAGCGTAATTATTCCGTATATTATATACACTTGTATAATGCATGTACTTTTTAGTGTATTGTGTTACTACTTTTGGAAAATAATGAAAGACTATTTTATAATTGTTGTAGCACGCTCTCACCTCTATCTCTCCTGCATAACTTTGACAACAATGTCAAGCAACAGGCATAATCTGGAAAATACATGAGGTAAGAGAGATTTGTTCAATTCAATCGTGATACATCTTATAATTGCCATTTATTTTATTTGTTATGTAATATACTATATATTTTTGTTAAATATCGTTAATATATTTATGCCTTGAATCACTTGTAGATGACTGTCATCTAAAGAAATCCATAAAGAAGATATAAATTATTGGAAGAGAAAAATTCCTTGTCTAATGTGTGAAATGTAAAAGTGTCTACCTTTGACACTTTTCAATGCACAAGAACACTACCTCATACACCAAGTTGAGGAGATGGAATTGTGTGGACTGATAACAAGGTCAATGTGATGGCTGAGAGGCACTTGAAATTTTGAAGGCTTTGGTTAGGACAAAGAGCACACGTATGGCTCCTCTATGGTGGAGGGATATGGTATACCGCATCATGGTGTACATTAGTGAATATCTTCCTAAGCTTCTAGCAAAGATCCATGTAGATCGCGATTTGTATCCCAACTCCATTAACAAATTCAAGGGAGTACTCGCTAGAAAGCAGATTGAGGAAAGTGAGAGGTAATTATAAGATGGTCATGGAGATTAATTGGAATACATTTTTACATATGGTTTTTATGTATATTGTACATTACTTTTAATCTTCAATATACATCAATTATAAATTAAGGTCAGATATCATGTATTTAACTAATTATACGCCATTTGTGAATTTCAATTTTTTGGTATAGTCGGGTTGAGAGTAGGGATGCAATTCACATTTGCATCGCCGCCAACAATCTTTGGATTGGATGATGGTATAGATTGAACCATGTCAACAATTTGGTCGGCATTAACATAGGAAGGTGTGGCTTCATTGGTTAAAGAAGCTCATCATAATGGAGATTCCAATGTTACACAAAGGGAAATTGATTTAGCATATGGTTTAAGAGATAAATAGGTACGTATAAATATATTAATCACCCATATTATTTAATTATTTTCAAGTATATTGATGTATATATATGTTGAGATTTTCTTTTTGCATACATTTGGCCAAGAATAAATATGTTTATCAATTGTCGATATTGCAATAATTTTTACATTTTTGAAATATTGCAGGTGAAACACCACAAGGCTATGTGGTGCAGTGATCATAAATTTTGAATCAAAATGTTGGATGACATGAAGAAAAATTGTGATTCTGGTATAACTATAGTTTTTCAGGTGACTAATGTTTCATCTAGAAGTGACATACATCCAGAAGTCTCAGAAAATCAATAGTATGGGATTTTGGATGATATACTTGAGTGTGACTTTAAGTCCTTCAATTAATTTTGTTTGTCATCCTATGGTACAGGCTACGATTGAATGAAAATGATCCTGAGAGAATTGTTATTGAACATGATAATGAATTTACCATGGTTAATACAAGGTTGATCAAGTGAGTTGGAAATGAGCCCTATGTTCTTCTAAGCCAATGTGAGTAGGTATTTTACTCAGAGGTTCTAGGTAAACTAGGTTGGTCATTTGATGTTAGACATGATCCAAGAGGAAGGCCGGTAAAGTATAATGTGGTCAAAGAAGAAGATACCGAAGAACTAGAAGATGATGTAGATGATGATCAGGATCAACAGTTAGTTGATGATGTCCCTAACGAAGATATCAAAGAGGAGGAACTAGATCATGATGATGTAGGAGTTAATGTTCATGAAGATGATATCCGTGTGGATGATGACATTATCGAAACTGATATCGATGATGATGATGATGATGATATGACCAATCCTTACAATGTCGAATCTGGATTGGATGATACAGACAAAGAGTTGGATGAAGAAGAAGATCAATGACATTGAAATGTATAAGTTATGCGATTATGTTATCTATTTGATATTAATTTCTTGAAAAAATTAAATTTGACTTATGTAAGAACATAATTAATTCATGATGTTTTTAATTTTTAATAAAAGGAGGGTAAAAACTTTATTGAATCATAACAGCAATACAAAGTCCAAAGAAAGAAGCCACAAGGGGCCAAAAACAACAAGAATTAATTCACACCCAAGAAGCACCTCATATCCTCAGCAACCCACTCCTCAAGAACAGGGGCCATATCAATAGGGAGATTGCTCCAATCATCCACAGACCAAGAATCAGTCTTTTCCGACGCCCATCTAGCCAGCCCATCAGCCACCCTATTCCACTCCCGTGGAATATGACGGAAAACAATGGACTCCAAGGTAGAGCACAGAGAAATAATCTGTTTGACAACCACAGCTAGCTGCCAATTCACATCCTCCAAATTTTGATTATTCAACATATCAATAACCACCTGAGAATCAGCTTCACAAACAATCCGCCGCCATCCAAGGGAAACCGCACGCTCAACCGCCAAGAGAATAGCGCTAGCCTCCATAAGATTATTAGTTTGCAAACCACGATACATAGAAAAGAAGAAAACCACCACTCCAAGGCTATCTCTACCAATACCACCAACCCCAGCATGCCCAGGGTTACCCCTAGAAGACCCATCAGTATTAATTTTTAACTCCCCTAGAGCAGGTGGGCACCAAAAGCCCTCACGAGCAACCCTCTCACGCCCACGCCTACGATGCACTTTACTCATAATACACTTCCCCCCAGTGGCAAGACCCAGGGAATTTACAACACCCAAGTCCCCAGGAGCAATCGGCACAGACAAGTCACACTTTGCAGTCAAAGTCTCCAGCAAAGCCCCAAGAATTCACCTCCAAAGTTGCCCCACGAGCAATTTTTTATCCAAGAATATTCTTCTGTTACGTTCCAACCAGATTTGCCAAACAATCAAACTAGGACCAATGCTCCAAGCAATTTTAAGAAAAGAGGTTGTAGCAGGAGAAGAGCCCTGTCTCTTCCAAAAATCTTCCAAAGAAGAGACATGGCAACATGGTAAGCTCCAAAGATTCCACCAGTGATGCCAGATAGTCTTAACAAAAGAGCACTGAAAAAATAGATGTGATAAGCATTCATCATGCTGACCACATAGAATGCACATGGAGGGGCCCTGGAACCCACGTTTGCAAAGATTATCCCAAGTAAGGCACTTACCTTGAACCACGAGCCAAGAGAAAAAATTACACTTAGGCCAAGCAAATTTATTCCAAGCATGCTTCCACCAAGAAACCTGGGAGCTTCCAAAGACCTGTTTATCCAAAACCTGATAACCAGAGGCAACCGAAAATTTTCCTTTCAAGTCAGGTCCCCAAGCAAGCACATCAGCCCCTTGGAGAGAATTGCAGACACGACTCGATAAAATCTTAGCAAGCTCTTGACGATCCTCCACTGCACCACCAGGAGGCCAATCCAAGGGGCTCTTCCACCTAGACACAAAAATTTGACCCAAAAATTGTTGAGATTTAAAATCTGCCACATGACTCCAACCCGCCTCCACAAAAATCTGGCACAAATCTTGGAGATGGGGATGAGATGACACAATGGGTGGGTATCCATCCCAAGAATCATACCAGAAAAGAGCATCTCGACCCCCATTACAAACCCAAAAAAGTCCCTGTTTAACCAACTTGGCACCACGTTTAAGGGTACTCCAGATCACAGAGCCTTTCCCCTCCATACTAAACCTTGATACCTCCCTACTTTCTACTGCCCCCAAATATTTGAAGGTTAGAATTTTAGCCCAGCACATATGCTGTTGAGAGCACCAGCGCCAATACAACTTAGCAGCCAAGGCCTGCCCATTCAAATCAGCCCACCGTAAACCAAGACCCCCCTCTTGCTTTGGCCTACAAACAACATCCCACTTCACCAGACTCCATTTTCTATGAAGAATATTACCAGCCCACAGAAACTGACGAGACAATTTCTCGAAATCTCTAATAAAACTTGAAGGAGCAGAAAGAACAAAGCATTTATAAATAGGAAGAGCCTGGACCACCGACTTTAAAAGAGTCACTCTACCCGCTGAAGAAAGCCACCTGCAAGTCCAATGACTGACCAATCCTCGAAACTTATCAAGAGTCCCTTGCCAAAACCTTTTGGGGAGAGAGCGAACGGCAAGAGGGATTCCAAGATAGGAAAAAGGAAGCGAACCAATCTGAAACCGAAGGATACCAGCAATTCTCCTTTGAATACCTTTAGGAGTGTGGAAGAAATATATGAAGGACTTCCCCTCATTTATGCGCTGCCCAGAAGCCGCCAAGTAACTATCCAAGACACTGCACCAATTGAGAGCCTCCTCAACCTTAGCCCTGCCCATCAAAGCAGTATCATCTACAAATTGCAGATGAGACTGAGGGGGAATACCATCTCCCCAACTCCATCCCTGAAGCAAGCCACTAGCAACCTGAGCACGAATGAGTCTTCCCAGGCCTTCCGCAAGGAGGATGAATAAGTAAGGAGATAGGGGATCTCCTTGCCTAAGGCCTCTAGAAGCACCAAACAAACAAGTGGGCTCACCATTGATAAGCACCGAAAAGGAGGAGGAAGTGACACAACTCCTAACCCATTCAATCCAACCCTCAGCCAAGCCAAAAGCTCCAAGGATTTTAAATAGAAAACTCCATTTAACACGATCATAAGCTTTAGCCATGTCTAACTTGATAAACATAGATTTATCTTTTGAGGATTCCATAGAATGGATGGCCTCAACAGCAATAACTACCCCATCCATGATCTGTCTTCCAGCAACAAAACCCCCCTGCTCTTCAGAAATTAAGTCATCAAGCCAAGGCTTCAGCCTTTCTGCGATCAACTTAGTAATAATTTTATACACAACATTACATAGAGCTATAGGCCTAAACAAATCCAAGGAGTTAGCTCCCACCTTCTTAGGAATAAGAGCTAAAAATGTAGCATTTAGGGACTTCAACATTTGTTTATGCATAAAGGATTCTTGGACAACCTCTAAAAGGTCCAATTTAACCCCTTCCCAGAACTCCTGAAAAAATTCAATGGGGAATCCATCAGGCCCAGGAGCTTTACCTTTCTTCATCTGGAATACAACCTTCTCAAGCTCCGACAAGGTAATAGGAGCAAGCAATGATTCATTCATTTCATTGGTCACCAGCTTCGGGATACAATCTAAAATTTTAGCTTCATCCTCCTCCGCAGGAGGCGAATCCTCAGAGAAAAGGGTAGAGAAATATCGAATGCATTCAGCTGAAATAGAGGCTGAAGAGGACAAAGATTCCCCATTAGGCAACATAATAGAAGAAATAGCATTACCTTGTCTCCGATCCTTAACTGAGTTATGGAAGAAAGCAATGTTTCAATCCCCAGCCTGGAGCCATTCAATACGAGACTTTTGTTTCCAAAAAATCTCTTCTCTTAACTCCCATTCCTCAAGCTCTTTTGTTGCAGCAACCTCTAATAAACTCAGCTCCTCTGAGAGGCCTTGATCTCGAATTTTTCTGGTAATTAGGTCTAGATTATCTCGCGCCTTTTGCTTTTCCTGAAATAAGTTACCAAAATGCTGCCTATTCCATCTTTTCAATCTATATTTAACATACTGGAGCCTCTTAGAGAAAGAGTACATGGCAGTGCCATATGCTGGCTTCCCCTGATCCCACCAACTAGGGAGCAAAACATGAAGAGATTCATCCCTAAGCCACATGAGTTGGAACTTAAAGGTCTGTCTAGCACACCGTTGAGGCACATCAACTACTAGCTTAATAGGCCAATGATCAGAACCACGACCATCCAAAATTTCAGAGCTTATCAACCACCTGTCCCCCACCCAAAAACTAGACACCAAAAATCTATCAAGTCTTTCAGAAATAGAGGCATCACCAATTCTCCTATTATTCCAAGTAAAAAGACCATTGCCAGGTTTGATATCCACAAGATTCAAAGCAGAGATATTGTCCTGGAGCAATAATGCAGAAGCCTCCAACCTTGCAATACCACCTCGTTTTTCTGCAAGCTCTGTGATAGCATTAAAATCGCCTCCAATAATCCAAGGATGGTAGGGAAATAAGCTACGAACTAAACGAATGTTGGACCACAAAAGTTGCTTTCCTTGCAACTCCACAGGCGCATACACATTGGAGAAGAGAGCAATTTCCCCTGACATAAAACAAGAGGCCACCATGGAAAGGGGGGACCTGAAAGACACCCACCAAAGGGGGCAAATCTTACGCGGGTTCCATAAACATGCCACCCCGCCAGAAGACCCTTGAGCACCAATGCATTGGCATCCACCATTCCCCCATAACTTAGGAACTAGATCCATCATACCCTCCACAGAGAGCTTAGTCTCCTGCAAAAAAAGAACATAAGGCGAATGACACCTAATCAAATCCCGAACAACTTTTTGTCTAGGGCCACTGTTCAAGCCCCTAACATTCCAAGAGAGAACTATCATTTCGAGGGGCATGAAAAATGCGAATCCAGAGTCTTGACTAACCCTGACTCCACCAAAGTCTCCCCTATCAT
>VDFB02058242.1:84516819-84547382 GCA_007258455.2 Sequoia sempervirens
ACATGTCTAATCCATTATTAGAAGGTGTCACATCCTCCAACTTTTGCAAGTTGGCTCTTAATCCTCACTAGTCACCTAACTATCTTCTAATCATTGATTGGCTAATCTAATCAACCACTTTGGTCAACTCTCCCCATCCCCCAAAGAATTTTTAATTCCTCTCTCATCCCCCAAGGAATATTAAATTCCTTTCCTCTTTCCCAAGGAATTTTTAATTCCTTTTTGTCTTCCCAAGGTCCTCTCATGGAATTTTTAATTCTATTTACAATCCCCATGTCTTTCCCAATGGAATTTTAAATTCCATTTTATTCATCCAAGGTATCTAAGGAATATTTTATTTCTTTTATCATCCCCATGCACATTAAAAATAATTTCTTAATTCCTTTAGTCAACTCTCCATCTTAGCCCTTGATCTTTTGCCCTCTTTCAATCCCCACCATCCATTTCAATCTCCCTTGTTTAAATGACTAACGCTTAGCCATTTTGAAAGGCTAGCCTTATTCACACATTCTCAAGCATTCAACCAAATTCTCTAGTAGCCCTAATCATTCTCAAGCTTTCACACCATCTCTCAAGCTACCATCTTTCATCCCTAGCCAAAATCATCCATCCTTGCATCCAAATCAAGCTACAACAAGTTTCTATGCTACCGAAATCAATCTAGGAGCATAAAAATCAAGCTATCAACAAGGCCAACCAACCAATCAACTTGGGAAAGGTAAATAACTTGTTTTTGTCTTATTTTGTTCAAATTTAACTCAACTAATCTTGAGGTTTTGTTTTTTTATTTTCTTCCTTTGCATTTCATTCGTTTTTTATTATTTTAGGTTAGAAAAGGGTATGTGTAGGATCATCATGGAAAAAATAGGCCCTTAAGTGGCAAAAAAATTAGAAAAATCAAAGTTAGGCAACTTAACATAAAAATTTGAATAAGTTATCTATATTATTTCAAAAATATGTAAGAATAGAATTTATAGAAAATTGAATGTAGTTTCTAAACTAATAGGTTTATTTAAAAAAGGAAAATCTATTTATGAAAAATTGAAATTTCAATGCAGTAGGGTACCTCTAAATTCTCGCAAAAATATAGGGTGTCCACCGACCAATCTCAACCACAATAAAATGATAATATTTTTGGCAAGATTTTAGGTGCCAAGTAGAGGAATCTATATCTCTGGATGTGATGCATCTTTCTTTGTACTTTTCCAAGTAAATAATTAATTATGAATTATTTTAAATTTGTAAATATAAAATTTTGTATGTTCTACCCCTACACTTATAAATGTAAATTCATGAAAATCATTTTTCTATTAATCCTATAGTATGTGAAGTCGCTACATATTTTTGATTCAAAATGTGATATCATTTGAAAGATATAGATGTTTCTTTTTCAATCAACCTATCAATCAAGACTTGAAGCACTCAAATAGGAAATGAATAATAATAATTCTATTAAATTCAGTGCAGCTATAATTTATATTGTGGAAAGTTGACCTCTTTTAAAAACCCTTTTTCGTTTCATCAATTTTGGGTAAAAAAAAACGTCAACCACATACCCATTATATTGCCATTTTTTGGCCCATCAGGATCTTGCACATACCAAAAACATGCTGCACACATTTCTAGCATGCTCAATGGGACCCACAAATGGGTCTATTCTTTCACATGCTCTATTGTTTCAAATTTTGCTACTAAAATAGGCAATTCTACAACAACAAGGGTGATTTTTCTATCAAAATAGGTGAGCTAGCCTTAAACAAAGGTGAATTTGCATCTCCAAATTCACCCATCTATCAAATAGGGGAAAATTTGCTCCCTATTTTTCAAATAGGAAATTTTGCTCCTGAAACAAGTGAGTCTACCCCTGAAACAGGTGATTCTACTCCTAAAACAAGTGATCCTACCCTTGAAATAGGTGATTCTGCCCTTGGAATAGGTGATTCTACTCCTGAAACATGTGAGTTTGTTGCTAACAGAGGTGATTCTACTCCTAAAACAAGCAATTCCACTTCAAACAGAGGTGATTATGAGGTAAAACAAAGGCTAAATTTTCAATTTTAGTGTTTGTTTCTTGTCATTTTTAGGTACTGACCCCCTAACTTGGCTATTTGTGAGTGTATCTGACTTTTTGCTAACATTTATGTAGTTTTTTTTTGTTCATCCAAGACCGAAGGTTCCAACTACTAAAATTTTCTTGCAGAACAATTGGTCTGAGCATAGTTAGTTTAGTTTTCTTTTTTTTTTACATTAGATAAACACATGTAGAACTAATTAGAGAGTCAAATCTACTTGTTTTTTGTGTTTGTTAAGTGGGTTGTTGATGTATCCAATCACCTTGTGCCATTTGGAGATCTTGGGTGACAAGAAATTGTAGTCCACTTTAGTCCATTTGTGTTACCTAGGAGATATTAGTACTTCTAAGCTCTCCCCTTACACTTTGTGGGAGCCTAGAGACCAGCCAAAAATGTCTAGTGTTTTCTTTTAGAGGGACCTAATTGAGGATTTTATCACCCCAAGGGATGATCCCAACCACGTGTACTAGCGGGGTATATAAAGGGGGAGAGCCAAAGCTATACCCCAATCTAGTTACATTGTGTCTGGCGGAGCGTCGAAGCTAGGGTGATACCTAGATAAGACATGAAGAGTTGGTCCAAGTTTCCAGTACCTTGTTGGGGCTCTCGACTCATGCTTGTGATGGGCTGGTGTTCACGATTTTTCCTCATGTAATATGCATATATCGAGGACTCCCTGGATCACCTTGTTCAGCCTAGATAAAGGACCATGTTGACCATACTCTTTCTCACTAATTTTAGGATTGTGTTGCTTGAACTGTCTTCTTTGTGTGAAACCAATGCATTTCTTTTTGGTTGAGCCAACCTTACCTTTTGTTTGTTGCTTTTTGTGATGTTATCCTTTGCCATAGTTATCTATTTTTCATCTAGTCTAATCCAGATTTGTCGTTTGAGTAAATTTTCTGTTGTCAGGGGCGAATTTTCTTCTGTTTGGGGTGAACATGTTGTCCATAGAGGTGATCCCATCTTTTGTTTGAGTCTTTTCTTAGTTTTTCAATGTTTTGGGTGAATCTACTCCATGTTTGGGTGAATCTTCTCCCTATTTGGGTGAATGTGTTCCCTTTTTAGGCGAATCTACTAGCTATTTTGGTGAGTCTATTAGTGTTTTGGGTGAATCTGCTCCCTGTTTGGGAAAATTTTCTCCCTGTTTGGGCGAGCTTGCGACCTTTTTAGGTGAATCTACTCCCTGTTTGGGTGAATTTGCTACCAATTTGGACAAATCTGATCCTTTTTTGGGTGAAGCTTCTCACTAATACATTTGACTGCAAAATCTGACGAAACTGTCCGACGAAATATGTAAATTCAATGTTCGTCAGGTGCTTGTAAAATTTGATGTGTAATTTTCAATTTTTTGAAAGTTTATCCCTGACATTCATCGAAATTTTGATGAACCTGGGGTTTGTCAAAATGCCGGCTATCATTTTCGTCAAATTTTTGACAAACATGAAAAATAGAAAAAAATCAAATTGTGGCCGACATAAAGAAAAGTGAGTTTGCACCTGATTTATTGCGATAGTGTTTTGCTCTACTTGAGATAGTTTGTGGAGAACTAAGGACGATTTTCTTGGGAAAAATCAGAAAAAGTTCAAGAAGATATTGCCGGGTTGAGTGTAGTCATTGTCTTTTTGCAGAATTTAGTTGTGAAGTCAGATTTGTAGTTCCAAGTTTGAAAATCATATTTTAAAGCAACATCTCATCAGATTTCATTTTTAGAGGTTAAGGGTTTTGAGAATTTCATGTCCAAATTTTGTTGTGTGGAATCACCATAAGATCACAACCAAGGAACAGATTCTTGTGACTATAATTATGTGATCCATAACTCTATTGGTGATGTGGCATAGTTGTGCTATAAAAAATACAAGATGCATTCATGTGTGACCCAAATTTAATGTGGCTATGTTGTGATAGAAATGGAGGCACTCATATAATGTAGTTAATTCAGGTTGTATAATGTAGGTGTCAATCATTATTGGGTGCATTCAGGTTGTCTCAAGTTTAACAGGTTAGGATGTAATTATAGCATGATCGAAGAGTGATTACCTCTTGCTGCAATAAAGAGCCTATAACTCTGGTTGATATGTAGAGTGGTTGTGTTATATCAATTATGTAGTGCATTCAAGCACAACCCATGTTTAATGGGCTATTCTAGAGAGTGATCAAGATTTTCTAAACCTTATGAATGTTACTTGACATATATTTGCATAATCTCAAATTCCTTCAAAGGATTTTGAAGTATCAATGTATCCTATATAGGGTTTAGAATGATTTCTTTTAACTAAAAAAATAAATAAATGATGTATTTCCTTGTAATTAAATAATATGGAGATCTCCTAAATCTGCCCCAGCACACTATCCTCTTTGACACTATATTCATTACTCCAACTACTAGGGTTTTGCATGTGACATCTTTAATATCTTCATGACTGTGGCTTTTAAATAGATCTCAGTCTTTGCTTTAATCATTTTCATGGTAACCCTTGAGTTCCATAATCCACCTTCAATCTCTTCTAAGAATGTTGTCTTAAGCTAGACTACATAGTATGCATATAAAGCAAGTCCTTCATACCTGCCATTGTTCCAAATCACCACTCACTGCCTTTGCTTAAAATTTTACCTCCATAAGCACAATAGCATGTTTTAAAATCATGGTTTTCAGTGATTAACCATTAAGGTCACCACTTTCATCATGAAGATACAATGAGATTTTTGTCTTCAAACTCAAGGCATTATGCAAGATAACATTGTGAATTGTTTGTTGTGTACGATTTAATTTTCTTGCACATTTAATGCTTTGCTAACTTCCTTTAAGATTGGGTATTGCACCCTCAGCTGCAATCTCAAACAGCTCACTCACTATCACTTGAAGATTCCTTTCATGAGCATCCTTCTATAAAATCAAACTATGCCCTATAGATTTCCTACTTACTACAAGGGACTCATTGTTTCATGGTATTGTAGTTCTTAAGATCCTTCAACCTTATTGACACTACTTCATAGTCCACAAAGTATTATTCATTATTCTCTCATCTTTGATGAGTCTCAAAACACTGCTCAAACATGCAATCCACTACCTCCATTATACATTAATGGCTAAGAAGAAACATTGAACCTATGATTACCACTGTTACTTCATTTGGACAGTCATTCCTTGATTGCATTTGCCTTGTTAACACTACCAAAACCATTTGAAAAACCCTTTAGGTCAACAAGGGGGTAAGGAAACTCACTGTTAAAATCTCCACTTTACTATGCAAGGTTTGAGCTTTATTATCTTGTCACTGCTCAACCTCTTTTTGACTATCACATCTCAAGTGACTATCATTCTTCTTACTGTAGATTGCATTTACAAATGTCACTAAGCTACATAGTGTGATTGTTATTGGCTACAATCTTTAGATTTCAAGATTTTGTTATTACCTACAATGTCTCAATCTTTCTGGTATTGCAACCTCACTAATCCACTATAGTTATTGTTTGTTTCTATGGAGGCCTAGGGTTTGTACCTTAATCATGCTCTTACCAATGCTTCTGTTGTTTTTTATTAGGGTTCTCTCAATGTTGAGAGCCCTAGGGATAAGTTCATCATAAGATGTGACACATTGCATCTTTAACTAAAAGGACAAATCCATATTGACATTAGCAATGATGATTCTGACTTGTTGCTCCTTAGGAGTGGGTCACTTGCTCTTACTAGCTCACTACCTCCATTATTGTAGGAATTTTGTGAGCAAGTTCAATATTCTGATTTTAGGAGTCTTAACAGTTGGAAATCATAGTAAAATCATAATTTAATAAGTTTTAGAATTAGCATTTTAAAGTGTTTTTTGGGGTCATTAACTTCAAACTATCTTCTCTTTAGCAAGGGTGGTTGCATGCCAAAATTTTTTGGTGTAAAATATCAGAATTATTCAATTATGTTACCTGTCTATGAATAAAAATTATTGGAGTGTGAGTTTGATATTTTTTGAAGATCTAAATAGTCAAGCTTGGTAAAGAAAAATCATGTCAGATAATATTAGTCCAAAACAAAATGAAGAGACATTTGATAGATTGTGGGCTAGATTGAAAAGGAAGGGTGATGGGAAATGTTATTGTCCCTGCAATAATTGCAAGGGCTTAAAGATTAGACAAATTTTAATCACAACAGCTGAGAAACATTGTAGGAAGCATGGTCGCGTTGAAAGGGGGCATGATTATCATCCTTTGGTAAGTTGTTCATTATATGTGTTTATATTGATTGAATTTGTAAATGTTTATATTGTTTTAACATTTTATATATATATATATATAAATAATCACTTGATCATGATCATGGTTTATTTGTGTCAATCATTATTATAAAGGTTGGGTGCCCTAAGGTAGATGAAATGGATTATCATGACCCGGAGAATGTGGTTTTGCAAGCGGACGAATATGGAGCTGTGAATATCGAAGATGAAATTAATGATCCTATGGAAGAAGATTATCATGAGCCAGAAAACATAGTTGAAGATGATGGTACGAATACATTGATCCATGACACATTTAGTAGCAGAGCTGATCATGATGATCAAGATGATTTTGTTGATGTTCATGATTTATCTGTACTTGAGAAGGCATACGAGCCCCTTTATGAAGGCTCCAAAACAACTCTTCTCTCTACTGTATTGTTGTTGTTGAACTTGAAAGTTATGAATGATTTATCAAACATAGCAATCTCACGGATGTTAAGGTATGTCATATATGTCATCTTTTTTCATCTATTTTAATTGTTGTTAGTTCATCACTAGTAAATAAAGGATGAAATATGTACTATTAATATTCTTTATATGAACAAATTATTTTTTGTTGTAGATTGATTGGTGAATTTTTGTTACCACCATCAAATATTTACCTCGCTCATATTGAGATTTATGTGCCATTATGAAAGATATCGGAATGGAGTATCAAGCAATAGATGCATGTCCCAATGATCTTATTATATATCATAAACAACAGGAATTTGTAACAGAATGCCCAGAATGTCATATCAGTTGATATCGAACAAATCAACTAACAAAAAAGGTTTCTCGCAAGGTTCTTCATTATATTCCCATTATTCCACGTATGCAATGATTATTTAGGTGTGAAAGCTTAGCACAATTTATGGATTACCATGCATGGAATAGAAGGGAGACATTCTTCAAATCCTGCAAATGGTTCTACATTTAGGGACATGGAGGAAAAATGGCCACACTTTAAAGAAGAACCTCGTAATCTCAGGCTTTCATTGGGTGCGGACGGTGTCAATCCATTTGGAGAGCTGAGATCTATTTACTCAGTGTAGCCTGTTTTTGTTATCAACAATAACATTCCTCCATGGATGTCAATAAAGAGGGAGCACATAATGTTGTTAATGATTGTTCTAGGTATTTGTTTACATCAATTTTCTTTAACGTAGGAGCATCTCATTTGTCTTATTTTTTGCATAATGACTTATATTTTTTTCATTCAATAGTCATGTACATTAATTTATATATATTGCAATAAAATGGTTATAATAATTATGTAATGTTTATGTTCATTCAACTAGGTAAGGACGAAGTTAAAGATATGAATGTATATATCGAGCCTCTTATCGACGAGTTACTAAATTTATGGAATGGTGTCACTATGTATGATATCCCAGACAATAGGACAAAGACAGTTTCAATTCATGCAATGCTTGTATGGACAATTCATGATGCCCCAGGGCTAACACATTTTGTGGTATGTTATAACGTTCGACTGCACTTTAACAATATTTAATTTGATGAAGTAGATATCATGCATGTTTTTAAAATTATCTATTCATTATATATAATTAAAAAAATTGACATATTTAATCCAATTATATATCATCTTGCAGGTCTTCAAACAAAGGGAAAATTTGCATGTCCAATTTGTGGTTCAAAGATGAAATCTCATTGTTCAACAAGTTTAGGAAAGCAGGTGTTTGATGAGTATAGGCACTTCCTCCATAGAAATCATAAGTATCGAACTACTGAAAAACATCTTTTCAATGGGAAAGAGGAGACTACATCAAAACCACGAAGAATGTCACCTCACCTATGGAAGTTGAAATATAATAGAATTAATCGTCAAGGTTATACATCAGATCAAATTGTTTATCTATCATATATGATATGTTTTGAATTTATATTTTTATATTGTGTTGTGTTTACTCATGTTGTAATTGTCAATGATTGTCATTGTTAATTTGTTTAACTTGTATGCTTCATGAAGGTCGTCAAGGCATTAATGGTCGGCTTCCACAGGGACTGAAAAGTTATCCCAAAAAATTTAGTAGGTTGCCCTACTATGAGCAGCTACAAATTGTGAATTTGTTTGATACAATGCATATTGGAAAGAATATAACAAAAACGTTATGGAAAATATTGGATGGAAGGAATGACAAAGAAAAAATTGTCAAAATTTGTACTGACATTCAGGAAGCCAATCATACAATGAAAAATGTCATTCAATTAAATAGCGATGGAGACCAAATTAATATAAGTGCCCTTCCTTGGTTATTAATAGAGTAGCAAAGCAATGCTATAAAAGAAGTAATACAAAAAATTCGATTTCCCACAGGATTTGCTGCGAACATAAACAATATAATAACAAAGAAAGGTGAATTTGGGTCAGGGATGAAAACGCATGATTAGCATACCTTCATTAAGGTAATTATTCTGGTATATTATATACACTTGTATAATGCATGTACTTTTCAGTGTATTGTGTTTACTACTTTTGGAAAAATAATGAAAAGATCATTTTATAATTGTTGCAGTACGTTCTACCTCTATCTCTCCTAGACAACTTTGACAACAATGTCAAGCAAGTTATATATAATCTTGGAAAATATATGAGGTAAGTAGCGAGATTTGTTCAATTCACTGTATACATCTTATAATTTCTATTTGTTTTACTTGTTATATAATATACTATATATTTTTGTTAAATCTCGTTAATATATTTGCCTTGAATCACTTGTAGATGGCTATCATCTAAAGAAATCCATAAAGAAGATATAAATTATTGGAAGAGAAAAATTCCTCATCTAATGTGTGAAATGAAAAAGTGTCTACCTTCAACATTTTTCAATGCACAAGAACACTACCTCATACACCAAGTTGAGGAGATTGAATTGTGTGGACCTGTACACACAAGGTCAATGTGGATGGTTGAGAGGCACTTGAAATTTTTGAAGGCTTTGGTTAGACAAAGAGCACATTGTAAGGGTTCTATGGTGGAGGGATATATGGTATACCAGATCATGGTGTACATTAGTGAATATCTTCCTAAGTTTGCAGCAAAGATCCATGTAGATCGCATTTGGGATCCCAACTCCATTAACAAATTCGAAGGGGAGTACCTGTTGGGGAAAGTGAGATTGAGGAAAGTGAGAGGTAATTATAAGATGGTCATGGAGATTAATTGGAATACATTTTACATATGGTTTTTATGTATATTGTGCTTATTTAATTTTTAATCTTCAATATACATCAATTATAAATTAAGGTCGTATACTGCGGTATTTAACTAATTATACGTCATTTGTGAATTTCAATTTTTTTTGGTATAGCTGGTTGAGAGTAGGATGCACTACATTTGCACGTCGCCAACAATCTTGATTGGATGATGGTATAGATTGAACGATGTCAACAATTTGGTCGTGCATTAACATAGGAAGGTGTGGCTTCATTGGTTAAAGAAGCTCATCATAATGGAGATTCCAATGTTACACAAAGGGAAATTGATTTAGCATATGGTTTAAGAGATAAATAGGTACGTATAAATATATTAATCACCCATATTATTTAATTATTTTCAAGTATATTGATGTATATATATGTTGAGATTTTCTTTTTGCATACATTTGGCCAAGAATAAATATGTTTATCAATTGTCGATATTGCAATAATTTTTACATTTTTGAAATATTGCAGGTGAAACACCACAAGGCTATGTGGTGCAGTGATCATAAATTTTGAATCAAAATGTTGGATGACATGAAGAAAAATTGTGATTCTGGTATAACTATAGTTTTTCAGGTGACTAATGTTTCATCTAGAAGTGACATACATCCAGAAGTCTCAGAAAATCAATAGTATGGGATTTTGGATGATATACTTGAGTGTGACTTTAAGTCCTTCAATTAATTTTGTTTGTCATCCTATGGTACAGGCTACGATTGAATGAAAATGATCCTGAGAGAATTGTTATTGAACATGATAATGAATTTACCATGGTTAATACAAGGTTGATCAAGTGAGTTGGAAATGAGCCCTATGTTCTTCTAAGCCAATGTGAGTAGGTATTTTACTCAGAGGTTCTAGGTAAACTAGGTTGGTCATTTGATGTTAGACATGATCCAAGAGGAAGGCCGGTAAAGTATAATGTGGTCAAAGAAGAAGATACCGAAGAACTAGAAGATGATGTAGATGATGATCAGGATCAACAGTTAGTTGATGATGTCCCTAACGAAGATATCAAAGAGGAGGAACTAGATCATGATGATGTAGGAGTTAATGTTCATGAAGATGATATCCGTGTGGATGATGACATTATCGAAACTGATATCGATGATGATGATGATGATGATATGACCAATCCTTACAATGTCGAATCTGGATTGGATGATACAGACAAAGAGTTGGATGAAGAAGAAGATCAATGACATTGAAATGTATAAGTTATGCGATTATGTTATCTATTTGATATTAATTTCTTGAAAAAATTAAATTTGACTTATGTAAGAACATAATTAATTCATGATGTTTTTAATTTTTATGCCATTACATAATTAATTTAATGATGTACTTTTTAATGTTTGAAAGGCAAAAAATTAAAACATTTCAATAGTGATGTTAACAGCCTTGAAATTAGTGTGTTTTATGTTTCATGTGATCATAAAAGATTAAAAAGTCAGTTGTAGAGGTGGTTGTTCAATGGTTGACGTGTATGTTGGTTCTTTTTACAATGTAACTAGGTTTGTCTTCTAATCTACCTATGGAGTTTCCAATTCTAATCGAAGGCAGCTCGAAGGACTAGGACCAACTGACGAGGACTTTAAAAGCCTCCTACACTTTGGGCTCTACAAGACCCGAGGGGTGATCCCTTAATGTGTTTACAACCTCTGCACCATTATTATAAACAACATTAACAATAGTAGATGATCTCACTTAATAGCTCAACACGATAAGATAATATCAACTAGAATTGGTTGTTCATAGACAATATCAACTATCTAGAGCGTGAGATAACTAAACACAATCCATTGTATAAGATAGTCAATGATTTGCAATTTGTAGCAAGCTCTAGGCAAAGACAAACAAATACTGAACTACATTAATAATTACAACTTAGATCAGTGCCATATATCCATTGCAGGAGTCAAATTCATAAGCATCTAGAGGTTTATAATAGATTTAATACATCACATATAAGATCCCTGACAATATTGCATTACAATTTCATCAGTATGCATTCTAACCAGGACTACTTATGAAATCCTTATACAACACATATCCGCCTATAATCCCATTCAAGCATTTTGATTAATTCCTTGAATTAAAGCTAAAATAGAATCATACACACCACAACAGTGAGATGGATAAAACAACCCTTAGTTATTTCATTCAAAATTCAGATATGCATGTACAATGGAGAGACATGAGCTCGAATTTTCATTTCAACTCAAATGCTAGTACTGGTATACAACATTAAATCTCTATGAACTCAAAACCTAAATTGCATTTCTCTAAAACCATTGGACTTTACAATTTGCTCTGCAACTTCACCTAGACTCGACAAAAATTATCTAACTTGCTAACCCATACTTCTGGCCTTGAAATCCTTCTTATAGAAAATGAAGGAGCAAACAAGCACCGAGCCAAAAAGTACACCTGTCACCAGTCAATTGGAGCACCTGGTGATGTTCCAAAATTTGTTACAATAGCCATCACCTTGAAAAATATTCTTGTTCATCATATCAGCTAAGGAATGTTGATGCAAATAACCACAAGAAAACCGCACTGAGAAAGTCGTCAACACAAAACTAGAACCGTTGCAACCGCAACATCTGATCTGCCACCTGTTAGTAGTTCACTCCTTTTACTCCTCCTCAGTCAAATATTTAGTTACCCAATTCTGGTACTCATCATCATTCGGCCAGTCAAAATTAATTACCTCATCCACCTTGGTATTATAAGGTGTTTATTTTACCGCTACCTAATTCGCATCCCTTTCAAAAGATTTCAAAAATGAGCTGGTACTAATGATTTTGTCCATACAACTCACCAAAAAATCATAGTCTAAGTCATCACAAATTGAATTGATTTGATCATTGATGGCCTCACTTGCTTGAGCCTACCATTGTTGAAGTGACCTGGTTTTCCCTGCTCATCAATTATATCAGGTAACAATGTGTTACCCCAATCATTGAAATTCTTCACCAGCTCCCTAATCTTCCTACTCAAGTCATCTGGTAAGATCTGAAAACCTTGCAGTGATTTTACTAACACATGAGTAGGCTTTAATGATTGGGGCCTATTATTTATATCAAACCTTGAGGCCTTATACATGATATCTAGATCACTGGCCCTATGGATCCAATTTTCAATTATTGGTATCGCTACTTCCTGATCCCTATCAGTATTCTTTATTGCTGCTAACAACAAATAATATAAAGAATGTATAGATAGCAATTTGCTATCAACCTTTTCATTTAAATGCCTCAAAACAGTAGTAACAATTTCCTTTTGCTTTAAGAGAGATCCCTCCTCACTTTTGTTTAATGATGCCTATAATTTATCAATTTTTTGCAAGAGCTACTTCTTTGTAGGATCGACAGAGCACTCTATTTATTCTTCAACTTCCTGTAAAGAAAGGGTGAGGATAGGATTTTGACTGGGAGATCCTGGTGTGGAAACAATTAGAGAAGTAGGAGGCACTAACCCTACTGTGGAAGGTAATGTACTAGTTCCTAGAGCACTTAATGTCTCCCCAATCTGCTTATACCTAAACCTCTCCACTTTAGTTTGCAACTCAACATTTTTTTGTTGCATTTTGCTGTACTCCTTAATCAAAAGGTTATATTTTTTCATTAAGCTCTTCCTTTCAGCTTCATCCCTTTTAGCAGTCTTTTGGGTCAGTTTGGCCACATTCACAGTCAAATTAGTGGCCTCAATGGTAATCATTAAAGAAATCATTAAAGAAATTATCAAAATGCATCCAGCCTCCCTTTGAAAATACAAAATTAGACACCACTATATAATTTGGGAAAAATGTTCCCTTACCCCTTCCAGTGAGGTTGTCCTCATAAATACAACCTATCTGCCACATAACTTTTGCAAATCTCACTCTTGGTTGCACATTGTATGGTAGTATATGAGGGGCTCCCTAAAAACCATATGAAATTTTGAACCTCCTGCCTTGGCCAAATGAGGTGGAAGCAACCTTGCTCTAAAAAAATATTTTAGCTTTGCATACTCTTGCTTCATTTCCTCAAGGTTGATAGGAACCAAGTATTCACTCGGTTCACTCAAGTCAAAAATATGTTGGACCTCTTCTTTGTTAATGCTCAATAGAACCTTTCCATCATTGTCCCTGATTATTCGTGTAACAGGGTCATATCTTGCAGCCACTGTCCCAAGCAGGTCTACATCAGGGAATACATTTGGTACCACCAGCTTCCCCATATCATACATCCATCTATTTGAAAAAGGGTGAGAAAAATTCCTCTGTCTGTACCACAATCTAAACAATTCCAAGCCAGTGAGGGGAACCCTAGCATCAGCAATGTTGGAGAAATTATACACTAACCCTTCCCCCAGAATTTTCCCTCGCATTAGGACCAATTCCTTCCTCCTATCATTCATTGACAAGGGGAATTAATCCAGGAAATCATCATACAAGTTTCGTTTCAAATATTCAGTCTGGCTAGAATGTTGCTTAGGCGGTGCCATCTTGGACAAAATAGGGCTTCTTTACAACGTTATAATTCAGATAGCTAGGACTAACCAGAGATAGAAAATTACAGGAAAAAACACTACAATTTCTCACAACTATAATTAAACTATAGCCCTAACACATTCATCAACAAGCTCACAACACATCCAACTAATCCTTTCCCAAATTCAAATGCAAAATGACTGGGAGGCACATAAAATAAACTCACGGCTTTGTTCGTAGAACTCCCAAATTCTAGCTGCAGAAATTCACAATTCTACCTTTGGCTCTGAAACTACTCTGTGAAATAGTTGGATGCTTTGTGATATAGAACAAGCAGGAAAATTGATTTTATTGTCGATCAAATTATGCCAGCAAGTGTCTCATCCACCATTAAAGCTCAATTTCGTGCTGCATGAACGACTCCAACCATATTTGATGCAAATTTAAATTCGAGCCGTCGTTTCTTCATCTTGATCAAATCATCGACGACCACCTTCAAAACAAGTTGACACAATTGCCAACACGGCGATAAGGGGCCCACCTTACCATACACTATGAAGGAAGTCCATGTGGCGGTTGCCCGCTATATCGCAATCCTCAAACTTATGATCGTGCGATGGTGGGCAACCATTGATCCTGAGCATCAATGATCTTGTTCCTTTAACATAGTCGCCAGCCATGTCATTAACCTTCGAGTAGCTTTTCTAGTGAGATTATAATATATCTGTCGATTTAGAACATGTGCATCTCGAGAACACTTTAGTAATCCACCCCTTAATACATTTAAAGCCGGCTAGTGTTTCCTTTACTCTTTAGGCTTCATCGGATGAGACATGTGGCGCTCGCCCATGATTTCGCAATCAACCCAAGCACCATCACGGGATGGTGGAGAATGGCTCAGATAAAATGGCAGTTGGTCAGCAATAGCGCAAATTTTATCCCCCAGATAGGACATGTGGCGCCCACCCGTGATTTTGCGATCCTTCAATTCCCGATCACGGGATGGCGGGCACCGTTGATATCTGCAGGAAATAGATCAACGACAACACTAAATCAACCCTTGCAAAATAAAAATTCATTAAAAGGAGAAGTGGGAATTACTATACGGATGACAAACAACATAAGTTGTTTTTTAAAAGATGAAACACGGGGCCAATCGAGACTTAGGAAATAAAACCCTGTGGAGGAAATAAAGTATTAAAATCAAAGTTGGGTTTTAATTTTAATCTGGTGACATAAGCCCAAGCCATTAACCCTAGTGGTCATGTCACTGATGGCTTAGCCAAAGCCTTTCATTAAATACTAACTATGCAATGTGTAGCTTTTCCAGATTCGAAGATATGGGAGAAGATATCAATCGTACCTCGCCAACTCACAGACCTAAGGTGTCGTCATGTTATTTGGCACGAGGTTAGCAAAAGGCAGATGTGTTTTCTGTATGGAATGTGGGGCCCAATCTCCACTATTGAGCTCATAACCCGTGGTTTTAGATCGACAACCAAGATCAAAAGCTAATGTAAATCTATGTTGTTCCCTACTAGTTTGCAAGAGGAAGATGAAGGTTGGTTAAAAGCTGCGAGGTCAACGAGGTTGCGATGCATAGCTCCAGCCGTTCAGTTTGCAAAGTGCATAGGACTTGCCGACATGGTAGTTGGTTTCCGAGATGGATTAATGTTATTGGTCATGAGGAAGGTGAACGATGCTTCATTGGATGTCAAACCGAGTTAGCCCGAGATAAACTATTTGATCTGCCAACTCTTCAGGAGATCAACATGCAGTATTCAAAGTTGGAAAATGGCACATGGTGGTCATTTTATCATACAAATGGTGAAGCATTAATGAATTATTCCTTGCTTGTGTAGGTCACGTCGATCTCAATCTGTGTGAAGATGTTGTTGTTGGCAATCATGAAGGGTGATCTTTGGATTCTCAAGCAGCTCTAGTTAAACGGTGATAGTACATACGCCACCAAATTGCCATGTTTGCACATGCATTTTTACTAAGCATTGATGAAGGTTTCCATTACCTCACACAATAAATACAAGAGGAATTAACTGCTAATAGTCTCATTCTTGTAGCAGTTAGAGCACTTTGTGGGCTGAGTCTAATCAAGTTTGAGTGCTTTTCTGAGAAGAGAAAATGAGTAAGTCGGTAAGGAGGTCTATTCATTTGAGCTCACAAAAGCTTGGTCCTGCTATTTAGGAAGTTGCTTTGGTTGAAAAGCCTAGGCTTGTGCCCACTAGATGCAGTAGAAGGTTGTAATTCTAGGACGTTGTTTCTCAACTGGTAGATGAAAAAGGCAAGCAGTTGGTGGTGTGCTCTATTACTAGTGTCGGTAGGAAAATAAGGTATGGGCATGGGTCCTCTGGATGCCAACACTCGCCCATTGACCTTATGAGCAACACTTCTGATGATGTAATCGAGACCGACTCTGACTACTATTAGTATTTACCTCACTTCAATCACGGTCTTCCCTCTAATAAGGAAGTGATAAATGTGGTGCCATTGGCTATTAAAACCACAGGCGGATGGACTAGAACCATATTGGGAAAGGAAAAGAAAGAAGAGGAGGCCGAGGGTCTACCGTATTGGGCAACAACTAGAAGCAAACGTGTATACTGGGGTCTGAGTGTTGGTAAGGGTAGGGTGGCAGGTAAATAAGAATTTGTTGTGGTGCCTTCGTGGCAATTTGGTTTCCTGGTTTTTTTGCGTGGATAGAAACAAGGGGATTTTGATGACAATTTGTGTTCCCTTTTCTTTTAGCTTTCCCCAGTTCGTGCGCCACTATGTTTTGTAGATTCAACATGTGGGAATTTTTGAAATGAAAGTCAAATGCAATGGATATTTTTTTCAAATGAAAATTTGTGGTGAAATTACATTTGAACCTGAAGCTTGTTGATCCCTTGTCATATAAAAGGGAATTCAAGGCTCATTTGTAGGGAGAGAACTGATGAAAGCTCTAGCTAGGTTTTGAGTTGAATATATGGGTAGAAAGATATATGTCCTCTGATGAGGAAGTGATATCTATGGTACCATTGGTTGTTAAAACCCCAAGCAGACGGAATAAAATAGATAGCTTGTTTTGAGTTTTGGATGAATATATGCAAATTATCTTAAATTGTATACAGATATGACTTATAAACATGAATAAAAGTATAATTATAATATATTTCCTCTCCTTATGTGGATTTGAGTGAATTTTGAATGAAATGTTAATGATGTTGTCATTCTTCTTTTGAGAATTTGTTCAATTGTGTGTCTATGTTTTTGCTTTGATTCAAGAAAATCAATTAAATGCTTAAATAGTGTCATAAGTTTACAATTATTTACAAAGGATTTGATAAGTAGTAATATATCAGAGAATTGAGCTCCATAATGCAAGGTATTATATGAGTAGTCCATTCTATTAAATTATTGGGTCATTTATGCTAACGGTAAACGGGTAACTAAATATTTAACTGACGAAGAATAAAAGAATAATATGTAAATGGGTCACTCACTCACTCCCTCTATCTCTCTCCCCTTAACCCTTAAACTCTAAACCCTTAGTATTAGGTGTGTATCAAAACATTATAAAAGTATAAATTTTTGGAGTTCTATTAGGAATTGAATAAGAAATGACGATGAATGGGAAAATCTAAGGCACTTTAATATTTTCAACTAAAAAGTTAGAATTCAATTAGGATTAGTGTTCACTTAGGGTTAGGTTTAGGGTTCAATGAATGTTCAATTTGGGTTAGGATTGAGGATGAGGTTGGGGTTTAATTAAGGTTATGAATTCAATAAGAGTTCAAATAGGGTCAAGGTTAAGGTTAGGGTTGGGGTTAAGGTTCAATTAGGATAAGAATTAGTGTTAGGGTTAGGATTAGAGTTCAACTATAGTTCAAAGTTAGGGTTATGGTACAATTAGGACTATTGTTCAATAAATGTTCAATTAGGGTTAATACTTAATTAAGGTTAGTTTTAAAGTTCAATTAGGGTTTGGGTTAGGGTTGGGATTATGAATCAAGTAGGTTTGGGTTAGGGTTTGATTAGAGTTAGGTTTAGGGTTTAGTTAGAGTTAGGGTTAGGGTTAGGGGTAGAATTCAATTATGCTTAGTGGTCAATTACAATTAGATTTAGTGTTCAATTAGGGTAAGGGTTAGAGTCCAAATAGGGTTAGGGTTTAACTAGGGTTAGGATTTAAAAGTATGATGAATTAAGAGTATGATTTAAAATATTTTAATTCAAATAACATAAATGATAAATTGAAGTGGGAAAACTTGAATATTATTTTAAAATTTTGAGGTTTCATATTTATGTGTGAGATTGATCTAATATTCCAGAAAATGAATGTTAAAATATCATGAAAAAAATAGGCATAGAATGAATGTAGAAGTAAAATTATATTTGCCTATATTCATAAAAGAAGATCTAATAAAAAAAAAATATATGTGTTACATATTTTTCGCCTCAGCTCAAATGGAGGAGCTGGCTGATTGTTATTTAACATTAAGTGGAATTGTAGTGTCATGTTCGAATGCTATTTTCCATTATTATCTTTATGCATCAAGCAATAGTTATACATTTTAAAGAAAGATAGAGTTTCAGAGTGCCATTCAGATGTTGCAGATTTAAAAGAAATACAGAAATGAGTACATGAGCAAAATAGCATTTTAGATGCTTTTATTCATTTCGAAAAGAACTCATATTTTTACAAGGCTTCATTTGATTCCATAATCAGAATAGTATTACAACATTGCATGAAATGCATTTTCTTTTCGATTGAAAAGTAGAATTGAAATCAAAGATTCACACAAGCCGTGGATATAACTGTTACAATGCATTTCTAACAGCACAATGCACTACTAAAGATGCAAAAAGAAAACATGTAAGTGATAGATAATCATCATTGCCTAATTATCAATGTTCGATGCTAAATGGTGCACCTTGCCTTCTCGAGCTCCGTCGACTTGTAAGAAGAAAAGAGGGGTGTCAATGGCTTCAATTATATGTAACTTATATGGAACACCCACAATAGTACAACATATTATTAACAATGCATTGAAACAGTCAAATCCTATCAAGTGTAATAGAAGGAAATAATAACACAAGTCGAGCTTTCATGGAGCAAATTGCAGAGTTCGAGCTCGAGCTCGTTGTGGCCAAAGGAGAGAAAGTACAAGGAAAGTTCAGAAGAGAAAAATGACAGTCCACGGCCTTAGTGGCCTATTTTTATTCAATAATGAAGTGAAATCCATGATACAGATGGTACAAATCTTACCCACTGGAGTCTCAGATCTCTGGAGTGCATGGAATAGTTCTTCTAAGCATTTGAGCTCGAGTTTGACAGAGTCATGGTGGCGGCAAAACTCTTTCTTGCAAGTAGAGAGTGTGAAAGTGAGTGATCATTAGGGTTTGACCTTGTTTTGATCGAACCCTAATTCGATCCATCATCATCCAGAATGTTCATTTAAGGCACGTGGAGGATATCAAAGGGAGGTCGAATTACAACTTATGCTTTATGGCTTTGTTAAAGTCTGAGCTTAATACGTTGGAGGCCGAAATTCAAATGCCTAGGGTGGTCGACATGTTAAGTCTTTGAGAATTATATTATGCATTAGTGAAGCATGGAGTTTGGTTACATTATTTTATTGTTTTGTGAGAGAACATAAGGGTGGAATGATGAATAGTTGATGACTTATAATGTTTTGATCAAATTATCCTTTTTAGGGTTGTATTTTAGTTGATTTTAGAGAAATCAACGAAGATTGAAGACATCAAGGAGAATAATGGTAATGTTTTATTTTATGATTTTTGAGAAAGTCAAAATATAGTAATGGAGGAATAAGGAGTTTTCTTTTTGCAAAAGATTTCCAATCTTTAAATTGCAAAAAATAGGAAAATTGTAAAAATCTGCATCTTGTAAAGCAGAAGCATAAAAGCAATATTCTATAAATTGCTTTATGTTTTCTTGCTATTTTTAGCAGATCTTTGACTGACTTTTCCTCTTGGTCGGATTTCAGACTTATCTTGGAGAGATAAGGTGTTTTTTGTGCTTTTAAAGCAAGGTTAGCCTATTTTTAGAAGCTTGACAGTGTAATCATGAAAGCATTATGCTTTTTTTTTGCTTTTAAAGCCGTTTTTGAGTTTGTTTGAAGCCTTTTTCCT
The DNA here is from genome assembly GCA_007258455.2 of Sequoia sempervirens. Lineage (NCBI taxonomy): Eukaryota > Viridiplantae > Streptophyta > Pinopsida > Cupressales > Cupressaceae > Sequoia > Sequoia sempervirens. Next base: position 84,536,997 of record VDFB02058242.1, read on the forward strand.
TGAGTTTTTTTCTGAGCTCGGATTAGGGTTTTCTCAAGAGTTCTTTGGATAGACTTAGTCTTTTCAGCTCTCCATTCTCAACAGTTTCAAAATTAGAGTTCCTGCTCTTATGCATTTTTTAGCTTGTGAACATTGTACTCAGTTTTGACAGATTGACACTCTTTTAGTTCCAATAATATAGCAGATTTCTTCTTTCCACTTTCTTGTCTCAAGGTTGGTAACAACAGTTTGATATTTTGTGTATTCAAGTTTGAAACCTTAATGTCCTGTCTTTATGAGTTCTTTTGCACAATTTTTCATGTTTTCAGGTTATGTGTTGTATTCGAAGTTCTGAATCTTGATATGAATTAATGATGAAATCATGTATTGGTGAGATTGTAGGAATCATTATAGTGAAGGGATTGTTGTGAGTGGTAGGTTTTAGTCATCATCAGTTAGATTGAGATTTATTTTCAGTTCACCTTTTCATCCTTTTTCCCCTGAAGTTTTAAATAGGATTTATTATTCGGAGAACCAGCTCACTCTGGAGATTCCTCTTTCACGCAGATCACCCACATCTAAAGGAGGTTTCCATGTTTTGGTAGTTTGTTGAATATTGCATTCAACAGGGTACAAAACTATTGATAACAATATGCAATTAAAAATAAAGGAAAAATAATTCAACCCAAATTTAGATAAGAGAGATAATTAGATAATATGATAACTTTAAGGCTAGGGTTAGGGTTTGATTAGGATTAGTATTCACTTAGGGTTATGATTAGAGTTATGAATCTACAATTAGGGTTCAATTAGGGTTATGATTAGAGTTATGAATCTACAATTAGGGTTCAATTAATGTTCACTTAGTGTTTCTTTCTTGGGAGAAGTTTATTGAATGGTAAGTGTATTTTATAAAATTAATATGTCAAGAATTAATTTTAGATAATACTACATGTGATTTTTCATATGGTATTAAATTGTAAATTAAAATTGATAATATATTTCCTTCCTTCTTTTATATTGTAAGCTACCATAATATATGGCCTTAAAATCCTATTCATATTTTGAGTTTTTCTAAACTATACAACACGACATCCAACAAAAAAAAAAATTATGCATTTTTTCCAAGGACAAATCCTTAGAATTCTTAATGTGTTACTTAGGTTAATTCTTTATTGCAATAAATAAATACACACTAATATATATATATATTATGGATTTGAGGAAAACTATTAAAATATTATATATATATAGAAAAATTTAAATGCAAGGGATTCAAGTACATACCTTTGCTTTTGTTAATGTTGATGAAGATACAAATCTTGATGAAGTGCCAAATTTGATGACATGATATAAAAACTGGAATATCTTTGCTCTATGTGGCACTTGAAATTTTGTACAAAACTATAACTAACTCTACATCAAATTTGTGACTTTGGACCTATTTTGCATCAATAAATATGAGCTTTGACACATGCCTCCTAATATAGCATACAATATGTACTTAAATGCTCAAAATAGTTGGGAGTAGTGTTGAGATTGGTGGATCTTTGGGAAGGTCCAATGCTTCACCTTTGTATCTCTCCCTATAGATAGAGGTAGAGATGAATATAGAATGAGAGAGGAAAAGGGATAAAAATAGATAGAGATATAGAGAGAGATAGAGGGAGAAATAAATATATAGAGAGATAGGGAGATAGAGGGGGGATATATATATACATATATATATATATATATATACATATATATATATATATATATATATATATATAGAGAGAGAGAGATATATATATGGAAAGATAGGATATATATAGGAGAGAGAGGGAGAGAGAGAGAGAGTAGAGAAAGACAAATAGAGATGGAGAGGGATCGATAGAAATAGGGGAGATAGAGAGAGAGAAAGAGAGGGGAGAGATAGATAAATGGGAAGAGAAAGACATAGATATAGAGATATATGGGAAGATAAAGGGAAAAATAGGTTGAGATATGAAGATAGATAGGGGTATAGGGAGGGAGCAAGAGATCAGGGAGAGATGGGGAGAGATAGAGAGAGGGAGGGAGAAAGGCAGAGAGATATGTAGAGGAGGGAGAGATAGATAATGGGGAAGAGGGAGATATATGTAGAGAGGGGGATAGAGGGAGAGCGAGAGGAGGAGGCTAATTTTTTAGTTTAAATTCTATAAAATATTCAATAAATAATAATATAAATATTATAAGAATTATATAATTTGTATTTTAAATTACACACTATATTTTATTTTTTGAAAAATGTGTAATTTTTTAACCATTTTCCTATACATTTAGTATTAAGATTTTTACATCTTTTAACAATTCAACATTTAATACAAATAAAATATAGTTAATAATTTAATTAACTAGCATACCTATATTAATTAATAATATATGTAAAACACGTCGAGAGTTGTCTTTATCAAGATGCCTATTGACTTGAAAAAATGCTTACATTTTCATAAATATGAATTTGGAAAGCAATCAATTTGATTTCATTATTGTTTGTGTCATTGTTTATCTCAATTCCCATATATAAGGGTACACATTCAAATGTGAAATCATACCAACTTGTCTATAACAACAATCAACCAAGAACAATAAATTTAAAAGCATAAATGCTCATCAATCATTAGATTTAGTATTGATAGCATCAAAGAAGTATATTATCATGACAAAATGGCATTAACTAACTTACATATATCCATTATTTATTTTTTTCAAATGTTTGAATACATTGTTAACATTGGATACATTCAAGCATTTGAATGTTATGAAACCTATAGCTTTGAAATTGAGTCTAATAAAGCTTTGCTCTCAAATGAATAATCAAACTTTGTTGTTTTTATGACTGTGCATTTAATCCTTTGTTCATCATTATAAGTCTCTTGTTTCACTTGAAGTTTAAATATGTATCTGTTGAAAAGGACCTTTTGTATAATGTGTGAAAACTTAACATCATCTTGTTTTTCATGCTACAAAATGTTCAATTCTTTTGTTGTTACACCCATAATTTCTTCCGCCACTTCTTCAAAAGTTGTAGTCCAAGTGAATGAAGTATGGTCTTGCACTTTTCATTGAAGTATATATTTATAATCACATTCAGGGAAATTTTTATCACATCTTCCACAATACCACTAACCATTTTCATTAGTGTTTACCTTCTTTTTGCAGTGCCTATCTCCAATTTTCAAGGGACATGTTGTATAACAAAAAATTTCTACCTTAATGAAAGATAAGGTAGCTTTTATCACTATCCAATAAGGTTTACCAGAGTTGGCAAGGTCTGAATCTTGTATTTGTGAGATACTAGGGTTAGGAACAAATAGGGTTTAGGTTAGGGTTGGGGTTCAATTAGGGCTAGAGTTGAATTAGGGTTAGATTTCAATCAGGGCTATTGTTTAATTAGGGTTAGGGTTAAGGTTAGGGTTTGGGCTAAATAAGGGTTAAGGTTCAATCAGGATAAGTGTTCACTTAGGGTTATTGTTAGGCTTAAGATTGGGGTTAATACTAGGGTTGGGATTTAGATTGGGGTAGGATACCAAAAAATCGTTAAAAATATAAGATAACGTAAAATTATAAATGAAATTAATCATATTAATTTCATAGTTAAAAAGATAATTCTATGGATCTTTAAATATACATATATAATAATCTTTAAATCTTTATTTAAAAAAATATATATTATATTTTATAAACTTATACATTAAATTTTTATATTTAAGTTATACTAAAATCTAAGATCTTCAATATTGATTATTATTTTTAAATTATGATATTGATTAAAGATATATAATAATATTTATAAGATTTAAATTCAATAATGAACTTAGAAAATATTAAATCAATCAAAATTGTTTCTATTATCCAAAAATACTATATAAGTAAATTATAAACTATTATAATATAATATTTAAATTTTCTATTTCAAATGTTAAATAATTCTAATGTTAAATTTTTTATAATTGCAAACTTACCTTTAATGATGTTATAAGTTTTAATTAAAAATTAGTTTTTCAAGCATATTAACATGCCCTAGATATATTCACCAAAATCTATTATCTATTATTGATTATGTAATTTTGTATGTATAATATATTTTAAAAAAAATAAAAATATTATTTTGAAAAAAAATATATATATTTAAAAAATTAAACAATATATTTTTTTAAATAGAAATATTTTGAATGTATTCAACTATCAAAATATGATTTTTTTTTAATATACCATTAAAATTGTTAGAATTGGCTATGGATGCCAAGATCTATGGACCAAATGGAAAGCACAAGAAGAGAGAGAGAAGAATATGACAAGAATAAACTATATTCAATGTCAATGATATGATTGTTATTTACAGTGAGAGAGACCCCTTGGTTATATAGCCAAGGTGAGAACATAGAAGGGCATAAGATTATGATAAATGTAGTAATCTTATGACATGAGACAACTATGAAAAGCTATCACTCCACCTAAGGTGGAGAGATAATCACATGATGTGTCCACAAAAGGTGGAAGTGATAAAGTAATGACATTTCAAGTCCACCAAAAGTGGAAATTCTCCAACTACCTCCTATGTGGTCCCTAAGTAAACTTAACTAAGGTGTACTTATGACCTAGGACAAGGTACAACACATTTAATTACACCAACACCCCCCCTTAAGTGCAACTTAGGGAGTAGCAAATTATTATGCAAATGACACAAAGATGAAAAGATGGGTCCTGACTACTAGGCCATGTTAGGTACCCATGTACACACACAATACAATCAATGCAATCTCTCACAAACGAGGAAAGGAGAAAATCTAGTGGGACAAAACTCCTCCCCAAAAGAGAGATGAAATACAAAAAGTGAAATACTCTCAATGAAGAATGAGAAGGTAAAAAACCCCATACGAGGAAAAAGACCCCCCCATAAGAGACAAGGTAGCCCCCCCTCAATGTTGAGTCTCCTGCAATGATGGTAGAAGCTCGACATTGAATGCTAAAGATGATCCAATCTTGCCGAAAAACATTCCTCCCCTTAGGAAGAAACATAACCATGGATGTATGCAGGATGTCAGGATGTATGATGTCTTTGAAGCATGCTCAAGTGTCTCCATGTCGATGTCGAAAGCTGACACACTCCAAATAGGTGTTCTAGGCCACACTGCTGAAGAGGACAATCCAACATCAAGTAGAGATGAATGTAGAACATGATCCAAAGACAAAGATATCCCCTCTGAAGATTTAGAAGTCTCCTCCAAATGTTGTCCAAAAGTATCCACACTCACGCCAATCTATGAAGAATGATCATGTAGAGAATGAACAAGAGGGTCAAGGTGTTCCCTCACAACAACTAAAGAAGGTGCATCTTCATCAAAGAGAAGATGAATGCTATCAATGATGTCCTCCAAATCTGCAAGATGAGACTCCACAAAAAATTTTGAAATACCTGTCAAGAAGTCATCCAAAGTAGCCATATTCGAAGACTGGCGGTATGTCCTCACGTATCCAACCTATCCCATGAACAAACAAACGCTCAACAAATGAAGGACAACACACCATCCCATGAACCTGCCCAACCCATGTCGCATTCCAACCCGCCCTGCCATATAACCGAGATGAATGATCAACCACCCTAGTAGCAATGATCTCTCGAGTCTCCAATTCTCGAATGATGACAGAATTAGGAGTGAACTCCATAGTTCTCCCATCTCCACCATGTGTAATCTGATAAATGGAAAGAATATTGTTTTTCAAATGAGGAACACACAAGACATCCTGAAAAGTTTTGTCCCCAATGCTAATAGATCCCTTCCCAAGTACACTCATGTATGTATTGTTTCCCATCAAGATAGGAGACATAGAACAAGGTTGAAATGAGGATAATATAGTCTACGAAGATGCCATATGATGTGATGCTCCTGAATCTAGAAGTCATCTCCCTGATCCTGGACCTGAAAGAGCACAAAGAGCTTGTCCTTTATATCCTGATGTAGATGCTTGAATTTTGTCCTTTTTAGACTATTTTGAAGTAGAAGGAGAAGAAGATTCAGACATTCTAGAAGGAAAATCAATGTGATTCTTTTTTAGAAGATTCTTCAACTCATCAATATCCTTCTTGTAACAATAATTTTCTTCATGTCCATCCTTCTTGCAATATGCACAAAAAGGCCTCTCCTTCTTTGATGTTTCTCCTTTTGAAGATGAGGATTCTGATTCGTTATGTGGCTTGTTCTTTTTCTTCTTTTGCTTCTTATCATGATTCCCTGATTCTTTTTGTACCTTAGACTCATTAGCCACCAATTCTTGTGGTTTGGAAGACTTGATTAGACCCATGTTCATTAACTTAGCTTCCTCTTGGATTAGGAGATTTGCAAAGTCATCAAACTTAGGATCAACATATGATGCTCCCATAGAAAGTCGATGGGTATGAAATCCAAAAAAAAACACTGAATACTTAGGGCCAAGCTTGGATAACACATTCAGAATCAATTGTAAATCCTCTTTTTCAATACTACATTCTTTCAATTGTGTTCTTAGTTGCTTGATTTTGGAGATGTAGTCTTGGATGTGGTCAAAACATTTAGGATCAAGATTCATCAAATCATTATCAATCTAATAGCCTCTAATCTTATCTGTTTTACCATACAATTTTTCAAAAGTCTCCCATGCTTCTTTAGGTGTATTACATGATTCAATATGAAATTGCAAATCAAATGAGACTAATGAACATATGCATCCAAGTGTTTTCTCGCGATCAATCTCCCACCTTGCCAATTCTTTAGCATCAATAGGTTTTTGAATTGTGTCCTTTAGATGACCTATTAGACCTTTCATCATGAGATATTTCCATACTGATTTTCTCCATGTAGCATAATTATTTCGATTTAAGGGTTCAATTTGAGATTTCCCCATTTGCAAGAACACAAATCAAGCAAAAGAATGCAAGCAATCACTACAAGATTACCCCCCCAAATCACTTAATTAAGAAACCCCCCAAGCAATATCTGATTTGGCACTTTATATTTAGTGTGTTTATAGTTGCCACTTGCCAAAAACAGCGAAGTGGTATTTGATCTTGGTACATGCAAATGCCAAATTTGGCCACAGAATCAAGTATAATTTTTGGTACAAAATGAGATCAGTATGATCATACCACTAAGAATTAAATGAAAAATCATGCACTTTCAAAAAAAACTTCACCCAAAAATGTTACCGTAGGAGCAAGATATGAGCTCTCGAAGTTCCCAAAATGAGGACGAAGCAACAACACCTATGAGAATCTACAAATTCTAGAAACCCCAGGCACCAAAACCAAAAATTGACTACACCACTATGAAGAGCATGAAAAATTAGCTCAAATAAAAAAAAATTGCTTGAAAAAAGAAGCCAAAATGACCGAGTTATGAGCCTTCAAAGTTCGCCTTCGAAAATCAAAACGCAAACGGTGAGGGGGAAGAAATTTTTTTTTTAAATGTTGACATAGGGCTGACATCAGAAATCCACATGATTAAATTTAATGGTCGTTCAGCTGTCACCGTCACCATCAGTCCTCCCTACTAGAATATGCTTTATATTTGACAGAATATTCTACAGAATGTCGTCGGCCACTTCTGGGAGGAATCTTCTCAGAATCTGGAATTTGCTTAGTCAACAGAATATTCCTGAACAATTGTCACCAGTGGAAATTTATAGACCGCCAAATTTTGAAATTGGGCTGGTTTTTATTAACCGATAGCTTATATTTAACTGTCGGTGGAACTTTCCGCCAATTTGATTGGACCACCAGGGAACGAAATGTGAGGGCCCATGGGTGGGGCCACGGCCGGATGGCCACATGGCTCTGCTCTACTGGTACTGTGGTACCACAGAATTAAAGTCTACAATGACTTACAGTCGCTTAAATTTTTTTATTTTTAATAAAAAAAACTTTGAAATACAATATTTATCTCCCGGATTGAATTTTTCTAAAAAAAAATTCCAATTGAATCTTTTTTTTTTAATTTCTAGAAAAATTGTACCACTGGTATTTATGACTGTTGGGGGATCGTACGGCTCCTTGAGCAAAAAAAAATTTCCTCACCGAACAACTGCTCTGAATCGAACGATTTGATAGTCGATCTTAAGGTTTTTGGCCCTTTTGGACGTAATGGCAAGGTCAGATTTGACCCAAAATGCTCCAAAATTGCAACTACCTTCTGGATATGGCAACCACTCTTTAGCTTCAAACCCTCATAGATTTAGCCTCATATGTCCGATTTGGATGAAACAAAAGGAAAAATCGACTTTCTTGAACCTTCCAAATGCGATGGTGAGCTTAGATTTGCACCAACAAGCTCCAATTTGAACCTACAACAAAGAGCCAAAAATGACACCTCCCCAAATCTGGAATCTCTCTTCAGAAAAAGACTCTCTAATGGAACCCAACCTGCTCTGATACCATGTTAGAATTGGCTATGGATTCCAAGATCTATGGACCAAATGGAAAGCACAAGAAGAGAGAGAAGAATATGACAAGAATAAACTGTATTCAATGTCAATGATATGATTTTTATTTACAATGAGAGAGACCCCTTGGTTATATAGCTAAGGTGAGAACATAGAAGGGCATAAGATTATGACAAGTGTTGTAATCTTATGACATGAGACAACTATGAAAAGCTATCCCTCCACCTAAGGTGGAGAGATAATCACATGATGTGTCCACAAAAGGTGGAAGTGATAAAGTAATGACATGTCAAGTCCACCAAAAGTGAAAATTCTCCAACTACCTCCTATGTGGTCCCTAAGTAAACTTAACTAAGGTGTAATTATGACCTAGGACAAGGTACAACACATTTAATTACACCAAAAAAATCACTAATAAAAAATATTAAAGAGTTTATATATATTTGTTTAATATATTAAAAAAATATTTTATATTATAAATATTTTATAAATAATTTATAAAATATTTTATATTATAAATAATTTATAAAATATTTTATATTATAAATAATTTATAAAATATTTTTTAAATATATTAAACAAAACATATATAAAATTTTAACCACTGTATGTGGGCTCAAAAATAAAAAAATGTGAGGGTTACGAATTAGGTTATTTTCTGCATGGAAGGCAGGCTGTTGGCAGGCCATGGATGGGCATACCATTTTGTATGCTGTGTAGCCTGCTCTTGACTTGACTAGTTGCCCTAATTTCTTCGCTTTTGCTCATTTTTAATGAATTTCCCCACTTTTTCTCATTTTTAATGAATTTCCCCCCGGACTTGTCAAATATTTCATTTTAAATGATTTTCTTTGGTAGCAATGAAACATTTAAAATATATCACACAAAAATTTCCTCAGGCCCCACCTTGTATAGTCCATGTGGCACCCGCCCGTGATTTCACAATCAACCAAAGCACCATTGCGGGATGGCGGGGAACGACTTAGATCAAAGGAAAGTTGATGAATAGTTGTGTAAATTTGATCCCCCAGATGGGACATGTGTCGCCCACCCGCAATATCGCCATCCTACAATTCTCGATCATGGGATGGTGGGCAACTGTTGATCTTGAAGGAATTTTGATCGATGGTCAAATATTTCATTTTAAATATTTTGCTTTGGAAGCAACGAAACATTTAAAATATATTGCACAAAAATTTCCTCGGGCTCCACCTTGTACAGTCCACGTGGCACCCGCCCATGATTTTGCAATCAACCAAAGCACCATCGCGGGATGGCGAGGAATGACTCAGATCAAAGGATAGTTGATGAACAGTCACGCAAATTTGATCCCCCAAATGGGACATGTGTCGCCCGCCCGCGATATCACCATCCTACAATTCCCAATCACAGGATGGCGGGCAACTGTTGATCTTGAAGGCATTTTGATCGATGGCAGCTCGAATTTCATCCTTTTGAAAAATAAAACATTCATTAAAGGGAAAGGGGACATTACTAGGTGGATGGAAAACAATGACATAATTTTTTTTTAAACCGTTCAGCACAAGGCCAACCAGGACTTAGGAAAATAAAACCCACGGAGGAAATAAAATATTAAGACCAAAGGGACCAGGCCTAGATAGAATGATGGGGCATAAGATGTTCTTAAAACCATTCAAAAAAGGTAATGGCGAAATAGATCCCAACCAAGGAATTAGGTAAACACAAGGGTTTAAGATGAACACAAAGCTAAAACCCCGGCCCTAAGAAATTTTCCAACACCACGAAAGACCAGTGACATAAGGCAAGGCATGAGTGAAACATTGGGAACAAAATTTGAAGTTCCATCAGGACAAGCTTTGGATAATTTTATATTAATAGTTTGTCCTATCACAAATATAAAAGGTGAGCACAATAAATAACATGTATTTTCCCATTAAATTTGAAGGATTTTCAAAAAAATTTAGTGTTCAACTATTGGTCCATTTT
>VDFB02058242.1:84547482-84572913 GCA_007258455.2 Sequoia sempervirens
CACATGGAGGGGCCCTGGAACCCACGTTTGCAAAGATTATCCCAAGTAAGACACTTACCTTGAACCACGAGCCAAGAGAAAAAATTACACTTAGGCCAAGCAAATTTATTCCAAGCATGCTTCCACCAAGAAACCTGGGAGCTTCCAAAGACCTGTTTATCCAAAACCTGATAACCAGAGGCAACCGAAAACTTTCCTTTCAAGTCAGGTCCCCAAGCAAGCACATCAGCCCCTTGGAGAGAATTGCTGACACGACTCGATAAAATCTTAGCAAGCTCTTGACGATCCTCCACTGCACCACCAGGAGGCCAATCCAAGGGGCTCTTCCACCTAGACACAGAAATTTGACTCAAAGATTGTTGAGATTTAAAATCAGCCACATGACTCCAACCCGCCTCCACAAAAATCTGGCACAAATCTTGGAGATGGGGATGAGATGACACAATGGGTGGGTATCCATCCCAAGAAGCATACCAGAAAAGAGCATCTCGACCCCCATTACAAATCCAAAAAAGTCCCTGTTTAACCAACTTGGCACCACGTTTAAGGGTACTCCAGATCACAGAGCCTTTCCCCTCCATACTAAACCTTGATACCTCCCTACTTTCTACTGCCCCCAAATATTTGAAGGTTAGAATTTTAGCCCAGCACATATGCTGTTGAGAGCACCAGCGCCAATACAACTTAGCAGCCAAGGCCTACCCATTCAAATCAGCCCGCCGTAAACCAAGACCCCCCTCTTGCTTTGGCCTACAAACAACATCCCACTTCACAAGACTCCATTTTCTATGAAGAAGATTACCAGCCCACAGAAACTGACGAGACAATTTCTCGAAATCTCTAATAACACTTGAAGGAGCAGAAAGAACAAAGCATTTATAAATAGGAAGAGCCTGGACCACCGACTTTAAAAGAGTCACTCTACCTGCTGAAGAAAGCCACCTGCAAGTCCAATGACTGACCAATCCTCGAAACTTATCAAGAGTCTCTTGCCAAAACCTTTTGGCGAGAGAGCGAACAGCAAGAGGGATTCCAAGATAGGAAAAAGGAAGCGAACCAATCTGAAACTGAAGGATACCAGCAATTCTCCTTTGAATACCTTTAGGAGTGTGGAAGAAATATATGAAGGACTTCCCCTCATTTATGCGTTGCCCAGAAGCTGCCAAGTAACTGTCCAAAACATTGCGCCAATTGAGAGCCTCCTCAACCTTAGCCCTGCCCATCAAGGCAGTATCATCTACAAATTGCAGATGAGACTGAGGGGGAATACCACCTCCCCAACTCCATCCCTGAAGCAATCCACTAGCAACCTGAGCACGAATGAGTCTTCCCAGGCCTTCCGCAAGGAGGATGAATAAGTAAGGAGATAGGGGATCTCCTTGCCTAAGGCCTCTAGAAGCACCAAACAAACAAGTGGGCTCACCATTGACAAGCACCGAAAAGGAGGAGGAAGTGACACAACTCCTAACCCATTCAATCCAACCCTCAGCAAAGCCAAAAGCTCCAAGGATTTTAAATAGAAAACTCCATTTAACACGAACATAAGCTTTAGCCATGTCTAACTTGATAAACATAGATTTATCTTTTGAGGATTCCATAGAATGGATGGCCTCAGCAGCAATAACTACCCCATCCATGATCTGTCTTCCAGCAACAAAACCCCCCTGCTCTTCAGAAATTAAGTCATCAAGCCAAGGCTTCAGCCTTTCTGCGATCAACTTAGTAATAATTTTATACACAACATTACATAGAGCTATAGGCCTAAACAAATCCAAGGAGTTAGCTCCCACCTTCTTAGGAATAAGAGCTAAAAATGTAGCATTTAGGGACTTCAACATTTGTTTATGCATAAAGGATTCTTGGACAACCTCTAAAAGGTCCAATTTAACCACTTCCCAGAACTCCTGAAAAAATTCAATGGGGAATCCATCAGGCCCAGGAGCTTTACCTTTCTTCATCTGGAATACAACCTTCTCAAGCTCCGACAAGGTAATAGGAGCAAGCAATGATTCATTCATTTCATTAGTCACCAGCTTCGGGATACAATCTAAAATTTTAGCTTCATCCTCCTCCGCAGGAGGCGAATCCTCAGAGAAAAGGGTAGAGAAATATCGAATGCATTCAGCTGAAATAGAGGCTGAAGAGGACAAAGATTCCCCATTAGGCAACAGAATAGAAGAAATAGCATTACCTTGTCTCCGATCCTTAACTGAGTTATGGAAGAAAGCAGTGTTTCGATCCCCAGCCTGGAGCCATTCAATACGAGACTTTTGTTTCCAAAAAATCTCTTCTCTTAACTCCCATTCCTCAAGCTCTTTTGTTGCAGCAACCTCTAATAAACTCAGCTCCTCTGAGAGGCCTTGATCTCGAATTTGTCTGGTAATTAGGTCTAGATTATCTCGCGCCTTTTGCTTTTCCTGAAATAAATTACCAAAATGCTGCCTATTCCATCTTTTCAATCTATATTTAACATACTGGAGCCTCTTTGAGAAAGAGTACATGGCAGTGCCATATGCTGGCTTCCCCTGATCCCACCAACTAGGGAGCAAAACATGAAGAGATTCATCCCTAAGCCACATGAGTTGGAACTTAAAGGTCTGTCTAGCACACCGTTGAGGCACATCAACCACTAGCTTAATAGGCCAATGATCAGAACCACGACCATCCAAAATTTCAGAGCTTATCAACCACCTGTCCCCCACCCAAAAACTAGACACCAAAAATCTATCAAGTCTTTCAGAAATAGAGGCATCGCCAATTCTCCTATTATTCCAAGTAAAAAGACCATTGCCAGGTTTGATATCCACAAGATTCAAAGCAGAGATATTGTCCTGGAGCAATAATGCAGAAGCCTCCAACCTTGCAATACCACCTCGTTTTTCTGCAAGCTCCGTGATAGCATTAAAATCGCCTCCAATAATCCAAGGATGGTAGGGAAATAAGCTGCGAACTAAACGAATGTTGGACCACAAAAGTTGCTTTCCTTGCAACTCCACAGGCGCATACACATTGGAGAAGAGAGAAATTTCCCCTGACATAAAACAAGAGGCCACCATGGAAAGGGAGGACCTGAAAGACACCCACCAAAGGGGGCAAATCTTACGCGGGTTCCATAAACATGCCACCCCGCCAGAAGACCCTTGAGCACCAATGCATTGGCATCCACCATTCCCCCATAACTTAGGAACTAGATCCATCATACCCTCCACAGAGAGCTTAGTCTCCTGCAAAAAAAGAACATCAGGCGAATGACACCTAATCAAATCCCGAACAGCTTTTTGTCTAGGGCCACTGTTCAAGCCCCTAACATTCCAAGAGAGAACTATCATTTCGAGGGGCATGAAAAATGCGAATCCAGAGTCTTGACTGACCCTGACTCCACCAAAGTCTCCCCTATCATCTTAATCTTTTCCTCATCCTTCTTCCTTCCCAGCTTAGAAATTTTCTCCGGCCCCCCCTTCTTGAGAACTTTTTGCAGAACACCCAACTGAGAGGACGCCTTAATATTCTTCTTGCCCACCTCTGGACCAACTTTTTGCAAGAGGTGAACCTTATCTACACTATCTTTCACTACCTCAGCACTACCACCCAACTCAACCTGAACCTCCATTTGACGATCTGTCCCTAGAGCCGAAGTCCCATCAGTAAGCGGAGCCATAATCCCCTCTGAGTTGAGCAAAACCTGACTAGAATCTTTCCCAACCTCATCTAAGCATGGCACTCCCATACCCCCCTCCTGTTGGGGAGTAAGCATTGCCTCAACTAAAGGGCCATGCTGATCAATATCCAGAGTCCCATGATCTAGATCCAAAAATCCTGGGTTCACCTCCTGTTGACTAAGATCCTCTAGCACCTCAAACCTGTTGAAGGTGTCCTCCTCCTGCCTGTCCTTCAAAGTCCTTTTATGACCTTTATTTCTGTTTCGGCCTCTAACGGGAATAAATCCATCTTCCCTACCACCAGAACCCTGAATGGGGTCCTTGCCCTTATCCACCCTAGGTGGATTAGCTGAAGGTTGAGAAGAATGAGCCTCCAAAGGCTTGGCCTTTGGACATCTGCGCAGGAGGTGACCATACTCATGACAGAAACGACAACGGAAGGGAAGTGTTTCATAATCCAGCTGTTGCACCCATGAATAATCTCCTGCACTCACTTCTAACGAGTCTGGCAATGGCTTACTTAAATCAATTTCTACACAAAACCGGGCAAAAGTCATTACCTTTTTGAATTGTGTTTGCTGAGAAGAACCCACAGGTTTCCCCAGCTTCGAGGCTAATAGGCACAACACATCCTCTCGCCAGCATTCCACAGGGAGCCTTGGAAGACGGACCCAAACCGGAACCCGATTCGGAAGTTCCTCTGCCGGGTTGAAGCCAGCATGCCATGGCTTAATAAATAAGCCCACCTGGTTATAAAAATACGGGCCCCCTTCAAAAATCCTATTCCGATCAGCCAAACAATCAAAAGTAACCATGAAGTAGTTATTTGCCAGGAGGCGGATCTCCATCTCTCCCTCAGGCATCCATGTCTTTTGAGCCCACATCTCCAAGAATTGCAAAGAAATTTTCAAACCTAAGAATTTGCAATAAAGAGAATGTCGTGCATAATAATCAATGTCTTCAGCCAACATCTCCATTGGAATGACTACGCTCGGCCTCTCTTTACACCGTTCGAGGCACCCATTAATCTTCGGAATTCTAGGCCCCCCTACCGAGCCCATCTCGACTTTCTCAGGTTCCACCGAGAAAAGATTATTATCAAAAATCTTCGAACCCTGTGGAGAGGGTTTCGATCCAAAAGCAGAACGAAAGTCCATATTGGGACAAACCCTAGAAGATTCTCCAGTATCCATCAAAGAGCACACAACGCAAGATGAGCAAGCAAGGCCCAAATAAAACCAAGAGCCCTTCGAAGAAGGCACACTCCACTGGACACCAAGGTCGCAACCCCCCAACCCCAGAATACACACCTGCTGCAAAAGAAAAGAGCCTCCCCCCAAATAGCGTAAAAAAACCCACCCCCAAGAAGCTTCAGAGAAGAAGAGAACAGATCCGACCCCCAACTACACATGCAACCACCAAAAGACCACATGCAGGCCGAGCCTAGATGGCTGCGGCCTCATGCAGGCTTGCAGAGCCATCCTCCCAAATCATTCATGATGTTTTTAATTTTTATGCCATTACATAATTAATTTAATGATGTACTTTTAATGTTTGAAAGGCAAAAAATTAAAACATTTCAATAGTGATGTTAACAACCTTGAAATTAGTGTGTTTTATGTTTCATGTGATCATAAAAGATTAAAAAGTCAGTTGTAGAGGTGGTTGTTCAGTGGTTGGCGTGTATGTTGGTTCTTTTTACAATGTAACTAGGTTTGTCTTCTAATCTACCTATGGAGTTTCAATTCCAATCGAAGGCAGCTCGAAGGACTAGGACCAAGCGGCGAGGACTTTAAAACCTCCTACACTGGGCTCTGCAAGACAGGGAGGGTGATCCCTTAATGTGTTTACAACCTCTGCACCATTATTATAAACAACATTAACAATAGTAGATGATCTCACTTAATAGCTCAACATGATAAGATAATATCAACTAGAATTGGTTGTTCATAAACAATATCAACTATCTGGAGCGTGAGATAACTAAACACAATCCATTGTATAAGATAGTCAATGATTTGCAATTTGTAGCAAGCTCTAGGAAAAGACAAACAAATACTGAACTACATTAATAATTACAACTTAGATCAGTGCCATATATCCATTGCAGGAGTCAAATTCATAAGCATCTAGAGGTTTATAACAGATTTAATACATCACATATAAGATCCCTGACAATATTGCATTACAATTTCATCAGTATGCATTCTAACCCAGGACTACTTATGAAATCCTTATACAACACATATCCGCCTATAATCCCATTCAAGCATTTTGATTAATTCCTTGAATTAAAGCTAAAATAGAATCATACACACCACAACAGTGAGATGGATAAAACAACCCTTAGTTATTTCATTCAAAATTCAGATATGCATGTACAATGGAGAGACATGAGCTCGAATTTTCATTTCAACTCAAATGCTAGTACTGGTATACAACATTAAATCTCTATGAACTCAAAACCTAAATTGCATTTCTCTAAAACCATTGGACTTTACAATTTGCTCTGCAACTTCACCTAGACTCGACAAAAATTATCTAACTTGCTAACCCATACTTCTGGCCTTGAAATCCTTCTTATAGAAAATGAAGGAGCAAACAAGCACCGAGCCAAAAAGTACACCTGTCACCAGTCAATTGGAGCACCTGGTGATGTTCCAAAATTTGTTACAATAGCCATCACCTTGAAAAATATTCTTGTTCATCATATCAGCTAAGGAATGTTGATGCAAATAACCACAAGAAAACCGCACTGAGAAAGTCGTCAACACAAAACTAGAACCGTTGCAACCGCAACATCTGATCTGCCACCTGTTAGTAGTTCACTCCTTTTACTCCTCCTCAGTCAAATATTTAGTTACCCAATTCTGGTACTCATCATCATTCGGCCAGTCAAAATTAATTACCTCATCCACCTTGGTATTATAAGGTGTTTATTTTACCGCTACCTAATTCGCATCCCTTTCAAAAGATTTCAAAAATGAGCTGGTACTAATGATTTTGTCCATACAACTCACCAAAAAATCATAGTCTAAGTCATCACAAATTGAATTGATTTGATCATTGATGGCCTCACTTGCTTGAGCCTACCATTGTTGAAGTGACCTGGTTTTCCCTGCTCATCAATTATATCAGGTAACAATGTGTTACCCCAATCATTGAAATTCTTCACCAGCTCCCTAATCTTCCTACTCAAGTCATCTGGTAAGATCTGAAAACCTTGCAGTGATTTTACTAACACATGAGTAGGCTTTAATGATTGGGGCCTATTATTTATATCAAACCTTGAGGCCTTATACATGATATCTAGATCACTGGCCCTATGGATCCAATTTTCAATTATTGGTATCGCTACTTCCTGATCCCTATCAGTATTCTTTATTGCTGCTAACAACAAATAATATAAAGAATGTATAGATAGCAATTTGCTATCAACCTTTTCATTTAAATGCCTCAAAACAGTAGTAACAATTTCCTTTTGCTTTAAGAGAGATCCCTCCTCACTTTTGTTTAATGATGCCTATAATTTATCAATTTTTTGCAAGAGCTACTTCTTTGTAGGATCGACAGAGCACTCTATTTATTCTTCAACTTCCTGTAAAGAAAGGGTGAGGATAGGATTTTGACTGGGAGATCCTGGTGTGGAAACAATTAGAGAAGTAGGAGGCACTAACCCTACTGTGGAAGGTAATGTACTAGTTCCTAGAGCACTTAATGTCTCCCCAATCTGCTTATACCTAAACCTCTCCACTTTAGTTTGCAACTCAACATTTTTTTGTTGCATTTTGCTGTACTCCTTAATCAAAAGGTTATATTTTTTCATTAAGCTCTTCCTTTCAGCTTCATCCCTTTTAGCAGTCTTTTGGGTCAGTTTGGCCACATTCACAGTCAAATTAGTGGCCTCAATGGTAATCATTAAAGAAATCATTAAAGAAATTATCAAAATGCATCCAGCCTCCCTTTGAAAATACAAAATTAGACACCACTATATAATTTGGGAAAAATGTTCCCTTACCCCTTCCAGTGAGGTTGTCCTCATAAATACAACCTATCTGCCACATAACTTTTGCAAATCTCACTCTTGGTTGCACATTGTATGGTAGTATATGAGGGGCTCCCTAAAAACCATATGAAATTTTGAACCTCCTGCCTTGGCCAAATGAGGTGGAAGCAACCTTGCTCTAAAAAAATATTTTAGCTTTGCATACTCTTGCTTCATTTCCTCAAGGTTGATAGGAACCAAGTATTCACTCGGTTCACTCAAGTCAAAAATATGTTGGACCTCTTCTTTGTTAATGCTCAATAGAACCTTTCCATCATTGTCCCTGATTATTCGTGTAACAGGGTCATATCTTGCAGCCACTGTCCCAAGCAGGTCTACATCAGGGAATACATTTGGTACCACCAGCTTCCCCATATCATACATCCATCTATTTGAAAAAGGGTGAGAAAAATTCCTCTGTCTGTACCACAATCTAAACAATTCCAAGCCAGTGAGGGGAACCCTAGCATCAGCAATGTTGGAGAAATTATACACTAACCCTTCCCCCAGAATTTTCCCTCGCATTAGGACCAATTCCTTCCTCCTATCATTCATTGACAAGGGGAATTAATCCAGGAAATCATCATACAAGTTTCGTTTCAAATATTCAGTCTGGCTAGAATGTTGCTTAGGCGGTGCCATCTTGGACAAAATAGGGCTTCTTTACAACGTTATAATTCAGATAGCTAGGACTAACCAGAGATAGAAAATTACAGGAAAAAACACTACAATTTCTCACAACTATAATTAAACTATAGCCCTAACACATTCATCAACAAGCTCACAACACATCCAACTAATCCTTTCCCAAATTCAAATGCAAAATGACTGGGAGGCACATAAAATAAACTCACGGCTTTGTTCGTAGAACTCCCAAATTCTAGCTGCAGAAATTCACAATTCTACCTTTGGCTCTGAAACTACTCTGTGAAATAGTTGGATGCTTTGTGATATAGAACAAGCAGGAAAATTGATTTTATTGTCGATCAAATTATGCCAGCAAGTGTCTCATCCACCATTAAAGCTCAATTTCGTGCTGCATGAACGACTCCAACCATATTTGATGCAAATTTAAATTCGAGCCGTCGTTTCTTCATCTTGATCAAATCATCGACGACCACCTTCAAAACAAGTTGACACAATTGCCAACACGGCGATAAGGGGCCCACCTTACCATACACTATGAAGGAAGTCCATGTGGCGGTTGCCCGCTATATCGCAATCCTCAAACTTATGATCGTGCGATGGTGGGCAACCATTGATCCTGAGCATCAATGATCTTGTTCCTTTAACATAGTCGCCAGCCATGTCATTAACCTTCGAGTAGCTTTTCTAGTGAGATTATAATATATCTGTCGATTTAGAACATGTGCATCTCGAGAACACTTTAGTAATCCACCCCTTAATACATTTAAAGCCGGCTAGTGTTTCCTTTACTCTTTAGGCTTCATCGGATGAGACATGTGGCGCTCGCCCATGATTTCGCAATCAACCCAAGCACCATCACGGGATGGTGGAGAATGGCTCAGATAAAATGGCAGTTGGTCAGCAATAGCGCAAATTTTATCCCCCAGATAGGACATGTGGCGCCCACCCGTGATTTTGCGATCCTTCAATTCCCGATCACGGGATGGCGGGCACCGTTGATATCTGCAGGAAATAGATCAACGACAACACTAAATCAACCCTTGCAAAATAAAAATTCATTAAAAGGAGAAGTGGGAATTACTATACGGATGACAAACAACATAAGTTGTTTTTTAAAAGATGAAACACGGGGCCAATCGAGACTTAGGAAATAAAACCCTGTGGAGGAAATAAAGTATTAAAATCAAAGTTGGGTTTTAATTTTAATCTGGTGACATAAGCCCAAGCCATTAACCCTAGTGGTCATGTCACTGATGGCTTAGCCAAAGCCTTTCATTAAATACTAACTATGCAATGTGTAGCTTTTCCAGATTCGAAGATATGGGAGAAGATATCAATCGTACCTCGCCAACTCACAGACCTAAGGTGTCGTCATGTTATTTGGCACGAGGTTAGCAAAAGGCAGATGTGTTTTCTGTATGGAATGTGGGGCCCAATCTCCACTATTGAGCTCATAACCCGTGGTTTTAGATCGACAACCAAGATCAAAAGCTAATGTAAATCTATGTTGTTCCCTACTAGTTTGCAAGAGGAAGATGAAGGTTGGTTAAAAGCTGCGAGGTCAACGAGGTTGCGATGCATAGCTCCAGCCGTTCAGTTTGCAAAGTGCATAGGACTTGCCGACATGGTAGTTGGTTTCCGAGATGGATTAATGTTATTGGTCATGAGGAAGGTGAACGATGCTTCATTGGATGTCAAACCGAGTTAGCCCGAGATAAACTATTTGATCTGCCAACTCTTCAGGAGATCAACATGCAGTATTCAAAGTTGGAAAATGGCACATGGTGGTCATTTTATCATACAAATGGTGAAGCATTAATGAATTATTCCTTGCTTGTGTAGGTCACGTCGATCTCAATCTGTGTGAAGATGTTGTTGTTGGCAATCATGAAGGGTGATCTTTGGATTCTCAAGCAGCTCTAGTTAAACGGTGATAGTACATACGCCACCAAATTGCCATGTTTGCACATGCATTTTTACTAAGCATTGATGAAGGTTTCCATTACCTCACACAATAAATACAAGAGGAATTAACTGCTAATAGTCTCATTCTTGTAGCAGTTAGAGCACTTTGTGGGCTGAGTCTAATCAAGTTTGAGTGCTTTTCTGAGAAGAGAAAATGAGTAAGTCGGTAAGGAGGTCTATTCATTTGAGCTCACAAAAGCTTGGTCCTGCTATTTAGGAAGTTGCTTTGGTTGAAAAGCCTAGGCTTGTGCCCACTAGATGCAGTAGAAGGTTGTAATTCTAGGACGTTGTTTCTCAACTGGTAGATGAAAAAGGCAAGCAGTTGGTGGTGTGCTCTATTACTAGTGTCGGTAGGAAAATAAGGTATGGGCATGGGTCCTCTGGATGCCAACACTCGCCCATTGACCTTATGAGCAACACTTCTGATGATGTAATCGAGACCGACTCTGACTACTATTAGTATTTACCTCACTTCAATCACGGTCTTCCCTCTAATAAGGAAGTGATAAATGTGGTGCCATTGGCTATTAAAACCACAGGCGGATGGACTAGAACCATATTGGGAAAGGAAAAGAAAGAAGAGGAGGCCGAGGGTCTACCGTATTGGGCAACAACTAGAAGCAAACGTGTATACTGGGGTCTGAGTGTTGGTAAGGGTAGGGTGGCAGGTAAATAAGAATTTGTTGTGGTGCCTTCGTGGCAATTTGGTTTCCTGGTTTTTTTGCGTGGATAGAAACAAGGGGATTTTGATGACAATTTGTGTTCCCTTTTCTTTTAGCTTTCCCCAGTTCGTGCGCCACTATGTTTTGTAGATTCAACATGTGGGAATTTTTGAAATGAAAGTCAAATGCAATGGATATTTTTTTCAAATGAAAATTTGTGGTGAAATTACATTTGAACCTGAAGCTTGTTGATCCCTTGTCATATAAAAGGGAATTCAAGGCTCATTTGTAGGGAGAGAACTGATGAAAGCTCTAGCTAGGTTTTGAGTTGAATATATGGGTAGAAAGATATATGTCCTCTGATGAGGAAGTGATATCTATGGTACCATTGGTTGTTAAAACCCCAAGCAGACGGAATAAAATAGATAGCTTGTTTTGAGTTTTGGATGAATATATGCAAATTATCTTAAATTGTATACAGATATGACTTATAAACATGAATAAAAGTATAATTATAATATATTTCCTCTCCTTATGTGGATTTGAGTGAATTTTGAATGAAATGTTAATGATGTTGTCATTCTTCTTTTGAGAATTTGTTCAATTGTGTGTCTATGTTTTTGCTTTGATTCAAGAAAATCAATTAAATGCTTAAATAGTGTCATAAGTTTACAATTATTTACAAAGGATTTGATAAGTAGTAATATATCAGAGAATTGAGCTCCATAATGCAAGGTATTATATGAGTAGTCCATTCTATTAAATTATTGGGTCATTTATGCTAACGGTAAACGGGTAACTAAATATTTAACTGACGAAGAATAAAAGAATAATATGTAAATGGGTCACTCACTCACTCCCTCTATCTCTCTCCCCTTAACCCTTAAACTCTAAACCCTTAGTATTAGGTGTGTATCAAAACATTATAAAAGTATAAATTTTTGGAGTTCTATTAGGAATTGAATAAGAAATGACGATGAATGGGAAAATCTAAGGCACTTTAATATTTTCAACTAAAAAGTTAGAATTCAATTAGGATTAGTGTTCACTTAGGGTTAGGTTTAGGGTTCAATGAATGTTCAATTTGGGTTAGGATTGAGGATGAGGTTGGGGTTTAATTAAGGTTATGAATTCAATAAGAGTTCAAATAGGGTCAAGGTTAAGGTTAGGGTTGGGGTTAAGGTTCAATTAGGATAAGAATTAGTGTTAGGGTTAGGATTAGAGTTCAACTATAGTTCAAAGTTAGGGTTATGGTACAATTAGGACTACTGTTCAATAAATGTTCAATTAGGGTTAATACTTAATTAAGGTTAGTCTTAAAAGTTCAATTAGGGTTTGGGTTGGCGTTGGGATCATGAATCAATTAAGTAGGTTTGGGTTAGGGTTTGATTAGAGTTAGGTTTAGGGTTTAGTTAGAGTTAGGGTTAGGGTTAGGGGTAGAATTCAATTATGCTTAGTGGTCAATTACAATTAGATTTAGTGTTCAATTAGGGTAAGGGTTAGAGTCCAAATAGGGTTAGGGTTTAACTAGGGTTAGGATTTAAAAGTATGATGAATTAAGAGTATGATTTAAAATATTTTAATTCAAATAACATAAATGATAAATTGAAGTGGGAAAACTTGAATATTATTTTAAAATTTTGAGGTTTCATATTTATGTGTGAGATTGATCTAATATTCCAGAAAATGAATGTTAAAATATCATGAAAAAAATAGGCATAGAATGAATGTAGAAGTAAAATTATATTTGCCTATATTCATAAAAGAAGATCTAATAAAAAAAAAATATATGTGTTACATATTTTTCGCCTCAGCTCAAATGGAGGAGCTGGCTGATTGTTATTTAACATTAAGTGGAATTGTAGTGTCATGTTCGAATGCTATTTTCCATTATTATCTTTATGCATCAAGCAATAGTTATACATTTTAAAGAAAGATAGAGTTTCAGAGTGCCATTCAGATGTTGCAGATTTAAAAGAAATACAGAAATGAGTACATGAGCAAAATAGCATTTTAGATGCTTTTATTCATTTCGAAAAGAACTCATATTTTTACAAGGCTTCATTTGATTCCATAATCAGAATAGTATTACAACATTGCATGAAATGCATTTTCTTTTCGATTGAAAAGTAGAATTGAAATCAAAGATTCACACAAGCCGTGGATATAACTGTTACAATGCATTTCTAACAGCACAATGCACTACTAAAGATGCAAAAAGAAAACATGTAAGTGATAGATAATCATCATTGCCTAATTATCAATGTTCGATGCTAAATGGTGCACCTTGCCTTCTCGAGCTCCGTCGACTTGTAAGAAGAAAAGAGGGGTGTCAATGGCTTCAATTATATGTAACTTATATGGAACACCCACAATAGTACAACATATTATTAACAATGCATTGAAACAGTCAAATCCTATCAAGTGTAATAGAAGGAAATAATAACACAAGTCGAGCTTTCATGGAGCAAATTGCAGAGTTCGAGCTCGAGCTCGTTGTGGCCAAAGGAGAGAAAGTACAAGGAAAGTTCAGAAGAGAAAAATGACAGTCCACGGCCTTAGTGGCCTATTTTTATTCAATAATGAAGTGAAATCCATGATACAGATGGTACAAATCTTACCCACTGGAGTCTCAGATCTCTGGAGTGCATGGAATAGTTCTTCTAAGCATTTGAGCTCGAGTTTGACAGAGTCATGGTGGCGGCAAAACTCTTTCTTGCAAGTAGAGAGTGTGAAAGTGAGTGATCATTAGGGTTTGACCTTGTTTTGATCGAACCCTAATTCGATCCATCATCATCCAGAATGTTCATTTAAGGCACGTGGAGGATATCAAAGGGAGGTCGAATTACAACTTATGCTTTATGGCTTTGTTAAAGTCTGAGCTTAATACGTTGGAGGCCGAAATTCAAATGCCTAGGGTGGTCGACATGTTAAGTCTTTGAGAATTATATTATGCATTAGTGAAGCATGGAGTTTGGTTACATTATTTTATTGTTTTGTGAGAGAACATAAGGGTGGAATGATGAATAGTTGATGACTTATAATGTTTTGATCAAATTATCCTTTTTAGGGTTGTATTTTAGTTGATTTTAGAGAAATCAACGAAGATTGAAGACATCAAGGAGAATAATGGTAATGTTTTATTTTATGATTTTTGAGAAAGTCAAAATATAGTAATGGAGGAATAAGGAGTTTTCTTTTTGCAAAAGATTTCCAATCTTTAAATTGCAAAAAATAGGAAAATTGTAAAAATCTGCATCTTGTAAAGCAGAAGCATAAAAGCAATATTCTATAAATTGCTTTATGTTTTCTTGCTATTTTTAGCAGATCTTTGACTGACTTTTCCTCTTGGTCGGATTTCAGACTTATCTTGGAGAGATAAGGTGTTTTTTGTGCTTTTAAAGCAAGGTTAGCCTATTTTTAGAAGCTTGACAGTGTAATCATGAAAGCATTATGCTTTTTTTTTGCTTTTAAAGCCGTTTTTGAGTTTGTTTGAAGCCTTTTTCCTTGAGTTTTTTTCTGAGCTCGGATTAGGGTTTTCTCAAGAGTTCTTTGGATAGACTTAGTCTTTTCAGCTCTCCATTCTCAACAGTTTCAAAATTAGAGTTCCTGCTCTTATGCATTTTTTAGCTTGTGAACATTGTACTCAGTTTTGACAGATTGACACTCTTTTAGTTCCAATAATATAGCAGATTTCTTCTTTCCACTTTCTTGTCTCAAGGTTGGTAACAACAGTTTGATATTTTGTGTATTCAAGTTTGAAACCTTAATGTCCTGTCTTTATGAGTTCTTTTGCACAATTTTTCATGTTTTCAGGTTATGTGTTGTATTCGAAGTTCTGAATCTTGATATGAATTAATGATGAAATCATGTATTGGTGAGATTGTAGGAATCATTATAGTGAAGGGATTGTTGTGAGTGGTAGGTTTTAGTCATCATCAGTTAGATTGAGATTTATTTTCAGTTCACCTTTTCATCCTTTTTCCCCTGAAGTTTTAAATAGGATTTATTATTCGGAGAACCAGCTCACTCTGGAGATTCCTCTTTCACGCAGATCACCCACATCTAAAGGAGGTTTCCATGTTTTGGTAGTTTGTTGAATATTGCATTCAACAGGGTACAAAACTATTGATAACAATATGCAATTAAAAATAAAGGAAAAATAATTCAACCCAAATTTAGATAAGAGAGATAATTAGATAATATGATAACTTTAAGGCTAGGGTTAGGGTTTGATTAGGATTAGTATTCACTTAGGGTTATGATTAGAGTTATGAATCTACAATTAGGGTTCAATTAGGGTTATGATTAGAGTTATGAATCTACAATTAGGGTTCAATTAATGTTCACTTAGTGTTTCTTTCTTGGGAGAAGTTTATTGAATGGTAAGTGTATTTTATAAAATTAATATGTCAAGAATTAATTTTAGATAATACTACATGTGATTTTTCATATGGTATTAAATTGTAAATTAAAATTGATAATATATTTCCTTCCTTCTTTTATATTGTAAGCTACCATAATATATGGCCTTAAAATCCTATTCATATTTTGAGTTTTTCTAAACTATACAACACGACATCCAACAAAAAAAAAAATTATGCATTTTTTCCAAGGACAAATCCTTAGAATTCTTAATGTGTTACTTAGGTTAATTCTTTATTGCAATAAATAAATACACACTAATATATATATATATATATGGATTTGAGGAAAACTATTAAAATATTTATATATATAAAAATTTAAATGCAAGGGATTCAAGTACATACCTTTGCTTTGTTAATGTTTATGAAGATACAAATCTTGATGAAGTGCCAAATTTGATGACATGATATAAAAAAAAACTAGAATATCTTTGCTCTATGTGGCACTTGAAATTTTGTACAAAACTATAACTAACTCTACATCAAATTTGTGACTTTGGACCTATTTTGCATCAATAAATATGAGCTTTGACACATGCCTCCTAATATAGCATACAATATGTACTTAAATGCTCAAAATAGTTGGGAGTAGTGTTGAGATTGGTGGATCTTTGGGAAGGTCCAATGCTTCACATTTGTATCTCTCCCTATAGATAGAGGTAGAGATTCGAGAGAGATAGAGAGGGAGAAATATAAATATCGAGAGATAGGGGAGAGATCGGGATATATATATATATATATATATAGAGGGATAGAGAGAGAGAGGGAGAGATGGGGAGAGATAGAGAGAGGGAGGGAGAAAGGCAGAGAGATATGTAGAGGAGGGAGAGATAGATAATGGGGAAGAGGGAGATATATGTAGAGAGGGGGATAGAGGGAGAGCGAGAGGAGGAGGCTAATTTTTTAGTTTAAATTCTATAAAATATTCAATAAATAATAATATAAATATTATAAGAATTATATAATTTGTATTTTAAATTACACACTATATTTTATTTTTTGAAAAATGTGTAATTTTTTAACCATTTTCCTATACATTTAGTATTAAGATTTTTACATCTTTTAACAATTCAACATTTAATACAAATAAAATATAGTTAATAATTTAATTAACTAGCATACCTATATTAATTAATAATATATGTAAAACACGTCGAGAGTTGTCTTTATCAAGATGCCTATTGACTTGAAAAAATGCTTACATTTTCATAAATATGAATTTGGAAAGCAATCAATTTGATTTCATTATTGTTTGTGTCATTGTTTATCTCAATTCCCATATATAAGGGTACACATTCAAATGTGAAATCATACCAACTTGTCTATAACAACAATCAACCAAGAACAATAAATTTAAAAGCATAAATGCTCATCAATCATTAGATTTAGTATTGATAGCATCAAAGAAGTATATTATCATGACAAAATGGCATTAACTAACTTACATATATCCATTATTTATTTTTTTCAAATGTTTGAATACATTGTTAACATTGGATACATTCAAGCATTTGAATGTTATGAAACCTATAGCTTTGAAATTGAGTCTAATAAAGCTTTGCTCTCAAATGAATAATCAAACTTTGTTGTTTTTATGACTGTGCATTTAATCCTTTGTTCATCATTATAAGTCTCTTGTTTCACTTGAAGTTTAAATATGTATCTGTTGAAAAGGACCTTTTGTATAATGTGTGAAAACTTAACATCATCTTGTTTTTCATGCTACAAAATGTTCAATTCTTTTGTTGTTACACCCATAATTTCTTCCGCCACTTCTTCAAAAGTTGTAGTCCAAGTGAATGAAGTATGGTCTTGCACTTTTCATTGAAGTATATATTTATAATCACATTCAGGGAAATTTTTATCACATCTTCCACAATACCACTAACCATTTTCATTAGTGTTTACCTTCTTTTTGCAGTGCCTATCTCCAATTTTCAAGGGACATGTTGTATAACAAAAAATTTCTACCTTAATGAAAGATAAGGTAGCTTTTATCACTATCCAATAAGGTTTACCAGAGTTGGCAAGGTCTGAATCTTGTATTTGTGAGATACTAGGGTTAGGAACAAATAGGGTTTAGGTTAGGGTTGGGGTTCAATTAGGGCTAGAGTTGAATTAGGGTTAGATTTCAATCAGGGCTATTGTTTAATTAGGGTTAGGGTTAAGGTTAGGGTTTGGGCTAAATAAGGGTTAAGGTTCAATCAGGATAAGTGTTCACTTAGGGTTATTGTTAGGCTTAAGATTGGGGTTAATACTAGGGTTGGGATTTAGATTGGGGTAGGATACCAAAAAATCGTTAAAAATATAAGATAACGTAAAATTATAAATGAAATTAATCATATTAATTTCATAGTTAAAAAGATAATTCTATGGATCTTTAAATATACATATATAATAATCTTTAAATCTTTATTTAAAAAAATATATATTATATTTTATAAACTTATACATTAAATTTTTTAATATTTAAGTTATACTAAAATCTAAGATCTTCAATATTGATTATTATTTTTAAATTATGATATTGATTAAAGATATATAATAATATTTATAAGATTTAAATTCAATAATGAACTTAGAAAATATTAAATCAATCAAAATTGTTTCTATTATCCAAAATACTATATAAGTAAATTATAAACTATTATAATATAATATTTAAATTTTCTATTTCAAATGTTAAATAATTCTAATGTTAAATTTTTATAATTAAAAACTTACCTTTTAATGATGTTAGTAAGTTTTTTAATTAAAATTAGTTTTTCAAGCATATTAACATACCTAGATATATTCACCAAAATCTATTATCTATTATTGATTATGTAATTTTGTATGTATAATATATTTTAAAAAAAATAAAAATATTATTTTGAAAAAAAATATATATATTTAAAAAATTAAACAATATATTTTTTTAAATAGAAATATTTTGAATGTATTCAACTATCAAAATATGATTTTTTTTTAATATACCATTAAAATTGTTAGAATTGGCTATGGATGCCAAGATCTATGGACCAAATGGAAAGCACAAGAAGAGAGAGAGAAGAATATGACAAGAATAAACTATATTCAATGTCAATGATATGATTGTTATTTACAGTGAGAGAGACCCCTTGGTTATATAGCCAAGGTGAGAACATAGAAGGGCATAAGATTATGATAAATGTAGTAATCTTATGACATGAGACAACTATGAAAAGCTATCACTCCACCTAAGGTGGAGAGATAATCACATGATGTGTCCACAAAAGGTGGAAGTGATAAAGTAATGACATTTCAAGTCCACCAAAAGTGGAAATTCTCCAACTACCTCCTATGTGGTCCCTAAGTAAACTTAACTAAGGTGTACTTATGACCTAGGACAAGGTACAACACATTTAATTACACCAACACCCCCCCTTAAGTGCAACTTAGGGAGTAGCAAATTATTATGCAAATGACACAAAGATGAAAAGATGGGTCCTGACTACTAGGCCATGTTAGGTACCCATGTACACACACAATACAATCAATGCAATCTCTCACAAACGAGGAAAGGAGAAAATCTAGTGGGACAAAACTCCTCCCCAAAAGAGAGATGAAATACAAAAAGTGAAATACTCTCAATGAAGAATGAGAAGGTAAAAAACCCCATACGAGGAAAAAGACCCCCCCATAAGAGACAAGGTAGCCCCCCCTCAATGTTGAGTCTCCTGCAATGATGGTAGAAGCTCGACATTGAATGCTAAAGATGATCCAATCTTGCCGAAAAACATTCCTCCCCTTAGGAAGAAACATAACCATGGATGTATGCAGGATGTCAGGATGTATGATGTCTTTGAAGCATGCTCAAGTGTCTCCATGTCGATGTCGAAAGCTGACACACTCCAAATAGGTGTTCTAGGCCACACTGCTGAAGAGGACAATCCAACATCAAGTAGAGATGAATGTAGAACATGATCCAAAGACAAAGATATCCCCTCTGAAGATTTAGAAGTCTCCTCCAAATGTTGTCCAAAAGTATCCACACTCACGCCAATCTATGAAGAATGATCATGTAGAGAATGAACAAGAGGGTCAAGGTGTTCCCTCACAACAACTAAAGAAGGTGCATCTTCATCAAAGAGAAGATGAATGCTATCAATGATGTCCTCCAAATCTGCAAGATGAGACTCCACAAAAAATTTTGAAATACCTGTCAAGAAGTCATCCAAAGTAGCCATATCTGAAAGACTATGTATGTCCTGCTGCACTGAATCACTAGGAGCCAAAATTGTAGCAACACAAGCATCATCGAGTACAACAGTAGATGGAGGAGATGAAATGCATGGCTCAAGGACTAGATCTGATGTGAGAATTCCCAAGTTCAAAAAGCCAAATGTCTCCTTTGAATCATAGTTGTGATCAATAGTTGTAGGAACTAGGTCATCATCAGAAGCAAATTGTGCAAAGGTATATAACCGAGATGAATGATCAACCACCCTAGTAGCAATGATCTCTCGAGTCTCCAATTCTCGAATGATGACAGAATTAGGAGTGAACTCCATAGTTCTCCCATCTCCACCATGTGTAATCTGATAAATGGAAAGAATATTGTTTTTCAAATGAGGAACACACAAGACATCCTGAAAAGTTTTGTCCCCAATGCTAATAGATCCCTTCCCAAGTACACTCATGTATGTATTGTTTCCCATCAAGATAGGAGACATAGAACAAGGTTGAAATGAGGATAATATAGTCTACGAAGATGCCATATGATGTGATGCTCCTGAATCTAGAAGTCATCTCCCTGATCCTGGACCTGAAAGAGCACAAAGAGCTTGTCCTTTATATCCTGATGTAGATGCTTGAATTTTGTCCTTTTTAGACTATTTTGAAGTAGAAGGAGAAGAAGATTCAGACATTCTAGAAGGAAAATCAATGTGATTCTTTTTTAGAAGATTCTTCAACTCATCAATATCCTTCTTGTAACAATAATTTTCTTCATGTCCATCCTTCTTGCAATATGCACAAAAAGGCCTCTCCTTCTTTGATGTTTCTCCTTTTGAAGATGAGGATTCTGATTCGTTATGTGGCTTGTTCTTTTTCTTCTTTTGCTTCTTATCATGATTCCCTGATTCTTTTTGTACCTTAGACTCATTAGCCACCAATTCTTGTGGTTTGGAAGACTTGATTAGACCCATGTTCATTAACTTAGCTTCCTCTTGGATTAGGAGATTTGCAAAGTCATCAAACTTAGGATCAACATATGATGCTCCCATAGAAAGTCGATGGGTATGAAATCCAAAAAAAAACACTGAATACTTAGGGCCAAGCTTGGATAACACATTCAGAATCAATTGTAAATCCTCTTTTTCAATACTACATTCTTTCAATTGTGTTCTTAGTTGCTTGATTTTGGAGATGTAGTCTTGGATGTGGTCAAAACATTTAGGATCAAGATTCATCAAATCATTATCAATCTAATAGCCTCTAATCTTATCTGTTTTACCATACAATTTTTCAAAAGTCTCCCATGCTTCTTTAGGTGTATTACATGATTCAATATGAAATTGCAAATCAAATGAGACTAATGAACATATGCATCCAAGTGTTTTCTCGCGATCAATCTCCCACCTTGCCAATTCTTTAGCATCAATAGGTTTTTGAATTGTGTCCTTTAGATGACCTATTAGACCTTTCATCATGAGATATTTCCATACTGATTTTCTCCATGTAGCATAATTATTTCGATTTAAGGGTTCAATTTGAGATTTCCCCATTTGCAAGAACACAAATCAAGCAAAAGAATGCAAGCAATCACTACAAGATTACCCCCCCAAATCACTTAATTAAGAAACCCCCCAAGCAATATCTGATTTGGCACTTTATATTTAGTGTGTTTATAGTTGCCACTTGCCAAAAACAGCGAAGTGGTATTTGATCTTGGTACATGCAAATGCCAAATTTGGCCACAGAATCAAGTATAATTTTTGGTACAAAATGAGATCAGTATGATCATACCACTAAGAATTAAATGAAAAATCATGCACTTTCAAAAAAAACTTCACCCAAAAATGTTACCGTAGGAGCAAGATATGAGCTCTCGAAGTTCCCAAAATGAGGACGAAGCAACAACACCTATGAGAATCTACAAATTCTAGAAACCCCAGGCACCAAAACCAAAAATTGACTACACCACTATGAAGAGCATGAAAAATTAGCTCAAATAAAAAAAAATTGCTTGAAAAAAGAAGCCAAAATGACCGAGTTATGAGCCTTCAAAGTTCGCCTTCGAAAATCAAAACGCAAACGGTGAGGGGGAAGAAATTTTTTTTTTAAATGTTGACATAGGGCTGACATCAGAAATCCACATGATTAAATTTAATGGTCGTTCAGCTGTCACCGTCACCATCAGTCCTCCCTACTAGAATATGCTTTATATTTGACAGAATATTCTACAGAATGTCGTCGGCCACTTCTGGGAGGAATCTTCTCAGAATCTGGAATTTGCTTAGTCAACAGAATATTCCTGAACAATTGTCACCAGTGGAAATTTATAGACCGCCAAATTTTGAAATTGGGCTGGTTTTTATTAACCGATAGCTTATATTTAACTGTCGGTGGAACTTTCCGCCAATTTGATTGGACCACCAGGGAACGAAATGTGAGGGCCCATGGGTGGGGCCACGGCCGGATGGCCACATGGCTCTGCTCTACTGGTACTGTGGTACCACAGAATTAAAGTCTACAATGACTTACAGTCGCTTAAATTTTTTTATTTTTAATAAAAAAAACTTTGAAATACAATATTTATCTCCCGGATTGAATTTTTCTAAAAAAAAATTCCAATTGAATCTTTTTTTTTTAATTTCTAGAAAAATTGTACCACTGGTATTTATGACTGTTGGGGGATCGTACGGCTCCTTGAGCAAAAAAAAATTTCCTCACCGAACAACTGCTCTGAATCGAACGATTTGATAGTCGATCTTAAGGTTTTTGGCCCTTTTGGACGTAATGGCAAGGTCAGATTTGACCCAAAATGCTCCAAAATTGCAACTACCTTCTGGATATGGCAACCACTCTTTAGCTTCAAACCCTCATAGATTTAGCCTCATATGTCCGATTTGGATGAAACAAAAGGAAAAATCGACTTTCTTGAACCTTCCAAATGCGATGGTGAGCTTAGATTTGCACCAACAAGCTCCAATTTGAACCTACAACAAAGAGCCAAAAATGACACCTCCCCAAATCTGGAATCTCTCTTCAGAAAAAGACTCTCTAATGGAACCCAACCTGCTCTGATACCATGTTAGAATTGGCTATGGATTCCAAGATCTATGGACCAAATGGAAAGCACAAGAAGAGAGAGAAGAATATGACAAGAATAAACTGTATTCAATGTCAATGATATGATTTTTATTTACAATGAGAGAGACCCCTTGGTTATATAGCTAAGGTGAGAACATAGAAGGGCATAAGATTATGACAAGTGTTGTAATCTTATGACATGAGACAACTATGAAAAGCTATCCCTCCACCTAAGGTGGAGAGATAATCACATGATGTGTCCACAAAAGGTGGAAGTGATAAAGTAATGACATGTCAAGTCCACCAAAAGTGAAAATTCTCCAACTACCTCCTATGTGGTCCCTAAGTAAACTTAACTAAGGTGTAATTATGACCTAGGACAAGGTACAACACATTTAATTACACCAAAAAAATCACTAATAAAAAATATTAAAGAGTTTATATATATTTGTTTAATATATTAAAAAAATATTTTATATTATAAATATTTTATAAATAATTTATAAAATATTTTATATTATAAATAATTTATAAAATATTTTATATTATAAATAATTTATAAAATATTTTTTAAATATATTAAACAAAACATATATAAAATTTTAACCACTGTATGTGGGCTCAAAAATAAAAAAATGTGAGGGTTACGAATTAGGTTATTTTCTGCATGGAAGGCAGGCTGTTGGCAGGCCATGGATGGGCATACCATTTTGTATGCTGTGTAGCCTGCTCTTGACTTGACTAGTTGCCCTAATTTCTTCGCTTTTGCTCATTTTTAATGAATTTCCCCACTTTTTCTCATTTTTAATGAATTTCCCCCCGGACTTGTCAAATATTTCATTTTAAATGATTTTCTTTGGTAGCAATGAAACATTTAAAATATATCACACAAAAATTTCCTCAGGCCCCACCTTGTATAGTCCATGTGGCACCCGCCCGTGATTTCACAATCAACCAAAGCACCATTGCGGGATGGCGGGGAACGACTTAGATCAAAGGAAAGTTGATGAATAGTTGTGTAAATTTGATCCCCCAGATGGGACATGTGTCGCCCACCCGCAATATCGCCATCCTACAATTCTCGATCATGGGATGGTGGGCAACTGTTGATCTTGAAGGAATTTTGATCGATGGTCAAATATTTCATTTTAAATATTTTGCTTTGGAAGCAACGAAACATTTAAAATATATTGCACAAAAATTTCCTCGGGCTCCACCTTGTACAGTCCACGTGGCACCCGCCCATGATTTTGCAATCAACCAAAGCACCATCGCGGGATGGCGAGGAATGACTCAGATCAAAGGATAGTTGATGAACAGTCACGCAAATTTGATCCCCCAAATGGGACATGTGTCGCCCGCCCGCGATATCACCATCCTACAATTCCCAATCACAGGATGGCGGGCAACTGTTGATCTTGAAGGCATTTTGATCGATGGCAGCTCGAATTTCATCCTTTTGAAAAATAAAACATTCATTAAAGGGAAAGGGGACATTACTAGGTGGATGGAAAACAATGACATAATTTTTTTTTAAACCGTTCAGCACAAGGCCAACCAGGACTTAGGAAAATAAAACCCACGGAGGAAATAAAATATTAAGACCAAAGGGACCAGGCCTAGATAGAATGATGGGGCATAAGATGTTCTTAAAACCATTCAAAAAAGGTAATGGCGAAATAGATCCCAACCAAGGAATTAGGTAAACACAAGGGTTTAAGATGAACACAAAGCTAAAACCCCGGCCCTAAGAAATTTTCCAACACCACGAAAGACCAGTGACATAAGGCAAGGCATGAGTGAAACATTGGGAACAAAATTTGAAGTTCCATCAGGACAAGCTTTGGATAATTTTATATTAATAGTTTGTCCTATCACAAATATAAAAGGTGAGCACAATAAATAACATGTATTTTCCCATTAAATTTGAAGGATTTTCAAAAAAATTTAGTGTTCAACTATTGGTCCATTTTTGTTCAATATAAGTTGTATTTTAAATCATTATGTGTTGTTTTTATAACAACAAATAGATTTTTTGTGTTCAACTATTAGTTCATATGTGTTGAATATAAAAGGTAGAGATATCAAAGATTTATGGTTATCAATAAGTATTTGGTCCACTTAGGTTGTATATTAATTTTAATTTAAATAAAAATATCATATTCTACAAGCAACAAATGATATTTTTTGGTTCAACTATTAGGGGTTCCATGATTAAGTTTTGGTCAAACCTTTAAAAAGTCAAATTTTAGACACTTCTCAAAAGATCTACTGATGTGGCGAGTTGCATGATGAGTCACACCTCCAAACCTTAGTTATAGATAAATAAGAGACCAGGTCTACATTTCAAAAAATGAAGGTTCTACAATATTCAGCAATTGCTACATGCTGAGAAAGTTAGCCTGCACGACTACTAGGCCCCTCCCCTAAAGGAATAAGGGGACATCACTAGGTCAACGACAAACAATGACATAAGTTGTTTTAATGAGAAACACTGGACCAACAAAGACTTAGGAAAAATAAAGTCAGCAAAGGAAATAAAACAATAAAACAAAAGGGGGCCTAGCCTAGTTGAAGTGATGGGGCTTAAGTCATTTTAAAGCTTTCCCAAAAAGTAACGGCCAAATAGATCCCATCCAAGGTGTAAGATGAACACTAGGTTTTTACATGAAGATGAAGGTAAAACCCCATCCTTAGGATTTCCCCAAACACCATAGATGACTAGAGACACAAGGAAGGATAAAATAGAA
>VDFB02058242.1:84574172-85071354 GCA_007258455.2 Sequoia sempervirens
CCTCCTAATTCTCTCTCTCTCTCTCTCTCTCTACTTCTCCCCTTCTTCCCCTCTTCCTATTTATAGCACCAAAATATTACATTTTAAAATGTTTTTCAAATTATATATTAGACATGAATTGGATATCCGATATGTAGTACTTTGGCTTAGGCATTGCTATGGAGCAATGTACTGATAGCCAACCCAAAAAAAAAGTCAACTCAGGATTTTCGCATTTTTTGGTGAGTTCAAAATGCTACTTTTTTCATGTTGCCACTTTTTGGCCCATCGTGATCCTACACATACCTAGGTCTAAATCAGGTAGTTTTTATTGCTAAGGTTGATCACTCCTTTCTTTGAAGGCCATACACTTATGATTGGGTCAAGTGTTCTTTTCTTTAGAAAATTCCTATTGCATTTTTGATAAGTTAATTATGATTTGATTAGATGGGTTATGAAGCACTTATTTCAAACAAATATATTTATGAAAGAAGTATATTGGCATGAAATTAAATATGATTTGTATTCCAATGTAAAAACTACAAACAATGGAAACAATTCTTTCAACACATAAACTATCATGTAGTAGTCAATTAAAATGAAAAAGCTTACTCTATATTAGTTAGGATACACAACTAAGAAAATGATCTAAAGTTACTTATTTATCCTAGAGGAACTAAGTATATAGTATACAAAGAAAACCAACAAACCCACAACTACCCCTATTTTTGAAGGATTTTAGTTTTTCTCCTTCACAGTCTACTAATATTGTCTAATTATTTAAAGAGAGAAGAAGGGTCATAACACAACTTTATTCAACCGATGAAATGGCTTGGTTAATGAAACTTGACAAAATCAAACAAAACAATTGCTACATTTGTGGCATTTCATGTTGAATGAAGAGTGGTGACAATAATCTACTTATAGTTTAATAAAACACTATTTTTATAAGAAGGCTTGACATTAGAAGATAAGTGTTACTTATAGTTTAATAAAGAAACACTTTTCAATATAAGGGTTGCCAACATATACTATGCTTGCATGGATTCTTAGTTAATATATGGGAAGAGAAAGAGAGAGAGATAGAGATATATGGGAAGAGAAAGATAGATGGAGATATATGGGAAGAGAATGGAAGAGAGGTGGAAATAGAGAGTCGATGGATATGGGGGATAGGGAGGGAGAGATGGTGAGAGATAGAGATGGGGAGATAGAGAAGGGGAGAGAAAGGGATATAGATAGAAAGAGATAGAGAGAGGAGTGAGAGGGAGATAAAAAGAGAAATAGAGATAGAGATATAGATTAGGAGAGATGGAGGGAGAGATGGAGTGAATGAGAGAGAAAGGGGGGAGAGGGAGAGATAGCTCAATAGATAGAGGGGGGAAGAGGCAGGAGTGACATAGATAGTGGGAGATATAGAGATATAGAGAGCGACAAGGAGAGATATATCAATCAACCTCCCTATATCTCTATATATTCATCCTTATCTCTCTACCCCTCTCTATCTCTGTCTCCCTTTCTATTTGTATGTTTGTCATTATCTTCCTCTCTCTCTATATTTTCTTCCCTATATTTATCTTTGTCTCCTTAAGTGTGCAATGGGTACATTGAAGAGGTCTTAAAGGAGAATTATCATATCTTTAATCAAATGGCATGCTACCTTGAGGCATAACTCCCCAAGGACACATGCCATCCTTGGATTGTTGACATGAAACAACCAATCAAAATTTAGTTTCTCTCTCTCATATTAATATATATTACTATTATATTAAATATATATTATATTAATTATATTTTGTATTATATAAAAATATACTTATTATTAATTATTAATTATAATAATTTTATACGTATTTAATAATTTTGTTAAAGAATATAATATATAATTATAATAAGTTGAATAATTATATTATTTATTATGTAAAATATAGCTAATATATACTTAACTATATTGTAGAATATTAAAACCTAGCTAAATGGCGCCAAAATTTTGAACTTAATTAACATGCTGTAAAGCTAACGAAACTAGGTTGTAGCTCATCAAATTGGAGAAGTGAAAGGTCAATGCCAGTTCCAAGGAAGAGTTTGGAGTAGTGAAAACAAGGTCAATGCCAGTGCCGAGGAAGAGTTTGGAGTAGTGAAAACAAGGTCAATTCCAGTGCCGAGGAAGAGTTTGGAGTTAAAACAAGGTCAATACTAGCATTGACGAAGAGTTTGGAGGAGTGAAAAAAAATTCAATATCAACACCAAGGAAAAGTTTGGAGGAGTGAAAACAAGGTCAATACCAACACCGAGGAAGAGTTTGGAGTTAAAACAAGGTCAATACCAGTGCCAACGAAGAGTTTGGAGGAGTGAAAACAAGGTCAATATCAGCGTCGAGGAAGAGTTTGGAGGAGTGAAAACAAGGTCAATACCAATGTCGAGGATGATGTTGAGGGCACTCAAGGAAAATCGATGACCAAGGGGCAATGAGTACTGTAATTTTGGCACCCCCATTCTCTTTAACCTTTAATTTTCATGCCTAGTTTCCAAAGATCTTCTTGTACATTGGCACCCCCATTCTCATAAAATGGTATAAGATAAGACAGAAAAAATTAAATAGCTTATACATAACATATCCACCTATAATCCCATTCAAGCATTTTAATTAATTCCTTGAATTAAACCTAAAGCAAGAATCATACACACCACAACTGTGAGATGAACGAAATAACCCTTGATCATTTTATTCAAAATTCAGATATGCTTGAACAATGGAGAGACATGAGTTTGAATTAATCATATCAACATGAGTTTGAATTAATCATATCAATTCAAATGCCAGTACTGTCATAAAACATCAAATCCCCATGAATTCAAAACCTACTACAGAATGACTCAAAACCTAAATTGTATTTTCCCTAAAACCATCTTAATTTTACAATTTCTTGGCCAACTTCATCTAGACTTGACCAAAATATCTAACTTAAGTTAACCCTCGGGTATCTTTGGCCTTGAAATCCTTCTTATAGAAAAAGAAGGAGCAAACAAGCATCAGGCCAGAAAGCACATGTGTCACCAGCCAATTGGATTGCCTTGTGATATTCCAAAAATTTTTTACAACAACAATCTCCCCTTAAAATCTTCTTGTTCATCATGCCCACTGAAAATGGTTGATGCAACAACAAAAAACTTCAAGAATTTTGCACCTAGACTGTCACCAAAAAACAAAACTGGAATCTTTTGTAACTGTAATAGCTGATTTGTCAACCGTTAGCAGCCTACTCTTTTTAACTCTTCCTCAGTTAAATATACATTTACCCATTTCGGGTAATTTCATTAGTTGACAATCAAAATTGATCACCCCATTCACCTTGACACTATAAGGTTTGTACTTAATTGCCACCTGATTTGCTTGTCTTTCAAAAGACTCCAAGAATGAGTTGGTGCTAATGATTTTGTCCATACAACTCACCAACAAATCATAACTGAAAGCAATTCTATTTTTGAGGGTTTTGTAGTCCAAACATGATATAAAGGGGCTCTTACACTTTTCGTGATTACTATAGCTTGTGTAAGAGGCCCCATGGATAATGTTGTAATTGTCGGATGCATGAATAGGGCGTAGGATGAGAAATAAAGAAGGTATAGCTATTGTCCTAAATAGTTTTGTGAAGAAAATCATGTGAAATGAGAGGTTCAAGCTTAGGTTTCAACAATACATGTATGGGAGATCTGATTTTATGAATTATCCATGCAGACCTAATGGGTTGTTTCAACACCTAATATAAATGATATACATATATCACACACACACACACACACACACACATATAAAATGTATGTATATGTATTTAAATGTAAATGTAAAATGTAATTACCGATTCTCTCCTATAGAACAATAAATGAAACATCATTAAAGAAATCTATATCTATGTATATAAAATGTGTATTTCTAAATGCAAGTGTAAAATGAAAAGAGCATATGGTTTTGTAGTGTTATATATGCACTACATCCATAAATTAATATAATTGAAATTTAAAGTCTCTAACACATATAATATG
Source organism: Sequoia sempervirens (assembly GCA_007258455.2). Classification (NCBI taxonomy): domain Eukaryota; kingdom Viridiplantae; phylum Streptophyta; class Pinopsida; order Cupressales; family Cupressaceae; genus Sequoia; species Sequoia sempervirens. The sequence continues at coordinate 84,578,196 of VDFB02058242.1, forward strand.
AAATCGATCAAACTATTAAAGTACATGAGAAATAAATGAAAACAAGAAATGCATATGTATGTGTATTTGTAAATGTAGGTGTAAAATAAATAAGAATAATGAAAATTATAAAAGAATACAAGGAAAGGTCTCCTCCCTTCTTGGTAGTGATAACCCTCCTCCACACACAAACCCTTAAAAAAATTATGAATAAAGGAATATAATCTTTGAAGAACTCAAAGTTGATTCTTCCCACCGATGCAATTAGTCATTTTATCCCATAAACATTTATATAGTGATTACTAGAGGCACATAGACCAATTCTTCATAATAGAATAATTTGATCATACTTTTCCAATGATGGCATTATGAGAAAACCTTAGGTTAAATGAATAATTCCTAGCTAAGTTCTTTAAATCATGTCCAACATCCTTATGAGTGTGGGTACCACCAAATAGGTATTTGTCAGATCTGTCTTCCTCGTGCGAGGGAAATTCAAGAAGAGAAGAGGAAAGCGAGACATGTATTATGTCTAAAAGAGGGAGATCAACTAGAGGTCAAAAGATTAGAAGAAAATTATGTAAACGCATGGAATTTTTTCTTGCTGAAGAGGGGTCATGTTCCTATGATGATGAGAGAATAGGCAACGTTGAGGTGCCCTTGAGGTACAAACATCTACGGAAATAATGGGTACCCAAGGAACTTCCTCCAATAAACACTAATTCTTGTGTCAACGAGAGGATATATCGCATAGCACCATCGTCATTGCATGGTTTGGGCCTATTTTGCATGGACGGCATAAAGGTCTATTATGACAAAGTTACTGAATTGATGGAGTATGTTGGACCCTATTACAGTTACAAAGATTGGATGCAACTAGTTTGATATACACGAAGTATGCATAGGTATGCACTGTCAACAAATTATATACAACTAAAATATAAGGATCAAAATAAAGGAGTGGCTATCTACATTGAAGGAAGGCCAAAAGCATCAGGGAATATTGCAGGGTTTATAAACAGTACACGACCTGGGTCAACAAATAAGCAACCCAATTGCATATTCGAGGCGTGCGAGGGAAATTGTGTATTCGTATGTGTGATAAAATCAATAACTGCAAGGGAAGAGCTGCTAATCGATTACAATTTGAATTGCTTAGTTACAAACAAAGTTACTATGGGGGTGGTACGTACTATGTACCATTTTACCCAACCTCCAATTAATGACTCCAATATACCATTTTATTCTTATGTTTTTTTCATAAGTCTATTGGTATCATTTCGGTAATGTTTTTTTATATTTCATTTTTGTCACAAGGGGACATTGATCATATGGAGAAGGCTCTGGTCCAGATCATAGATCGTGATGTATGTTCAGGCGCTTCTACCCAACAGGTTTACCTCAATGTAATTGTACAAATTAGATATGAGAATTTTTTTTTATTATTATGTTTTTTTCATCAATTTTTTGGGTTAATTTCGATAATGTTTTTAATATTCTTGTTGCAGTCGACTGATTGGGGAAAAGTACCAATAGTAGAGGAGAGCATCCATAGTGAGGTGGAGTCAATATTTTGTGATGATGAAATCACTTATTCAACAAACCCTCTCGATACGATAAAGAAGCTCCAAAAAAAATGCAATGAAGAAATGGCTAAGTTGATGTTCATAGTGCCTCAAACAGATGAGATAAGAGAGAGGGTTAAAGTATTGACTGAGAGATTACAAAACTTGCAAGTAAGCTGTCATGAGGTCTTTAATTATAACATAAGTTCATTCATGGTTTTATATTTTGTACTCTTTTTATGTCATGAACTAAAATATGTGTTGTTTTTATAGGGTTATTTTTCCCTCCCTACGATATGTTCTAGCCATGATCGTGGTACTCAATTGTTGCCCGAGGGAGTAAGGGTTGGATACAAGCGTCTCATCCCACCTTCCTATGCATACATCACATCATTTGACCCCATCATCCGTGCCTATTGTCATTTGAATGTCAGCAACACATACCATGCAAGCATCCGCTAAATGCACCTCGCGCTGGAACAATACATACCGCAACACGCGCCAGACATGTACCTCGGGATGCAGAGGCCACTAGTACCTGATGTTTTAGTTAAAGCATTTCCTGGATCTTCCCATATTACTAGTATGGGAACATTGCAGGTCACATTTATGGTGACCGAGGATTTTGTTCCCATAAAAATAGAGAAGGTCCCAGGGACTTTAAAATGTTTTAATTATTATTATATATAATCCAATTGAAATTTACTTATTGATCGCTCTTTTTAGACTATTGATCCCATGATCAATTTGTAAGAAATGATGTTTTTTATAAACATCTAAGTGATATTACATTGAAGCTCTTCAGGCCCACCATACATAAATGATGGAATGCCCAAAATAAATATTTAAAAGATGAGCTCATTAACCATTTAGTTGTGTTGTTTGGTGATAAAACATTCAACCAAACCAAAGTCCTTCAGAAAGTTGGTACCTATCTAAAGTATGCGAGGGACCAATATAGTTCACATTTAGAGAAGAAAGTATCGAAAGGCCCTCCAGCGATTCCGTGAGAGGGAGTGGAAGGGACCTCAAACCGAAGTGGAAAGGAGAAGGCTGAAAAGAAAAAAAGGAAAGACACCACTAGGCTGGCGAAGGCATGATATAGAAGAGCAACCGCGAAAAAATCTTATTTCGGTTCATGATTTTAAAAAATCTACGTGGGCCGGACGATTTTTCCTGATTTTGAAAAATCATTGAATTTTGGTCAATGATTTTTTTCTGTTTCAAACTTAAAAATCACCAAAAAAACGTGTTTAAAATCTACAAAAAAACGTGAATAAAATTGAGTTGATTTTCGCGCAAAAAAAACCATGAGACCATGGTTTGTTGCTTACTATTATGCTTTGATAGATTTTTTCCAAGCATCCATAGCTTGTTTGAAAGCACCTGTTTTAGGATTTTAGCCATAGTAGCAAGGCAATGAACTGTTTGATAAAATGCTTTGGTAGACATGTATGAAAAATGCAGTAGCATAGACAAGGTAGTGAACTGCTTGAAAAAAATGTCTCAAAGAATGTAGTCTCATGGTGATGGAATGCCATGACAAGCAAATTGCTATGGATTGTCATGGCATCTCATCACCGGAGATCGGATTTTTAAAGCGATGCTAAATACCCATCACTTTATTCCAGCATTATTATATGAGATTTTTTCCAACTATAGCTTGTTCCCAGCCAGTCCGCCTGTTTTACTTTTAGCCATAGTATGAAGCCGCGAACTTGTCCCTTCCCGCCACGCTTCAAACCCAACAGGTCTCATGGTGATGAATTTAAATTAATGCCATGACAAGAAAATTCGTTATGGATTTTCATGGTGACCCATCACCATGAGACCACATTTCTTTGAGGTATTTTGAAACGGGGCCTCAACGCCATTTCTACATTTACTATTATGCTTTTGATAGGATTTTTCAAGCATCCATAACTTGTTAAAGCACCTATTTTAGGCTTTTAGCCATAGCAGCAAAGGCAGTGAACCTGGCTTGATAAATGCTTTGTAGACATGTATGAAAAATGTGGTAGCATAGACAACTGCCACCATCTGATATTTATGTAGTTGTAGTATGTTTTGTGCAATGTAATTAGAGATATGAATATAACCAACAAAAATCTATTTTCTATAATTCATGGATTGAACTCTGTATTTTATTTGCTCTCAATGTCTGTATGCTATGGAAATGCCATTAAATTTTTTTAAAAAAGTAGTTTCTAACTGTTTTTCTTTAATTTTTTGTGTTTTTTTGTAAATCCGATTTTTTCCTAATCTTTTCCCAATTTTTTCAAAAAATCTTGAACTTTTGGTTTGTCAATTTTTTCCCCAAACAATTAATGTTGCTATGTGTGATACTATCAACAATGTAATTATATACTGATTACTCTTTCTTTTTACATAATCTAACGTATTTCAAACTTTTCATAGGCTACCCGACACATCGAAGGCAACAAAGGCAAGACTAGAAAAGCACGGGCAACACAAACTTGGCTCTGGTGGTTATATGAAATTAGTCGCATGAATTGTAAGTATCAATAAATGAAATATTGCATCCAAATTATAATAAATTGAAAACAATTTTGGTTTTATCACACCATAGAAGGAAAATTCATGATCTTATGCAAAATTGTAGGGCTCTGAATTCAACAAAGTTCCCACAGAAGAGTACCTGAAGATTGCCTTCCAGCAAGGCTATGGAGCCATGGCCGAATGCCTAAGAGTCTTGACTGGGCAAACACAATCTTCCATTGCATCCAACACATAGGTAAATAAACTCAATAAAGTTTAATTAAAATTGAATACTTGTGCAATCTATTCAATATGAATTTCCACCATAAAGTAATTACATGCCTATTTTTTTAAAACATTCAAGCAATGATAATACTGCACATGACATTGGAATGCAGCCTGGTGAGGGTGGAGCACAACGTGCAGATGAAGGTCATGGTGTGCATCCCGGTACTTTAGAGCATGTAGAACGTGATCAACATGTTGAGCATGATCAGGCTAGAGAAGATTAGGAATATGATGTGGCCCCATCAGGTAAAGAGGACCACTCTCAAGATCTTTTAAACATATTTAATTGCAATTGGTGTATTAATTAATGTAACCTTCCATGTTTCAACTTTAGAGCATGTAGAGCGTGATCAACGTGTTGAGCATGATCAGGCTAGAAAAGATCAGGAACATGATGTGGCCCCATCAGGTAAAGAGGACCACCCTCATGTTCTCTTAAACATATTTAATTTCAATTGGTGTATTAATTAATGTAACCTTTCATGTTTCAACTGTAAATCAGGATTTAGAGGGTGTTCAACAATTTGAGCATGAGTCTATAACAAAAGTTTAGGAACATGATGTGGTCCCATCAGGTAAAAAGAACCACTCTATTGTTCTTTTAATTAATGAAATACTTGTAAATAATAACAATAAAACATATCAGTTTAACATTTCTTTCTTATTGCAGTAGACCCCCCTTGCAGCGGCATCTACGTCATGAGCAGACGACTAGGCGTACATTAAGATCATGAGCAGAGGGCATTACAACTAAAGGGGGGACAAATATTGAAAATGATATACTCCACTTCAGTTTTATGTAGCTTTAAAAAAGAAACAAAAAAAAAGTGATTGTAATCATATCATGACAACCATATTTTTGATAATATGTAAAACTGAAAGAATGAATATTATATGTTAATGAATGAATGTGAATATGTTAATTAATGAATGTTATATGTTATTAATGGATGAATGAGTGATTAATGTTATATGATTGGGTATGGGGAATTGAGAGTGATGTGAGGGGGGGGAGGGCCCAAATGAGCTTCCATTGTCACGTGGTTGGCCCTATTAAGTAGAGAATATTAAACTATTCTCGAAACAAAGAGAAGCTCAATAAGGTAATGCACTTTTAAATATAAGAAATGCATCGTTTGAAACATCAAACAAATATGTAGTCTGTATGTATGATCAGTCATCGGTCTCCACGATGGTACATTTCCATGAATATTTAAAAAAAAAAAAATTGCATTGCTTTGTCACAATTTTGACGAAACCAACCGACGAATCACCAAAAAGGTTTGACGAAGTTGCTATAGCTGCGACGAAGGTTTCGCCGTAACTCCTTGCCCATTTCGTTGCAATTTCGATGAAATTTTGGTGTTGTTTTGACGCTACTACTTACCCATTTTGTCGCACTTTCGATGAACTTTTGGTGTTGTTTCGATGCTGCTACTTTCCCATTTCATTGCACGTTCGACAAACTTTTGGTGTTGTTTCGACAATACTACTTGCCCATTTCGTCGCACTTTTGACAAAATTTTGGTGTTGTTTCGACGAGACTCCTTGCCCATTTCGTCGAAATGGCGACGAATGTCTAGTGTTGTTTCAACGCTACTTCATCGCTAGATACATGAAGTTTTCGTTGATAGTCCAATGAAATCTCGAGTCATTTTATGATGCCGACGATCGACGAATCTATGCCGTTATTTCAACATTTAATTTGTCATTGACCTTTTGACAAAAAAATAGCGATGAACATATTTTCTTCATTTCGTCGCTTGTCTGACAAATATTTGTCAAACAACCAACGAACGTCTATTGAAAATTGGTGTCAAATTCAGTAGTGTCCCTATTTGGGTGAATTTTCCTTGCAAATTTTCCTATTCCTTGTGTTAGCCACAATTTGGGTGAATTTTCCCAAAAGCAGACCTTCATCTGTCTTCCTAGCATCATCGTTCTTGTTCATCAACACTTTTTGAAAGTCATCATTTCCTTGATAAAATCAAATAGGTGCTTCTTAGAACATCATTAGAGGCTATATCCATCATCAAATCATTGAGCCTAATCACCTAGACTTCATTTCACGGGTTTTGATTTTGATGCAAAAACTTTCGAAGGCCATAACTTTTGATTCGAGTGTATGTTTGGGCTGAAATTTTAGGGGTGGTTGTGTTATGAGGTGGCATGTGGATTTGCAATGACTCTCAATCGGTTGTCCCCTAATTCAACACATTTTCAGGGCTTGAAACTTTCATCTTAACCCTCAAAATCTCAATTTAGTGTTTTTTTCCAATTTTTGAAAAGTTAACTTTGTTAACTTAGACCTCATGTTTCGAATTTGGTATGTTAGTTGGCAACTCATCCTACCTTATTTTTAGGAAGTTTTTGGGAAAAAATTGGACTCTCAAAGATATGCATATGAAATTACCTAAAATAGAAAAATTTGGCAATTTTTAAAAACTGCCAAATCTGGAAAAATCTAATTGTCAACACCTTACGTCATCTAGTTAATACCCCTGAACTTTTTTTTGAATCAATCCTATCATATCCTCTGATCCAATCCCAATATGAGCTTTAATCCAATCCTAATTTGAGCTTTAATCCAATCTCAATTTGAGCTTAACCTAAATCCCAATCTAAGCTTTAATCCATCTACATGCAAGATCTTCTGATATCAAAACAAATCTTAAGATCCCTTCTTCCATCTTCTTCAAATCCACCCTATTTATCTTTTCATCATCTTTCCTTCTCTTCTAATCATTTATTCCCATCTTCTTAATCCATATCCATCCCATCCAACATCATAAATCCTTATCCTTCACCAATGCAACCAAAAATAGTAGTCAAGGGGAATCCTAATTACGTTGATGACGATAAAGAGAGTCTTGTTGATCAAGAGGTATATGTCATAGATCCCCTTGATGCTATCATTTCTAGTAAGCTTTCCCCAACTGCTTTCCAAAATCCAATCACCCCTCTGAGCTATCTCATTATGTCATCATACATGCCTAATAACGCTCCTTATGCTACCTTTGAGAAGGGATATCTAGTATCTTCCCCATCCACATCTTTCCTTAATCCAACATCCATGTCTTCTTATTTTAATCCACTATGTCAATCTTCCCATCCTAATCTACCATCCCAATACTCTTACTACAATCTCCCATCCATGTCCCACTATCCTAATCCTCCATATCACTCTACCCATCCTAATTCAACATTTGCACATTCTTATCTTAATCCTACATCCCCATCAACCTATCCTAATCCTACATCCTCACCTTCCTATCCTAATCCACCACCCCAATCTTCCCATCCTACTCTATTATCCCAATACCTCTACTATAATCCACCACCCATGTCCTCCTATCCTAATCCACCATCCCAATATTCCCATCCAAATCCTCTATCCCAATACCTTTACTACAATCCACCACCCACATCCTCTTGTCCTAATCCACCATCCCTATCCTCCTATGTCACTACATCTTCCACTCCACCATGTCCTAACCCTCCATCTAATCTTGATTCCCCCCACCAATCCTAATCCTCCATCTACTCTTAGTCCTACATCCAATCCCAATCCATCTAATCCTAATCCTCCACCCACTCTTAGTCCTCCATCCAATCTCGTTCCTCAATCTAATCCTAGTCCAACAATCCATAATCCTAATCTGCCACCAATCCATAATCCTTCATCCACTCCTATTGTGCCATCTAAGCCTATAATATGCATGATTCTCACTCCATAAGTCCTCCAAGGACTCATGACAAAGAATACACCCCCAACTCCACATCTTGAAGTCATGGAACCATGCCATCCCAATCCATCAGCCATGGTCACTAGTGATGAGACCCTTCTCCATCCCACACCTTTCATTGTTGTTACTACCCCTAGCACCACTCAAATTGTTGAAACCATCAAATCCATTGAATCCATTGAAATCCCATCTCCTAGTCTAAGAGCCATCGAACCCATCGAAGATAACCAAACCCAATCACAATATTCTACTCCTAGATCCACCTAATCCATCCAAGACACCCAAATCCAATCCAGTTCTCCCACTCCTAGTATCATTGAAATCCATCCCCATGAACTTCATTAATCCCCCATCCTTCCATCTTCCCCACTTTAGGAGTCCCTCCAACACTCCGTCGTCATGCCACCCACACACAATGAGGCATGCCAAGAGCTTGATCTAGAGCATACCAACATACCCCATTCTCTACATAGAGATCCTGCCATCCCATCTAGTCCATCTCAAGATCATAGTTCCCCATCCATTCCACCCTATGATCCCCTTATCACTCAAGATCCAACCACTCTATTGCATGATCCCTTATACCCCATTCCCACAAATCCAAATCCTATCATATCACCTAATCCCTCTCTTAATACCTTACCACTGACCCTTCCTAATCAAGATGTTGTTATCCCATCATCTCCATCTCATGATCTTCTATCGCTGCCTAGCCCTACTATCCCCACATCACTTTTATATTCCCTCAGTACTCTCACATTCATCCATGGTGGTTTCCTTATAGAAGAGGAACCGAGCATATATACCACCCATCCTCCACCTAATAATGGAGTCACATAATTCTTCCAAAATAACAAGCATCCTACTATAGATTGAATGCTCAAGAGTATGAACTATCAAGGAAAAGGTTTAGGCCTTCATGAGCAAGTTATGTTAGAGCCTATCCATGTCAAAGAAAATCCATGTACACAAGGTTTCAGATATATCTCTCAAGACTCAAAATCCAAACATGTTGGTACAACCCCTATACATCCTCAACAAACCTCCTCCAAAAGAATAATAGGATCTTCCCATCACTCCACTAAACCATTTTCCTCCATCCCCCCTCCATCATATCACTTCAAAACAACCATCCATATTCCTCCTTTGTCTTTCAAATCCATTTTGGGTCCTTATGTCCCTCCATCCACCATCTCCCATACTTCATATACTCCATCTATTTTGGGTCCTTATGTCCCTCCATCCACCATCACACACCCTCTAGGTACTAAGTCCATTTTGGGCCCTTATATCCTAAAATCACATCCTCCATCTTGTCTTATTCCTCCTTTTATCCATCCATCACCTATCCATATCACCCCTCATCAACATCCCACTCTCATGCTCCCAAATCAAGATAAAAAAGGCACATACCAACACATCCTCCACCCACATTTCATCCCTAAAATCCAACCTCCATCACTCCATTCATGCTTCCTCCACATCATCCATCTCCTCATACCCATCCCATTGCTATTACAAGCACTTTGGATGCCAAAGTAAAAATGTATAAATCTAAAAATCCACATGAATCTAAAGATCCCCATGTCCCCACTAAAGGACATGGTGAAGAAAAGAAAAATAAAATCCAAAATCAAAATCAAACCCATCGGCCACAACGACCCACCAAAGAAAAAATAAAAACCATGTGGATCCCAAAGAAAAAAGATGCAATGCCTTCAAATGAAAAATTTGTAACAACATCCAAAGTTGTTAATCCAAAAGCTAATCATACACACCCTCAATATCCTAAATCTATTTTGGGCCCTTATGTCCCAAAATTCACTATCCCATCTCCTCCATTATCCCCACATTCTCCTTCTATTAATCCCCCATCCTTTCACATCCACCACCATATGTGCCAATGTTGGTCCTGAAAACATTACCCCATCACACACCTACCCCATAATTCCACCCATACACTTTCCAACATCCCATCCATCATCCTCCATATCTCCCTCATCCAATCCTTTTAATCCATTCCCCTACATAATCCATTCATCTTCATAACTCTAGTTGTACCAACATCCAATAGTCACTTCAAACATGGGCTCTTAACACCTCGTATGGAACTTGATGCTTGAGTTCATATTTCCTATTATCACATGTCTTCCAAATCCACTTATCCACATCCCCATCCTTATCTATCTCCATCCACATACTATCCAAAAAGTCAAAAAGTCAAAATCAAAAAAGTCAAAGACAAAAAAAACAAAAAAAATAGTAAAGAGAAATAATTCTTCCAATGGTGAAAACTTGGCAAACAAGCACCTTGGATAAGTACCATGATGAAAACCTGGAAAATAGGCATCACATGTAAATCTCCCATCCAGCTTACTCTTACACTTGGCGGCAATTGTATCCCCTTCACCCATCTCCTCAATCCCACATATCTTACAAATCTTTCCTATCATCCCATTTATCCCAATCCCTCCATTTCCTCCTTGTGATCTTGATATAGATAGGGGAAAACCTATATACATGCTTTGGACATCTCTTGGCATACATTCTCCTCACCTATACACTATCCTAATACTTATCCACATACATCTACCTTCTTTGTCCACCCTTCATGCTACCATCAATCCCCCTTCCTTGTCCATGCACCCTATCCATATCCATATCATTCCATTATTTGATCACCCTTCCACCTTCCATCCCTCCTGCCTCATCATACATGACATATCTAGAGTGGGGAATCTCCTTCTTTGTGACATAGTCCTTAGAGACACCATTCATTAATTCTATCATCCCTTCCATCTCCCCATCCTTATCTTCCTATCCATCCAAACAATCCCTTCTATCTCCCCATCCATCCATCCAAACAATCCCTTCCATCTTCCCATCCTTATCTTCCTATTCATCCAACATAGCATCCCTTCCATCTCCCCATCCTTATCTCCTTACCCATCCAAAAATTATTTTCATCTCCCCATCCTTATCTTCCTATCCATCCATCATATCAACCCTTCCATTTCTATCTCCTTATCTCCCCATCCACTCATCCCTATCCTCCTATCATCCTATAATCCCTTGTCATTGGTATCTAGCTATAGGCTCCCCCCTCACACAATCCAATGCCATCTATCTCATCATCATCACTCCCACTTCTTTTGCACATCTTTCCAATCTCCTGTCCCTTCTCATCACTCATCTCTCCATCACGTCATCCTCCCAATTCATCTTTTGATGATTTGGATAACTATCCCATCCCTGAGCTTTACCTAATCCACATCTTCATATCACCATCATCCTATCAAATCCACCAGGTCTATCTTGTCTCATCGTATCGGTTCGATCATTTTATCCACTTATCATGGTCATCTCATCATCCTTTATCCATGGTCGATCATCGGCCTTTATTCAAACTATGTTTCCCCTGTGCTTTCACATAGGCAAGGTCAATCATTTAATCCACCCTTGGGGCTTTCCATCCATCCGGTTGTCATTCTCCATCATTTGTCTCCATTGTCCTCCTTCTGTTTTTATCTATGGTCTTTCCTTGAACTATGAGGGCTCTACACTTTCACGTAGGCAAGTATAATTTTTGATCGGTCCCCAAGCCCCTAGGTCTTTAGGGTGTGTCTATTTTGTGTCTTGTGTCTTTTCATTGTGTCATGTCATCAAGTATGTCCCTATCTAGCTGGCTCTTAACAGACGAGATCCACTAGTATCATCAGATCCAATTAGTTTTGAATATCTTGCATCATTTTGATCACTTAGTTTAGTCTCCATCTTTGGTCTTAACAAGATGTATCCTTCCTAATAGACTGCATCAATCCCCTCCATCCTCTTGATCCTATGGCAAAGGACGTGTGAAATTGATTGTGATCTTTCGATGCTTTTTTATTTTATTTTATCATTTGAGCTCCCTATCACACCTTGTCATGGTCACCTTGATCCATCTTATCATGGTGTGTTGTGACTAGTAAACATAGGGGCATATCTTGATTTTTTGTTTATTTTTGTCTTCTTGGTTGTCCTACATAGTACCCACCAAGATCCTTGTGGTCTTGTGTTATTTTGAGGTATCCTTTGTGTTTTTGGTTTTCCAACATTGGCCCTACCAAATCCCTTGTGACTTTGGGATGTTGGACTAACCTTTTGTTTGTTGTGTCAGTCCCATGCATGCAATATGGAGTCAACTTGGTTCTTCATACCCTGGTTCATAGTATCTCATGCTGTATCAGACTTCATTCTCCTTACATGGCAGTATCATGCATAATAATTAACCTACTTGATTTGGTTATTATCCATTCATCCTTCATCACTTTCCTCATCTCTCTATCCTATCCATTTTTTTCCCTTCACTTTCTTCATCCTCATCATTTCATCATATCTTCAATTTTCTTAGAATAATATAGATTGGTTAGTCTAAGCACCCTCATCATATCATCGTCTCTTCAATCTTCTTAGAATAATATCGATTAGTTATTCTAAGCATATTTTCCTCCATAATTTTCATTCTTTTCATCCATCTCACATCTCAACCCAATCTTAATCCATTTAATCTAACACAAATCATCTTTTCACATCCTTAGTCTTGTTCCCAACCTTGTTACAAGCCTCAATCTACTCATCATCATTTTCATCATCATCAGGATGTATCCTTCCTTATCATTTTATGTTGTTTTGGGATGTATCCTTCCCTCATCAACAACACCTTCATCATCATCATCATCGAGATGCACCCTTCCCTATCCTTTTGTCTTTTTTTGGGATGTATCCTTCCCTCATCAACACTCATCATCGTCACCAGGATGTATCCTTCCCTATCCTTGTGTTGTTTCGGGATATATCATTCCCTCATCCACAATACTCCATCCATCACCAATGCATTTTGGCTTGTAGTTTGACTGGGGAAAAATCACATTTGTCCTTGAATCCATTTGTGCTTCCTTTCTTTTCATACTCTATTCCCAATCTCCTATCACTAATCATCCTCTCTTATCTATCATTTTGAATCATCTTCCCCATCTATCCCTTTTGTTATCTCATCCATTTCGAGAGCACACCTGTGTTCTCTTGAACCCACATGTCCTCTCAAGGGGGAATCCTCAATCCCTAATCTTCATCTTCACCCCCATCATCCTTCTTCCTAGTCACTCCTTTGATGACTATGGCATCTTTCCTAATCTAATCATCTTCTTCCTGGTGGTGTAATCTTCTTTGAAATGATGCTACTTTGTAACACCATCTCAAAGAGGGAAAAAATGTAGACATCTAAATTTGACCACTTACATTTAGTCAAATTTATCATTGTTCATCTAAATATCCCTTTATTTACATTAATTAAGTAATATTACTATTATTTAATTAATACCCCTAAAGTACTCTAAATCCCTAAGGTATTTAGTTAAATAATTAAATACTTTACCCATTTTCCCCTTTTCCTCAAAAGAATTAAATAAATAAGACATTTATTTAATTTCTCACATGTCACATCCTCCATCACTTTTTCTTAATCCTAATCCACCTCCTAATTCCATCATTAGGGGTGTGCACATGTCTAATCCATAATTAGGATGTGTCACATCCTCCAACTTTTGCAAGTTGGCTCTTAATCTTCATTAGTCACCTAACTGTCTTCTAATCATTGATTAACTAGTCTAATCAACCCCTTTGGTCAACTCTCCCCATCCCTCAAGGGATTTTTAATTCCTTTTTGTCTTCCCAAGGTGTTTTTTGAGAAATTTTTAATTCCTCTCATCTCCCAAGGAATATTAAATTTCTTTTCTCTTTCCCAAAGAATTTTTAATTCCTTTTTGTCTTCCCAAGGTCCTCCCATGGAATTTTTAATTCCATTTACAATCCCCATGTCCTTCCCAATAGAATTTTAAATTCCATTTTATTCATCCAAGGTTTCTAAAGAATATTTAATTTCTTTTATCATCCCCATGCACATTAAAAAGGAGTTTTTAATTCCTTTAGTCAACTCTCCATCTTAGCCCTTGATCTTTTCCCTCTTTCAATCTCCAGCATCCATTTCAATGTACCTTGTTTAAATGACTAACACTTATCCATTTTGAAAGGCTAGGCTTATTCACACATTCTCAAACATTTAGCCAAATTCTCTAGCAACCCTAATCATTCTCAAGCTTTCACATCATCTTTCAAGCTACCATTTTGTATCCCTAGCCAAAATCATCCATCTTTGCATCCAAATCAAGCTACAACAAGTTGTTATGCTACCAAAATCGATCTAGGAGCATACAAATCAAACTATCAACAAGGCCAACCAATCGATCAACTTGGGCAAGGTAAATAACTTGTTTTTGTCTTATTTTTGTTCAAGTTTAATTTGGATAATCTTGAGGTGTTGTTTTGTGTTTTTGTTCTTTTGCATTTCATTCATTTTGCATTATTTTAGGTTAGAAAACACGTTGCACACAAGTAGGATTCGTGATTGGTGATAAATAAACCAATAAGATATGAAGATGAAGACGTAAATGATCAATTTTTTTAAGGGATAGTTAAATGGTAAGAGAAATAATGAAGTAACAATTAACATGGTCATAAGATGATAGTAATTAGAATGAGGGCAGCCTAAAGATGATTTGAGCTTTAGCACAATCATATAATGAAAGCTCCTTTGCAAAGATGTATCATGTACTTATGCATTAAAAGGGTAAGGGATTGTAGGTTATGATTTAAAGAATAGTCATGTTCCTATTCTTTTGTAAGCTGTTGACAGTATAAAGACAAAGTTTTGGAGTAGATTTTAGCTAGTTTTTTTCTCTCTTAGCAATGTATTATAATATTTCAAGTTCTTTCATGTTGGGACAACAAATTGTAACTCCATTTTTAGGATTACACAGCTATATATAACATCTTTTTGATTAATAAAATAAGCTATTTTTACCTTCTCATTGTTGTTTTATTGTGCAAATCTTTTAGATAGTTGATAAGTGATATTTTTGATTAATAAAATAAACTACCAAAAATTAAAAATGCACTAAATATACTACTAAATCATTGACTAAATGGATAAATTAATGACTAAATATATGACTAAATTAAATGAATTAATTAATGACTAAATATATGACTAAAGTTATGACTAAATTAATGACTAAATATATGACTAAAGTAATGACTAAATTAATGACTAAATATATGACCAAATTAATGACAAAATTAATGACAAAATATATGACTAAAGTAATGACTAAATATATGACTAAATAAATGACGAGTTAATAACAATCAATGACTAAATTAATGACTAAATAGATGACTGAATTAATAACTAAATATATGACTAAATAAATGACTAAATAAATCACTACCATGACTAAATAAATAACTAAATCAATGACTAAATCAATGACCAAATCAATGACTAAAAATAATGACTAAATAAATGACTAAAATAGTTTAGTCATAAATTTGGTCATGTTATAAATGACTACAAATAAACTACTAATAGTCACGTGACTAAAATTAGTCATTTATATGCAATTTTTAGTAGTTTATTTAGTCATATATTGTTGTTTGTGTACTAGTATTATGTAAAACAATGATATTGGGGTCAATGGAGGATGATAGAGTTTTTAGCTCATTGGCATTTTTGAAATCAAAGTTAAGAAATAAAATAGAAAAGAATTTAGAAAATTGCTTAAGGATGAAAGGAACTGCATATAATTTCAAAAAAAAAAGATTTGAAAGGGCACTCACAATTTGGAGGTCCACATGTGAACGAAGAGGGACCGGATTGTGCAACACTCCAATTCCAAATGTTGGTACTGGTGGCATTGGCAGTGGCAGTGGGACAAATGATAGTGACACAATGAATGTTGAATTTGAGATGTAGGACAAAGAAAATGAAGAGAAAACTTAGAATCAAGATGACTCTTTTACTTTATCTCAAGTTGAACATCAGTTTGAGGACCTTGATTCCATTTGGAAAATGGAAGTGAATTAGAAGCTTTTAGGTATTTATACTACAATTTATGAATTAGTTACCATTGTTCCAAACTGTAGTTGATGATATTTTATATTGTATTCCATGAAATTGTGAATCATTGCACTTCATGATATTTTATTTTATATTTCACTTCATGAATCATATTCCAAACTATAGTTGATTATATTTTATATTGTATTCCATGAAATTGAGATATTTTATATTTTATAATGTATTCCATGGTATTGAATTTGATATGTGATTCTGCATCATTTTTAAAGAACAACACTTATCACACTACTTATAAATTCCTATTGCATTTCCATTCACACAATCTTTGATAAATAAGTGAAAGGAATATTAATCCATTCCTTGAATAGAAGCTAACAATTCAACATCCATAACTTATAAATAACTGTTGATTATTTTGAGTGAGATGATAGTGAATACAATACTAGAGAGCAAGATAAGTCGATATTATATTCAAAATTAAAGATATTACAGTGTCTTTTCCTTTTACCTACATTATAATAATCTAATTCAAAGTTGATTACTTGTTCTTGATCTCTTAAGTGATATCTTATGCCTTTGTGTCCATTTACTCACCGACCCCTTGAGCCTAGTGTTCCTGGTTCCTACTTGTAGAATCCTTGTCTTATGCAGGTCATAAAATTCTTTAATTCTTGTTCTTTCCCTAAGTTTTAGTTTTAATATTCGCTCAATATCATTCATGTTATAAACCTAGGAAGGCGGCCCATTTTAAGTCATGTAATAAGTGCACGTGCTTATTAAAATCCTTTGTTATGCTTGGCAGGTCCCATTGACTGCTTTCTATTGGTTCCCTTCCATCCCGTGGGATTAAATTAATCAAATTAAGGAGCCAATGGGATAGCAAGTAGGAGACACTTGGACACCCTTTAGCTGGGTTCTACCACTGCTCGAAGAAACCAATGACTAAAGGTGTTCAAATCAATAATTAATATTTTTCAACGATTGGAGGATTTGATCTTGGTCATTCCCTCCTAGTCCCGTAGGAATAAAATAATACTTTCTAAAATGTTGCGTGGTCAGTGGGCTGAAGAAATGTGTTCCATTGCAGGTGTGGGGCTTGGTCTCCACTCACATATGCAACACCTTAAGGTTTTAAATCAACAATCCACATGCAACATTGAAATTTAATCTCAACCGTTTTTCGCTCACCCGTGGGAATAAAATAATGTTTTATGAAAAGCAGCGGGCTTAGCGGGTGAGTGACACACGGATTTATTTTTCCACTTAGAAAATAAGGTGGAGCCCATAGAACGAATGAGTTAGCATGCTAGGCTCCAACCGATAGAATTTCATTGACCGAAGGATAGGTGAACAATGGTGATAGAAATTCAAACCTTGTTGACTCAGTTTGAGTCATCCAAAGTGCCATCTCACAAGGAGATCAATGGTTGATATTAAAAATCAAAGATGTGAAAATGAGAGACATTTTTCTTCGTGTGAATGAGTAGTAATGGTAGAAAATACATCTAGAGCTACCCGATCTTGATGTAAATGCACATAAAAGATCTTTTTTTTGCATAATTGAATATTATAAACGAGTTTGAAGCATATAGGAGATCGAGAAGAGCATTCCATAGTTCAACGTGGTCAAAAATAAAATTAGGGTTTCCTATGGATATAAAATCCCTTGAGCTCCCTTCAGGTTGATTATATTTTGCTAAGTCTGGCCTATGTCCCATACATTTGAATATCCTCAGACCCATTTTTGAAGAGCTTCACCCGCTATCTCCATATGTCCATTGTGCACTCCTTGCAAGGATTTTCTCCCTTGCTTCTCTACTGATTCCCTGCATGCTTCCATGTATCAACATCATGGTCCTTTGAAATCTTGCTTCCTTTCGTGTCTCTACTGAGCTCCACCCATGTGCCACGTAGCATTGTTCTACGTATACTTTTTTGGCGACCCCCACAACTAGCATTGGTAGCAAAGACTTCACTTTTCTTCTCCATGAGGATTTTTCGTCACAAGGAGGGAAGAATGAACAATAGGCCCCAACCTATCACCACATGTCCTAACTGACTTCATGGGTGAGAGACACATGTTTGTATGGGATTTTGCTGCTTCTACACTGGGACCATCGCCATCATTTGCAGGGGATACATCTGATTCGAGGGAAACTACATTCTATGACTCAGAATATTTTTTGTTGCAATTTCCTTGGGAAATCATTGCTCATGATGAAGGAATCTTTTTTGTTACTGGCTTTCAAGCGGTGGGATTATTTTTATATATACTGCTTCTTCTTTCTAAAAATGAGTTCAGAACATATATAGAAAAATAGTGGAAAGAAACCATGCCTTTTGTATTGTTTTTTATTGTATTAAGACTCACAGACTGTGTCATTGTTGTTCAACCTTTCTATTTCTTAGCTATTTGACAAAACATTATACTATGTCATTATTGTATTGAGTAGTTTATTTGAAAAACTTTTATGATTTCAATATAAGTTTGTTGATTTAGACCATGTCTTGGACTCTTCTTTTCAGTAAATATGTATGAGAGTTATTTTATGTTATTAAATAGATTATTTTGGTTTTCATCTATGATTTTTGTTATTCCAAGACATGTTGATTATTGAACAAGCCCTTAAATCCCATCTGAAAGGGAGATTTACCATGCCCACACCTACATCTTAGCACATCACCTTAGATTAGATCTTTATTTTTATATATACTTCCTTTTCCCATTCCAAAACCCCAAATTATAGAAGGAGCCACTTCTTGAAAAACCTAGAGGTCACTTAGTTTAGTGCAATTGGTCCCCCCATTAACTAAGTTTCCCATAAGGTTGTTGCTTGTCAAATTTTGGCATCAATAGTTTATTTTTCTAGCATGCCTGGTGGGACTTGTTTTTGATGTATCTAAATTCAAAGTGGGTGTATGAGCCGTCAACCTATTACTAGATCCAAAACAACAAATAACCTTGGCCTGCTAGTGCCACCACTAGTGATAGTACGAACTAGAATCTGTTCAAGGAACATCTTGATCCCTCCACCAACCATGTTGCCAATTTCTAGCAAGAATTATGTGGCATGGGATGCCAAAATCCCCCTTATAGCATGAGTAGCACCTATCATCTGGGCCCCTATCATGGCCTCTACTTTAAAAGTTATACCAAAATTCACCGGGGAAGGCTCGAAAACACCTTCTAAACACCTGTAAGATGTGGCAGACGTGTGCTTGGTGCATGAAGTCACTAACCAAAATGTAGCACTAAGGTTGCTTGCATCTTTTTTCAATGGCAAGGTGCTAAATTGGTACCACACTTTGGGAGCTAACACTATCAGTGCCTAGTACCAACTCAAAGATCCTTTCTACAATAGATTTTTGAATAATGGAGATCGGTCTTCGCTATATCATCAGCTAGTGACCATAAAGTGGGCCCCATATGAAGCCATGATTGACTTCAATGACTAGTTCCACATAACTTGGTAGAGGATCCAGGGTGCTATCCACCCATCGACCGAGTTGGCATTCATGTTCTACCTGAAATCCATCAATGCTGACATCTTAATGATGATACAGTCTCTTGGCAAGACCACTCTATTAGATGCATACAACATTGTTGTCAAGGTAGAGAACAATCTGATAGATGCCGAGAAGTTGCCACCTCAACCTACTATGCCTATATTCCCCAAGATCTTAGTTCCCACTAAAGAAATAACATCTACCAGTGCACCTACTCCTTCCCAATCCATGTACACATATCCAGGCGTGCCACTGAATGTTGCTTCCACATATGGCTCTTGAAAGGATGAGATGAGTGACATCAAGGATTTGTTGTGGACCATTTCAAAAAAAATAACTATAATTAAGTAGAACCAGTCCACACCTCCAAAGCTAACCTACCAAAATTATCAAGGTGGAAGATCTTCCTACTAGAAAAATCAATTCCAAGGAGGCTTGCACACAAATCCATAGGCTCAAACAACTAATCAGATAGTGCCAGTCCCTACTCCACTATAGAATTCTCACCCAAGTTCCAATAGAGAGCTGACAACGGGGCAAAACAATCTCACCAATGACATCAATACTTGGTGCTTCCCCTATGGCGATGTGCATATGCCCCAAAACTACCCGTGTGGTAACCTACAACAAAAGGTGGTAGAATAGTGTAGTCAAGGCATGGAATTAGACCTTGGAGGTTATGTATATGCCTCTCCCCAGATGGAAAATGTAGTATTCACCATGCAAATGCAAGGGATGTTCCTAGAACAAGAAATGGATATAGCTTTCGACCACACGCTCTTCTCATGGATGGAAGAAGAAGAGGAGGTGTTTGCAAATGATGCATACACATCAAAGGCCCTGAAAGTGTAATATGATTACAAAACTCACTCTAAGAGGAGACTCACAAGTGAACCAATCATCCCACAGCCCAAAGGTGTCTCTGACCAAACTTCTAGTACCTCTGCAGTTGCACAAAAATTTTATCCGCAAAGGGAAATTGTTATAACAAGGGCTAAGGAAAAAAATCCTTTGAATCCACTACCACTCAATGTGGTGGAGCAATTGAAAAAACTCATCTGCTAATGTGTCCCTTTGTGATATCTTAGCTATTCTGGAGCAGAAATCATTCTTACACAAGGCCCTACTTGAAGATGCAATAATTGATCCAATGGAGCAATCACTCAAGGGAAAGGTCATTGATTCATCACCCATAGCCCAAGTTCTTGCAAATAGTATAGAGGAAGCCTCTACCAAAGTTAGAGATAAGTTGAAACCAAAGCCCTTTTTCCTAACACTTATTATGGGTAAAAAAATATTACATATTCCATGATTGACTCTGGTGCTAGTAGCACAGTCATGCCCAAATAGATAGTTGAAGCCTTAGGAATTAGCTATGAACCTTTTAAAATTGGAGTTATGTAGCTTGATGGGAACAAGGTTGAAACCATAAGTGTCATTAAGGACCTCCCCTTGACTCTATTCTCCTGCCCTAGTATCATAGTTCCACAAGATACCGTGATCATAGATGTTTCCCCCATGTTTGGTCTTTGCTTATCTCAGGAATTCACTTCCAAGATAGGTAGAC
The DNA here is from genome assembly GCA_007258455.2 of Sequoia sempervirens. Lineage (NCBI taxonomy): Eukaryota > Viridiplantae > Streptophyta > Pinopsida > Cupressales > Cupressaceae > Sequoia > Sequoia sempervirens. The sequence continues at coordinate 84,599,304 of VDFB02058242.1, forward strand.
ATCTTTCTTTGGATTGGTCACACTTGATCCTCAAGACCAAACATTGAGCTAAAATGAAAATAATATCTAAACCTCTACATTCTGAACATGTAGCTAATGAAGGCATGATAAACTTTGAGGCCACTTATACCTCTATCACCAAAGAGGAAATGTATTGTACCAAGCTACTAGAGGATGAAAAAGTTATTGGGGATCGGATTGATCAAGAAGAGTTCCTCTTGAGTGAATATATAGACACTAATCCTTCTAGAAACTATCATGCTACCAGATTGGGTACCTATATCATTTATGATGAAGATCAAGTGATTCTGAAGATCATAAAGGAATTTAAGAGTTGTCAAGCCTTAGAGCTATGGATGCTAAAATTTGGTGGAGTGAGATGCAAAGTTGACATAGGAGTTGAGAAATGTTTGACATCCCCATCCAATAAAAAGAAACTTAGGTCTTTCTGCTTCCATTTTGCTTGTTCAAACAATGAAGCAGAATATGAAGGCCTAATGCAAGGTCTAAGCCTTGCAAAGCAGATGACATTAAGCAAATAATGGTGTTCAAAGACTTCAAGCTAGTGGTCAATCAAGTCTGAGGGATTTCCACAACCACAAATGTCTGCATCAGATCCTATAGACATAGAGTCTAGGACTTTATTGGAAGCTTTGAAGCCTTCAATATCCAAACAATGCCTAGAGATCAAAATGAAGATGCAGACCATATGGCAACAATCAGATCTCAATTTGATCCTGCTTCCAACTTAATTCATAACATACACTCTGTACAAGTGATCATCTGATTGAAAATCCCAAATAATGATCAAAGCTGGAAAGTGTTTGAAAGTTATGAACACATCATCTCATTCATCCAAAAATTGGGAGAGTTCACTGAGCAACTCCAACCAAAAAAAATTGAGGCCTATGAAGGGAAAATTATTCAGTTAAGGTCCAACAAGCTTCCAAAAGGATTGGTCACTCTCGAAAACCTATTCAGTTGTGATGATGCAAGAAATGATAAGAGGAAGTTTGTAGTAGACAAAAGCAACTATTTAGATCTTCAAGTTGGAGATGGAAGGAGACTTAAGGTCAAAAAAGATGTCCTGCAACATGATAAAGAAAGACTCATCCATTTCTATGAAAAAAATGGATTAGTGGCCTCATCATATGATGACCTCAAGGGATATGATCACAAAATCATGCAACATACTATAGAACTGATGGACGAAGCAAAACTTATCTACCAGAAGCAAAGGCCAATAAATCCAAAGATTCAAGCCTTGATCGCACAAGATTTGGCAAAGATAATTCAGTCCCAGATCATCTTCTCGATCAAGCATAGTACATGGGTATCTAACCTGGTTCCATTCTGAAAGAAGAATGGAGACATCCACCTATGTGTTGATTTCTAGGACTTGAACAGAGCATCCCTAAAGGACAACCACCCCTTGCCTTCCATGGAATCTATCTTGCAAAAAGAGGTAGGCTCGAAGATGTTTTCTCTATTGGATGAATTATCTGGTTACAACCAGATCTAGGTAAAAGAGGAGGATCGACACAAAACAACGTTCACTACCAAGTGGGGGATGATTTCATATGCAAAAATGCCCTCTAACCTCTCAAATGTGGGAGTTACCTTCCAACAGGCAATGGATATTTCATTCAAGGATTCGATCAATAAAATCATCTTGATCTACCTAAACAATCTTACAGTATTCTCTAAACATAAGGATGATCATTTCGATCACCTTGAATTGGTCTCTAAAAAATGCTAAGAGTTCAGGATATCCCTGAACACAAAAAAATGTGTTTTTGGAGTGCCAAAAGGAAAACTATTAGGACATGTAGCATCCAAAGATGGAATTTCAATCAATACAAAATGGGTGAAGGAAATTAGAGAGACCCCCCTACCAATCAATAAAAATGGAGTACAGTCCTTCCTGAAGAAGGAAAATTTTGTGAGCAAATTAATTTTTGATTTTGTAGGAATAATTAGACCTATCACCCTAATGCTCAAGAAGGATCAATTGTTCAAATGGACAAAGGAAGATAGAGAAGCCTTTGAAAAAGTTAAGGACACTATTTCTTCAGCTCCTGTGCTATTGAATCTAGACCTATCAAAGGACTTCATAATGTATGTATTCAGTAGTGAATCCAGCATTGCTACTATTTTGACCCTAAAGGATGATGAAGGAAAGGGAGAACATTTGATAGCATTTCACTCCCAAACATTAAAATATTATGAGATGAACTACAACTTTGTTGAAAGGCAAGCATTTTCCATTGTTAAGGGATTCAAAAATTTCTAACACCTCATATCTTGAAACAAGGTGGTTGTGTATGTCATGCATTCCAGTGTGCATGAGTACATAGTGGAAGGAGAAATCGCCAAAAAAAGGGCCAATTGGATCACTAAGATCCTCAAATATGATATTGAGGTCAAGCCCACAAAGATCATCTAGGGAAGAGGAATGTGCAAGTATTTGACACATGATAAAGAAATGGCAGTTGGAGAGGAGCAACCCGAGCTTGTTCTAACAAATGAACCCAAGTTCAAAGGTTGCTGGCTAGCAGATAGAGTAAGATTCATGCATACTAAAAAATATTCGTTAGGCCTTCCTTCTCAGAAGAGAAGATTCTATAGATTGCAGAATAACAAATATGCACTTATTGAAGGGGTCCTCTTTAAAAGGAACTTTAATGGAATTATATTATGGTGTGTCACCGTTGAATAGTCGAGGAGAATTCTTGACGCTTTCCACAGCAGTCCTGCAGGTGAACATTTCTCTACAAAAATCACTGCTATCAAAATTATGTGTGTCAAATATTTCTAGTCTACACTATTTAATGACTCACACTCTTTGGTTAAGGCCTGCAAGGAATTCCAATTCTTCGTGGGGAGGAGGGAAAACTTTGCGATGCCTCTCAACCCAATAGTGGTTGATGAAATATTTGCACAATTGGGCCTTGAATTTATTGGGATGATTAATCCTACCTCCAATGCTGGACACAAATGGATCTTGACAGCTACAGACTATTTTACTAGGTGGACCAAGGCCATGCTGCTGAAGAATGTGATGGAGGTAGAGATTGTGAACTTTCTTGAGGAATTCATAATGAGATTTGGCCTGCCAAAGACCATCATCTATGACAACACTAAGGATTTCTTGGGCTCGAAGGTATGCCAATTAGCACTCAATCATGGTATATTCTTAAAAATGTCTTTAAACTACTACCCGTGGGGAAATGGCCTAGCCAAGTCGACAAATAAAAATTTATTCTAGCTCATTAAGAGAATCATCTTAGAACATTAGGAGTGGCATAAGAACCTCTAGGTAGTTCTCTGGGAAAACCGCATAACCCCTAAGAAAGTTCTCAAGACTTTGTTGTATGAATTATTGTACCGAAAGGAAGTGATATTGTCCATCTCCATGGTGATTCCTGCACTACAGTTGCTCAAATCCCTAGAGGTTGAATAAAATGGACCCATGGAGTTCTAGTTGGCTAAGTTGTTGGAAGTACAAGAAAAAATAGAAAAGGCCCTAATAGCCATGAATAATTGCCAACAGGTGGTTAAAAGATGGTTTGAAAAGAAAACCTCATACTAGGGTCTTAAATGTGGAGACCTAGTGTTAAAGTTCAATGAGAGGTCCACAAAGCCTGGCCAAAAAGGGAAATTCAATAATCTGTGGGAAGGCCCTTTTAGAATTATTCAATGTAAGCAACTTAACACATTCAAATTAGAAAATATGGAGAAGGAAGCATTGGGGATTCTAGTTAACAGAATCCACCTCAAATTGTTCAATTGGTCTTTATTAATTATTCTACCTATGTAAATATGTAATTATTATAAATTTTATTTTGTTCTTTTGTTTGGCTGGTCTTTCCAAGCAAAGAAACAAACACATATGCAAAAATTGAAAAGGAACTTAAAGAAGTAGAGGAATAAAACTCATAATGCAGGAAGTAGAAAGAAAAAAAGACAAAAAATTTAATAAATGTTGTATATTCATTAGATGGTATCATATACTTTGATATTACACTTAAAAAATGGCTCTAGGGCCATACTTTAAAGTATATATATATACTATACAGTTTTTTTCAATATATATGGTAAAATCCTTTTCTAGACATGTATACAAAAAATAGATGAAAAGTGTTGATTCTTAAATGGCAGCAGGAGCGTCATCAACAGCGACATCTGGAACAACTTCATCAGGAGGATCATTAACAAGAGCATCATGATCATTAACAATAGTAGTGGCATCAATAGTAGCAATGACCAATGGTGAAGGATACACCAGGTCCTTGAAATCAGTATACTACTCCATGCTGTAGAACAACACCACGTTGTAGCAGTGTAGCAAGAAGTGGTAGGCATGAGTAACCCTCTAGTGGTGCTCTTCATGTATTAGAATGTAGAATCCACTTAGGAATGAAACCCACGACACCACTACTTCTTCTTCAATGTGTTTGTGGAGATTGTTTGCCATAGGAAGACCCATGCCATACACCGCATTTTCCACAATTTCTCTAAGGCTGCCAAGGTAGTGCTTAAAGAAGATTTCTAGTGTAAGTCATAGGATCATTGGCTTAGGGACATGTATATCAAGCAAGGACACAACAAAGTGATAGAAAATTTTGGTATTGATGCTATACTTGTCTCCGTACTCTATATAGTCCCTACCCAACACCCACTTCATTGCTATAATAGCCAATGAATGCTTTTTCTTCATCATTTTCTTCAAACGCCTATTAGAAACTTCACTTAAAAAAGTTGTATGAGACTTATTGCTAGTGAGCCTAATTGGAGTATTCATGATGCCTAATTCTACCCAACTACCAAATACTAATGTGTCCCAATTACTAAGTGTAATTCCGCTATTGCCTTTGGGTCTATTTATAGAAATAGCCAAGATATGTGTACCATAAGCATGATGCTAATCAAGTATTAACTTGAAAATCCCACAAAGAGCCAACTCAAATTTCCAACCCAATTGTGTCTGCTATGTATGAATTGTTGCATGCAAGGTTAAGAAGAAGTAATTAAGTATCCAAATCAGTGGAAGTCCTAAGTGGTAGTTTGCACGACCAAGTGTTGAGGTGTCACGTCGCAAGCATTTTCCAAATTCCAAGGAGGAATTGATTTTTTTTAAGTACTCATTACATCTTTGGATTAATCATTCTTTTAGGATATCAATTGTAAAGCATGCAAAAGGTTTTGTATGCCTTCAATTTCCATCTCAATTTCCTAAGAAAATTGCATCGTAGGACATAATTACTGTCATTATGAATTCTTGTCTTTTCAAAAGGGCAAGAAATTCATTTTGCATGAGCAAAGGAGCTGGCGATACATGCCAAATTTAATGAGGAAAGGAAACCATTTTTTACCACTCTAAGTCGAGAAAAATCTAAGTGTTGCATGTGAGAGAATAAACATTGTGAAAAGCTTCCTAAGTACGCTATCCAGTGCAAGGAGTTTTGAGTTCAAAATTGCTAAAGAACACAAGTGAATTGCAGTAGGTTTGAGCATCACAAAAATCCATAGCACCCATGGCCCAAAATCCTCAGATAGAAGTGTAGGGAGAGGCGACCCAAAGTTTTTTTGATGTTATGCATGCAACACCCATAGCCAATATTTTTAGTGATGCCTCTTATGCTTCATCTAGGATACCAAAGAAGATGAAGTGGATTTGCAAATGGGCCGCAGAAAAGAAAAAAACTCACAGGGACTAGAACCAAATAATGGAGGAATTGGATAACATTCATGATCCCACCCTCAAAAATAACCCTAAGAGTCTTAGGGAAACAACTTGCAAAAGAATGAAAGTGTCCACTAGCGAATGCCAATCGATGTACAGGCTATGGTTCAGTAGTCTCCCGCAATATATTGTCCCTTTTGTACATTATTTCCCAAAGCTATTTCATGAAGGAATTCAACATTTAACCCATATACCAATGCCATTGAAGGGTGAGAGCAGAGGGTTAACATCAGTGTGGAGGCTATCAGGAACATTTTATGCATCCCTGCAAGAGGCTCTAGAGCAAAAAAGATGGAGTCATTCACTCCTGAAAAAGGGTAAAAATATTGGAGAGGAAAAGATCTTGCTATGGACTTTTATAACCAGGAAACCCAAAGACCTCAGGAATATTTGGCAAAGCCACCATAAATTTCAGTCGTGCACATCACTTTTAAATAGGATATGTAGATTTCCTTCTCTATGATGGCTTTTTTTTGTGGCATGGATGAGGAAAAGTTCGTGCATGAGTTTCAATTGGGTCTAGGATTTTAGTTGAGGAGACAACATTCCTTATTTTGGTATGACTTCGCAGAAGTCATTGTCTAAGAAATCATGAGCCAAATCAAGGAATACAAAACACAACATAAGTTCAGGTTTCCTTCTCTCCTTGCTCACATGTTTTAACATTAGAACACTAACTTGTTTAAAAAACATATGAGGGTAGCTATTTTTGATGAAAAGGGAATAAGAAGGCTGATTTTTGTATGGACTCCCCTCCTTTCTACAACATATGACTATTATGCATTGTCAAATTCTTTCTTGACTCCAATTTTGCAAGACTTGAGTGAGGATGGAAATATTTATCGGCTTTCTATTTTCCAAATAGGGTGGATGCAAAATTTCACTCCTAAATGTGACTGGTTTGAATATTTGTAATTTCTGGATTTTTTATTGTGTTTGAGTTTTCTTATCAACTTTTCGGATCACACTCAGTGATCTATCATCTCCTTTTCTCTCTATCATCCTGATGATGGATCATTGAGTATGATCCGAAATGTTGATGAAAAAACTCAAACATAATAAAAAATCTATAAATTACAAATCTTCAGCATTATGGATTGTGGAAATCTCATAGCATTAATGTGATTGGTTTCTCAGAGAGGATTTCATATTCATTAGGATGCGTGACTTCACCGAGGAACCATTCTAGCTCCCATCATGTGTTGGCCCTTGAGATGTTCCAAAAGGTGTTATTGACTATAAGTTTTGTGGAGGGAAGGCCAAGAAGAAAGGATTTTTCCACTGCCCACTAAGTTTCAAAATGGTAGTTATGGCAAAGAAGTAGACACATAACCTGCTAGAGGCAAAGTTGGCTCATCTGGGGCTAGTATTGATATGCAAAAAAATGGCAATATAACCCCAACAATGACTTAGAAAGCATAAACATTCGAGTGACTCACAACCTCCAGCCTTACTGGGAAAAGTGGCAAAATCCCCATTCAAAACAAGATCATCTATTTGTAGACTTGCTTCACATTCCTACAAAGAATAGGAGGCCAACATGGCTCAATTTATATTTCCCTTCAAGGAAGTTTAATGAGAAGTGAAAATTGGGTGCCAACCTTTGCAATGAATTGGTCAAGACATGGCTATGGAGTGAGGAAAAGATTAGAGATTTATGGATTTACCATCAAGAGATCCAATGCCCTAATGTCCCACTCCAAGAGATAGAAAAGGATGAAATATTTGATACTCTATGGAATAGAGCACATGATGATATCAATGCAAGTGATGATGAGGATATTGACCCAGAGGAAGATAGAAAATATATAGGGAAGGGGAAGGAGAAGGAGAAAGAGGTAAAATAGGCCCAAGCGCAGGAGAAAGGAAAAGTAACAAAGCATCCTAGCACAACTACTTTGAAGCTACGTGTGAATATATCAAGTTTGGTATCCTCATAGACATGCACATGGGCTGCAAAAAGACCTAGAGTAACCCAACAACACCCGATAGAGGTTATAGAGGTGGAAAATTCCCCACCTGACAAAAGGAAATGCATGGATGAAAATTCTGGAGAGGGTTCATAGGAACCTACAATAACCCAAGGACCAGAGTCCTCCATAGCTCAAACATCTTTCTCTCCCCCTCTTCTTGATTCACAATCTCTAGTTTCTCCTACTGTCTCTATGTTTCTCATCACTTCAAGTGTCATCCTTTCTCTTTTTTCTTCTATGGAAATGGTTGTGAGAGGTTTCTCCCAATTATCCCAAGCTAAACAATTAGCCTTTACTCCTTCATGGTCTATTCCACCTTTCATCAGAGCACAATCCACAACTAATTTTTCTACCTCTCTTGTTACCACCATATCGGCTCTGACCCAACTTTCCCAACAAATGGAGTCTGTTGTATCTCCACTACCACTATCACTCCCCATGAGTCCTTCTACCACTTTATAGACTAGGCGTTGGTATATTCCCCCATTCTCCCCACTAATAGTCTCTCTTCTAAAGAAAAAATCTACTGGGACCACTACTCTCTCGTTCCCTTTTGTTCTTCCTTTCAGTGCACCCTTCATAGGTGAGCTGAATAGATCACCAACATAATTCATGTCGGAGGGAGAAAATACAAGAGAAACATGGGCTCTCAGGCTCCAAAAGCAAATGGACAAGGATGCTAACAAGCTGACAAAGCCACAGGTGTAGACCCTTTTCGATGAGGCTCAATAGTCATTGCATTTTGCAACCATGCATCCAAACATCATTAAGCCTCGGGGAGAGATGCAACCAGAAGATTACACCATATATGTTATGGGACTCAATCTGTGCACAACTCAACCGTAAGATAAAGTTGAGCTCATGGAGGAGGCCCAGCATGTGGTGACCACTGACTTTCTCAAGTTCAATTGCCAACTGAAGAAGAAGAAATATGAGCTAAAAAATTTCAAGGAGAAGATTGAGGTCCTACTAAAGAAGGACAAGTCAAGGGATATTGAATTTTCACGCTTGTCTTAGCAACCATAGGAAGAATAGGATAAAATCCAATGGGAACTTGCAACATTCCAATCCCAAGATCCCAACCTAGTCACTGATCTGTAGTGGAAAAACCAAGAATTACAGGACCAATTGGCATAGACAGAGGAGGAGATGCAACAAAAAAATGAAGAGTTTCAGCATCAATGCACTTAATTGGAGCAAAGAATGTAGTAGAAGAACATGGAATTTCAAGGCTGATAAGCTCAATTCAAGAAGGAAATCTAGGAGGTAAGGATTTCCCTAGAAAGGGAATTTGCAACCAAAATCCAAGCTAAGGAAAAATGGCTTTCCAAGTTAAGAACCTTGCAGGAACAACTCTCCACTATGGGAAAAAGGATTGTAGAACTGACGCAGGATTTTGGGTTGAAGGATGCAGAAATTGGTCTTCTGAAGAATACTACCCAACTCCTTGCTGCCCAATTAGACCTCCTTCTAGTAGCCCAACAACTATATATTTCATACTGGGAAAATGTCAAGGCCTTCTATCTGACTCTTTAGCCAATGCTTCAGTTCATGGTGGAAGCGACAAGTTTGAGTAGGGAGGTTCGTGGAATGATTGAGCAATTCCCACAGTTCATTGCAAAAAGAGTTCCCAAGGCCAAAAATTTGTTGGATAAGTTGTACACTATGCCAAATGAGGACTTAGTAAGTGCACTAATCAAGGACTGAAGGTTGAATACCAAGACAGTAAAATAATTCATCTATTGCCACACATCCATTCTCCATGCAAGCGATTGCTCGACAACATTGGGTCAAACTATGAACAACATGCAGGTGAAATTCTCCCAACTGAATCAAATGGGCCTACCCTCCCCATTTCTCTTTGATGATTTGGTGGCCACAACACAACAAATTGCAATGAAGATTGAGGAGAAGCAACATAAAATATCTACTTTTTAGAGCTTCAATCAACCCCCTACTACTGAGGATATTGAGGGTGTCACTCATCAGATAGCATGGTTTCTCTTTCAACTCGAGCCCAGGACTAGGATATCCATGAACCACCATTCAAAGAAGTGATCGATCTACATGAGGCACAAGAGAATTTTTGCACCATATCGACATCATCTAAGGCCGACTAGCTACCTCTGTAGACTGCTCTCTTAAAGATTTGACTCCATCACCCATTGAATAAGGCTCTGGTCTCCAAACCAAAAAAATTTGGGTTCTTCATTTTACAGGTGAAATGCCCCTAGTGGTTGCCAAAAGCCACGGATATAAAATCCCTCGGGCTCCCTTCAGGTTGATTATATTTTGCTAAGTCCAACATAGGCCTCATACATTTGAATATCCCTGGGCCCCTTTTTGAAGAGCTTCACTCGCTATCGCCACGTGTCCATTGTGCACTCCTCACAAGGATTTTCTCCCTTGTTTCTCTACCGAGCCCCTCCATGCTTCCATTGTCAGCAATGCATGCCCTTGAAATCCTACTTCCCTTTTCTTCTCTACCGAGCTCCATCCATGTGCTATGTAGCATCATTTTGCATACACTTCTTGGTGGCCCCCACAATAATCGTTGGTATTAAAGACTTCTCCATGTGTCTTCTTCACGGGGGTTTTCATTGCAAGGAGGGAAGAATGAACAACACGCCCTGACCTATCACGATGTGTCCTAACTAATTTCATGGTTGAGCAACACATGTCTACATGGGATTTTGTTGCTTCTACACTAGGACCACCACCATCATTTGCAGGGGATGCATTTGGCTTGAGGGCAACTGCATTCTATGGCTCGAAATATTTTCTATTGCAATAGCCTTGGGAAATCATTGCTATGGACATCATTTCTTGTGATGAATGAATCTTTTCTATTACTGGCTTTCAAGCAGTGGGATTATTTTCTATATATACCGCTTCTTCTTTTCGAAAATGAGTTTGAAAAATACACAAAAAAAATAGTGGAAAGACACTAGGCCTTTTGTATTGTTTTTTATTGTATTAAGACTCATAGACTATGCCATTGTTGTTCGGCCTTTCTGTTTCTTAGCTATTTGAAAAAAAAATATACTATGCCATTATTGTACTGAGTAGTTTATTTGTAGAACTATGATTTCAATATAAGTTTGCTAATTTAGACCATGTCTTGGACTCTTCTTTTTGTAAATGTGTGTGGGAGTTATTTTATGTTATTAAATAGATTATTTAGGTTTTCATCTATGATTTATGTTATTCTAGGACATGCAAATTGTTGAACGGGCCCTTAAATCCCATTCGAAATGAAGATTGACCGTGCCCACACCTACATCTTGGCACATTGCCTTAGATTAGATCTTTATTTTTATATTTGCTTCCTTTTCCCACAAAACCCAAAATTACAGAAGGAGCCAGCTTCTTTAAAAACCTAGAGGTTGCTCAATTTAGTGCAATTGGGCCCCCATTAACTGAGTTTCCCATAAGGTTGTTGCTTGTCAAATTTTGGCATCAACATTTCCTACAAGTAAAAAATGTGTAAGTAAAACTGTAAATAAACACCATTCTCTGTGCTTTATCCAAACTATCTTGAATTAGGGTAAATATTCACTATTTATTTTAGTTGAATTGGTCTATGTTCTTATTAGTTGCTTATTAGTGGTTTGAAATTATGTATAGGTTGAGAATTTCTATCAAACCCATTGAAATTATAGCTTTGAGCCATGCCCTTGGTTTTGAATAGAAAAGCTACATTTTGAACCTCTCTGTGTCAAAACCCTAGATTAATTTGAGATGCGCCCAAGGTTCTAAATTGAAAAGTTAGGTTTTAAACCTCTCAATATTGAAACCCTAAATTAGTTTGAACTTATCTTGCTACCAATGGCACCTAAAGCACAAGTTTCTGGTTCTACAACCACATCCAGACTTCTCTCCCAAGAAATTATTGACCAATTGAAACCCTCCCTAACAAAAAGTTTGAGGGAAGAGATTTGTTTTATGGCACTATAATTAAAGAAAAGTTAATGGAAAAGAAATTTTTTATTAAGGATGTCGAGTTACCCTTCACTGGATGGCAATTGTTCCAACATTGGTTCAGAAAAAGAAATCTTGGGGTTCCTATTTATAATCCTTGGAGATTAGACATGGGAAAGATAGTAGTCCCCAATGTATACATGGATATAGATATATTGATGGACATTGCTGCAAGGTATGAACCAGTTTCTAGAAAGGTCAAAACATTTGACTGTAAAGAGATGTAAACATAACTAGAGAAAAAATTGCGGATATCTTTCAGCTAGAAGAGTGGAACAAGGATATGATTCCTATTTATATGAATGTCTTTAGAAAGGAATATGAGGATACCAAGGTGTTGCTCAGAACAACAATGTTACCTATGCACACCACCAGTACTGGGTTTTGGAAGAATAGGAAGCAAATAAATATTGGTAAAGATTAATTAGAACCCTTCCCAATGAAGTATTTTGCTAACTATTTCAAGAAAACTATGTATTCACTATGCTATATTATTGGTTTCACTCCACCTGACACCTTTCCAAGAGAATATAGTTATATGGTAGCCCATTTACAACATCCAACCTTCAATGTAGTCTATGACTATCCACATATTTGGAAGAACACATCCACAAGGGTTTGGTTGATTTGAAAAATGGAAAGGACTGGGTAAAGTTCTTGTGGTATTCTCTCTTGATGCATATGTTCTTATATAAAGGAGAGAAGAATTTTGGAAAGGATATGACATTGAACAAAAAGGAAGATGGTATTGATCTACTTGTCCAACTTTGGACCCAAATTCTTTACAAAGATGATTAGAAGTTTGATTATATGGTGTTCCACAATACCTTTACATCAAAATTGAGCAGGTTCCTAGTTCATGACCCACCAAGGATCCCAAAGGTGTCACGTCTCATACTTTGATGTTGTTTTGACCATGACTTTGTGGGATTTAATATATGAATTATGATACATGTTAGAGAAATATAATATAATACAATGCTTCGGTGTATGGAAATGTAGGAAAAATAATTGTTTTCTTTCAGAATTATGAGTGCATTTTATTCTAAAATGATACAAAATAGGAGTGTTGATTTAATTATTGCTTAAATTTATACTTCTATATTGGTTACTAATGCACTTTCGTTTTTGCACGCCTGAGTGCATTTGAGTTGCAGGTGATCAAAGGCCAAGAGTGTGATTGAGGAAAAGAAGGTTAGCTTCCCGATAGGGTAAAAGAGGAGAAGCTCTCGATCACACACACACCACTTAAAAATCATGTAGTTGCATTAGGCCATGTTTTTTTTCAATGTGATTGTTTAAATGGATTGCATGGTTTGAATAAGTAATTGATATAAAAGAAAAATAAAAAAATATATGTACCTATAATAACATAGCAAAAATTAAAAATATAGTTTAATTATTCATAAAGGTTGTGAAAAGAGTATGGTTTATTTTATTTAGCCTATCCCATTTATTTTGTGCAATAAAAAGGAAAAATCTGATTTAAAATAGGAAATTAAAAAAATGAAGTGAAAATATTATATTTGCATATAATATAGATGAAATAATTTATTTGCATAATATAAAGTGGAGATATCTTTTGTTTGAAAATGGTTATTTTTATTCCAAAAATTGAGAGGAATGAACAGCCCCGAGAAAACTTTGGGCTCTAGAAATTTTTCCTTAAAACCAACAATGCTGTTGGCATGTGGCAATCTCTGGAATTTGCATGTAGAATTTATCTGTCATTTGGAAATACTCTGGATGATCCTCGGAAGGGGCAATAAATCTTTAAGGAGAAAAGAAAACATTCATTCAGGGGGAATTAGAGTTCGGGAAGAGGGGACAGGAAGGTAATACGAGGCATCTGCACTAGAGAAATTGCCAGGTTATTTTCCATACTTTGCTTTCAATCAGTTTGAAATTGCAATAAGAAATTGAATAAATGAAGTGCATCATTCTATGAAATGATTACAGATTTCTGAGAAATCTTTTCCAATTTTATTTTTGAATCTGGGTAATAGCTTACTTCTCATTGTTGCATTATAGAAAGAATACCCAATCTTTTCTTCCAGATTAGGGTTACATTCTGTTGCAAAAGCTACAAATTATTAAACTGCTCTCAATTATAATAGGAAACATACATAAACATATATATATACATATATATATATATGTGCACAGGAATCTGTATTCCCGTGCATATATACATATATATATATATATATGCATATGAATTGCAAGAAACACTTTCACCAGAAATAAATTTGAATTTCCTTTGAGATAAATTTGAATGTAGTATAATACTGGGCAAAATGTCTCTTTTTGAGTTATGAAATTGTTTATACACAGGAATAGGGAAGGGATTTTAATCCCTTGTCCTCCCCATGGGAAGGACACGGCTCTGTGGGGAGGCTCGCGCCCTCCACAGGCCGCGGCCTGTGGAGGGGGCACGAGCCCCTCACAGCCCACCCCCTCCCCATGGGAGGGGCAAGGGCTTCCTGCGCCTTATGATGCTCAACGCCAGTGTGAAACCTTGTACAATGTTTATATCTGTGTGCACAGCCAGAGAACTTATGAACAGTTATAAAAATCAGTATTTCTTTCTTTAAAATTTACACTCAGCTGTATATGATATATATATATATATATATATACACTCAGTTGTATATGTATATATATATATATATATCCATACATATATACCAAAATGCAAGTTTGAACAGGAAAACCATTTCCAGAAAGTGATATGATCTCTGTCAAAAATACACAAATATCTCAAAAATTTTAAACCTGGAACAAGAACAAAAGTATCTCTGAGAAACCATGTAAACTGAAAATCTTCTTGATTACTTTGTCATATACTTACATACAGAAGTACATTCCTGAGTAAAGGAATACAATATAAAATTGAATGCAAGTTTTTCTTTCAAACCTCTGTTATTCTGAATGAATTGCACTGTTTCTGTATATTACTAATATTCAGAAACCTGTATTAAAATTGGGAATTACACTATCAGTCAGCTTGAATTTGGAAGAATAGAAGTATATATTGAAATCAGTAAACACTATTTCATACAAAAGAATTAATTAAATTTCTCTAATAGTACACTAATAGTATTATGACATACATGTTCTTCTCTAAAAATAGAGTCCTTTACCAAATCAGAAAAGAATTACTTACATATGAGTAAATGAAATCTTACTACTGAACTTACAATTTTTCTTTCAAAGGATGTTATGAAATTCTCATTTGAAATTCTTTTAGAATCAATTGAATGCATGAAACATGTAAGAAAATGCACAACTTTCTGCTTTTGTATTTATTCATACTTTACTTTTGGTAACTTCCGGGACAGGATGCCGAAGGTGGACCCACAGAGACGGTAGTATTACCTTTTCTAAACTACCATTTGCTTGTATTATTTATGCTTGGCCAAGCACTTGTACCATTGAAATAGATGGATTTGTTTTCAAAGCCTAGAAACGTATATGTATTTGAGTCTCTACCACCTCCTGTTGCAAGAAATGTGTTTTTCTCATGTTAGAAATGCATATAGGCACCAGGCATGCATCGAGAGTTCCCTCCTGTTTTACTGTATCAGGTTGCTAGGCTCCTTTATGCAGGGCCGAGGATTCCTTCGAGTTAGGAGGGAACCCGGGGAAGTCGTGCACTTCGTGGTTGGGCGGAAAAGGCACCTGAATCACACTCTTGGCCCCAGCTCACAAGAAGACCGATGGTGTCACGACAGTTGGAGGTTCAGAGTTTTATTTGCTATAGATGAACTTGTGTAACATTCTGGAAATGGCTTGTATAGCGCCATTGTATGTATATTTATATTTAACATTCATTGTTGAAACTTTGAAATAGAAGTATGGCATGAAAGAATCTAATGTAACATTGATATGTAGAATTAAGTTTTATGACGTAGCATTGAAAAATATGTTTTCATTGGAATTATTGATCTCTTTCGAGTATAGATGAATATGTATATATGAAAATTTCATTAATGTACTTTTGCCATGTGCATAATCTTGATAAATTATAATGTTGTTATTTGTATACATGAAATGCATTTTAAATTCTCTTTTATTGAGCTCAATTTGGAAGTTTTTATGTATGATATTAATTACTTGAAAACCCTTTCGAAAAGGAATTAAACAATTGAAAATACCCTTACCTTTAATTTTTTGAGCGTTACAAAAGGAGACCCTTGATTTCTTGAGGCCAATGGAAAGGAGAACTAGTATAAACTTGAGCCACAATTGGGGGGATATAATCCCATATATTAACACAACAATCTTCAGAGTCTATGTCGCAAATCTGAATCTAGTTGTACTACCAAGGGATGTGTCACTGAGGATTGGACTTTTGGAAATCATGAGATAATTGGGAGGAGCTCAAATGGTACACCTGCCTGAGACATTGAGGAAGGGCTCATTCTTTTTTGAATGGACAAAATTTGCAAATATTGTAATGGCAAAGGGATGGTGGACAAAATTGTTGTAGCTTCTTGCACCTTACAACTTGAACACAATGCACCTGAGGAACCATGACCTTGAGGGCTTTATTGTTGCATTAAAGGAAAAGAATATGAGTGGCATTTTTGTGCATAATTTTTATTATCCTGAGGATGTAGTTGGGAATTTATTTTACTTCCAAGAACAAGAGGAGAGGAAAGTGAAATTTCTTTCTTTCAATAAGATGGAGGAGAAAGTTAAAAGTTCTCACCCCAATTATGCCCCAATGCCTAATATCAAGGGTGAACTCAATAGAATTATGTATGTTATAGACAAATTTGAGAGCATAGCGGGTGTCCTAAGGGAGGAGCATGTAGTAATAGACAAAGGGAAATCAGCAACAGTTGAAGAAGATCCTACCATGGTGTTGGAGGAAAGACCTTCCTACCAACCACCACAAAAACGAAGAATCGACTCTAAGAAGTAGAAGATAGTAAGGAAGCAACAAACATTACCAAATCCTACTACATTAGAGGGGTCAAGGGAAAGTTCTCCTATGAGGTCAATACCATCATCTCCAAGAGGGACCCCAACTATTGTGATTAATGTAGATTCACCCCAAAGAATTCATGTTCCACCAAAGCAGCCACCACTTAACAAGAAAAAAAATTGAGGTAAGAGGGGTGGTTGATTACCCCAATACAAAGGAGGATGATATTCTTACTACTCCTGAAGAAATGCAGCAAGGAATTCCTTCTGCCATAAGGGATGTCACCTCAAGTTCAAGGGGAAGTGTCCTTAGACTTGGAAAGGATGATCTTAGGGGTTCAAATAATGTAGATGATCTAAGATAGGAAGCATGCAAAGCATTCATGGAGGATGATTCTTTTATTGAAACAAAGGTATTTAGGTATTTTGTGTGGAGGGAAAAGGCCTTCAAATATGTAGACAATGTTTCTAGAGAGAGGAGCTTACATCTAAAATTACCTAAGAGTGTTATTCAGACAGATGTAAGGAAGGCCATGAGAAAGGAGTTTCAAAATATGACAGCTAAAGAGGGCAAAGCCCTGGTACAGAAAAGTGGTGTCCTATTGTTGCTTAAATGGGATATTGTTGATGTAGTGGTACTGGACACCATAAGGAGGTCTAAAAGACCCTTATTTTAAACTGAGGAAGAGGAAAAATTAGCACTACAAGGATCACCATTTAGTGAAGAGTGGGATGCCCTAGTTTTTTGTTCATTGTATTTGGGATCTAGGAAGCCAGTAGTTGTAGAACCAAGTGATTCTAGTGGGAAATTAGTCATAAGGAGAGTTGCAGATAATCCAACATTAGAAGCAGTTGACATGACAATAAATGTTGCTAAGCTCACTAAAGAAATAGTGGATATCCTCACTACTGACAGAGATATGTATAGGGGTAAGTACAATGAACTTTGTGACGAATTTAATAAAAGCCAGCAAAGGGCTGATAAACTAGAAATAGAGCTAGCACTATGGAAGAAACAAGTGGAAACATTGAGGAATAAAGGCCCAGTTAGCTCAAGTCATGTTGTACCCACCTCTCCAATGGAAAATACCCAATCTCCTCCTCCACTAGAAAAATCTCTGGCAATAGTGCCATTTAACCTTGGCCAAGAGCCACTTGCAGTTGAGGAGCCAAGCACATCAAGTGCAGCTCCATCAACTGAGCCCACCAAGGAATAATCATTCCTGCAAATTGAAGAATACAAGAAATTGCTTGAACAGGTTCAAAACACCATGCATGAGAACAATTCAAAGATCGTTGATACTATTTTGAAGCATCTGAATAAAAATATTCAAGGTAAATTAAATAGTATTCATTCAAATTATTCTTTAATGTTGCAAGTAATGAGGTTATCTCATAGGGATAAGGAATTGGATACCCCAATCTTAGATAAATGGATTCCTAGGGCATATAACTTGAAACTCATGGCAATTGGGGCTAAGCAACAGGAAGATATATATCCAAAGGTGGTCCCAAGTTATAATTTTTTTAGTGAGATTAAAGAACATAAGTTTCAAGGGTTTGTTGCTCCATTAGAGTAGAAGATAAGAGAATTGAAGGCTAAATTTGATGAGGCATATTTGAACTTGTTACTTGATATCTATCATACATATGATGAGGTGAAACCTCTACAAAAATGGAAGGACTAGGTAGAGACCTCTATTATTTCTCAAACATCTCTCATTTATGAGAATGTTGACATTGATATGTTGAAGAATACTCTTGAGAGTTTGTCACTCATCATTAGCTTCCTCAAAGACTTTGATAAAGAAGCCAATTTTGTGATGGAAAAGTATGCTCCATATAGGAAGAAGATGAATGAAATCTATGGATTCAATTGATCATCTAATGAGGAATATGAGTAATGGAAAAGGATATTTATTGATGTATTGGATTTGTGAACACAAGGATGAAGGACACATATATATGGTCAAGTATAGTGCAGGTCTGGCCTTAGAGATTATAATGCATGAAATATATGTGTCTCCTAATTGACAACACCACAGGTAAATTTTGATCACCGATGACTTGGATGTTGACTTGGATTTTGGTCCACTTTTGTCCTCTTATATATATTTTTGTCACTTTGCTCAAATGAATAAATATGCTGCAATGGTTAAAAGACTATTATTTCCAACAAAGATCCTTTTGGAAGGTGGTCTTATTTTATTCAACAAATGAAAATAATCTTTGTCTCATATATGTTCCCTCCATTTGAAAGTGCAAATATAACTGTAAAGGGAATCTATGTTATAGCGGTCAAATTAAAATGTGATATGTGTACTTTTCATCCTAAAGATTTTTTTTGGTCCCTTATTCTTATAAATGGAATTTAGAGCCATTAGTACAGCTCTCTTATTGAATTGTAGATCTGAATTATGCAAATTGAGAAGATAGAGAGAATACATTTGAAGTATGTATCTTAAGTTTTGAGTTGAGCAAGTAAATTTTGTCAATTGTATGGTTTCCAAGCAAGTTTGAATGATAATGATAATATTTTGAGTCTATTGTCTCTCCATCTTTGATATTGTAGCTGAATTATTAATGAAAATTCGATCAAAGATCATTTCATTAATCTTCATTGTCATTTTGCTTTGATGTGTGTTTTAATTTTGGCTCTAGTTTAATGAATAAGTTAAAATGATTTGATTAAATCATAAATTTGTATACATGTATAGTGGATATGATAAGTAGTCATAGAGTCTGAGTATTCATTTGTGAATTGTAAAGAAATCTCATGAAGATTGTGGTTGTTTGGAATTAAAATCACCTTATAGTTCAATTTGTTGTGTTTTTACTCCTTGCCCTGAGATATGGCACTGATCAAAGGTGTTAGATGCATTTCCCATGGTTTTGGTTCTCCAATTTGAGAACAATATTCATACAAAAATTGAATTACCTTTGTTAAGGGTGGTATTGTGTGAATTCTCAGCTTTAGGTGTTAGATCTTTCAAAGGAATTTCCAGTTTCTTTAAAGGTTGCATCTATTTAGCATTAGAATGAGAATGCAAATATTTATTGTGCAATGTGTGCTATAATTGTGTAGTAATGTTATAAGATACACATTGTGGGATCACCCTCCCAGGTTTTGCAAAGCCCAAAGTGCAAGAGGGAAGTATCTTAGCTTCCTCTCATCCATTGGCCAATTGTCCCCTAAGTATTCAAGAATTGAACCTGGAAAATTTGTAGATGCTTGGTGGGATTTGCTTGACTCTTTAAAAACAATTAACAAGTAGCATATACAACAATGAACATAAACAATCATTTAATGTGTATCTAGTAATTGAAACCACTACCAGACTTTTTCTTCAGATAAAATAAATAATATAGATAATTGAAAATCAACACATTACTGAAGTCTAAATTTGAGTTTTTTTATTGATTTTCACATGACGAAATACATAGAGGCATTGGAAATGAAAAATAAATCTCAAAGAAAACTCTGCACAAAGCTGAGTTGGAACTTGGAAACTCATATTATCAAAAATCAAATAACTATATCACCTTTTCTAGAAACTTCCACTTTTCAAGTGGTGGAATTGTCGTTTGTTCTAACTGATGTTTTTTGACTTGAAGATTTGTTAACAATTCATGATTGAAGTTGGAACCTATCTTGAATTCTTCAATCAATTTTGCATTCAAGGTTAGCAATGGTTTGATGTAATCCAAATAGTTCATCACATCTGGGTTTTGAGGAAACTGGTCCAAATCAATCTTCCTTGCACTCTCCATTTTCTTTTTGAAATCATTCTTTCCAATGAATCACTCATTTGATTCAAAAACCTCTAGCAAACGAAGCTCTGTGAAGTTCCTTACCTTTTCATCCACCTTCATCATTTCTGCAATCAAATGAAAATATTCCTTTGTTCCAAACATTCTCAAACACTTTTCAATAATAGATGACAATGTAATTGATGTAGCAAGTTGATTAGTAATCCCTTTTGATTTCAAAACATTGTCACTACCTTTGTAGAGTGTTTGTTGAACTTGATTTGTAGATTTCTCTAATTCCAACACATTTTTGTTGTCCACTAAATATTTGTTGAGCTTCTTATAATGTAGTCTGATAGCATCAATCAATTGAAACATGTCACACAAATGATCAATCCTCTACATTATTTCATCCTAGATCTTTTGTTTCATATGCCTCATTGTTTCTCTACAAAATGTAGATAACTTATTTTGACAAAACTTAATTTCATTTTTTTCTTCCATCAACTCTGCCTCCAATCTTTCATTTATTTTTCTTTCTTTCTCCAATTTTTGTTCCCACAATGTATTTCCATTGGCAATGCTTAGTCTTAATTTTTCTAAAGTGTATTTTTCCTCATCACATTTCTTGTTGCTCTTATCTAGCCTTTGCTTCAGTTCATACACTTCTCTTTCATTTTGTTTATCCTCTTTTCTTGTTGATGTAGAGGCATATTCTTTTATTCTTTTTTCTAATTCATTTCTCTTGTTATATGTTGCTTTCCTCTTTGCTTTCTCATTTGCTAGGTCTACCTGTAACTTTTCTATTTGAGTCTACAACCTTTTTCTCTCTCTATATTGATTTAGCAATGATGTGTACACCAATTCATTGTTCTTCTTTGATACATTAATTTTGTCATTATTTTTTAGTCTAGAAAAATACAATTAAATATTGCTCACCTGGAATTCAGATCAATCGATCTAATTTTTTGGTTTGTTTTGAATTGTGGGAACAAGAATTGTGTACTCCATGATTTCTTTATTTGTGTCAAATGTGGGTAATATTATGGTTATTGCAAGCTCTAAAGTTATAGCAAACACACTCTCCATTAGTTGCTTCTTTTCTTTTTTATTCAAGTCTAATTTCTTTTTAAACTCTTCAATGTAATAAAAACCTAGTGATGCAGGAATAATGGAATGCTTGAATGGAGAAGGAATAAGAGTACTTGCAATTGCTAATGATGTTCCAACCACACTAACTATCAGTGAGAGAGTTCATAGAAATAACTCCTTTGTGGTGGATCCACTGGTAGTGTGACTTAGACCTTTCAAAATTCTTTGCATCTTTTGTATGCCTTGATCACCTGGTGTTTCTGTGGTATCTTGTATTGTTTTCCTCTTGTGTGTAATTTTTTGTTTTAGCACATGTTGACCACTACTAGCACTACTACCCATACCATCACCACCAGTGGCAGTGCCAATTGCACTAAGCTCTCCACCATGGGCATGTCCTAGTTGTGATTGTATCTAACCATGAGGATGGGGATTTGAAGCAAATTGAATTGTTTTGGCTCTACTTGTATTTCCTTGGTCTACTTTATTAGCTCCAAGGCCAGATTTATCAACTAGTTTTCTATGTTGTAAATCTATTACTGTAGGAATTCATTATCCTTGGGACCCCAAACCACCACCTTCATAACCCATTTTTTTAGCTATGGCTACTCCTGAAGTATATGCTTCTTTTGTGGCCTCACTTAAACCAACTTTGAAATGGCTTTTTTCTTCCCTATCATCATTACATTCATCATCAGTTTTTTTATTTTCATGTTCATTAGGATGCTCTATATTCCACAATTTTCTAAACTCGCGATCTTCTTCGTTATCTCCATACTCTGCAAGAGCTCTTGGATCACCTAGCTCCTTCCTCATAGACCAAAAGTCAGCAATTTTTTATCATGACCAATTTTTATCTGTAACTTCCTTATCTAGAGAATCTAGTATTTTTACTCTACTAGATGGTTTATCACTTTTTTCATAAAAATTTTTGTACTTCCTAATTGTCTTACGATGCAATGCCATAATTTCTTCCAAAAATTTTTCAAAAGAAATATCATTCTCAACAACACTTTTCTCCATTGCTATTTTGACCTCATCCCAAGAATCCTTGTTTCTCAAGTTTTCAAACAAGGGTTTACTTTGATGTTGAATTCTACTTCTAGCATTCTTATTGGTCACAATCATTGATCTAATGGTGTCACATGGATCATACTTCCAATGATAGATAACATCATAATTAAAAAGAAATAAAATATTATGTGCCACACTAAATTCTTTTCTCTCGAATGTGAACCATCCACATCAAAAAGGTAAAGAAGTAAATAAGGTCTTCTTTTGCTGACTAAAAAAGTGTAGTCCATCAGTACTCTACATCTGCCTTACATATTCCAATGAAAAAACCCTTTCTATCACATGTATTGGAAGTTTGTATGGTTGTACTCCTGATCCATAAAATCTTAGCATGGTATATTCTTCCATTAAGTACCAATTAGCCAATTGTATTTCTTTTCCTAGTTGAATGAAATTTCTACATGACATAGGTAATCTAGGCATTGGAGTATTTCTAATTGCTTGATGCAATGGAGCCAAAAAGTAGTCTAAAAAATGACTGTAGTTCCTTCTATAATCATGCATCCTTATCTCAATGGTCCAATCATATACTAGAGCCATTTTATTTTCCTAAGCATTACTATAGGGCTTAATCTAAAGCTTGTTGGTCTGAAACATTCATCTAAATTTGAGTAGGAAAAAATAGCACAAGTAGGTTTTGAACCTAATTGTCTTGGTGGGACCTCTTTTAATGATTAAAAATTATTTATGCATGGATTCTACAATGTGCTCAATATAGTTATATTTAATATGTTGTCCATAATGGATATTATATACCATTTCAAGGAGGCTTGCACCCACTTCCAAATTGCTATCCAATCCGAGGAAAAATGCTAGCATGGAAATAGTATCCTGAACCCATGGTTTAAAAATATCAAAATAATAAGGAGGCTTATGATCACCTTTCAATTTGTTTCTATCTTGAACTATTTTATTTATGAAAGAATTTTTCTCCATTTCATCCACTGCTTCATAATCACTAGAAAAATTTTCTAGGTCAATGTGGACATTTCCAAATTCTTTGGTTGTAAAACCCAACACTTTTCCAGGATCTTCAACATTAATGGATAACAATTCTTCTTTCTTATCTCTGTTAACAATTGCTCTTTTCTTATCATCATAATTTTGGGCACAAACCATGATAGATTCTAAACAAGGGAAAACCTCATGTAACATCATGCGCCCTAATCTAGTTACCCACGATGCATTGATACTATTAGCTTTCATTTTCTTTGCAACCTTATTTTGAGATGAAAATCTAAATTCTAAGGTATGCCTACCATAGGTTTTAGGAGCATAAATATCATGGTATTCATCAATGAAACTTGGGGTTTAAGCAATTTTGCATAATGTATTTTTTTATCCAACATTGCTCTAGTAGTATTGGTGGTAGACATGCTTATACAATGTGAAATTGTGAATTCCCTATTAGTCCTCCTTATTTTTTTCTTAATTATTAAGTCTCTCAACCCTAAACCCAAACTTCAAAGTTTGAAAAAATAAGATTTTAAGAAATGTCAAACAGTGAAATGTAGCCACATGAATTCTTTCACTTACCCGTATTTTGATTCTTGAAAAGATTAATGCTGACAGTAGTGGAAAATGGAATGGATTTATTGGAAGTGGAACTGCGGAACCCAAAATAGGGTGGTGCACTACAATGAACAAACTGAAGACTGAAATCTCCCCGTGTGTTGACCCTCTCACTTAAAAATAAAATCACTTAGCAGTACAAAGTGCATTCTTTTTAACATTAAAGTGAATGAAATGTCTACGTGGTTCTTCCAAACTACACAATTAGTACATGGCTGATAGCATTTAAAACGAGCCATTTAGTCCTACATTGACAACAATTTCTAAACTATTGATCTTTGTAAATCTAATGGTTACAGGGTGATTCCAAAGGTTTAAGTTCACAAGCCTAGTGCTCTATGCATTTCGTTCTAGAATGCAACTACAACTATACATCAAATGTTCATTGAATGGTTGAGTAATTTATGATATAAACAATAAACATGTGTTTTAAAGTTTTTTTAAACTTTAGTGCGCTAGGATTGACATCAAGGCCAAAGGGTTGGTAACTTAACATTGTAAAGGACTTAATAAAATGAATAATGATACCGGAAACTAGGGGAGAAGTTCAATGAAAAATTAGAAATCAATAACATTTCGGTAAACCCTAACAAGAGTGACAACTTTTATTGTTTATAATGTTTCTTTTCAATTTGATGGAAACTTTCTTTTTTCATTTGTATTGCTTTATGTTTTACTTTTAAATCTACATGCAATTATTTCATAAATAGATAAACTTAATTTATTAAAGGAAAAAATAATGGATTTAATAGATTCATAGACACTGAACTTAGAAAATAATTATTTGTTGTAAATGAATAACGAAGAATAACACAACCATTTATTTTATTATAAGTGAATTACAATGTCATAGTATTACATATCTTTTTAAAGATGAGTCATTGCGTAGAGCATACAAGTGCCAAGCTCTTGTTTTGTATAAATAACATATGTTACTTTAGTACTTTACATAATACAAATACAAATGTAAGCACAAAGCTTCTATTGGACTGTTGGTGACAACATAATACAAATTTCACTCTGAAACTAAATGCATGGTGATGGGACTTGTTGGGTTAGCCATGGGCTCTAAAAATAAATGCATGGGACTTGCCTAGTAAGCTATGGGAACTAAAAATCAATGCATGAGACTTGCCTAGGAAAGCATGCGCTCTCAAATTTACAAATTTGGCTCTAGAAATACAAATGCAAGGGATTTCTTGACCAATCATGCTGGGGAAAAGGGAGTTGTGAAGATACAAAATTTATCTATTCTAATTGAAAACTAAAGTCATGTAGAAGATGAGGGGTAGTAAAATTTCTCCCATATTTTACACACAACCTCTATGCATTGGGATAAAACTTATCTCCATCAGAGCTCCTCATCCTAGTTAAAAACCTACCTCAAAAGTTAGGTGAACTAGATCAACTTCTTTCCAATTCCACCCATTCTGAACTTGAAGGAAATTGGTATTTTACTCTATAACTACATAATTGGAGGTAGGTGAATTTAGAGTATGCCCAATAATACCACATCATCTTCTTCTTGAATCCTTATTAAACCTACAAAATGAAAACCCTTATGACAATTTAGAACATTGCACTCAATAGTAAATCCTTTTTAGCCTTAAACGAATGATTTAAGTTGTGTTCACTATCCCTATTTATGGGCCAATAGTGCCACTACCAGCCTGATCCCTATGTACACCTCACACATGTCACGTGTGAGGTTGGGTATAATGATAATCATGATTCATGCAAACCAAAAAACCAACTTAATTGATTCATGTAACTTAAAGTTAAGCCTTACATTTACAATTAAAAATTTAAAATGTTTAATTTTATTGATGTCTCGCTACATGCAAACTGTACCTCAAGCTAACAAGTTGTCAAGTGTCAAAATCACCGGTGCCACTCAAATGATATGAAATCATTACAAATCTTGTTTCACTAGATCACTAGATTAATGACATCATCATCTATGATTCTAAAATAAATCATGCAGTTTTCAATATATAGCTATCCAATCAATCACTTCAAATGTCCATATGGCATTAATCTGCACTACCGCCCATAGTACCACAACCACACTCTCTTCAAAAAGATTGAGAATTTCAATTAAATGAAATCTAGTGCTTTGAGACATTGAAAATAGAGAATTAAATGGCATTGAAAAGATTGAGAATTTCCAAGAATGGATCCATGAAAAGTATTTTAATTTAATTAGCTAAAGATTAAAGTACATAGTACATAGCCAACCTAGCCAAAAATTCACTAACCGTGACAAAAAACTAGTCACAAAATACATATTACAAGAACTGTTATGTTGTATAATAAAATATAGACACGTGACATGTCACACAATTCATTACTATTTTTTTTTGTAACATTAGATGAGGCCATCAACAAGGTGTTTGAGTAGAAGGTAAATCAAATTTAACAAAGTAACAGTACAGAAGAAAAGAGAATCACCCAATACCTTCCTCCAAAAATCTAGACTCTTTAATGATTCATTTTTCATATCACATAGAAAACCTCATCTCATATTAACCAAGGAAAGAGCTTGTGTTGTAGAAGTATGAAATTCCACTTTCTGAAAGATTCCACCAATAGGTGCTAATCCACTTTCAAAATTGTAATGCTCTAGTGCCAACTCCAATGAAGAAATAGAGTAAATGAAAGGCTGAAAATAACATATTTCCAGCATCTTCACCAAAAAAAATTTGAGCAAAATGTACATGCAATTGGACAAGAAATCTGAAGCTACCTCAAAATATAGAGCACGGTGGTTGTTTTGAAGCCATTCCCTACCCACAATTGTTCTTATAGAATCCTCAACCTGCACACAAGGAATTATAAAAAACATACCCAACTTTCATCTGTCGTATGCATCATCCCTTCTTTTCTCTGAAAAAAAATTGGGTAGCATGAAATGCAATGAAGACTCCATAATATCAAATTTAAATTGAGAATTTAGAGAAGAAAGAAATCAAAGAAAAATATATTATAATTGATATAGAGAGCATAAAGTTGGTAAAGTATATATAAAAGTTAGAATGAAGACAATGAGTATGATATCAAATACTCACACTTAACATTTAATTTACCACTATCATTGATGTGATAATTAACATTTAATTTACCACTTGAATCCTTAATTATCGATGTGACAATATTATTTCTCCTATGCATAACCCTCGGACTAGATGGATGACACAAATTAAGATGTCTTGCTTACCCTTAAGACATGTACTTAAAAGGTGTGTCCACAACAGATGACAAGATGGCTACATCACTCAGCATTAATTTCTAGGTTAATTTGATTGGGGGAATGTGTGGTAGGATCACAAAAATATTTGTGTATAAAGAATGTAGGACATGTAACACATTGGTTTTCATTTCTTGGTACGGTATTCATAAGGCTGCGGGAGGTTTTGCTACAAATAGGGGTTGTTGTGCTCATTTTACTCAAATTGGCTTAACACTCTCGACAAACACTAAGGGGTAATGGAGACTCCTTTTTTTCTAAATTCAACGAAGCAGCAAAACACTTTCTGTGTTGAAATCACTGAGAAATGACTGAAAGGGATGATGGTGTCCAAGCACCCACTGGTACTCTAGGCAGTGAAGGGTGTTTTGGGCCCATAATTTCTACTAGCTACCCACAAGCTTAGGGGGAATTCAGAAATACCTGCCATGTTTTCGGCAATGCTCATGTACATGGGTGTCTCAAAAGCTCAGGGGAAGAAGCTATGACAAATTATTTTTCCACTCTCTGTTGGAAAATATCGATGTGGCATTGGACAACATTGACAAAAATTTCATGGCCCCTCTATCACTGCACTACTACAAGGCTTGTGGGAATGAATGGTTGGTACCAAAGTTTCCCCTGGTGCACTCACTAGACCATGCATCCCTCAAAAATTGGCAGGGGGAGATTGATAGGTGTATCAACTTTCTTCTGTGTGACTAACATTCCCAAAGGTTGAGCAAAGGGTTGGGTGAAGACGTTTGTGGTGGTGGAAACTCTTGATGAGGAAAGGTGGTCTTCGAACAAGGAGGATTGGGAGCTGGGAAGTGGTGAAGAATGGGTAGCGAATGACACTAGGAGCTGGGAGGAATGAGAAAAAAAACTTTCCCTTAGAGCCTGTGGTGGTGATTGTCTGGTGATTTTGAATGCAATCAAAGCTAAGAAGACCAATGAGGTTGACTGCAACAATGCATAATCTTGTGTCTATGGAAGGTCATTTTGGTTTTTGATGGTCTGTTTGTAGTCTGTATAAATGTCCAATGTTAGTCCGTTCAATATTTTGGTTTTGTAATGTTTTGTGGAAATGAAGGCTTCATTGTGAATACTATTGGGATGAGTCCTCGGTGACTTGGTCAAGTGTTTGATCCCATCTGAGGAATGTAAAAACTCTTTCTGATTAATACAGGGGGCTACCCCATATAGCGGCTATTTAACTATTTGAATATGTTTTCTGGATTCAATTGTGTTGTTAATTTTTATCATCAAACCCATCGTTCCCCTAGGTCAAGGGGTCAGTCACCATGATGACTACAAAGGATTAATTCATAACTTAAGAGACCTTCAACTGCTGGTAGCCAGTCAACTATAAAATATTATTTTGGTTGTCATGACTTTAAGTGATTTAATAAGTAACAAAATCTCAACCATTAATTTCTAGAAATCTAATGATTCTAGTGTTATTTCGTAGGTTTCAAATCACAAGTCTAGTGCTTTAGAGATTTCCTTTCAGAGTGTAACTACAATTTTCCATCA
The DNA here is from genome assembly GCA_007258455.2 of Sequoia sempervirens. Lineage (NCBI taxonomy): Eukaryota > Viridiplantae > Streptophyta > Pinopsida > Cupressales > Cupressaceae > Sequoia > Sequoia sempervirens. The sequence goes on from VDFB02058242.1 coordinate 84,628,186, forward strand.
AAAATTCATTGAATAGTCATGGGTTATATTATTTTTCACTGAGATATGGCTTCAGGAATAATAAATATGTTGACACTTGCTCTCATTCTAGACACTTTATGAAGGAATTTGAATGTGCGGAAAATTTTTCCCATAATTTGATATTTTCACCAACTAAATTTTGCCACTGAATTTTTTTATTAGTTTGAAAATAGGCTTAATTTGCTAATGAAATTATTTTTTGGTTTGAAGAAAAGTTTTAATTGCCAAAAAAAAATTCTATTATGAAAATAGGTCTATTCGCCAATGGAAATATTTTATTGGTTTGAAAAAAGGTTTTAATCGCCAATGAAAATATTTTGTTCGATAAAAAAAAATTGCAATTTGCTAGGATTTTCCACAAACTTCTAGCTATTAGAAAAGATTCACCAATTGATATTTTTTTTCTCTTGAAAAAGGAAAAAAAATTGCCAATAAAATTAATATTTTTATTGGGAAGTATACAAGATTCACCAAGATTTTGCACATTCATTGAGGAGGGGGTTCTTAAAGTTATCCCTAGATCAATGAGAGTTGGTTATGGCATAGAAGAATGTGTCACATCAATTTTTATATCCTAGTAAGGATAAGTTACATTCAAGCTATGAGAGATCTACCAAAGATTACATAGCCTATTAATGTTGTTTGTAAGAAGTGTCAAATTGGAAAGCAAGCAAGAAGAAGTTTCAAATTTAAAGAATAATCCTCTATTGAACTGTTGGAATTGGTGCATACAAATCACTGTGGTCCTACCAAAGTAAGAATTCTTCAAGGTGATAGGTATTTCATGTTATAGATTGATGATTATTCTAGAATGACATGGGTTACTTTTCTAAAATAAAAATAAAAAGCTCTAGATAAGTTTAAAGTATTCAAAGTTATGGTTGAGAATGGAATGGAGAAAATCAAATGTTTGAGGTCTAACAAAGGTGGAGAGATCACCTCCAATGAGTTCAATAGCTTTTGTGAGAATTATGGAATAAAGAGACATGTATTTTCCCCTAGGATTCCTCAATAGAATGGAGTGGTTGAAAGAAAGAATAGGATTGTTCAAGAAGCTACAAGAACAATGATGAAAGAAGCAAATATATCAGAATTATACTGGAGAGAAGCAATTCATACTATTTTTTATATACTTAACAAAGTGCAATCAAGAGTAAACAACACAAAAACTCCTTATGAGCTATGGTATGGAAGGATTCCTACTGTCAAATACTTTAGCGTGTTTGGAAGCAAATGCTATATCAGAAGGGATGAAGAAAACTTAGAAAAGTTTTATGGAAGGTCTGATGAAGGTATCTTCCTTGGATATTCTACTAAAAGAATATCTTATCAGTGCTACAACAAGAGGGTAAGAAAGATGGTTGAAGAATACCCACAAAAAAATTCAATGGTAATTGATGGATATGAATAAGATGAGTCTACCTCCAAAGAAGAAGAAAATGTTAAGGAAAAAGAAGTGTAGATTGAAGAGGAATAAGATTAAAAAAATATTCCTAAATCTCCTAAGTATGTGTATAAAAATTATTCTAAAGAAAATATTATTGGTGATAAGAGAAAAGGTGTACGAACAAGAAGGAAAGCTACTAAAGAACAAGTAAATCTATGTTTACTTTCTGAAGTTGAACCAAAAAATTGTGATTAAAGCATGCAAGGATGAGTATTGGATCAAGGCTATGGAAGAAGAACTAATGCATATTGAGAAGAAACAGACTTGGGAACTTGCCCCAAGACCAAAAAACATGAATATAATTGGAACTAAGTGGGTATTCAGAAACAAACTGAATGAGAATGGAGAAGTGGTAAGAAACAAGATATGACTTGTGTGTAAAGGCTACTCACAACTAGAAGGAATAGACTTTGAGGAGACATTTGATTTGGTGGAAAGAATGGAAGCTATCAAGATGTTTGTGGATTTTGAAGCACATAAATATTTCAAAGTATATCAGATGGATGTAAAGTCTACTTTCTTGTATGGTGAATTGGAAGAAGTATACATAGAACAATCAAAAGGATTTTAGTTATCAAATAAACTAGATATGGTCTAAAGATTGAAGAAGGCATTATATGGATTGAAGCAAGCTCCTAGAGTTTGGTATGCAAGGTTGGATAGGTACTTGTTACAACAAGGATTCAATAAAGGTACTGCAAACATTAATATTTATGTTAAAAAGTTGAAAAAGATAAAATCTTGATTATGTTTGTATATGTTGATGACATAATTTTAGGAGGAAATGAAGCTATGTGTAAGAAAACTACATAAGCGATGCAAAAAGAGTTTGAAATGTCTATGTTTGGGGAGATGAATTTCTTCCTTGGGCAACAAATCACTCAGATAGATAAAGTTATTTTCATTTCACAATCAAAGTATGTCAAGGAAATGATGAAGAAGTTTGGAATGAAAGATTCTAAACTAGTATGTACCCCTATGGTTATTGGTTGCAAGATGAGCAAGAATGATGAATCTCCTAAAGTTGATCAGAGAAAGTATAGATCAATGGTTGGAGGATTTCTATATCTAACTACTACTATACCGAATATCATGCATTTAGTTTGTCTTGTGGCTAGATTTCAAAAAGATCCTACAGAGTCACATGTTGTGGTAGTGAAGAGGATATTCAAATACTTAAAGGGAACTCTATATTATCGCTTGTGGTATCTAAAGGATGTTGATTTTACTCTAAGTGCTTACATAGATGCAGATTGGGTTGGTTGTGTGGATGATAGAAAAAGTACAAGTGGTGGTGCATTCTTTCTTAGATGCATATTGGTGTCATGGCTAAGCAAGAAGCAAGATTTAGTGTTTTCATCTACTATAGAGGCATAATACATTGCAAAAGTATCTTGTTGCACACAAGTATTGTGGATGAGGAAAACAATGAAGGATATCATATTAGTGTATGATGAACCAATTTCTATCTTCTGTGATAATAAAATTGTTATAGATCCCATAATAGCTCTTGCAATGGCTCCTTTCAAATGTCTATGTGTAATAGCTCCCAGCAAGAAATCTCTCCCTTTTGTTTCAATCAATGTGAATGCCAAAATTCCCAAGAAGGACATCCCTACAACCCTGAATAATTCTTCTCCTGTAGCGGCTCCTCCTAATGGCTCCTTTGCAATGGCTACCTATAATGAAGGAAAGGGTTCTTGGCCATCTACAACAAATGGAAGTGTGCATTTCAAAACACCTAAATAGATTCTATCTACTACCTTAAAAGCTTCTGTTTCCAACAATGTTAAAGGATCTTTCCCTATTCAACTTGGAGGGTTTCGATCTACTTTTGTAGATGGATTGAATTTTGAGTTGTAGCCATTATTCCCATGCCACCATCCTTCACAAGCTATAGGGTGTAAGAGTCTCTCTTCAACAGTCTCGGGGATTCTTTCTTCCTCCCTCAATGCCACAACAACACAAACAAAAGGCTTAACAGGCCCATGCATCAATTTGCAACCTTCTTGGAGGTTTTTTCTAGCATCTAAGGTTTTGAAGTCTATTGGTTCATTGGGTAAATCTTCTTCACAAAAAGCTTCCACTATGGCCTCGGTAATAGCCAAAAATGAAGCAAATCCATCCTCTGTGAATGGTTTTTTTGGCTCTTGCAAATATTGCCAAAGACTCTACGTCTAGAATCTCTAGTGAAAGCATTGAAGGTTCTTTCAAGTCAAAGGTATGTGCACCTCATGCATCTTTCAATTCTCTTTCAAATTCAAAAGGTCATATGGGTCTCCCAAAACCCCTTAAATGTGCAGAGACAACTCGTGTTCTGGAATTTGGGGATGAAGTGTTGCAAGAAGAGGAATCTCTCTTCTCATGCATTAATATGTCATTTTAATCAATTTTGTCTCTCTTTTTCTGACCTAAACCTTTGGATAAAGAAAAATTGGCATCCCTTATTGCAAAATGTTCCAAAGAATTTCCAAAGTACTTAGGGTTTCTTCATTGCTACTTTTGAATCCACCAAAGATAGGGATTCCATTATTTGTGAATTCTATTGGTCTTGGAATCATCATTACCTCTTTCTTGAACCTTGGCATCTAGCCTTCAACCCTTCTTTCGAATCCTTCAACATTATGTCGATTTAGGTTTGTCTTCCAAATCTTTCACTTCAATTTTGGATCCAGTCTTGTTTCAAGTTGATTGGAAATTCTTTAGGTTCCTTATTGGTTGTAGATAATAAAACTATAGATTTTTCACACACTACTTTTTCTCAAATCTTAGTGCAATTAGATCTCTTGAAGGAGCTTCTTGCTAATATGATTCTTAAATTTTTTGATCATTCTTGGCCCCAGCTATTGGACTATGAACAACTTCCATTCCTATGTAGGAGATGCTTTGAAATAGGTCATGTGGTTGCAACATGTCAAATGAAAATTGTGTCTCAAAGAAACATGCTTCATGGTGGAAAGACACCTTGTCAAAGCCCCCAGTATTTGGCTAGAACTTTGTTACATCATCACCAGCTCCTTCAGCAAAATCTATTGTGAAGAATGTCATGCTTCCACAAGATAAAAAATCAAACAAGATTGGGACTTCCTTCTCAAAGCCTCCTTCACTTGGGAAAAAATATGCAGTGGCTCCAACAACAAAATTTGATGAGAAGGCTTAGAAATCATACAAGATTAGGGTTCATGAGGAAGGTATGGAACAAAAAACTTCATTTTTTGAGAGGGATTCGGTGGAGATCCATTGGATAGTTGTGCAGAAAAGTAAGAAATCCTATTACAAATTGTCTCTAGTGTCTACATTTTCCTCCCTTGTTCATAGTGAAAGGGATTAGCTTGTGGCCTTTATGGCATTTCTAATCAATTTCATGCTAGATGATGTTGCTTGGATTTTTCTTTGTAATTTCCTTTTTATATATTAATATATTATTTATAGGCTTTATACCTTTTTCCTAAAAAAGAAAAGTGCTATCAATATTTCAAAGAATTTCATAATGTATTCAAGGACCAAAAATATCTCAGTATGATATCACTTTTTGAGAGAGAAGGTTGTAGAGAATGACGTGAAGCTTGAATATGCCCCTACAAAGGATCAGATTGTTGATATATTTACTAAAAATCATCCTAAGGATACTTTTGAGTTTCTCTAGGAGAATTTGGGGATTATTGCGCCTCCATCTTTGAACTAGATGCATAAGAGAATGCATCAGTCTAGTGGATCTCAAGATTCATTCTTTGATCTAGACTGATGTTGGTGGCTACCTCTTAGGGGGAGTAGGTAGTGGCATTATTTTTTTTGGTTGTAGTCAAGATGAGTGAGTGTTGTCATTATGTAGTGGTTTTTGATTGATACAGTTTGGTGTGTGATCTTAAGGGAGAGTATGTAGAGAAGTAAAGGAGAGAATATTGTAGAGCAATGGTGAACATTATGATTAATGTCCAAGGAGGAGAATAAATTATGCAAATACTTTGTGCTTTTCCATTGATGTCAAAGGGGGAGAATGAGACATGTGAAAAAGATAAGTTGCTAGAGAGAAAGTTATCAAAGGGGGAGGAGTGTAGTGAGTTAGTTGTGTGATGGGGAGAAGAGAGAAAAGGAAAAAGCTATGGAGCAGAGATGTTATGTTTGTGGTTGATGGCTTTTCACATCATCTATTTCCATCAATGACAAAGGGGGAGATTGTTGCAAGTATGAGTAGATTGGAGTTGTCATTGATGTCAAAAAGCTTGTGTTTTCATTGGTGTCAACTATATGAGGACTTTGTTGTAGGGATGTGCAGTTGGTATTGAGTTGGTGTTGATGCTTTGATTAGTTGCATTATGTTGTCATTAGTAAGCTACTGGTGTCAACCTCTAGTGTTGCTTTGATAATATTTTGTTTATGGATGTATGGTTGAGTTTCTATGTTGCAGTTGGATTGATGGTGATAAGGAAGTGTTGAAGATGTTGAGGATGTTTCTCTAGTGCTTGGTTTCCAAGTGATTTTGAGAAAATTAAATAAAAATAGGAAACAGTATGTTGCAGTGTGTTTTGGGTTGAAGAGTAGTGTTCTCATTTTACTTCGTAGTTCTTATGGGTTGAAGATCTACTTGTGTAGTTTGGATATGTTGATAATAGGTGTTCAAAGGTGTTTCATTTAGAATTTGGTGTGTTAGATAGGTGTGCAAAGGAAGTTGTGTTCACCAGTGTGTAAACTGTATGTTGCAAAGGTGTCTGGGAGAAATTTTCTTGCTCCACATTTCTTTGCAAAGTGGTTTAAGGTCTTATGGATCTAGAAGGGTGTTGATCATATGTTTATCTTGCTTCAGAGGAAGTTGTTTGTGGTTTGGTGCTTTGGAAGTCAATGTATTGCACTACAGTGTATGAAAGAGTCTTTTGAGTGTATTGGGTGTGTACATTTCTTCAAGTGAAATTTTTTGCAAAGAAACTTATTGGTTTCCAAGGTGTTTGTAGAATGTTTTGGATTGTGTTCAAGTGTTATGTTGTTCTTGTGAGTCATCTTTGGATTTGAGGAAGTTTGTACTTAAGTTTTAGTTGTGTTAACATAGTTTCGGCTAATCTTGGATGTTTACACTACTTGCAAAATTTGTGGAAGCATAGCATGGCATGTATGAGTGGATTTAGGTCCTATATAAGGTGTGTTATGATTCACCTTCATTCCTTTCCACCACAGAAATGTTTTGGTGCCAACCTAATTTGAATTTACATGATTGAGGTGTGTAACTGACCTTGGAGAATGTTTTCAAGGTTGAAGATGATATAAATATGGCTTCAATTGTTGAGGTATGTTAAGATAGATGAGTATGATGTGAGTAATGTGACTTGAAAAGTTCTAGGGTATGAATTTAAGAAGTGCAGTGTCAGATTTCACATGTTAGATTATTGAATGTAGTGAGAAAAAGATGTCTACAATTCTTCAGAAAGACTGTGAAGGTGTTAATGATGTGGTGGATTTTTATGTTTCTTTGAGATGGATTTGGGTAAAAGTACAAAGCTATGTCACACTTTATAAGGGAATCAACCAATCTTGATCCAATTTTTAAATTTGAATCACTAAAAAGTGGTATATATGTTTTGAATTTTGAAATGATGTAAACTAATAAAATGTGTGTTTTTTTAGTATATTTTATGTTTTAATTTTTTTAAAAAAATTAAAATTATTTGAATATAATTTTTCATAAATTTACGCTATAATTTTTTTGTTGATAGAATCGTAAAAAATGAGGTTACATGAGACGTGAATCTTTATACAGTAAATTTTATATTTTTTCCTTCAATTTTTTTGTGTGTATTTATAACTTGAAACTTTAGTGCATGGATATATTTTTTTCTAATTTTGATAAATATATATATTTTTAAATAAATATTAAAATGTACATGTATTAAAATAGAGTTGTTTCCATTCGATGTCAACTTTCATATTAACTATTTATCTAAAATAGAAAAACATTATACCGTCTTGATATAGATTCTTTTATCTAGTGCATCTTTTTTTTTTCAAAAATTTGAATAAGTTTTAGTATTTTTTTGATATGGTAATCAACCTAATATTTTGTGTTGATAAACCACTTTTAGTACAAATGAAATGTAAAATATAAATAATAGTTAAACTATCAAAATATATATCGGGTAATCTTCCTAGGGGTTCTTGGAAAAATATTTTTGACAAGTTTTGTGTGAAGATCAACCATTGGACTCATTGATGGTTGTCTTTTGTTGGATGAGTTCAACTTCTTAAGTCAGTGGTGTAGGCGCTTCCCAACTATAGGTGTATGATTCAAGTGGCTCCTATTGGTTTATAAAGGATTTGGATTCTCAGGCTAGGAAATTTTTATGGGTTGGTAACTTGTCATCCTCTAAGTGGAGCCTGGTGAAGTGGGACATTGTTTGTAGTCCAAAGCAGTTTGGGGACCTTGGATTGTGGTAGTAAACTCTAACTGGGTTGGCATTTTCTACCAAGATTTATTGGAGATGGTGTTTGCAATAGGATCGTGTCTAGGCAAGAATTTTATCTCACAAGTACCTAAGGGGAATACCAAAGGAGGAGATTCCCCAACTTCCATTGGTGGGGAAAGATTCTGTGATTTTGGAAACACTTAAAAAGGGTGCTAAGTTGATCAAAGAGGGATTATTTTGGATATGAAATAGGGAAGTTGAGGCTCTCTTTTGGTTTGGCTCTTGGGATTGGTTTTCTCCTATTATGAGTAGGTATACTAATTTGTAGAATCTTTGTCAATGCTTCTTGGAGGCTAGTTGGTCTAGGGTGATTGATTTTAAGACTTCTTACCTTTGTGGGCATATGGACATGTCAAAGTGGAAGGCTCCTAGTGAATGGCCTATGGCTGGCTTGGAGGAGTGTGCTAAGCTTCACAATATTCTAGCAAGTAGACATTGTAGCTCTCTTTGGTACAGGGATATTTTGTCTTGGGGTCTGGATCCTAAAGGAGTTTACGCGGTGGCTAGTGGGTACCAAGAGTTGATTGCTCGAAAGTATGGAGGGTTGGAAGTTCCATGGTGGAAAATGTTTGGAACAAGTTTTCTTAGCCTAAGTGTAATTGCTTCTTGTGGACATTAGCTTGGAATAGATGTTTGACTTGGAAAAATATTCAAAAGAAGTGGTTCCAAGGCCCATATGTTTGTGTTCTTTGTGGGGGTAGTGAGGAGGATTCTTCCAACTTGTTCTTCCATTTTCCTTTTTGTATGCTTATTTGGAATTTTTGGTGGGGTATTTGGAAATATCCTTATTTTCATGCATCTTCCCTTGTTGAATTCTAGAAGAACCTAGGAAGACCTCCAACATAGGCCTCCTTCCTTTAGATTGTGTGGTGTATTGGTCCTACCTTCATCCTTTGGAAGATCTAGCTGGAAAGGAATCATAGGATTTTTTGAGGACAAAAGTTGATGATTCAATAGGTTTGACAAAGAAATGGTGGAAGATAAATGTGAAGTGGTTTTTCCTTTGGAAAGGAGTGATGATGAGATTGTGAACAAATTCAGTCTGTAGGGCTTGTCCTCCAACTCTATTTGTGTTAGAAGAAGTAGGAAAGCTAAAAATAAGGTTCAAAGGGTTGGAAGATGGTTGCCTCCTCCAGTGGAAGTTTCGAAGATCAACATTGATGGTTCATCTAGGGGTAATCTTGGGCCTGTTGGGATTGGTGGAGTTGGGAGAGACTATTATGGCTCTGTTATTTTCTTTTTTTTCCATTCATAAAGGGCAGCAATCCAACAATCTTATGGACAAGTTAGCGATTCTCTAGGCTATTGGGTGTGCTTCTACTCTGGACTAATGTAAGATTATTTGTGAATCTGATTCACATATCATGGTTAATATGTTGACTGAGCAGAATTTGGCATGGGTTAATTAGAAAATTTCTTCAAATTTTTGGCATATTTTGCAGCTGAGTTCCATGTTGGAGGTTTTTTCTTTTACCCACATCCTGCAGCAATGGAATCAGGGAGCTAACTGTTTGGCCAAGTGGGCTTCTGAGCATGCTGGTGATTGGCAGATTGAGGGATGGGAACAATTATCTCCTGATTATTGCCAAGCTTTAGAGAGGATTATTCTTGATGGCATGGTTGGATGAGGGGGGTTGGTGTTGGTTTTGTGTTGGTTTTGTGTCTTGGTTGGGTGTTTTGGTGATCCTTCTTTTCTTTGGAGCCTCTTTGGTCCTTGATTTCTTTGTACTAATGATTTCTTGATATCAATAATTTTTTTACCCTATTTTCAAAAAAATGCTATCAAAATATATATTTTTGAAAACTGTATTTATGGATCTTCAAAAGGGTATTTTTATATTTTAAAAAATATATAATTTACATGATTAGGAGTTGTTGAAACATCAAGTTTTTCAAATAATTTTATTTTTCGATAAATTGGCTTCAAAGTGGTGCTACATACACATTTATCTAACAAATTTAGCTGGAAAATTTGTGGATGTATCTAACTTAGCTAGAATGAATCTTACTAGATCATATGTTTGACCAAAATTGACTTTTAGCTAAAAATACTTAAATTCAGTTGTGCTGATAAGTTCGCTAAAAGTGTGACATAGCTTTATACTTTTACCCATTTCTTATTGTAACACTCTTCTATATCTTTTTTTCTATTCTAGCAGTGAGCCCTTCGATAGTGAGCCCTATTGTATTGATGTTGATATTAAATTATATTGTGAGTTAATCCTAACCATGTTTTTTCCCATCTTAATTTTTCCATGTAAATCTGGTGTTCATTTGTGCTTGGTATTGATGTTTTTCAGTTTCTATAATTTTCTTTCATGATAAATCACTAAATAGAAAATTAAGGGGTAATTGGATTAATGTGGATCTGAATATTTGTAAGGGTTTTGAAGTTTTAAGGTACAACTAATTCACCCCCCTCTCTCATTATCTTGTGCATTCAACAAAGAAAAGTAAAATTTTGGAAAATTATGGAAAGAGAGAAAATGTGAAGAAGGAATTAAAATAAGAAAAAGAGTTAAAATTCTATTTTTATGATATTGATAATGATGCTTTATTTATTTTTACTTACACTATTATTGATTATGATTTTCTTATTTATTTAAGTTGATCCTACTATATGACTCCTCACAAAGAGTGGTTTTCCACATATACAACTTATGATGGAGGATAGTTTTTTCTTTGAGATAAAAATAATAATAAAATTATTGGTAAATAAAAGGTATAATTGTGTTTTAGTGATAGAAGGATTAATACCTTGATGATATTTTATCTATTCTAAAAATTGTGAGAAAATTACTTTTTGTATCTAAGGGTAAGTGCACAAAGTTGTGAAACAATTTAGATGCCATTTTTCATTTTTTACTTGAATTGAACATTTGGCAAGTGCCAAATTTGGTGCTCGCCAAATGGATCAGGTAACCAAGCCTAAGGCTTGGTCATACCAAGCTAGTTTGGTGAGTGCCAAATTTGGTGCTCACCAAATGTAAAAATTAATATAAAAAAAAACTTGATTTTAACATTCTATTGTTAACCTAGGACTTACCTATGATTTTTCTCCTCCCTGACCCACACTTTCCAAATACAAAACCATTTTTTCACTTGGAGCTTGTGAATATTCATCAAGATTCCAACAAGAAACCTAGAGGTGAAAGAGGTAAGTATTTCTATTTTTTTAGTTTCAAATTTTGATTAAATTATAGATTGAATTAGGTTTTTAAATTTTTTAATTTCCAAGAGATTAATTTCCACCTCTAAGTGTTGAAAATTCTTAATCACCTCCTCATGAAGAATCTCATGAATAAGAACAAAATCAAACTCTTCCCTGAATTCCTAGACATCCCCTAGGAACACAAGAAAATATTCTAGGGAAAATAGGAAAAAACAAAAAAGAACTTGAGGAATTGATTACAAGGTTAAAACATACTAGAGAGGTCTTGCAAAATCCATATATTCTATTATATCTCATATAGGATCAATAAGTGCACAATTTTATTGTTGGCCCAATAAGAGGGAGGAACAAAAACAATTTTATGCAAAAAATATTTTTTATGAGCAAGTGAAGAAAAATAAAATGAACAAACATGACTTGTATGCCCTCTTCACGGACCCACGAACCAATCAACCTTTATCAATTGGACACAAGAGGTTCCCCATCCATTAGTGCCACCACGAAGGGTTAAAAAATAATTTTTAGGATAGGTTGTGGATGGTTTTTTACTAGCCTCTATGAAATAACTACAAGGTGCCACAATACTTTTTGAGGAAACTTTAATGTGAGTTTTTCCTTAATAAGATTCAAAATTATTTCAAGACCATCTAGATTACTAATGTAGAGGTGGGGGCTCCACACATGAAAAAGTGGGGGCACGACATACTTGTTATACTATGTTATCATCAATGTTGTCGTTGATGTCAACCTCTAGTATGGATATGTTGTGAAGATGTGTATGGTGTTGAGCAAGTGTGTTAGGTAGGTGTTGTAAAGGTGGCAGGATCACTTGGTTTTCAACTGTTTTTTATTTAATTTGTGTAAAGACTGTATAAGGTGACTGAGAAGATTTTGTTAGAGTAAAGGTTTTAACTTAATTATGTTAATTAAGTTACCTTTATTCCTCTCTTAAGATTTCACTTAGTTTGCATATTGTGAGATTTAATAATTAATATTAATTATTAAATGTCTACCTATTAGGGTTTCTTTAGGGTTGCACAATCTCCTTTTATAAGGATTGATCATTGTATTTTATCTTTCTTTGATTAATACATTTTCAGCTTTCAGAGCACCCTTGCTTTTTTGTCTGAATTGTCTTCTTTCTGTGACAAGTTATTTGCATGCAGGTGATCTTCGGGGTCTGTAATGTTGGCTTCTCAACTTCAACATGGTATCAGAGCTCCAGACCTGTTGCTGCCTATTCGTGTTTTGAAGATATTCTCTCATAGCATTTTTTTTGTGTAAGGGATTGAAGTCATTTTTCATTTTTGCTTCAAAAATTCAGCTTCCACTCAGTTGTAGGAAAAATGATTTATGGGTTTTGTAGCCAGGGTCGAAATGTGAACTGGGTATCTTTTAGATTTTTTATATCTTGTACGGATCTGGAGAAAATATCTAAACAAAAATTGGCATGTGTCATTTTTCTCTTGGCTGAAGGTTTAAAAAATATATTTTTCATCTTCTGCTTGCTGGATCAAAAAAAAGATTTTTGGGTTTTGTTCTTAGCTTGAAAATATTTCTGGGTTTCTGTTTTTATCCACTCATTGTGAACAGATTTTGCAGAAATTAAATCAGAAGTAAATGTTTTTTGCTAGAAAACCCATTTCCTATAGGCTAAATTCATTTTTTTTTAAATTCAAAACTTTTGGCCATGGTGTCTAATTTTCGCAAACGATATATCATCGGAATGTTGGTTCCGGCCTCTACATAGATATGAGGTCCTTTTTAATCATGGAGGCAGATGTGAACATTGGTTTGTGCATGCACTCGTTTTTGTTTTCATGCACTAGGTTTGCATTTTCTCTTCATATTTTGCATTTTCTCCTTTTACAATCATTGGGTATTGTAATAAATGAACTAAGATAAAGTTCCATCAAGGGGTTTCTTGCATAATAATTTGATTAGAGTGTGCATGCACTTTGATCTCCATTTCCATCTTGATTTGTTGGCAACTCGTATGGGTTATCTAGTTTCCTAGTTTCTTTTGGCCATTTTTTTGCTATTGTTTGACACATATTGAATTCATCAGTTCACACTTCAGTTGAAAGATTATGTTTCTTGATCTACATTGGTTTAGATCCTTCTCAGTTTGAGGGCCATGTCTTTGTGATTAATGTTCTAGAGTCTTTTTGGTACTCCTTCCCATGGAAGAGTTTTAGTCACAGTTTGGCATCGACATCGAGATACACGGTTTCCAGATTTTGTCATCATTTCATCTACTGTTGCTTCATAGATTACAGGGTTGTTCCATTTTGTGAGTTTTCTAGTGTTCTGTGGCATCGGGTCTACTGTCACATTATCATGATTCCATTTTTTGTTTCAGTTGTAGATAGAAATATCTTTCCTTGCTTGTCGAATTACGGTTCCAGTGTTACTTCATAGTGTTCTTCTAGTGCTTCTTTGCAACAGTCATCTCATTGTAGGGGGTTTTGTCCCACTTGGTTTTCCTTCTCTACCTCATCATTGCATTTGTAAATGAGTACCTAATCAGGCCTTATTGTCGGGACTCATCTTTGCATAATAATTTGCTTCTCCCTAAGTTGCACTTTTTGGGGAATCTAAAAAAATGGCCAGAAAAGTCCGTATGATTGTACGGATCCGTACAAATGCATCGATTTTCGTTCCATTTTTTTGATGTCTGCATCAATTTTGAGCTGCCTCAATTTTCATGCCATTTTGCATCAATTTTTGTGCCCTTTTTTTTTACTCTGTGCTACCTCAATTTTCATGTCATGAAGGTATAGCCGAATATTTTATTAATTTTTTAATCTTCAAATTAATAAAATGTTTGGTTTAAAGCCTAAATGAGCATATTTAGTAAAATGGTCATATCTTGAGCATATGGTGTCAATTTTTTGAAAACAAGATATCATCGGAAATTTGGTTCTAGCGCTGATCTGATGGTATAGGTGTGGTTTTTGGATTTGTCCGTTTTGATGCTTGTTTCTACAGTCAAAGGTAGATCATGTTTTTTGCACTCTGGGGGGCGTAATGTTTGTGTTTGAGCTCCATTTTTTGCAAACAAATAGGCGTTGGAAAGGTGGTTCTATGATATTTCCAGATCTGTCATTTATTTTTCTAGAATCTACCCCAGGTACATTTTATTAAGTATTTTGTGTTTTCACAATTCTGTCAATTACTTGGACGTTTTGGCACCTGGAAAGGATTTGTTTGTGTGAGATGGCATATTTTGATCTGCTTTATATGTACTGAGGTCATTTTTCTCATATTTTTTTAATTTGAAGATTTATCATGGGTTTTTCTACTCACCCTTCAGTTGTAATTCTGGAATGGGGTAATTATGAGTCATGGGCAAAGGGCATACTTACACATTGTAGGCGGCTTAATATTTTACCTTATTTGTATGATCTCATACCTGAACCAGCCACTTCAGAGGGAAAACTAGCTTGGGATATCATTAGAGATCACATAGTAGGACTTATATTGTCTAGTGTTGATGATGACACTATGTGGGCTATATCAGACATTGATTGTCCCCACCCACTTTGGACATGTGTTTGGGAGATCTATGGAGACCCCAATATCTCTCCATTCCTAGAGGATCCTGCTTTAGATTGTCTCTTACCCATTGCTTGGAAAGATAATACACCCTTTGATCAAGATACTTTAGAGGAGCTTGATTATTTAGACACCCTTACATGTTCTGATGGATTAGAGGCTTGTCTCACAGTTCCTACTCTTCAGACTGAGATTATACATATATCATCCATTGTTCCTGATGACATCAGTATCGCCACATTGGCCCCTATGTATTTAGTTCAGCATCATGACCATCTTGTTCATTCATTATCTGCTACATCATGGGATTCTTATCTTGCAGACACATTCTTGTTTGTTGAGTCTCACACTACAGATCTTGAGGATTATTTTGAGGACATTCATCTCCTCTACCTTGACAGCCAGGTTATCACTATATGCCCACCATTATCCGTACATTCAGAGGTTGCATTTTAGGATTCTCCACATTAGTTTGGATTTGGCATCATTTGTTTCAGTTTAGACAAAGAGATTCTTCAACATCCTATCATGGCACACATCTTGAGACAGATTGGTTCATTACTCTTCACAAGGTTTCTTCGACATCATCCTTTGGATCCATTTCTTCCCAAGGGGAGGAATATTATTTTTCACTTCAGGATCTCTTTCTGGATTCTACATCAAGCATCCACCATTGCGACAGGAGTTTCTTCATTGTGGGGGGGCCTTCTTGTCTCTTTATATCTCTCCTATGGAGACCATTGTATATGTACTTATATGATAGAAGCTATCTATGGGGGGTATCGTGTAATCCACCTCCTATCCTTCTTTCATTAGTTCATTTCATTCTTTTCTTTTCTCTCTTTTGGGGGGGAGTTTTGTTCCCACGAGGTTTTCTCCCTTTCTCCACTTTATAGAGATTTGGTTGTTTTTGGGTACCTCATTAGGTCTAGTTGTTGGGACCCTTGTTTGCTTTCATGCATTGTAGTTACCTTTGCGTTCTTGCACATGTTTGTAGCTGCACTCTTGCTCATCTTAAGGGGGGGTGTTAGAGTAACGGTTTTAACTTAATTATGTTAATTAAGTTACCTTTATTCCTCTCTTAAGATTTCACTTAGTTTGCATATTGTGACATTTAATAATTAATATTAACTATTAAATGTCTACCTATTAGGGTTTCTTTAGGGTTGCACAATCTCCTTTTATAAGGATTGATCATTGTATTTTATCTCTCTCTGATTAATACATTTTCAGCTTTCAGAGCACCCTTGCTTTTTTGTCTGGATTGTCTTCTTTCTATGATAGGTTATTTGCATGCAGGTGATCTTCGGGGTCTGTGAGGTTGGCTTCTCAACTTCAACATATTTCTATATTATTTATTCTTGAACATGTTCTTGTGTGTTTTGAAAGTGATTAAAGGTATTTTAAGGTGTTATATCCATTTTTTTTGGTTTTGGATCATGTGGCAATAGAAGATATGTTTGACACTGTGTTGGATTGTCTCTAGTTGTGAAGAGGAGCATTTGGGAGAAATTGAATTGCTCCACATTTCTTCATGTTGAATTTTCTTGTCTTAAAAATTTGGGAATGTGTTAAAATATTTCATATTTCTACCTTCTCATGGTTTATTTAGGATTTAGTTGTTCCACAATATTATTTATTGAGTTGTATCTTAGTGGCAGTTTGACTGGTTGCACAGGATGATAGTATTCTCAAGTTTCATGTGCTTGTACCAGTGTGTTAGAATATTTTTTTGATTTTGGAATATTCTTGGGTGTTGTGTAATAATGCTACATGGTTTGCAGGATGTTTTTGGCCTTGGTGAAGTGTGAATTTGGTTGCTTGATAGTATTTATGTTGGTTTGGCTGACCTAGTGTGTTAGCATTGTTTGCAGATGAGCTTCATGTTTGTTTGAATCCTTGTGTAGTGTGTTGGTGTAGATTTGGGTCCTAGTTAATCCTTGGTGGGGTCTTCCCTCACCTCTTTCCACCGTACAGGTGTTTGGTGCTGACCTATTTGGTGGGTGCATATTTGAGGTTCATACATTTCATTAAAGTTGACCTAGAGAAGCTTATTAAAGGTCGAGAAATGTATATATTCTATGTAAAGTTTTTGAGATGTGTGTGGTATGGAATAATCTATGTTTGATCATGTGTTGAGATCTGAATGTGATTATGAATGCCTAAGACTATCGGAAGAAGTGAGTAGAATTTTTCTACATTTTAGTGTGCCAGAAGTTGCTATAGGTAGTGAGCATAAGGTTGTTGACGGTATAGAGATATTGTTGTGGTTTCTCCAGTTTCTCTAAGGTAATGAACCTTATTGTTTTTTTTTTTGTTTCCAAAAGAAGTGATCATCCTAGGTAGTGAGCTCTTTGCAGTGAGCCTCTTTCTTTTTAGACAGTGAGTCCTCTAGGTAGTGAGCCTCTTGTAATCGGTTTTGGTTTTCATATAGTAAGTTAATCCTCACCATGGTTTTTCCCGTATAGGTTTTTCCAAATAAAATTTGGTGCTCTATTGTGAATGATTATGGATGTGTTGTTTCATTTTTTTACATTCATGATAATACTTAATAAGGGTTTGAAGGCTTTAATGCACAATTGATTCACCCCACCTCTTGATTGACCTATGTGTCTAACAATTGGTATTAGAGTAGAGGTTCCTTAGAAGAAGCTTAACTACTTGAGGTAGATCCATATGGTTCACATGAATGGTGTCAAAGCTACTATGTTGAATGGAACAAATTATATCTTCTGGAAAGCCAAGATGGAATCCTTTCTCACTGCATTAGAGTTTGGCATATGGAAATCGGTCAAAAATGGATATAATATGCCTAATACTCCTCTAAAAAGTGAAGATAAAATCAAAGATTATGAGAACAATGGAAAAGAGGAATTATTGATGAAATAGAATCTATCAATAACAACTAATCATCAAGGGTGCTTCTGACCCAAACTTAATTGGAGAAGATCAAATTAAAAAAATCACCAAATTTCCATTATCTCTCCAACAAAATCTCATACTATTTCCATTGATCCTTCAATTCTAAAAAGCCACCAAACATCACCACTTGGCTCTACTTCTTTATCAGACTTAAACACAAATTCACCTTCATCAAATTGACTGAAATCACACAAAATCCTGATCAGAACCTCTGAAAACAATCCATTCATTCATCAAGTTTCCACTTGCTTCAATAAGGCAATAAAGGAACCCAATCTACTAAACTTGTATCAAAGCTCACAATAGACCTTCAAAACACTGTATTCCTCATCAATTTAATTGAAACAAATAAGAACATATTCACTTATCATTGTTTTATTAGATTTATTGATTTCTTGCAAACAAATCACCACTCTTATACATAGGAAAACATATACCCAAATCATCAAGATAACAAATTCTACCCTCTAAAATCTTCACAAACATTCAGACCCCTTTAATAACATCAATTAGTTATTTCCAAGACAATTTCAATCATTCATTTCACTGTTCCATCAGAATCACGGTTTCTCACATGTAAACACCAATATTCTACTAGCATTGCAAAACCCCTAAAATGAGTATACCATCAATTCCACCTTGCTTCACTATAGGAAATTGACTTTATTAGGAACCCATTTTGATTAATATCAACATACTTCAAAAGCTATAGCACTTATTTTGGAAAAAAATTTCAAACCAATAGACAGTATGCTTGAACATGCACCCAATTAGGCCATTTTATCAAAGTAGTCTTAAAACTCCACCAAAGCACCAAATGTCTTCAAACAGACTTTTAACAGGTATCAAAACTTAAGAATCATCAGGTTTTAGGGACTAAAAGGCCCCACAAGATAGTGTACCATAAAATCCTTAAACATAGGCTTAAATAATACAAAATAATGAGGGTTTATTTAAAAGAATCTTTGTAAACCTCAAATCTTCCAACCACCACTTCAAATATGTTTTTTATGTCTTCCCAAGCATATTTTATCACCACCAAGCCTTTATACATGCAGAATCATCAATACCGTGCTTGTGACCAGCTTTTTCCAAGAGGTGAATTCTATTTTTTTGTAGAAGACAACATCAAAACCTAGCACCATGAATTCCATATACCTACACACTTTAAAAAAAAACAAAAAATCTTCCTAAAAGTATCCCATTCCACCCATCAAACTATCTCCATCAGTGGAATGGTGGGATAAATCCTAAAAGACTCTCAAAACCCTATTTGAGGGTTACTAACAGTTATATAGAAAATGTCTACAACCAACCCCTAAATATAATTAAATCTTCTCAAACTCACTTGTTTCAAAGAGTTTAGACCTTAATAAATTCAATGCAATGGATAAAAAAGCTTGCAGATGTTGTACAAGCTCAACAATAAGGAAAAATCACAAAGGAGGCATTGATTTATGAAAACAGGGAACTTTTATTACCAAAAATTGGTTACAAGATTCAAATCTTCCTTTTGATCACCTTAAACATGCTTTTATAGATGTTTCCAAACAATGAAATTCCTTTTCAACCTCCTTCATCAACCTATCCCTTCATTTTTCCCACTTTTTCTTTTCATATTCTTGTTTTTTGCTCTTTTTTTATTTTTTTACATATTGGGCAACTTTTGCATTTTTTCAAGTTTTACATTTTCCATTATTTCAACCTCCTAGAGATCTATTGACGACTCATTTACATAGGAATTGACCATTACATGACCTTTTCACAAGTTTTTACAATTGAAAATTGAAAATTTGAAATCTTTCCTTTTGAAGGCATTTTGAGAACAAGGTGCTCCTGCACCAATTATATTTTGAGTGAGATTTTAAATTTAGAACTTGTGAAGGTGATAAGCTATAAAACTGATAGAGAAGTTTGGAAGAAGTTGAAGAGCATTTATGAAGGAGATGATAAGGTCAAGAAAGTGAAGATGCAAAATTTTAAGGAAAAGTTTGAAACCATAAGGATATCAGAGGATGAAGATATTGCAAGATACATGCATGTGGTGGATGAAATTGTCAACTCCATCAATGATCTTGGTGGAAAATTGGAGGAAAATGAAGTTGTGAAAAAGGTATTGAGAACTCTTCCTAAATCCTATAGTTCTAAATTTTCTAGTATTGAGGAAGCTCAAGATATAGATCAATATTCTAAAGATCAATTATTTTGTGCTTTAACTAATTTTTAATTAAGAGAGTTTGACAAAAATGCTCCAAGGGAAAAAAACTTTTTAATTCAGCAAGAAAGAAAGAATGATGAATTTGATCTAGATTATTTTGATGAAGTGAAAGCGAATGTTGTAAGAAGATTGGAAAGGGGCACTAGTAGATATAGAGGTAAGTAAACCTTTTAAGTATTTCAATTGTGGAAAGATAGGTCACTATGCTTCAAAATGTCTAAATAAAGTTTCAAATGATAAACATAAAGATCTTAAAGGCAAATCCATCAAGAAGAGTTATTATGTGAAAGAAGATAGTGACGATGAGGAATCAGACTATCGAGATAACAAAAGTGATGAATTCTTGTTCATGGATTTGAATGTTGGAACTAATTCTACTAACCCTGAGAGATGTGTGAAGGAAATTTCTCCAAAAACAAGTCACGGTATTGAAGAAACTATATTGACTATCTTTCATGCAAGAGAGGGGAGAAACTACATGATAATTAATAGGGTATGCTCAAATCATATGATAGGTGATAAGAGTAAGTTTGTTAACCTTCACAAATATGATGGTGGTTGTGTTAGTTTTGGTGATGACACATCTACTAAGATCCATGGAAAAGGTTCAATTAGTTTTGATGGAAAGAATGAGACATATGATGCTCTTTAGTCAAGGGTCTCCAATATAATCTTCTCAATGTAGGGAAAATGTGTAGCAAAAGATATAATCTTGTGTTTCAAGATGATGGCTATGAAATCAGAAAAAGGAAAATCTAGAATCTTGGTTGCAGTAAGAACAAGAATAGAAGGAAATGTTTATCAACTCAAAATTTCTAGTGGTAAGTGCTTTATGACTCAAATCAATCAAAGTTGGTTCTGGCATAAAATAATAGGTCATATCAATTTTTATATCCTAGTAAAGATCAGCTCTACTCATGTTGTGAGAGACTTTCCAAGAATTACAAAGCTTATCAATGCAATGTGCAAAGAGTGTCAGTTTGGAAAACAAACAAGGAACAGGGTCAAATCTAAGGAACATTCTACTACAAGAACTTTAGAGTTGGTGCATATAGACCTATGTAGACCGACCAAAATAAGAATCCCTCAAGGTGATAGGTATTTTATGTCGTTAATAGATAATTACTCTAGAATTAATTAAGTGACTTTTCTCAAAAAAAAATTAGAAGATCTAAATAAGTTTAAATAATTTAAATCTATGGTTGAGAATGAAAAGGATTTGAAAATCAAATGCTTAAGGTATGAAAAAGGTGTTTAGTTCACTTTAAATGAGTTTGAAGGATTTTATGAAGATCATGGGATACAAAGACATTTATCAGCTCCTAGGACTCCATAGGAAAATGGGGTTATGGAGAGGAAGAATGAGATAGTTCGGGAAGTAGAAAGAACCATGTTGAAGGAAGCAAATCTACCAAATTTTTATTAGAGAGAAGTTATTCATACCATAGTTTGCATTCTCAATTGAGGACAAGAAAGATTGAACAATTCAAAGACCCCCTATGAGCTATGGTATGGAAAAAAACCTATTGTGAAATATCTTAGAGTGTTTGGAAGTAAATGTTATATCATGAGAGATGAAGAAAACTTAGGAAAGTTTGATCCAAGATCATATGAAGGAATATTCTTGGGATAATCTACAAAGAGCAAGGCATACAGGTGCTACAAAAAGAGGCTAAAGAAGATAATTAAAAGTGAAAGTGTAAAAGTGGATGATCACATCAAAGCTCAGTGTTGATAGAATGATATGAATATGTTGAACCTCTTTGTAGAGAAGAAGAAAAAGAAGAAGAAGAAGAAGAAGAAGAGATACTGGTGAAAGAGGAAGAAGCTCTGGAAAAGAACCCTAAGACTCCTATGTATGTGCAAAAATATCATTCTAAGGATCAAATAATTGGATATAAGAGGAAAGGTGTGTTGACAAGAAGAAAAGATGCTATGGTAGAGGAACAGGTAATTTTATTTTGCTTTCTAAAATATAACCTAAAATAGTTACTAAAGTATGCATGGATAAAAATTGGATCAATGTTATGGAAAAAGAACTAAGTCGGATTAAGAAGAACCAACCATGGAAATTAGTCCCAAGACCAAAAAACAAGAATGTGATACCTAAACTAAATGGGATTTTAGGAACAATTTGAATGAAGATGGAGAATTTATTACAAACAAGGCTAGGCTTGTGTGTAAAGGCTATTTACAAGAGGAAGGAATATATTTTGAAGATAATTTTTCTCCAGTAGAAAGAATGGAGGCTATTAGGATGTTTTTGGCTTTTGCAACACATAAATACTTCAAGGTATATCAGATGGATGTTAAGTTGGCATTTTTGAATGGTGAGTTAGAAGTGTACATAAAACAACCAAAAGGTTTTCAATTATCAGAAGACCTTGATATGGTTTGTAGGTTGAAGAAGGCATTCTATGGGTGCAAACAAGATCCTAGAGAATGGTATACAAGATTGGACAAATACTTACTACAATAGGGATTCAAAAAGGGTACCACAGATAACAAATTTTACTTTAAATTTGAGAAAGATCAAATCTTTATTATGGTAGTGTATGTTGATGATATAATTTTTGGAGGAAATGAGATCATGTGTAATAATTTTGTAGAGGATATGCAAAATGAGTTTGAAATGTCAATTCTTGGGGATATGACTTTCTTCCTTGGGCTACAAATTAGTCAATCAGAAAAAGGTATATTCATTTCACAATCAAAATATGTAAAGAAAATGTTAAACAAGTTTGGGATGGATGATTCTAAAATAGTATGTACTCCCATGGTTATTGGTTGTAAAATAATACAAAATGATGAATCTCCTAAGATAGATCAGACTAAGTATAGATCCATGATTTTTTGATTACTATATCTAACTACAACTAGACTTGATATTATGCATGCAATATATCTTGTGGCAAGATTTTAAGAAGATCCTAGAAATTCACATGTGGTAGAAATCAAAAATATATTTAGATATTTGAAGGGCACTCTAGACTATGGTCTATGGTATTTTAAGGATAATAACTTCTCTTTGAGTACTTATATAGATGTATATTGTTTAAGTTATGTGGATGATAGAAGAAGCACAAGTGGAGGTGCTTTCTTCCTTGGAAACATGCTTGTTTCTTGGATAAGTAAGACGTGGGACTTAGTGTCATTATCTACTACAAAGGAATAATATATTGTTGTAGCATCTTTCTGTACAAAGGTGCTATGGATGAAGTATACATTGAAGGGTATCAGAATATCATATGATGAACCTATGATAATACAATTTCTATCAACATTTCAAATAATTTGGTCACACATTCAAGAAAAAAGCATATCTCTATTTGGTATCACTTTCTAAGAGAGAAATTTGCTAACAACGAAGTGAAGTTGGAGTATGTGCCTACAAAGGATCAAATAGTAGACATATCCACAAACGCTCTACCAAACAATACAATTGAGTATCTCAGGCATAAGCTAGGGGTTATTGTCCCTCCTTTCAACTAGATGCATAATTTGTGCATCTATCCAAGGGATAAATTCAAGATATATTCTTTGTCATAGACTAATAGAGGCTACCTTTCATGGGGAGCAGGTAGTGGTGTTTTTGGCTGGTGTAGTTAGGGGGATCACATCTTGTGCTTGAAGTGAAGTGTGTAGGTGTAACCCTCTGCCATTGATGTCAAAGGGGGAGAGAGAGAGATAATTATAAAAAACTCAGAGGGTGAGAGAAGTGGAGAGTAGAAGTAAGGGGGAGAGTTTCTTGAGTATTGGAGATGTATAGTTGCTTTTGTTGTTACTAGTTTTCAAAAAATGTTTCCATCAATGAAAAAGGGGGAGATTGTTGTACTATGTTTTCATTAGTGTTGTCATTGATGTCAACATCTAGTATGTATATGTTGTGAAGGTTTGTATGGTGTTGAGCAGGTGTGTTGAGCAAGTGTTGTAGAGGCAACAAGTTCACTTGGTTTTTGATATAGAGTAGGGTAGAGGTTTTCAATTTAATCACACTTGAACAAAATTTTCAACTTGGGAATCCTAACTTGGTCCTCTTCTCATAAATCCTTCAAATTTCCTTGTAACACTCCAAACAGTGACTTTTCACCATATCTTTCAAAGAATACTTCAAACCCATAATTGAATCACCATTTCTAATACCCTTTATGCCTTTTTGCAATATATCAAATTTCTGAATAGGTTTGTTTTGTAACAACACCCTCTAAAATTGATTGCTACATTGAGAGGGGCTAAACTAGGCTTGTTTTCCAAAGCAACTTCAATAAAAATTCTCTCCCAATCACAAAATTTCATTCTAGGACTACAACCAGCTCACATGGGGTCTGACAATATAGATTCCATCAACTAAAAAACTCACCAAACCTTCTATCTACAAAACCTTATATCTACCTATCTTCCTAAGCCCAATACATGGAGATGTTAGGCTAGGGCTTGGTCAAATAATACCCTACCTCCATCCCTTGCATCTAAAAAATCTACCAACATGAAGAACAACCTAACTAATTTCATTCACTGATTTGTAGAATTTTCCATCAGTGGAATGGTTCAATATTCCATTTTTCCACTCAAACCCTCTTAAATAGGGTTTCCCTAGCTACTTACAATAAATTGCTTCAAACTCTCTCAAATCTCAATGTAAAAGAATGAAACCAAAACCAAAATAGAGTTGACTCATCCCTACACCAGTTCCAATAAGAATTAGCACATTTGTAGGTTGTACAGAGCCATACAACTTTAGGTGTAGCAACAAAAATTAATGTAAACACACAAAAAGTAGAGTACTTTATTGCCTGATCTTCAAAACACCTTCAAAACATTGCCTCAACGATACTCAGACATATTTAAACCTTTCCAACCAAAACCCAATAGTTGCAAACTAATTTCTAAATGAATGACCGTTCAACTTCCTCATACAAGCCAAAATGCAAAGTTGCATTGCAACTTTTGCAACATTTCACATAACATGACAACTTGACTCCAAACCAACCCCACATGACTAAAAACACTAGACATAGTCTAAATAGACCTTATTACATAAAAATGACTCAACATCATCAAAATCCTAACATCTAACCCCTTTTACATGATGAAAGCTAGGTGCCCCTACACCATACACCCAGGGATAATAAAATCTCAAGTTCCACTTGAGATCAGATCTTGTACTATGGTACCATGTTTCTTGATGTCCTCCTTTGTCATACAAGTGGAATCCTCCATTGGAAGGCCTTGCTACTTCACTAGGTACTCATTGTACACTTTGTGCCTTGTCCTTTTATCTTCCTTTGTGTCCAAGATGCATTCAAGCTTCAATGGATAACTTGGTGGTAAGTCCTTGACCCAATCTTCATCTAAAACTCTTGATGTACCTACATCTTCACTTGCAATCATAGATCCTTTAAAAGGATATAGGTTAGAAACATTAAAAATTGGAGAGATAGCCACTCCATGAGGGATTTCTATCTTATAGGAATTTGCTCCAAATTTGTGGACCACCCTACATGGCCCAATCTTTTTCATCTGTAACTTTGAATACTTCCCTTTTGGTAGCCTTTCTTTCCTCAAATGAGCCAATACCAAGTCCCCCACTTTGAACTGAACCTCTCTTCTTTTCAAGTCTACATATTGCTTGTACTTATCCACATTGTTTTGAAGGTTATCCCTAACTTGCTGATGTATATCTTTCATTGCAACTACAAACTCTTCTCCCTCAATACTCCTCTCAATACCACTCAAATATTTAACCTCAAACACTCCCCTTGGCTGCAATCCATATACAATATCAAATGGGCTTTTCCCAACACTGTTATTCATAGATTCATTATATGAAAATTCAGCTTGGGGAAGAATGAGATCCCATTGTTGTGAATGCTCCTTTTTCAAACATCTGAGAAGATTCCCAAGGATTCTATTGACTACTTCAATCTACCCATCTTGTTTGTGGGTGATAGGTAGAGCTAAAGGTCAAGTTTGTTCCCAACTTCTTCCAAAGGGTTCTCCAAAAGTTACCCACAAACTTACTATCCCTGTCAGAAATAATTGTCAATGGCAATCCATGAATCCTAACTACCTCTTTCAAAAACAACCCTGGAATGTAAGAGGCATCAATTGTGATTTTGCATGGTATGAAATGTGTCATTTTACTAAACCGGTCTACAACAACAAACACACTATCCAATACCCTTTGATTTTTGGGAAACCACAACACAAAATCCATGATGATGGATTCCCGTGGCCTATTTTGAATTGGAAATGGAAGGCAAAGACCTGCATTTTTAATAGAACCCTTTTCTTTTTGAAAAACAACACACTTTTCAACAAATTTTCTTATGTCACTTTGCATATTTGGCCAATAGTAATACCTTCTTACCTGATCCAAGGTTTTTTCCACACCAAAATGACCCCCTAAGCTACCACAATGCTTCTCTTTAATTAGATTAGTCCTCATAGAACATTTGGGAATACACAACTAAGCACCCTTAAACAATAACGCTTCTTGAATCAAGAAATCAGAATTTTCCTCATGAAATGTAGCATTAAACTGAATGCAAGAAGCATAGATATCTTTGAAATCATCATCTCCTTTATACATACCTTTCAAAGCATCAATACCTACACTTTGGAGTTAAATTTCTTAAAACAAAATTTTTCTTCTACTCAAAGCATCTTCCACCTTGTTTGACTGCCCATTTTTTTGTTTTATGGTGAAAGTGTAACTTTGTATGTACTCCACACACTTCACATGTTTGTGGTTGAGTTTTTCTTGGCTATTGTGGAATTGTAAAACATGATTGTCAGTAAAAACAAAAAACTATTTATGAAGGGGATAGTGTCTCCACTTCTTCAAGGGTTTCACCATGGCATACAATACCAAGGCATAAGAAGAATACTTCTTCTTTGCCTCATTGAGCTTCTCACTAAAAAATGCAATAGGTCTTCCCTCTTGGCTCAAGACTACCCCAATTGCATACCCACTTGCATCACATTCAATTGTGAACACCTTGTTAAAATTAGGAAATTCTAAGATGGGTTGTTATGCTATTCTTTATTTCAAATATTGAAAGCATTTTTCTGCCTCATCAAACCATACAAATTTATTCCTTTTACCACTTTGATTGTATTAATTATTGGAGAGTAGATATGACTAAAATTCTTCACAAATTTTTTGTAAAATCTAGTTAGGCTATAAAAGCTAGCTAGGCCGTGGAAAATTCTTACCTCATTAACTAAAGTTGGAGTAGGCCAAATGAGAATTGTGTCTACCTTGTTGGGGTCCATCTTCAAAGTACCTGTTGATGGTGTTTTCTGCATGGAAAAGACTCAGAAAAAATATAATATTCTATCTCTCTTGAAAGGTAAATCTCTATCAGAAATCCTCAAGAGATAACCCCAAGGTCTCTAATCTCAGGTCTTGACAATGCAAAAACAACTTAGTGATAAATGTGAAAATGTTGGTAATCACAAGGGGCCTTACAAAACAAATGCTAGAAGCTTCAAATTCATTAGATCTTGCAATATTTTGATGCTTTTTAATACTAAACTATTCCAGATTTAAAAGAAATACAAAAAGGTAAAGATTTTAGAGAGATTTCTAAAACTAAAATCTAAGACCAATTGTGCAAACAATCAAACATTCAAAGTGGACCAATCCTTCCAAAACCAATTCCTACTAAACCTAGATTAAATGTGCAATTTCATAGAAATAGTACAATCTTCTAAGGTAATCAATATTTTCATATCATGGAGAATTCATACAAGTCAACCTTATTTTATAATTGAAATGAATAAATACACACAATTTAACTCAACACATAATATTTAGGCTTAGGCTAACTTTACACAGAAACTTACAATCAAAAAGTTGCTAAAACCATGGACCAAGGATTACTCAAACACTTCAGATATTGAATCATTAACAAAATTGCATCATATCTAAACCTAAAATATAACATGCAACCATAATTTCAAAGCAATCTTTAACGATTTTGAAAACAAGAACCATGCAAAGTGCACAACACAGGAAAGAACACCAAAGAACAATGTATTTACTTGTATTGAATTCACCTAGATTTGCAAAAATTCATGTATTCACAATGTTTCAGCACTTGCTCTCATAAAATCCTAACTCTTCCTTAGTTCTAACTTATCTCAACTATGTATAACCCTTACAAATGAAGTTGGGGCCTCAATTTATAGGAAAATCACATTAGGTCAACCCAAAATTAGGTCGGCCAGACAGGTCAGCCAAGAGAGTTTTAAATAAAATAAAATTACATTTCATATTTTAAAATAAAGTCTAGGTCAGCCCAAACCCTTCTAGAAATATTCTCTTATTGGCACATAATTCTAGGTCATCCCTCCTGGCTGTAAAGTCATGTGACTGGCACTTTTTCCTAGGTGGATCCAAGCTAGCTTTTTTCTCCTTTCTTATTGGCCTCTAACCTATTGGATAATTCTTTGAATTTTTCCACTATCTCCTTCGTATCAGCTAGATCTGGAGTTAAAAAAAAATTTATTCTTAATTTATGAGTTTTAACTCATCAACATATTTAGGCATTATTTTATTCCATTCAACTTGTAGCTCATGATATTTGTCCAGCTTAGAAATATAAATGGCTTCATCTTCTAAATGATCCTTGGAAATGGGAACACTATGAGATGGAGCATTAATTTCAGGCCACCATGCCTGCAATCTAGTGATATTATTAATTTTATATCCAAACTTTCTTCTCCCAATCATGATTTCAAGAAAGGTGATGCAACTGTCGTATATTTCCCTCATTTTTCCTTGCAGCTTCATTATCTTCTTTAGGGCCTTGGAGAGGAGCTCCTTTATGTAATTACATACTTCCATCAATTCCCATACTTTACCAATATCATTATAATTAAAGATATTCATTCGAGCCAATTCTTCCTTAGGCACCTACAAAATCTTCTTTAACTCCTCAACAATTGACTCATCAACTTTATTACAATCAGTAGAAAATTGAGAAGTGTCCTCTAAGAACTAAGCAACTTTGGCATGGATATTAAAGATCTGTTCAATAGATTCATCTCCTCTATTGTTGACATCATGAAGCCACTCTTGAGTGCTATGAATTGAAGACTTCAACCTTTCAATCTCTGAGACAACATCTTTTGGCAATAATCCTTCTGGAATTGAGCTCTCATTCCTAGATTTTTGCAGAGACTTCATCAAGTGTTGAACATACTTATAAACATCATTAAGTTTCCTTTGAAACTTCTCCTTTTCCTCAATTTTCTTATCAAATATTCTTAAAATGGCCTAGGATGTTTCTTAAAATTCTTCCTTCTCTTGTTCTTTAGTGGATGGACCCAAATTGATGGTTTGCACACTATAGTCTGTGGGCCTTACTTCATCCTTCTACTTGTTCTTTGCAGGAACAAACACATGAACAACTTTGTTATTGAATTCATCTCTTGAGAATTTTGAGACGGTCCTGGCTCTTTTTCTCTGCTTAGGCTATTCCCATTTCTCCAACAGTTTATCCCAACTAGGAGTCTCCTCTTGAACAATAATTGGCTTCTTACTAAACCTCTTTTCTATCCAATCTGGGACAGTAGGCTACTCTATTTCTATTTCAGTGGAGGGAGCCTCTTGTTCATCCTTGTCTTGAATTGGGCTATCAACAACCTCTTATACATTCTTCTCTATTTCTTGCTAATCTTCCTGTTCATTAACCATTTCTTTTTGTGGAGACTTAGATGGAATTTCTTGAGTCACTTTTGATTCAATATTCTTGCTCTAAGATCCAAAGGTTGATTTCCCAATCTCCTCCATGAACTTTTTCCATTCCCCTCTTCTAGGAGTGGATATTTCTTCATCTTCTCTCTCATGCTACCCAAGATCATTTGATATGTTGCCTTCCTCATTAATTGCTTCTTCTGAAATTTGTGTATTGTGAGGAGGAGAAGGAGGAGGGGCATTATTTCCTCTTGCTGCTCTCTTGGAAATATCATCTGTAGGTGCCTCTTCGATTTGCACCTCTTTCTCAGTAATCTTTACTTCCACTACTGGGGATATCTTGTGTTTAGGAGAATTTCTCCTAACATATACCTGTGGTTTCTCCCCTAAGCTTTCTACATGTACAACTTTGGCTGAAGTGGGAGCATTAGTAGTGGTGTTGTTCTTTCTAGCTTTGGCCACCTTTCACATTCTATAACCAACTTCCTCTTCTTGGCTAGTTGTGAAGCTTCTCCTTCTTCAGATGTAGCACCAACCTTAGGAGCCTTCTTTGCTTTTGGAGATTTCTTCTCAGCAAGCTTGGTATGTGTTTGACGTCTTTTTTTCCTTTTCAATATGAGAGATTTGTCTTCTTCTTGGCCATCTCCATCATGAGGCTCAGTATTATCACCTTTATCAACCTCAACCTCTACTTTAGATTGAGATTCCAAATCTCCCATCATGTCAAAAGTGAACTTGGTGGCATCTATCTCCAGTTCTAGCACTTTATGCTTGACCCACAGCCTTGAATACTTCTTAACTTGTTTTGTCACCTCATCCAATTTTGTCACTTCTTCTAATGAGTTTACCAGAGGTAGAGGATTGTTCTTATAAGGTTCAAAACCATGATGCTAGATTAAATCTACATCATCATCCTAAATTTGGTTTGATACCTCTGTTACCTTGTAAAGCCTTATCAAATTGAGGAGAAGCCGAGGAATCCTGATAACTTCAAATTAATCCCAACAATTGACCCAATAGTCTTCAATGTGATCCTTGTGCTTGAATTCTATGTTGGCCTACTTTTGAGCCTTACCATAAGGATCAAAGTTTTCCCTATTAGTATGAGAATATAATTCAAATTGTGCCATCTCCTTCTCAAAATATTGGGCACTTTGAATGGAGGGGCATGCCTCTAGGGTTCAAATTCTCAATGGGAATTCTGCTCCCAATCCTTTCTTATGAAAACTTTCTATAATATGGCCTCAAAAGCTACCATTTTCTTTGTCAACTCCAATAATATGACCTTATTGGTTGGATATCTTACCAATCTAAGAGGGATAGCAAGAGACCCTTGTATCTAGATGTATGTGAATCTTTGAAATTGGATGAACCACTACCTATATTGTTTGATCAATTTCATTGAATTAGAAGAAATTCTAACATGAAGAGCATCTTACAGCAACCTAGGAATGTACATGAAGAATGCATCATTTTTTCTCCTGTAGTTGGTTGTCTTATACTGCAATTGTGGGTAGATGTCCCATATTCTATATTTTTCTATGGTTCCTTTGCAACTAAGACCTTTATACCTAGTTTTTCTTGCTAGCATATACAAAAGGTATGAGGTCACTATGAACCTATTAGTCTCATGCACACTCCTTAGCTGCACATCCAAATTATTGCTTATGATCTTCGCCCAATGGTAATTTTTTCCACCCATGATTTGTGTGATCGGATAGAACATCCAAGTGTGGAAAACATGAGATTATTCTTCCCCCATCACTCTGCTCAAGAGGGTTATGACATCATGGTATTCAAGCGTAAAATCAATTCTATGCAGTTGCTTGCATAGCTTGGAATAATGTGGTTTGGGCTTCAATATCTAGGAGCCATTCATCTGTCCAAGGCTCTATTAGGATCTTCATCATAGAACTTTATTTGATCAATGAGTTTTTTATGTGAGGCAATGCTGAACACTCCTGCAATGGACTCCTTAGTGAAATTGTCTAGGACTCTACCTTATGGCCCAACTATGATC
The DNA here is from genome assembly GCA_007258455.2 of Sequoia sempervirens. Lineage (NCBI taxonomy): Eukaryota > Viridiplantae > Streptophyta > Pinopsida > Cupressales > Cupressaceae > Sequoia > Sequoia sempervirens. The sequence goes on from VDFB02058242.1 coordinate 84,659,702, forward strand.
CTCTTGGATGAGTCGTAATGTCTTTCACACTCTAAAACTAATTCAAGGCACAACTGAGTGGGAGGGAACCCTGTTGGTTGTGCTAGACCAGTGTGAGTAAGAATTTGTGCCAGTTGTGTGGGTGCACTACCAAACATACTTTGTTGGAAGTCATCATATTCCACATGCCCCATATTTGTATCTGCAATCTTGACCCAAGTAGAAGAAATTATGGATTCCATCCATATACCCTTGAAGTCATTCTTCATTATTTCATCTCTCTTTCTTACTTCTTCTTGCACTACAAAAACTTTTGATTTGGAAGTCTTGTTAGGGCTCAATTCTTCCTGCATCTATTTGAGAAAACCATAATCACCAATATGCAAATAATAACATAACTCATCACCACATGACATTAATTTAATGAAATTTATCAATATATACTAAATGATACCATGCAAATGACAATATGAATCTAGATGGCAGTGCAAAGTAGACCACTTACTCAATGAGACTTCACCATTAGATTATCCAAAAAGAATGGAAGTGAAACCCATATAAAACATACCAATTCTCAAAATTCAAAAAAAAATCATCAATGAATATCACATTACCCCATTTATATGTTCATTCATCATTAAAACTTGAAATGGAGAAACTTCAGAAAATCCACCCTAGGGTAGATTCCCCAGATGGATTAGAGCTCAGGTAATTTGAGAGAGCTCATATTTTTCGGTCACCTACTCAGTGTGCATTTTAACTTCTATTCAAGATATTTTAAGGTACTTTATGGGAATCCTTGACACAATAAAGCTCATGCATGGATAACATCAATTTTTTTGAGATCATAGTCTAAATCATCTTCATCGAAATCAATCTCGCTACTGTGAAGGACTGAAGGACTCAAAAATTTCAAGGTAGGTTGGATTCTCCAGGTGGATTAAGGCTCATAAAATTCGAGATACCTCAAAAATTTTGGCAGTGACTTGAACGAAATATTTTCACTCAGTTTTGAAGTTGCCATCATTATACCTTTTGATTTCAGGATTTTGAAGCTAGGAAGGAATCAAGAAATCTGAGAGGAGCTAGATTTTCTGAGCGGATTAAGGCTCAGAAAAATGAGCTACCTCAAAATTTCTGATGGTTCATCAAAGTTTGAGATTTTCTAATTGTTTAAACTCATTCATGTTAAAAGATGGATCATGATCATTTTGATGGTTGAATTGATGTTGACTCCCTATGATGATTCAAATCAAACATTTTGCACAAGAACCCCTTAATATAATTTGTTTCATTCATTTAATTTACAATCTCAAACTAGGGCATCAGAGGATCTAAAGGTTTTTAAATCAAATTTCAAAGTAAGGTGACACCCTTCGACACAAATATCAACATGAAAACACAATGAAAAAAGGTGAATACCAAAGATTTCAATGAACCCTAGCATCCCATTCTTCTCAAATCAATGTAGACACCAAAATCACTCGAATGTACATCTAAAGAAATGAGAAACCCTAATGATAACACCAAGACAATCAAATCCACCCACCTCAAAATTCAAATGCAAGAAACATTTACTTCTCGAAGAAATATCATTAAACCCTGGGCATGTCGAATCAACATGAAACCAAAACTCAATTGAAGAATCAAAGAAAAACTAACCTTGTAATGAGACACAAGGAGAAGGAATCAAATACGAGCCCTAAAATTTTGAAGCAACCATGCAATAATCACTACTTTTCACTGTAGAGTTCAACAAAACACAAGATGGAAGCAAGTTCTCTCAATTTCAAACACTCTCAAATGTTAGAATGACAAAAAATTCTTCATTAGTGTTGATTATATTCCCTATTTCACTTTTAAACAACCAAAAATGCGTGCAATAAATGCTTGAAAATATGGATAGGAAGCTCGGGGATATGACATGACCTTAGACCCAGAAAATATGAGGCAACTCAGAATTTCTGGCAAGATCCAAGTTCAGGTAATCCGAGCTACCTCGGATTTACCAAACTTCTCCCATACTTAGTAAATTTTTCTGCCAAAATGAAATTTTGAAATGGGGCAGACTTCAAAGAGCTAGATTATTATCATGGTATTGAAAAGAACACACCTTGAGTGAAAATTAGTCCTTAAGTTCCTAGGTGAAACAAAACCAAAACTAAGAAACCTATCCCTTAAGAGGAAAAGGTTAGAACACTAAAGAAAATGAGCAAACAAATCCAACCCAAAGAGGTTCCCTGCCTTCAGTGGGGCGTGTGTGCAAAAAGTGCACAAAAAATGGTGATTCCTGCTAGGGAAATTCTCTAGAGCATTTCGATCACAAATTGGAATCAAGAACCAACAACTCTGGTTTCTATCCTCGCATCAGGTCAACCATAGACAAAGCTTTAAAGCCAAGGGACAAGTAGGTCCTTCCTATGCTAGAATCCTAGTGTGTGGAAATGCATTCATTTCCCTCGCTAAGTTGTTGCAAGGAACCAAGGTCAATGAGATCAAGCTACGTAAGGATTCTAACTCCAAAACCAACCTAGATAGAGCCTCACTACCAATTAGGCATCCATAGCCCTAATGAAGCTATCATTGTGATTCTCCTGAACATAGCTCTACTAGCAACCCAGAATCCATAGCATTGGTAGAGATATTCAGATACTCCTAACAAGGTGAATTTATTTCTTTTGATTGTTCAATATTTTCCTCTTTTTTCTTTCCTAATATTCTTTTCTTTTTAGTTTTTTGATTCCAGCTTGTGAACAATGAAGTTCACACTAAGGGCTAAGAACCATAGTGGCACTAAAGCAAAAATAGGATTTTTCACTTGACTAGAAAAAGCAAGGATCCTTCAACGACCTCAGGATTATTAAGATGTGTGTGTAAGTATATGACTCAAGTACATTCCAGAACTAACTTAATCCAAGGCCTCATACACTTTAAGCATTTAGCACATGTGAGACCAAATAGAGGACCTCTACCAACTTATCCTAGAAGGATGATTAAATTTTGTAAAAGAAATACTTAGAACAGTCCCCGATAACATAATGGTTGTTGTGCAAGTGCAACACTCCCAGAAGACAACAGGGGAACCAAAAATCAAAAAGAAAAATAAAACAACACCAAAACCTAAACTAAAGCAAACCTACACTAACCAAAACCAAAAGCGTACCAAAGAAAAGCAACCCAACCAAAGAAAAAGCAAACCCAAAAGAATTCAATACCTAAACCCAACTATTTACAAGGGAGAGCTGAAAACAACTCAGGTCAGGAAATAATGCTTCAAATGTTGCCCATTGATAGGAAATGGGACATCCTCTCCAATGAGAGTCTTCAAACAAAAACCATTGTCTCCCAATCTCTCTAAGATCTGGAAGGGGCCAAGCCAAAGCTTATCAAATTTTCTATGATCTCCCCTTTTGTCATGTGCTTTGTTCTAGTATAAGACTAGATTAGAGATTATAAATGCTCTCACCTTGGCTTTTCAATCAAACCATATTTTAACAAAACCTTGGTGTTTGGAAAAGTTCTCTAATGCTTCATCTCTCTTCTCTTCAAGTTGTAGAAGCTTAGCCAAATGAGCCTCGTGTCTATCCCCTCCATTATAGTAATCATTAATGAATTACAAGGTGGGGATTTCTAGTTGGATGGGAAATACTAGCTCAAGACCATACATGAGGTGATAACAAGAGGTTCCCAGAGAGGCTTTATGTCTAGTACGATCTTCCCATAGAGAAAATCTAATCTAGGTGTCCCAATCTTTGGGATTTCTCTCTAATAGTTTGTGAATGACTGTCAGAAGGTTCTTGTTTGTGGATTTAGCCAAACCATTTCCTTGTGGGTAATAGTTAGAAGAAAACTTAATAATGATACCATGATCAAAATCCCATCTTGAAAACATTAACAAAGAAAACATAAGACCATTATCACAAACTAAAGCAGTTGGACAACCAAAATGATTGATAATACCTGATTCTAGAAAATTGATCACTACTTCAGAAGTACACTTCTAATAGGCAAGGGCTTCAGTCCATCTAGTAAAATAATCAATTACAGTAAGAATGTATGTGTGGCCTGCAGAGGAGGGTGGGTTAATTGGACCAATGAAGTCCAATCCCCACTACACAAATGGTTTTACCTCAATTACCAACTGTAGTCCAAGTGATGAATGCTTCTTCTTGATAGTTGTAGTTTGACATACATGAAAAGTTCTCACATTATTGTGTGCATCCTTAAATAACATTGGCCAATAATATCTCCCCCTTAAAATTTGGTTTGCAGTATCTGGTCCAGAACCATGGCATGTACCATACTTATCATGAAATTATGTCATCACTTGGGAAACTTCTTCTTTCCCAAGACAATGAAGGTAGATGCCTTCATGGTTCTTCTTGTATAGGATATCCACTTTCAACATATAGTTGTCACTTTTTAAATGCAAGACTCTCCATTGTACCATGTTGATATGATCAGGACACTTTTGACTTAGTAGATAATAGATAATGTCATCAAGGTAGATGCCTTCATGGTTCTTCTTCTACAGGATATCCCCTTTCAACATATAGTTGTCACTCTTTAAATGCAGGACTCTCCATTATACCATGTTGAGATGATCAGGACACTTTTGACTTAGTAGATAATAGACAATGCCATCATACCATTCATTTGGAGGGATATCCTAAAGGTGGTACTGCTAGGCTGTGATATCAGGACCGATTTCAGCCATAGTCTTAGTCAATCCTTGCCATCTCACCAGTTTCATAGGCTATATTTCAATGTCATACTCTTGTAGCATTGTAACCCATTTTCCCCTTCATTCTCCTAATTAATTCTGCATCAACAGAAGTTTAACAACAAGATCTGGCACTATTTTAAGGACTTTGTTTCTCAGGATGTAGTGTCAGAATTTCTTCACACCTCTAACCAACACATAGGCTTGTTTTTCACCACTTGGGTACTTAAATTCTTTATCTTTCAATGGAGCACTCATGAATGCTATAGAGTGCTCACTTCCTTGGTCAGATTTTTGAGTCAGCATGCCAACACAAGAATGATCAGATGCAAATGAGTATATGTAAAAAGGCTTGGAATAATTTGGACTCACTAACATCAAAGCATCAACTATTTCCCTCTTGATTTTTGAAAATGCCTCCTTTTCTTTAGCATTCCATTCAACTTTTGCATCCTATTTCAGCATGGAATTCAAAGGTTTGACTATTTATATAAATCCAGTAATAAACTTCCTGACGAAATTAATTTTCCCGAAGAAATATTTCATATCCTTCTTACTAGCCTAGGGTTGGATTTTCAATATAGCTTCTATTCGCTATGGATCAATAGATATACCCTCATCTGAAATAAAATGGCCTAGAAACTTCCCCTCAGTTACTCCAAAGATTCATTTCTTAGGATTGAGTGAGATATCAAATTCCTGACATCTCTAGAATACCTTGCAAAAATCTGAAATTTGATCACCTCTTTTCTTTGAAAAAGTAGTCAAATCATCCATATAGATAATGATACACTTACCGATGACATCCCTGAAGGAAATTTCTATGGCCCTTAGAAAGGTGGCCCTTGCATTGATTAATCCAAAAGGAATTCTTCTATATGCAAAGGTACCCCGTTTCATGTTGAAGGCAGTCTTGTGTCTATCCTCATACTATACCATAACTTGATTGTACCCTGAGTATCCATCCAGGAAGGACATCATTTAAGATCCATTAACAATTTTTAGAACCTCATTTAGTGATGGAACAGGGTAGTTGTCCTTTTTCTGAGGCATGATTAAGATTTCTGAAGTCAATGCAAAGCCTTATTTCTCCATTTTTCTTCCTCACTGGAACTAAGTTGGAAACCCAAGTGGAATGCCTAACTGAAAATATGATGTGGGGAGACAATAATTTTTCTACCTCCTTTTGGATGATTGGTTCCAACAAGGCATTAATTAGTCTTTATCTTTTCCTAAATAGTCGGTTGAGAGGAATAGTGTGTGTAATGATTGAGGTATCATACATCTTTAGATCTTCATAATTGCAAGCTATGACATATTGATATGCATGAATTGCATCTATTATTCCCCTCCTTTCTTCTGGAGTACACACCTTCCCAATGAAAATATTCTTAACATTATTCAGAGTTCCCATATTATATGTGTCACACTAGCTACTAATATAATCCTTTTTGTTCTGCTAAAACTGACCCTTTATTTTGTCCAGATCAAAGATTATTTCCAATTGTACCATTCCTCTTGGAATTGTGTTTGTTTTCAAGTTCATAACTCCTTCCAAGTCCATTTCTACCTCCTCGGGCTCTACTTCATCAATTATATGGGAAGTGAATACAACAGAACTTGTAATGAAATCTAGAATGTGCTTGTCATCTTTGAACACTTGAAAATTGGTTATGTTTTCAAGTATTGAGGTTACTAGAGTGAGCTCCACAGTGAAATTCTTCAATCTCAAGAGTGACAAGGGCTACAATGTACATGTTTCCTCTACCAGAGCATCTGCAATTTTCTTCTTATTTCGGGGTATCAGTTGAATGTTAAAAGCATCAAACTCTTCAATTAAATCCCACACTCTATGTCTATAATTGGCTAGCTTCAGACACCAATATTTTATTTCAAGTATTTTGATATTTAGTAATCACATACTTCATCCTTTGTTCCCTCTCAATTATAATCTAGTTTGGCACCCCTTTTTAGGGAAGCCACATGTGGGAATAGTCAGTTGACACATCCATTTAATGCCTTAGTGAAATCCTTGCCTAATATCATACCATATTCATCAAGAATATATGCCACTTGAATGTTGATGATCTGTTGAATCCTAGGGTCTGATGCAACTTGCATGGGAATCATATTTAGTTCTCCTACTACATTCACCTTTGTCAATATTTAATTGAGTGACCTTTCGTTGAGGAGCTTCAAGAGTAATACCTAAGGCTTTGCAAACAGTAAAGGGAATAACATTTGTGGAGGCTCCTAAATCTAAGAGGTAGTTGTTCAAGTTTTTTCCAAAGATGTGAATAGAAATCAAAAAAGGAGGGGTTTCAGTCTTGCCTTGAAATAAAATCACATGAGTATCAACTTGTGTGACTTGATTCCAATCTTTTTCTTTTCCCTTATCCTTAGACTGTCCTTGACCTTGGTCTTTTGATATTTGTGAGCTAGAAATTTTCCTAGTTGTTTCATTGGTTATGCTATCCTGAGAGACTAAATTGGTCTTAAAAGCTCCCCAGACTACATTTCTAATAGCAGGAACCCTTAATAATTCAAAAGTAGAAAGGATTACCTTCAATTTCTTGAGTTCCTCAGCTACATACTTGCCCAATTATTTTGTACTCATATCAAATATATGTCTTTGGAATAGTACACCAAATTATCCTTGTCTACATCAATGTTCTTCCCCTTGGAGGGATTAGAATGTCCTCATTCTCAAAAGATACTATGTTGGCACATGAGGATAAAATGGATTGTTCCTACCATGTGCATCAACCAGTGTAGCAAATTAATTTGGAGGAAGTGAAGTAGTGAGTGGACCTCCATCTTTCCTATTCCTCAAATCATATAGCCTTGTGTGTTGCTAGAACATCTGAACTTCTTCAATGCTTGTTTCTTCCCCATCTAAGGGACCATTATAATTCTCAACACCTTTGTGGAATAACTGTGAAATCTCATCTTCATTGAATACTTGTTATGTTTTTCCATCTTGTTCACTTGCCTCTTGTTCTGGTTCATTTTCTTCACTTCATGGGAAAGGGGGATGATTCAACACCAATACTGAAGAATCATAAGGGCCAGATGGTACCAATTCCTAATTATTGGAGTTGATTTCAGCTTGGTGAACTTCATACTAGAAGATAGATGCAGCAGTTTGGAATTCAATACAATCTAACTCAGAGTGTTGATTTGTCTTATGGAGCCTGGTCCATCCGAAAAAAGTTGCCTCAACTAATTATACACCACTTTAAGGTTTGTCTTGATTAGCAGGTTGATCCAATGGAGTAGGGACACCTCCATTATTTGGCCTAGTATTCCATGTTTTGTTTTTCCTAAGAGGCTACCTTCTATCAAATCCTTATCTAGTTGACTTCCCTCTATTAAATTTTTGTCCATATCCTTGTGTAGAATCCCTATTTTACCTATTATAATTGGATTGTATATTTCTATGGGCAGCCTGAATTTGATTGTTCTAATTCCTCAGATAAGTGACTTTAGTGGTCAGCTTCTTGACTTGTTATGTCATCTCATCCAACCTCTCTTTGTCAGAGTTACTATAGGACATGGAGCCCACATTATTCTAAGAATATCTTGGTGGTGTCCTTGAGCTTTAGGATTGGTTTAGTACTTCATAATTTTGTAGGTAGGTTGGGAAACCAACATGTTGTTTTAAATTCATGGGCTGATAGAAATTCTAAGGATTACTGGGCATTGGTGGGGTCTGATTCAATAGAAGACCCGGAGATGGATCCAAGGGAAGTTGTGGTATAGTATTCATAATGGGTGTACAATTGGTCAATGCCTAATTAAATGCTTGGATTTTCCCTAGGTGAGCAACAAGCCCCAAAGATGGCAAAGGTCCTAACAAATCTTGCCTCAAATTTGTACTAACCTTAATTTCCTTTGTGTAAACATCAAGCAAAGTGTTAGGAGGGTTAGGTCTCCATTTAAGGAAGGTTGTTGTAAGGCTATCAAGGGCTTCATAATAAACTTCTAGGGCAGTAACATTGTCCACAACATAGGGTGCCTATAATCTAGTGTATGCACGATGGAATCTATATTTGAACAACCCTATGGGCTCATTGACCTCCCTCTTAACCTTAGTAAACTGTAGATACAACTCATTAGCACTGATGGGAATTTTAAATTTCTACAAGAAGGTGTTCTCAAGCTCAGTCCAATTGTGTATGGATCCAGCAAGCAGATGATTGTACTAGTAGAAAGCATCTTCCCCTAAGGAATATGGGAAAATCCTGCATACAACATCTTCATGATTAATTCCCCTATCCCTAAGGCAGGTCTGGAATATCGTAATGTGTTCCTAAGTTGTCCTATTTGGATCATTGACATGGCATTTAGAGTAGAAATGCTGGGGATTCTTTGGCATGAAATTGTAGCTATTAAAGGACAATGGTGAGGGGTTGTTTTCCAAGAAATCCATTGGTGGTGGTGGAGGTGGTTGTGGTTGATTAATAGCTAGCTGGGGTTGTTGAATGGGAATGACTTCAGAATCAAATGAGGATGAGTTGGAAGAGGGTGAAGATGATGGAGAGGATGGAAATGGTGGAGTAGATGATAATTTTCCCCTTCTTCTAGGCCTTCTTGACCTGGTAGGGGCTTGTAACTCTTGGAAATATTCCTCCGCTGGTGTAGATTGAGTCCTTCTTTGAAACCTCTGAGGAGAAATTGTAGATAGAAAATTCTCCAGCTTGCTTATTTAGGCCCTCCTTCTAGCACCAATCTATTGATGGTGTTTTATGCACACCAACATCTCAAAAAGAATATAATATCCTATCTCTCTTGAAAGGTAAATCTCTATCAGCAAGCCTCAAGAGATAACCCCGATGTCTCTAATATCAGGTCTTGACAATACAAAAACAACTCAGTGATAAATGTGAAAATGTTGGTAATCACAAGGAGCCTTACAAAACAAATGCTAGAAGCTTCAAATTCATTAGATCTTGCAATATGTTGATGCTTTTTAATCCTAAACTAACCCAAATTTAAAAGAAATAGCAAAAGATAAAGGGTTTAGAGAGATTTCAAAAACTAAAATCTAAGACCAATTGTGCAAACAATCAAACATTCAAAGTGGACCAATCCTTCCAAAACCAATTCCTGCTAAACCCAGATCAAAATTGCAACCTCATAGAAATAGTGCAATATTCTAAGGTAATCAAGATTTTCAGATCATGGAGCATTCACACAAATCAAATTTATTTTATAATTGAAATGAATAAATACCCACAATTGAACTCATAACACAATATTTAGGCCTAGGCTAACTTTAGACAACAACTTACAATCAATAAGCTACTAAAAGTATGGACCAAGGATTGCTCAAACACTTCAGATATTGAATCATTAACACAATTTCATCAAATCTAAACCTAAAATATAACATGCAACCATAATTTCAAAGCAATGTTTAAAGATTTGGAAAAAAAGAACCATGCAAAGTGAACAACACAAGAAACAACACCAAAGAACATTGTCTTTACTTGTATTGAATTCACCCAGAGTTGTAAAAATTCATGTATTTACAATGTTTCAGCACTTGCTCTTAGAAAATCCTAATTCTTCCTTAGTTCTAACTTATCTCAAATATTTCTAACCCTTACAAATGAAGTTGAGGCCTCAATGTATAGAAAAATCACATTAGGTCAGCCCAAAATTAGGGTTACAAAATTAGGTTGGCCAGACAAGTTGGTAAGGAGAGTTTAAATAAAATAAAATTACATTTCATATTTTAAAATAAAGTCTAGGTCAGCCCAGACCCTTCTAGAAATATTATGTTATTGGCACATAATTCTAGATCATCCCTCCTGGTTGTAAATTCATGTGACTGGCACTTTTTCCTAGGTGGCTCCAAGCTAGTTGTTTTCTCCTTTTTTATTGGCCTCTAACCTGCTGGATAATTCTTAGAATTTTTCCAATATCTCCTTCATATAAGTTGGATATGGAGTTAGAATAAATTTTATTCTTAATTTATGAGTTTTTAACTCATCAACATATTTAGGTATCATTTTATTCCATTCAACTTGTAGCTCATGATATTTGTTGAACATAGAAATATAAATGGTTGCATCTTCTAAATTATCCTTGGCATTGGGAGAACTATTAGATGGAGCATAAATTTCATACCACCATTCCTACAATCTAGTGATATTCATATTTTTCTATCCATACTTTCTTCTCCTAGTCATGATTTAAATATACAAATAATAACATAACTCATCACCACATGGCATTAATTTAATGAGATGTATCAATATATACTAAATGATACCATGCAAATGACAATATGAATCTAGATGGCAGTGCAAAGTAGACCACGTACTCAATGAGACTTCACCATTAGATTATCCAAAAATCATGCAAGAGAAACCCATATAAAACATATCAATACTCAAAATTAAAGAGTATTTCATCAATGAATATCACATTACCCCATCTATATGTTCATTCATCATTAAAATTTGAAATGGAGAAACTTCAGAAAATCCACCCTAGGGAAGATTTCCCAGCCAGATTGGAGCTCGGGTAATCCGAGAGAGCTCAAATTTTTTAGTGGCTTGCTCAGTGTGCATTTTAAATTGTATTCAAGAGATTATAAGGCACTTTATGGGGATCCTTGACACAATAAAGCTCATGAATGGATAACATCAATTGCTTTGAGGTCATAATCTAAATCATCTTCATTGGAATCCATCTCACTATCGACATCAGGGATTTGAAGGCCTAAAGGACTTGGAAATTTCAAGGTAGGTCGGATTCTCCAACCGGGTTAAGGCTCAGAAAATATGAGATACTTTAGAATTTCTGGCAGTGACTTGAATTAAATATTTTCAATAAGTGTTGAAGTTGCCATAATTATACCTTTTGATTTCAGGATTTTGAAACTGGGAAGGAATCGGAAAATCCAAGGGGAGCTAGATTTTCTAAGCGGATTAAGGCTCAGAAAATCTGAGCTACCTCAGAATTTCTGACGATTCGCCAAAGTTTTAGAATTTTCTAAGTGTTTAAACTCATTCATGTTAAAATTTGGATCATGATCATTTTGATGGTTGAATTGATGTCGACTACTTATGATGATTCAAATCAAACATTTTGCACAAGAAACCCTTAATATCATTTGTTTCATTCATCGAATTTGCAATCTCAAACTAGGGCATCAAAGGATCTAGGGTTTTTAAATCAATTTTAGAGTAAGGCAACACCCCTTGACCCAAATATCAACATGAAAACACAATGAAAAAAGGTGAATCCCTAAGATTTCAATGAACCCTAGCATCCCATTCTACTCAAATCAAAGTAGACACCAAAATCCCTTGAATGTACATCTAAAGAAATGAGAAACCCTAATGATAAACCAAGACAATCAAATATTCCCCCCTCAAAATTCACATGCAACAACCATATACTTCTAGAAGAAAAATCATTAAACCCTGGGCATGTCGAATCAACATGAAACCAAAACTCAATTGAAGGATCGAAGAAAAATTAACCTTGGAATGACACACAGGGAGAAGGAATCAGACGCAAGCCCAAAAATTTTGAAGCAACCATGCAAGAATCACTACTTTTCACCTTAGAGTTCAATAAAACGCAATATGGGAGCAAGTTCTCTCAATTTCAAATGCTCTCAAATGTTAGAATGACAAAAAATGCTTCATTAGTGCTGATTATATTCCATATTTCACTTTTAAACAACCAACAATGTGTGCAATAAATTCTTGAAAAGATGGCTAGGAAGCTCGAGGATATGACATGACCTCGGACCCAAAAAATTAGATGGAGCTTATAATTTATGGTCGGATCCAAGTTTGAGTAATCTGAGCTACATCAGATTTACCAAACTTGTCCCATACTTAGAAAATTTTGCCTCCAAGATGAAATTTCGAACTAGCGTAGACTTCAAAGAGCTAGAATGGTATCATGATGTTTTAAAGAAGACACATTGAGTGGAAATTAGTCCTTAAGATCCTGGGTAAAACAAAACCAAAACCAAGAAACCTATCCCTTAAGGGGAAAAGGTCAGAACCCTAAAGCAAATGAGCAAACAAAGTCAACCCAAAGAGGGTCCTTACCTTCAGTAGGGCGTGTGTGCAAAAAGTGCACAAAAAATGGAGACCCTTGTTGGGGAAATGCTCCAAAAAATTTTGATAACAAATTGGAATCAAGACTCTGGTTTCAGTTCTCACATCAGGTCAAACATAGAAAAAGCTTGAAAGCCAAGGGACAAGTAGGTCCTTCCTGTGCTAGAATCCTAGTGTGTGCAAGTATATTCATTTCCCTCTCAAAGCTGCTACAAGGAACCAAGGTCAATGAGGTCAAGCTATGTAAGGATTCTAACTCCAAAAGCAACCTAGATGGAGCCTCACTTCTAGTTAGGCATCCATAGCCCCAACAAAGTTATTGTTGTGATTCTCTCAAATATAGCTCTACTGCCAGTGAGGAGTCCATAACCCCAGTAGAGATATTCTGAGACTCCTAAAAATTTGAATTTATTTCTTTTCATTTTTCAATATTTTCCTCTTTTTCTTCTTTTCTAATATTCTTTTATTTTCACTTTTTTCATTCCAACCTATGAACAATGAAGTTCACACTCAGGGTTGAGAACCACAGTTGCGTTGAAGTAGAAATATTATTTTTCACTTGACCAGACTTAGCAAGGATCCTTCAACAACCTTAGGATTCTTAAGATGTGTGTGTAAGTATTAGACTCAAGCACATTCTGGAACTAACTTAATCCAGGGACTCATCCACTTTAAGCATTTAGCACATGTGACACCAAATAGAGGATCTCTACCAACTTATCCTAGAAGGATGATTAAATTTTGTAAAATAAATACTTAGAATAGTCCCCAAACGCATAATGGTTGTTGTGCAGGTGCAACACTCCTAGAAGAGAACAAGGGAACCCAAAACCAAAAAGGAAAACAAAACCAAACCTAAACCTAAACTAAAGCAAACCTACACTAACTAGAATCAAAAGCAAACCAAAGCAAAGAAAACCAACCAAAGTAGAAGATAAAAGCAAAAGAAAAAGAAAACCCAAAAGAAACCAACACCTAAACCTAGATATTTACAAGGGAGAGCTAAAAATAGCTCAGGCCAGGAAATAATGCTTCAAATACCACCCTTTGATAGGAAATGGGACATCCTCTCCAATGAGAGTCTTCAAACGAAAAAGCATTGTCTCCCAATATCTCTGAGATCTAGAAGGTGTCAAGCCAAAGCTTATCAAAATTTCCATGTTCTCCGCTTTTGTCATGTGTTTTGTCCCAGTATAAGACTAGATCAAAGATTCTAAATGCTTTCACCTTGGATTTTTGATCAAACCATATTTTAACAACACCTTGGTGTTTAGAAAATTTCTCTAATGCTTCATCTCTCTTCTCTTCAAGTTGTCGAAGCTTAGCCAAATGAGTCTCACATCTATCCCCTTCATCATAGTAATCATTAATGAATTGCAAGGTGGGGATTTTTAGCTAGATGGGAAATACTAGCTCGAGAACATACACAAGGTGATAAGCAGAGGTTCCTAGAGAGGATTTGTGTCTAGTATGATCTGTCCATATAGAAAATCTAAGCTGGGTGTGCCAATCTTTGGGATTTCTCTCTAATGGTTTGTGAATGACTGTTAGAAGGTTCTTGTTTATGGATTTAGCCAAACCATTTCCTTGTTGGTAACAGTTAGAAGCAAACTTAATAATGATACCATGATCAAAATCCCATCTAGAAAAAATTAACGAAGAAAACGCAAGACCATTATCACAAACTAAATCATTTGGACAACCAAAATGATTGATAATATCCAATTCTAGAAAATTGATCACTACTTCAAAAGTACACTGCCTATAGGCAAGGGCTTCAATCCATCTAGTAAAATAATCAATTACAATAAGAATGTACCTATGGCCTATAGAAGAGGGTGGGTTAATTATACCAATGAAGTCCAATCCCCACTGTGTGAATGGTTTTACCTCAATTACCGACTATAGTGGAAGTGTTGAATACTTATCCTTGCTAGCTACAGTTTGACATACATGAAAATTTCTCACGTTATTGTGTGCATCCTTAAATAAAGTTGGCTAGTAATATCCTGTCCTTAATATTTGGTTTGCAATAGCTGGTCTAGAACCATGGCATGTACCATACTTATCATGAAATTATGTCATAACTCGGGCAACTTCTTCTTTCTTGAGATAGGGAAGGTAGATTCCTTCATGGTTCTTCTTGTATAGGATAGCGACTTTCAACATATAGTTGTCACTTTTAAATGCAAGACTCTCCACTATACTGTGTTGAGATGATTAGGATACTTTTGATTTAGTAGATAATAGACAATGTCATCATACCATTCATCTAGAGAGACATCCTGAAGGTGGTACTATCGAGCTATGATATCAGGACCGATTTCAGCCATAGTCTTAGTCAATCCTTTCCCTCTCAATAGTTTCATATGTTGTATTTCAATGTCATACTCCTGTAGCATTGTAACCCATTTTTCCCTTCATTCTCCCAATTCATTATGCATCAACAGAAGCTTAACAACAAGATCTGGCACAATTGAAAAGACTTTTTTTCTTAGGATGTAGTGGTGGAATTTATTCACACCTCTAACCAGTTCATAGGCTTGTTTCTCCACATTGGGGTACTTCAATTCTGCATCTTTCAATGGATCACTCATGAATGCTATAGGGTGCTCACTTCCTTGGTCCAATTTATGAGTCAACTTGCCAGCACAAGAAGGATCAAATGCAAATGAGTATATGTGAAAAGGATTGGAATAATTTGGACTCACTAACACTGGAGCATCAACTATTTCCCTCTTGATTTCTATAAATGCATCCTTTGCTTTAGCATTCCATTCAACTTTTTCATCTTGCTGCAACATGGCATTCAAAGGTTTGACTATTTCTACAAATCCAGTAATAAACTTCCTGAAGAAATTAATTTTCTTGAAGAAAGATTTCATCTCCTTCTTATTGGCCCGGGGTTGGATTTTCAATATAGTTTCCATTTGTTCTGGATTAATAGATATACCCTCTTCTAAAATAACATGGCCTAGCAACTTCCCCTCAGTTACTCCAAAGATGCATTTCTTAGGATTGAGTGAGATATTGAATTCCCGACATATCTAGAATACCTTGCACAAATCTGAAATATGATCACCTCTTTTCTTTGAAAAAATAGTCAAATCATCCAATAGATAATGATACACTTACCGATGATATCCTTGAAGGAAATTTCCATGGCCCTCTGAAAGGTGGCCCCTGTGTTGATTAATCCAAAAGGCATTCTTCTATATGCAAAGGTACCCAATTTCATGGTGAAGGAAGTCTTGTGTTTATCCTCATACTGTACCATAACTTGATTGTACCCTAAGTATCCATCTAGGTACAACATCATCTGATATCCATTAAAAAAATTTAGTACCTCGTCTAGTGATGGAATGGGGTAGTTATCCTTTTTTGAGGCACGATTAAGATTTTTGAAGCCAATGTAAAGCCTGATTTCTCCATTTTTCTTCCTCACTGGAACTAGATTGGCAACCCAAGTGGGGTTCTTGAATAGAAATATAATGCAAGAAAACAATAATTTATGTACCTCCATCTAGATGATTGGTTGTAACAAGTCATTAATTGGTCTCTGTCTTTTCCTAAATGTCTTGGCACTTGGCTTGAGAGGAATAGTGTGTGTAATGATTGAGGTATCATACGTCTTTAGATCTTCATAACTCTAGGCTATGACATCTTGATATGCATGAAGTGCATCTATTATTTCCCTCCTTTCTTCTAGAGTACACACCTTCCCAATGAAAATAGTCTTAACATTATTCAGAGTTCCCATATTATTTGTGTCACACTGTTTGCTAATAGAATCCTTTTTGTTTTGCTGCTCCTGATCTCTTTTTTTGTCTAGATCAAAGATTCTTTCTATCTATACCATTCCTCTTGGGATTGTGTTTTTTTTTTCAAGTTCATAACTCCTTCCAAGTCCATATCTGCCTTCTAGGGAATTACTTCATCAATTATATGGGAAGTAAATACATCAAAACTTGTAATGAAATATAGAATATGTTTGTCATCTATGAGAACTTGAAAATTGGTTATGTTGTCAAGTATTGAGGGTACTAGAGTGATCTCCACAGTGAACTTCCTCAATCCCAAGAGCAAAAAGGTCTAAAATGTACTTGTTGCCTATACTAGATCATTTGTTATTTGATTCTTACTTCAATGTATCAGTTGAATGTTAAAAGCATCAAACCACTCAATTAAATCCCACAATCTATGTCTATAATTGGTTATTCTTCTGCCATGACATGAATAATACCTTTTGTCCTGCTTGATAACTAGCTTAGAATCCCCAATGACTTGTAAGATCTTAACCTTCTTTCTCAATGCCATTAATAGTACATTAATTAAGGATTCGTATTCAACTACATTATTAGTACAATGGAATTGAATTCTGTGAGCAGCAAAGAAATTTTTACCTTTATGATGGATTAATTGAAACCCAACCCCAACTCCTTCCTTAGACTTGGATCCATCAAATCTAAGCATCCCAAAACTAGAAACACCTAATCCTTTTGGTCTATCCTCATTATCTTTGTTGCTACTTAGAGACTCCTCTTGGGACATGGCCCTTTTCCCTTAGGATCATCCTAGATACTCTGCACATTTATCCTAACACCTAGAGGTGGATTAATGCAATTCTTTGTTTTCTCCACTACTGTTTGGTATAGACAACATTCTAACTTAGGGTGAGAGGAATTATGAACTCTGCACCAGTTCAGAAGGAGCAATTCTTCAAAGTTCATATCTCTACCTAGTTGGATTTGGTCCTCTATGCATTTTTGAATAAACCCTTGGAAGTTATCCAACAAGTTGAGTTGACCATCTTCTTAATCATCTCCCTCTTCTATTGATTCCACTAATGCTCCAGAACTATTGGATTCTTGAGTGAACTCCTTGGGTACATCTTACAACATTAAGATTTCATCTGTGCCTCATTCTCAAGGGGTGACTGGCAGTACATAATTCCCTAGGCTAGCTTCAAACACCAATATTTTATTTGAAGTATTTTGATATTCAATAATCACATACTTCATCCTTGGTTCCCTCTCAATTCTAATCTAGTTTTCCATCCCTTTATAGGGAATCCACATGTGGGAATGGTCAGTTGACACATATCCATTTAATGCCTTAGTGAAATCCCTACCTAATATCAGACCATATGCATCAGGAATATCTTCCACTTGAACGTTGATGATCTATTGAATCCTAGGGTCTGATGAAACTTACATGGGAACCATATTCAATTCTCCTACTACATTCACCTTTGTCTTATCTAATTGAGTGAACTTTTGTTGTGAAGCTGTAGGAGTAATACCTAAAGCTTTACAAATAGTAAAGGGCATAACATTTGTGGAGGCTCCTGAATCTAAGAGGCAATTATGCAAGTTTTTTCCAAAGATGCAAATAGAAATCAAAAAAGGATGGGTTTTAGTCTTGCCTTAAAATAAACTCACATGAGTATCAGCTTGTGCGACTTGATTCTAATCTTTTTGTTTTCCCTTATCCTTATACTATCCTTGACCTTGGTCTTTTGATATTTGTGAGCTAGAAATTTTCCCAGCTGTTTGACTAGCTGTCCTATCCTAAGAGACTACATTGTTCTTAAAATCTCCCCAGACTGTATTTCTAATAGTAGGAACCCTTAAAAATTCAAAATCAGAAAGGCTTACCTTCAATTTCTTGAGTTCTTCAGCTACATACTCACCCAATTGTTTTGTGCTCATATCAACATAGCTGTCTTTGGAATAGTCCACCAACTTCTCATTCCCTGCATCAATGTTCTTCCCCTTAGAGGGATCATATTGTCCTCCTTTTGAAAGATAATATGTTGGAACATGAGGATAAGATGGATTTTTACTAGCATGTGCATTAGGAGGTGTAGCAAAGTTATTTGGAGGAATTAAAGTAGTGAGTGAACCTCCAACTTTCCTATTCCTCAAATCATACTGCCTTGTGTGTTGCTAGAACATCTGAACTTCTTCAATGTCTATTTCTTCTTCATCTAACAAACCATTATCATTCTCAGTACCTTCATGGAACAACTATGAAATGTCATCTTCATTGCATACTTGTTTTGGTTCATTTTCTTCACTTCGTGGAAAAGGGGCATGATTCAACACCAATACTGAAGAATCATAAGGGCCAGATGGTACCAATTCCTAATTATTTGAGTTTATTTCAGCTTGTTGAACTTCATACTAGAAGATAGATGCAATAGTTTGGAATTCAAGACAATCTAACTTAGAGTGCTCATTTGTCTTATGGAGCCTACACCATCTGGGCAAAGCTGCCTCAGCTAAGTATATGCCACTTGAAGGTTTGTCTTGATTAGCAGGTTGATCCAATGGAGTAGGGACACCTCCATTATTTGGCCTAGTATTCCATGTTTGGTTTTTCCTCAGAGGCTTCCTTCTATCAAATCCTTGTCCAAATGACTGCCCTCTATCAAAGTTCTATCCATATCCTTGTGTAGAATCCTATTTTCCCATTATAATTGGACTATATATTTCTCTAGGTAGCCTGAATTTGACTATTATAATTCCTTAGATAAGTGACTTCAGTGGTCAGCTTCTTGACTTGTTTTTTCATCTCATCCAGCCTCTCTTTGTCAGAGTTACTATAGGATGTGGAGCCCACATTATTCTAAGAATATATGGGTGGTGCACCTAAGCTTAAGGACTGGTTCAGTACTTTAGAATTTTGTAGGTAGGTTTGGAAACCGACATAGTGTTGTGAATTGACAAGCTAATGAAATTCTGAGGATAACTTGGAATTAGTGGGGACTAATTCAATGGAGGATTGGGACATGGAACAAAGGGAAATAGTGGTATAGGATTTATGATTTGTGTATGATTGGTCAAGGCCTAATTAAATGCTTGGATTTTCCCTAGGTGAGTAGTAGGACCCAAAGATGGAAAAGGACCCAAAAAATGCTACCTCAAATATTTACTAACCTTAAATGTCTCTATGTAAGCATCAAGCAAAGTGTTAGGACAGTTAGGTCTCCATTTAAGGAAGGTGGTTGTAAGGTTGTGAAGGGATTCATAATAAACTTCCAAGGAAATAGCATTGTCCACAACATAGTGTGCATGTAATCTAGTGTATGCATGGTGGAATCTATTATTGAATGACCCTATGGGCTCATTGACCTCCCTCTTAACTTAGTAAGCTGCAGATACAACTCATTAGCATTGACATAAATTTTAAATTTCTGCAAGAAGGCATTCTAAAGCTCAATCCAATTGTACCAGTAGAAGGCATCTTCCCCTAAGGATATATGGGAAAATTATACATACAATATCTTCATGATTATTTCCCCTATCCATAAGGCAAGTCTAGAATATCGTAATGTGTTCCTCAGCTGTCCTATTTGGATCATTGGCATGGAACTTAGAGTATAAATGCTTAGGATTATTTGGCATAACATTGTAGTTGTTAAACGACAATGGTGATGGGTTGTTTGCCAAGAAATCCATTGGTGGTGGTGGAGGTGGTTGTGGTTGATTAACAACTGGTTGGGCCTACTGAATGGGAATGACTTCAGAATCAGATGGGGATGAGTTGGAATAGGCCGAAGATGATGGAGAGGATGGAAATGGTGGAGAAAATGATGATTCTCCCCTTCTCCTGGCCCTTCTTAACCCGGTAGGGGCTTTTAACTCCTAGAAATATTCCTCCCTTGGTGTAGATCGAGTCCTTCTTCAAAACCTCTAAGGAGAAATAGTAGATAGAAAATGTTCTAGCTTGCTTATTCAGGCCCTCCTTCTAACGCCAATCTATTCATGGTGTTTCCTACATAACAACAACTTAGGATGAATATAATATCCTATCTCTCTTGAAAGGTAAATCTCTATCAGCAAGCCTCAAGAGATAACCCCAAGGTCTCTAATGTTAGGTCTTGACAATGCAAAAATAACTCAGTGATAAATGTGAAAATGTTGGTAATCACAAGGGGCCTTACAAAACAAATGCTAGAAGCTTCAAATTAATTAGATCTTGCAATATGTTGACGATTTTTAATCCTAAACTAACCCAAGTTTAAAAGAAATAACAAAAGATAAAGGGTTTAAAGAGATTTCTAAAACAAAAATCTAAGACCAATTGTGCAAACAATCAAACATTCAAAGTGGACCAATCCTCCCAAAACCAATTCCTGCTAAACCTAGACTAAACCTGCAATCTCACAAAAATAGAGCAATATTCTAAACTAATCAATATTTTTAAATCATGGAGCATTCACACAAATCAACCTTATTTTATAATTGAAATGAATAAATACCCGCAATTGAACTCAGTACACAATATTTAAGCCCGGAATAACTTTACACATCAACTTAAAATTAGTAAGCTACTAAAAGTATGGACCAAGGATTGCTCAAAAACTTTAGATATTGAATCATTAACACAATTGCATCGCATCTAAACCTAAAATCTAACATGCAACCATAATTTTAAAGAAATATTTAAAGATTTGGAAAACAAGAACCATGCAAAGTGAACAACATAGGAAATAACACCGAAGAACAATGTCTTTACTTGTATAAAATTCACCTAGAAATCCTAACTCTTTCTCAATTCTAACTTATCTCAACTATGTCTAACCCTTACAAATGAAATTAGGTCCTCAATTTATAGAAAAATCACATGAGGTGGGCTAGATAGGTCAGCCAAGAGAGTTTTAAATAAAATAAAGTTACATTTCATATTTTAAAATAAAGTCTAGGTAAGCCAAAACCCTTCTAGAAATATTTTCTTGTTGTCACAAAATTCTAGATCGTCCCTCCTGGCTGTAAAGTCAAGTGACTGGCACTTTTTAGGGGCTCCAAGCTGGTTGTTTTCTCCTTTCTTATTGGCCTATAACCTGCTAGATAATTCTGACTTTTTCCAATATCTCCTTCATATTATTTGGATCTAGAGTTGGAATAAATTTTATTCTTAATTTATGAGTTTTTAACTCATCAACATATTTAGGCATCATTTTATTCCATTCAACTTGTAGCTCATGATATTTTTCCAGCATAGAAATATGAATGGTTGCATCTTCTAAATGATCCTTAGAAATGGGAACACTCTCAGATGGAGCATTAATTTCATTCCACCATGCCTGCAATCTAGTGATATTCATATTTTTCTATCCAAACTTTCTTCTCCCATTCATGATTTCAAGAAAGGTGATGCAACTGTCAGATATTTCCTTCATTTTTCCTTGCAGCTTCATTATCTTCTTTAGGGCCTTGGAGAGGAGATCCTTTCTTTAATTCCATACTTCCAGCCATTCCATTACTTTACCAATATCATCGGAAGTAAAGATATTCATTCAAGCCAATTCTTCCTTGGGCACTTGCAAAATCTTGTTTAACTCCTCAACAATTGACTCATCATCTTTATTACAATCAGTAGGAAATTGAGAAGTGTCCTCTAAGAACTCAGTAGCTTTGGCATGGATATTAAAGATACGTTCAATAGATTCATCTCCTTTGCTACTGACATGATGAAGCCACTCCTGAGTGTTGTGAATTGAAGACTTCAACCTTTCAATTTTTGGGATAGTCTCTTTTGGAAATAATACTTCTAGAATTGATCTTTGATGCAGAGCATCATACCAAACCCCTCAACACCATCATTTCTTCAAGGTATTTCAATCCCAAAAAAAATCAAGAGAAGATCAAACTACATAAACTTCAAGAATTCACTTAACTTCCATCAAAAATCACATTCTTTCAACAAAATCCATTAATGTCACAAGCCAACTCACCATATCAACATTAATAAATTTTCTCAACCTTTCATAAGGAAACCATCAATAATTAAACACAAGATGACTATATGAATACAAATCTGATTAGAAACCATTCATTCCATACCTTTATTCTTCAAAGAACTTTGTTACCAAGGCAAAGTAAAACAATCAACCATTATCACCATGTCAATCTTCATTTTCAATTGTATCTCAACCTAGGAAATGATCACAAGCCTTTCTTCATACCACTACCCTACCTACAGACCTCCAAGACACATAAATTTGACTAAAAATGAAACATATCATACTTAAAAGCACTATCCATTTCAGTTTCCATCAGTCACATGACCATCCTAACACATCTGCATATAAACACCATTAAATCATATTGGGAATACCTTGCTAAAAAAAACACCAAAACCATAAGCCAACCTTCTAAACCATTACAAGGGATTTTAGACAACTTTACTAACATTTCCAAGGTAAGGACAGACATAATCAATCACTTATTATTTTGTTTCATCTGAGTTATAGTTTTAAGCAAGCAAACCACCATTTTCCTTGTAGGACAGTAAACCCTTAAAGCGGCTGATTTCTCTTCAAACACAATGTGTCCTCACAAACTATTTACACCTTTTGAGACCCATTTTTTTGTAGTTTAACACACTTTCAAGGCACTGGTACTTGTTTTGAAACAAACAACTGAAAACTCAACTTTACCACTAGAAAGACACAAAATTAGGTCCAATTTCCAAAGCATCCACCCTCTATTCAACTCCAAATCACTCAAAACCCAAAAAAAACCTTACTAAATGTTATGAAACTCAGGATTCCACCATTATCGAGAACTATTAGGCCCATTAAGGCATTGAATATCAAAACCATTAGATATAGGCCTTGCAAAGCAAAATTAGTAAGGGTTTGAGGGAAATAAATCTTCCACACCTTCTACCAACGTGCCACCACTTCCAACACCTTGCAATACACCTACCTACACCTTCTACACTATTGTGAAGCCTTTGCAAGCTTTGTTCCTTCATGACCCATGACTGTAACATCAATCTGTGTATGGAAACACTTAATTTTTCTATGTAGCAACAACTCCATCAAGGCATTTTGCATCTCTCTATACCTACAATCATAAAAAACTTTCAAAACATCCTACTATTAATCTACTCCACCAATCTACTTGACCTATATTGGTGGAGTAGTGATGAAATACCCTATTAGACTCTCAAAACCCAATATCCAGGGTTTCAGACCTAGCCACAAAAATACTTTTCAAACAAACATTGTATCCAATGGATCCCCTCCTAAATGGATGTGAATGAAAGGTGATTCCCCTACCTAAAAGAAAAAATCAATTTTTTGAACCCTAGGATTGCTACTTAGTCTGTACAAGATAAGAAACAACTAAAAGAACACAAAATAAACCAAAAATAGAGAAATTTTATTGTTTCCATTCTTCAAGAATACAATAATTGAGGCTTTCCACGCCTCACAATTCCTTTTATAGTTTTTTCCCACTAAAAAACTGTCTCTCCAACTACCCATCCAATTGAAACTACCACATGACTCTTAATTTTCTTGTTTTATGCACTTTGTTTGCATAATTACATTATAACAACTTTAGCAATATTTGAAAATCTACTTAAGTGACCACCTAGTAACTTTAATACATTCAAATTAGCCTTTACAAAGAATTGACGCCTTATTTTTTCCTTGAACACATAAATTTGACCAACTAGCCTTTTGAAGGCATTTACAAGATCTAGGTGCTCCTACACCATACAACCAACCAACAAAGCTTTCCAAGTCCCTTAGAAACACATTGCATCATCTTCAATTGTACCTAAAAAACAAAAATCAAACCTATATTTTTCTTGTTCCTTCTTCACCTCTATTTTTCTTTGCCTTGTCTTGTATTCACTCTTCTCTTTTCTCTCTCTTGTCATCTTTTCCTTCATCTCTATCTTTTTTTTTCCTTTCTCATTCTTCATCATCAGGTTCTCAAACTATTTTCTCTTTCAAAAGGACACAGGACTGCCCTTGCACACTACTTCTCCTCAACAATCATCATTCATATTCTCAACTTCTCATCTACTCCCATCAGTGGAGTATCCTTCATCAGGGCTGGAACTCTTCAGTGCTTCTTCAAACATGAACCAATCAGGTTCTAACGGCAACACAACTTAGCTTTCCTCACCTAGGTTTCTTCACTTACTCTCCCTAGTCTCTTGGACTTTCTCAGTGCAGCTTAGATGGATAAGAACCTACAACCAACCAAAAATCTCAACCTACTATCAGCAACAACTTAACCATAAATAACTTTCCCAGAGCATCTTCAGGCTCTGATACCAATTTGATGTGGAGCATCATACCAAACCCCTCAACACCATCATTTCTTCAAGGGATTTCAATCCCAAATAGAATCAGGAGAAGAAAAAATTACATAAACTTCAGTAATTCACTTAACTTTCATCAAAAATCACATTCTTTCAACAAAATCTATTAATGTCACAAGCCAACTCACCAAATCAAGATCCATAAATTTTCTCAGCCTTTCATAAGGAAACCATCAACAATTAAACACAAGATGACTATATGAATACAAATCTAATGAAAAACCATTCATTCCATACTTTCATTCTTCAAAGAACTTTGTTACCAAGGAAAAGTAAAACAATCAACCATTATCACCACGTAAATCTTCATTTTTAATTGTATCTCAACCTAGGTAATGATCACAAGCCTTTCTTCATGCCACTACCCTATTCACAGACCTCCAAGACACATAACTTTGACTAAAAATGAAACATATCATACTTACAAGAAATTTCCATTTCAGTTTCCATCAGTCACATGATTGTCCCAACACATCTCCATATAAACACCATTAAAGCATATTAAGAATACCTTGCTAAAAAAACACCAAAACCATAAGCCAACCTTCTAAATAATTACAAGGGATTTTAGACAACTTTACTAACATTTCCAAGGTAAGGACAAACATAATAAATCACTTATTATTCTATTTCATTTGAGTTACAGTTTCAAGGAAGCAAACCACCATTTTCCTTGTAGGACAATAAACCCTTAAAGCGGGTGATTTCTCTTCAAACAAAATGCCTCCTCAAAAAATCTTTACACCTTTTGAGACCCATTTTTTCTAGTTTAACATACTTTCAAGGCACTGGTACTTGTTTTGAAATAAACAAATGAAAGCTCAACTTTACCGCTAGAAAGACATAAAATTAGGTATGATTTCCAAAGCATCCACCCTCTATTCAACTCCAAATCACTCAAAACCCAAAAAAAGTCTTAGTGAATGTTATGAAACTTAGAATTCCACCATTATCAAGAACTATTAGGCCCATTAAGGCATTGAATATCAAAACCTTTAGATATAGGCCTTGCAAAGCAAAATGAGTAAGGTTTTGAGGGAAATAAACCTTCCACATCTTCTACCAACATTTCACCACTTCCAACACCTTTCAATACACCTGTCTACACCTTCTACACCATTTCCAAGCCTTTGCAAGCTCTGTTCCTTCATGACCCATGACTATAGCATCAATCTATGTATGGAAACCCTTAATTTTCCAATGTAGCAGCAACTCCATCAAGGAATTCTTGAATCTCTTTGTACCTACAATCATAAAACATTAAAATCATCCTAATATTAACCTACTTCACCAATCTATTTGACCTACATTGGTGGATTAGTGATGAAATACCCTATTAGACTCTCAAAACCCAATATTTAGGGTTTTAGACTAAGCACCAAAAAGATTGTTCAAACAAACATTGTATCCAATGGATCCCCTCCCAAATGGATGTGAATGAAAGGTGATTCCCCAACCTACTGGAAACAATCAATTTTTTGAACCCTAGGACTGCTACTCAATTTGTTAAAGATAAGAAACAACTGAAAGAAC
Organism: Sequoia sempervirens; assembly: GCA_007258455.2. Lineage (NCBI taxonomy): Eukaryota > Viridiplantae > Streptophyta > Pinopsida > Cupressales > Cupressaceae > Sequoia > Sequoia sempervirens. The sequence goes on from VDFB02058242.1 coordinate 84,686,159, forward strand.
ACAAAATAAACCAAAAACAAGGAACTTTTATTGTTTCAATTCTTCAAGAATACAATAATTAAGCTTTTCCATGCCTCACAATGCCTTTTATAGTTTTTTCCCACTAAATAACTATCTCTCCAACTTCCCATCCAGTTGAGACTACCACGTGACTCTTAATTTTCTTGTTTTATGCACTTTGTTTGCATAATTACATTATAACAACTTCAAAAATATTTGAAAATCTACTTAAGTGATCACCTAGTAACTTAGTAAATGAGTTTAATACATTAAAATTATCCTTTACAAAGCATTGACACCTTATTTTTTCCTTGAACACATAAATTTTACCAACTAGCTATTTGAAGGAATTTACAAGATCTAGGTGCTCCTGCACCAATCTCTCATTGCGAGTTGTTTGTAGAGGCTTCATCAAGTGTTGAACATACTTATAAACATCATTAAGTTTCCTTTGAAACTTCTCCTTTTCCTTAGTTTCCTTATCAAGTCTTCTTAAAATGGCTTGTGATGATTCCTAAAATTCTTCCTTTGCACCCTATAGTCTATGGGCCTTACTTCATCCTTGTACTTCTTCTCTGTAGGAACAAAAACATGAAAAACTCTATTATTGAATTCATCTCTTGAGAATTGTGAGACTATCCTGGCTCTTATTTCTCTACTTAGACTATCCTCATTGCTCCAAAAATTTATCCTAGCTAGGAGTCTCCTCTTTAACAATAATTGACTTCTTACTAAGCCTCTTTTTCAACCAAGCTAGGACAACAAGCTGCTCTGTTCCTATTTTAGTGGAGGAAGCCTTTTGTTCAGCCTTGTCTTGAGTTGGGCTATCAACAACCTCTTCTACATTCTTCTCTATTTCTTTCCAATCTTCTTGTTCCTTAACCATTTTTTTTGTGGAGACTCAGATGGAATTACTTGAATCACTTCTGATTGATATTCTTGCTCTAAGCTCCACAGGTTGATTTCCCAATCTCCTCCATGAACTTCTGCCATTATCCATTTCTCAAAGTGGATACTTCTTCATCTTCTATCTCATGTTGCCCATTATCATTTGATATGTTTCCTTCCTCATTAATTACTTCTAAAAATTTTATATTGTGAGGAGGAGGAGGAGGGGAATTATTTCCTATAGCTACTCTCTTGAAAATATCATCTATAGGTGCCTCTTCAATCTACACCTCCTTCTCAGTAGTCTTTACTTCTGCTATTGTGGATGTCTTGTGTTTAGGAGATTTTCTCCTAACATATACCTGTGATTTCTCCCCTGAACTTTTTACATCTACAACTTTCACTAAAGTGGGAGAATCAATAGTGGTGCTATTATTTCTATCTTTTTCCACCTTTTTTCCTTCTATAACCAACTTCCTCTTCTTGGCTGACTATGAAGCTTCTCCTTCTTCAAATGTAGCACCAACCTTGGGACCCTTCTTTATTTTTGGAGATTACTTCTCAGCAAGCTTGGTCTGCATTTGACTTCTTGTTTTCCTTTTCAATAGGAGAGGTCTATCTTCTTCTTGGCCATCTCCATCAGAAGCCTTAGTATTATCACCTTTATCAACCTCAACCTCTTCTAAAAATTGAGATTCTAGATCTCCCATCGGGTCATAAGCGAACTTGGTGCCATCTACCTCTAGTTACAACACTTTATGCTTGACCCATAGCCTTGAATACTTCTTAACTAGTTTTGTCACCCGGTCCAAGTCTATCACTTCTTCTTCTAACTAGTTTACTTAAGGTAGAGGCTTGTTCTTAAACTGTAGATTTTTGGCACCCTAATCCTTTCTAACACTTCTAGGGTTTTTCACCTAAAACGAGAAAGAAGGGTTGAAAGATCTAACTAGTTCACTCAAATTATGCAATGTATGATGTTATTTAGACTAAATGGAATGATATAATTGCAACTAAATGAAATTTTGACTGATTATGAATGTAAAACCTAAGAATTATGCAATGTTGGAAAACACAATGTGATATGCAAACATGAACTAAGAATGAACAAATGCAAAACATAATAGGAAAAGGTTGAATCAGAGTGCACCTGGGCAGAGAATGGAGAATCTAGGATCTTTTGAATGTTTTTTGAGATCATATAAAATCACTAGTGGGACTCATTTGCCACTGATGGTGAATCAGTCCTGCTTCTAATGAAAACTGTTAGAAACTGGTTTCTAAGTGTTGGGATCTAGAATCTGACAAAATATGGATTTCTAGCCTTAAGGTGGGACTCATTCACCATTGATGGAAAATAATTCCACTCCCAAAATTCTAAGAAATCAGGGACCAATCCTATAGCACCAGATCTGAGGTTTTCTTCTTGTCAAGTTGTCGAAGTCAAATCTACAGAAAACAAACAGAAAGTCTTATCCAAGCTTGAAATGAGGTTGTAGTTGACTTGAAAAACCTTGTTGACTTCTTATTCACTTTTCAACACCTAAAATCTTGTCAAATCTACATACACAATTCTTCTTACACACATGCAAAAGGGGAAAAGTGGTTAAGGGTTAGGTTCTAAGGATTTGCCTTGGTCAAATCCCACTTTGGTAATCAAACCCTTAATGAAGAAATGAAATGAAAGAGAATGATAAACAAATAACATGCAAATTTTATCAACTTACCAAACCCTTGTTGAAGAAATTTGAAGATATAACAGTGGCTACTCCAAACTACTTGATTATTGCTTGATTTAATGATGCAAAGTGCTTGAATGCTCTAATGAATGAGTGAATAAATGAACTTGATGAATTGGGGTTAGAATGGATGTAAAAACACATATTTATACACACTTGTGCCTTAGTAACCTGATGATGCCTCATCACAGGCCAGTATAAGGTGATTTTAAATAAAAACCCGAAAGAAAATTTGAAATATTTTGAATTTTGAGCCAAGAGGGACTCATTCACCACCAATGGAAAATAGGTCACACCTTGGACTTGAAAGTGGGTGTCAAGAATTATCTTGCATTTAATGTTATTTGTCAAGTTTACATTCAAAAATGCACTTAATTAAGCCTAATGAGTGCATAAAGGGGTCAAATAAAGCATAAGAGAGCTGTAAATAATGAAATTAAGCCTAGAAAAGCATGAAATATTGTTACAAGACCTTACAACACTTCAAAATAGGACTTGATGAGTGATGAAAAGGTGATTTTTAAGTGAATTGTAATGAATAGAGTCTAGAAAAGTGTAGAAATGTTTTACAACACTTCACAACACCTTCACAAGATGCCATAATTTAAATTTTAAGGACCTAATGTGAATGTTCAAGGCACATTACATCAATAAATAAAGCAAAATGAACCAAGCATTGTGAAGAAAGGCCTAAAAGACCATGAAAATGACAAGGGGCCATTTTTCTATGGCATAGTTCTTATAAGTTTCAAAATCATGATGCTAGATTAAATTTGCATCATCATCTTGAATTTGGTCTGGTACCTTTGTTACCTTGTAAAGCCTTATCAAATTGAGGGGAAACCTAGAAAACCTTCTCCTAATAACTTCAAATTCATCCTGGAAATTGGCCCAATAGTCTTCAATGTGATCCTTGTGCCTAAATTCTTTGTTGGCCTACTTTTGAACCTTGCCATAAGGATCAAAGTTGTCCCTGTTAGTATGAGAATATAATTCAAATTGTGCCATCTCCTTCTTAGAATATTGGGCCCTTTGAATGGAGGGGCATGCCTCTAGAGTTCCAATTCTCAATGGGAATTTTACTCCCAACCCTTTCTTATGCAAATATTTCTATAAGATGGCCTCAAAAGCTACCATTTGCTTTGTCAACTCCAATAATATGAGCTTATTGGTCAGATATATTGGCAATCTAAGAGGGACAACAAGAGACCTTTGTATCCGGATGTATGTGAATCTTTGAAATTGGATGAACCACTACCCATATTGTTTTATCAAGTCCATTGCATCAGAAGAAATTCTAACATGAAGGGCATCCTGTAGTAACCTGGGAATGTACATGAAGAATGCATCATTTTCTCTCCTATAGTTGGTTGTCTTATACTGCAATTATGGGTAGATGTCCCATATTCTATCTTTTCCCAGGGTTCCTTTGCAACTGAGACCTTTATACCTGGTTTTGCTTGCTAGCATATACACAAGGTATGAGGTCATTGTGAACCTATTAGTCTCATGCACACTCCTTAGTTGTGCATCCAAATTATTGCTTATGATCCTAGCCTAATGGTAATGTTTTCCACCCATGATTTGTGTGATAGGATAGAACATCCAGGTATGGAAAACATGAGCTTCTTCTACCCCCATCACTCTGCCCAAGAGGGTTGTGAAATCATGGTATTCAAGATTAAAATCAATTCTATGCAATTGCTTGGGTAGCTTGGAATAATGTGGTTTGGGCTTCAGTATCCAAGAGCCATTCATCATGTCCAAGGCTCTATTAGGATCTTAATCATAGAACTTTATTGATTCTCCAATGTTTATCTCCTCAATGAGTTTGTGATGTGAGGAAATGTTGAACACTCTTGCAATGGACTCCTTAGTGATATTGGCTAGGGCTCTTCCTTGTGGCCCAACTATGATCCTCTTGTCTGAGTCATAATGTCTTGTACACTCTAAAACCAATTTTGAAGTCTTATCAGGGCTCAATTCTACTTGCATCTATTAGAAAACCATAATCACCCATATGCAAATAATAACATAACTCATCACCACATCATTAATTTAATGATATTTATCAATATATATAAATTATACCATGGAATGCAAAGTGACAATATGAATCTATATGGTAATGCAAAATAGACCACTTACTCAATGAAACTTCACCATTAGATTATCTAAAAATAATTCAAGTAAAACCCATATAAAACATACCAATGCTCAAAATTCAAGAATATTTCATCAATAATATCCCACTACCCATTTATATGCTCATTCATCATTAAAACTTAAATGGAAAACTTTGGAAAATACCTAGGGTGGATTCTTAAATTAAAACAGTTATAACCCATAATCAATTGAAAGAGTTAGAAACATCTGCAAAAGCAATTGAAATAGCATAACAACGATACCAAGAGATTGATGTGAAATGCTCGAATGGAAAAATAGCATCAGATAACTATCTCTAATATCGAATGAAAAACAAGCTAGGTAGCATGCTTATATAGACTAGAGAGAGGGAAGAGGTGGCAACACCGACCAATGAGGAGCAACCATCTATCATACTAAAGATAGTAAAGTATCTTCCCAAGATAGCTAATGGATGCTCACATGTAGGAAGGTGACACCTCATAATCCTCTCACCTAATTAAACATGCTTTATTAACCTAAGCAAGCTTAAATAAATGTGTAGGAAAAACCTTATAATAAGGAATAAAAAACCTACACTAACACCCCCCCTTAAGCATAGCTTAGGTGGGTACAGAGATGGGTCCCGCAAATCAAGCCTGATGAGGTACCCATGTACAATGAAATCCCCCCCAAAGAGAAGTAGCCCCCCCACAAAAGAGAATGCCCCCCAGAATAGAGAGAGAAAGAAAGGAGCTAAGAAGCCCCCTAAAAGGAGGACACCTGCCGCACCCCAAGCAAAGCTCGCAAATGAATGAACTTGCTCTCAGTGAAGGGTTTGGTGAAGATGTAGCTGTCTGATCTGATGTTGAACAATACGAAGATCAAGAACCTGCTCATGAATCAGCTCTCGAATGTAGTGCATGTGAATCTCAATGTGTTTGGTCCGCTGATGATGGACCGGATTGCGAGAGATCTGAATAGCACTCTGGTTGTCACAAAAGATGATTGTAGGCTTCCAAAAGGAAATGCCAAACTCAGTGAGAATGTGTTGAAGCCAAATGGCCTCAGTAGCAGCATTAACTGCTCCTCGATACTCAGCTTCTGTAGATGAAAGAGCAATAGCAGACTGCTTCTTGCTCGACCAAGAAATCGGACCAGAACCAAGAGAGAAGCAATACCCTGAAGTAGACTTGCGATCCTGAGAATCACCTGCCCAATCTGAATCTGTGTATCCCACCAAGTCAATATCCACGCCTGCTGCATAATGAATCCCATAACTGTGAGTGCCCTGTACATAGTGAAGAATCCGCTTAGCTGCTTTCCAATGCAGCTCATGTGGCTCTGCATGAACCTGGAGACCAGGCCCATGCATAAGAAATATCAGGCCTCGTGTGAGTCAAGTATATGAGACTTCCAACCAATTGGCGATACAAGGTAGCATCTACCAAAGGTGAAGAACAAGAAGCCTCAAGTTTGACCCCTGATAGAAATGGAGTCGGTGCAGGCTTACAATCAGCCATGCGAAATCTAGAGAGCATATCAAGAGCATACTTGGGCTGAGAAAGAAAGATACCAGCCGAAGACTATGTAATCTCAATGCCCAAGAAATAGTGAAGAAGACCCAAGTCAGACATCAGAAAATGATCATGAAGGGCAGTTTTCACTGCCTTGATGGTGGATGAGGAACTCCCTGTAATCAGCAAGTCATCAACATAGAGAACAAGGAAAGTGAGAGTATCATCCTGCTGCAAAATGTAGATGTTTGGATCAGAAGGGCACCGAGTGAACCTAACTGATAGAAGAAAGGAGTCCATCTTGGCATACCAGGCCCGTGGGGCCTGTTTAAGGCCATAGAGAGACTTCCAAAGTTGGCAGAAAAGTGAAGGATCCTGGACGAACCCCTGTGGCTGCTCCATATATATCTCCTCCTGAAGGTCACCATGAAGAAAAGCACTCTTCACATCCATCTAATGAACTTCCCAATGATGGGATATAGTAATGGAAAGGACAAGTCAGATTGAAGTCATCTTGGCAACCAGCACAAAATTCTCAGAGTAGTCAATCCCAAGAACTTGGGAGAATCCTTTTACGACCAAGCGAGCCTTATGTTTGTTGACTGACCCATCTGCAAAAAATTTTGTTCGATAGACCCACTTGTATCGAACAATTTTTCTTCCCTTAGGAAGTGGGACTAAATCCCAAGTATGGTTCCTTTCCAAGGAATTAAACTCTTCCTGCATAGCAGCATCCCACTTAGGAACACTGGAAGCTTCCTTAAAGAATTGTGGATCAGAAGCTGAAGCAAAGAAGAGATGAGGAGCCTGCTCGAACTGTGACCTTGTTCTTCTCGTATCTGAAGGATCACCAACACAATCACCTACTGATTCCAAAGTATGGCGAGCCCAAAGAGGCCCAATGGCAGGAGAATCTAGAGGAGAATCATCATCCTCTAAATGATGACTAAGAGAGGAGGAAGATGAACCCTCATCATCGCCATCTGAAGTGGAGGAAGAAGACTCCTCGGGAGGATTAAGATCCTCAGAAGAACTATCATCATGAAGTCGCAGTGTCTCCATGGGAATGAAGGATGGAGAAGTGGTAGAAGAAGTATCATCCTCAAACTGAACACTCCTCTCAATGAAGAGCTCATGTGTGGTAGGGTGGAGTAGCCTGTACCCTTTGACACCATCTGGATAGCCAACAAATATGCAAGGCCTACTCTGCAGATCCATTGTCTTGTGTTTCTCTACTAGAATGTGGGCCCATGCAGGAGACCCAAACACTCAAAAGTGCTTGACTATGGGTTCCGACCAGTCCAAGCTTGAAAAGGACTTACCCCCTTCACAGCTCAGTGAGGAACCTAGTTCTGGATATAACATGCATAGTTGATGGCCTCTACCCAATACTGAGGTGCCAATGATTTGGAGTGGATCATGCAATTGGCCATTTCCTTCAATGACTGATTCTTTCATTCTGCAACTTCATTTGTTGTGGACTGTAGGGAACTGTGTGCTGAAGATTAATACCCTCTAAAGCACAAAACTACTCAAACCTCTAGTTGACATATTCCCTACCATTATCGGTGTGCATAACCTTGACAACCTTCCCAGATTGTTTCTCTGCAAAAGTTTTAAAGTCCTGAAAAGACTCAAAGACTTCAGACTTTTGTTTGAGAAAATATACAAAGGTGTATCGGGAAAGATCGTTAATGAAGGTCAATACATATCTAGCTCTACTGAATGAAGGATGCTGAAATGGACTAGCCAAATCACTGTGTACTAACTCCAAGAGCTGTGTGGCTCTCCATGCTTTGCCTTTGTCAAATTTTTCTTCAGGATGCTTGCCAAGAATGCAGCCTTGACAAACTCCATTAGAGGATCAAATAGAAGGCAACCCTGTAACCATATCATGATGACTGAGCTGCTGCAAGTAGTGATAGTTCAAGTGCCCAAACCATTGATGCACAAATGGCTCACCTCATATGAGTGAGTGAGCAATGCTAGTGAAGGAGAATCAGGAACAAAATGAGAAAAGTGATAGAGCCGAGAATGGTTATCAACTTTTCCTATAGCAACTATAGACCCATTGTGCATATCACTGATAACCACAGAATCAGGTGTAAATTCAACTCTCTTGCCAGAACTTGTATGGGTGATCTGGTAGACATATAGCAGATTAATTAACAAAGAAGGCACACAAGGAATAGCATGGAATGTCCCATCACCAACATCAACAAAACCTCTCCCAAGAACTTCTTCTAGTGTATCATTACCCATAAGGATATCAGGCATAGAACATGACTCCAAGGATGAAAAGCTTTCCTTTTTATTGGCCATGTGGTGAGAAGCACCTGAATCAATTACCCAAGAATCTGGTTGAGAAGCTATTGCAACTAAGGCCTTTCCCTTTCCTTTCCCCTTACTCTTTTATGTGTTCTTTGAAGACCCTTCTGATGAGACTTGTTTGACAGAATCAGGCACTTGGATATTGTTCTTCTCAAGAAGATGTGACAGGTGATCAATTTGTTTCTTCAAGCACTTATGTTCATCATGGCCATTTTTCTTACAATAGGAACACTTAATTTTCTCCTTCTCGGGATTATCACCTTTAGAAGAAGAAGCATTATTCATTGCTTTAGAAGCAACTTATGTTTGTTCTTGCTTCTTTTCTTCTTGGTTCTTCTGTTTCTTCTCTTTCTTAGTAGCCCCCTTCTGATCTTTAGTGCCCTGATTTGTAGCCAACGCATGAGATTTAGAGGGCTTAATTGTTCCCATTTGAACCAATTTGTCTTGCTCCTTAGTCATTTCATTAGCAAAATCATCTAAAGAAGGCATCTTATATGTGGTTCCCAAGGAACTTTTTGTGGCATAGAATGTAGAAACAAACACAGAGTAATTAGGACCAAGTTTAGAAAGAATTCTTAGAATCAATTGACTATCTTTCTTCTCTATCCCACACTTGTTCAACTACAATCTTAAAGCCTTTAGTTTTGTGAAGAAATCTTGAATAGTATCAAAATTACATGGATTTAACCCTATCAGCTCATTCTCCAGTAAATGACCTCTAAGTTAATCTTGTGCACCAAAGATTTTTTTGAAAGTAGTCCATACATCATTTGGTGTTGTAGAAGACTCAATATGAAAAATTAAATCTAGAGATACAGACATACATAGAGTTCCAAAAGCTTCATCAAGTTTGTTAAACCATTTAGGATTTTCTACAATTAGAGATGGTTCAGTTTCAATATCCATAGTTACTCGAAACAATCCTAACTTCTTAAGTTGTATAGTCATCTTGGACTTCCACTCATAGTAGTTGTAGGGTGTGACTATAGGTACTATTGATTGATCCATTTTAATGCAGAATTAGATTGTTGTTGTTTGTGAGGAAAGAAAAGATGCACAAACACACAAGACACCCCCCCCCCCTTTTTCACTCAATCAAAGAACCCCCCCAAGAAAATTTGATTTGACACTTTATATTTAGTGCGTTTACAATTACCACCAGCAAGAAATACTGAGTGGACTTGATCTCAATGCTATTACAGATCCTCAAAAGGAGCATATGCTGAAAATTCAACTTAGGCACAATACCTAATAAAATAAACAACACCATTGTGAGTTACACAAAAAAAATTCACTTTCAAAAAAAGAATCACCTCGATCCGAGGTTTTATGCAAAAGTTATGCCTCTTCGAAGTTCCCAAAATGAGGACTGTGCAGTGTCATGACTAAGAATCTGTAATTTCTAAAAAAATTCTGCATCCAAATCAAAAAACGACTGCAGTAGTGCATAGATCATGAAAAAATAGCCAAGATCAAAAAAAATTCGTGAAAAACGGAGTCTATATGAGGAAGAACGAAACATTTGAAAACTGTCTTCAAATTTGAAACTGCCAACAGAGAGGGGGTCTGTTGTAGCTTTTCGAGTTTGATTCTACAAAATATATAAGCTTCATGCAAAAATTAGAAGATACCCCGATGCTTTTTTTGATGCGGTGAACAAAACCCAGAAGGCGTTTTTCCTAATTATGTATAGAAGATGTAGATCCAATGTAAATCAGATGCCTTTAGCAACAAAAAAATGGCTCCAACAACCAAAAAAATGGCATGCAAAGGATGTATCAGCTACCTAAGACAAGCAAAGCATGCTGCAACCTGCAATACTAATTGAAACACAAATTATGCAAGCTGATTGACAGAAAAAAGATTACTGGATCTTCATAAATCCTTTATGATCCTCCAGATCGTTAAAAAAAATGCAAGAGAAGAGTATACGGGATTTTACAAGATCTCTATAAAGAATCTAACCTTACAAAACTTGCTCTGATACCATGTTAATATCTGTAAAACAAATTATAACCCAGAATCAATTGAAAGAGTTAGAAACAAAAACTATAAATGCAAAAGCAATTGAAACAACATAACAACGATACCAAGAGATTGATGTGAAATGCTCAAATGGAAAAATAGCATCAAATAACTATCTATAATATTGAATGAATAAACAAGCTGGGTAGCATGCTTATATAGACTAGAGAGAGGGAGGAGGTGGCAACACCGACCAATGAGGAGCAACCATCTATCGTACTAAAGATAGTAAAGTATCTTCCCAAGATAGCTAATGGATGCTCACATGTAGGAAGGTGACACATAATAATCCTCTCACCTAATTAAACATGCTTTATTAACCTAAGCAAGCTTAAATAAATGTGTAGGAAAAACCCTATAATAAGGAATAAAAAACCTACACTAACAGATTCCCTAGTTGGATTGGAGCTTGGGTAATCTAAGAGAGCTCAAATTTTTTGGTGGCCTACTCAATGTACATTTTAACTTGTATTCAAGAGATTGTAAGGAACTTTATGGGGCTCCTTGACACAATAAAGCTCATGCATGGATAACATCAATTGTTTTCAGATCATACTCTAAATCGTCTTCATCAAAATCCATCTTTCTACGGGCATCGAGGATTTGAAGGCCTAAAGGACTCAGAAATTTCAAGGTAGGTCTGATTCTCCGAGCGGATTAAGGCTTGGAAATTTTGAAATACCTCAGAATTTCTAGCAATGACTTGAACTCATGATTTTCACTAAGTTTTGAAGTTGCCATCATTATAGCTTTTGATTTTGAGATTTTGAAGCTGGGAAGGAATTGGGAAATCTGAGGGGAGCCAGATTTTCCAAGTAGATTAAGGCTTGAAAAATCTTAGCTACCTCAAAATTTATGATGGTTCACCAAAGTTTGAGAATTTTCTAAGTGTTTAAACTTGTTCACGTTAAAAGATGGATCATGATCATTTTGATGGTTGAATTGACGTTGAATCCCTATGATGATTCAAATCAAACATTTTGCACAAGAACCCCTTAATATCATTTGTTTCATTCATTGAATTTGCAATATGAAACTAGGGCATCAGAGGATCTAGGATTTTTAAATTAAATTTTAGAGTAAGGTGACACCCTTCGACTAAAATATCAACATGAAAATGCAATGAAAAAATGTGAATCTCAAATATTTCAGTGAACCCTAGCATCCCATTCTACTCAAATCAAAGTCAACACCAAAATCCCTTGAATGCATATCTAAAGAAATGAGAAACAATAATGATAACACCAAGACAATCAAATCTACCCCCCTCAAAATTCACATGCAACAAACATATACTTCCAAAAAAATATATCATTAAACCCTAGGCATGTCGAATCAACATGAAACCAAAACTCAATTGAAGGCTCAAAGAAAAACCAACCTTGGAATGGTGCACAGGGAGAAGGAATCAGATGTGAACCCTAAAATTTCAAAGCAACGACACAAGAATCACTAATTTTCACCTCAAAGTTCAACAAAATGCAAGATGGAAGTATGTTCTCTCAAGTTCACATGCTCTCAAATGTTAGAATGACAACAAATGCTTCATTGGTGCTGATTATATTCCCTATTTCACTTTTAAACAACCAACAATGCACACAATGAATGCTTGAAAAGATGGCTAGGAAGCTCTGGGATACGACATGACCTCAAACCCAAAAAATACAAGGGAGCTCAGAATTTTCTGCTGGATCCAAGTTGGGGTGATCCGAGCTACCTTAGATTTACCAAACTTCTCCCATATGTAGAAAATTTTTCCTCCAAGATGAAATTTTGAACTGGGGTAGACTTCAAAGAGCTAGACTACTATCATGATGTTGGAAAGAAGACACCTTGAGTGAAAATTAGTCCTTAAGTTCCTAGGTGAAACAAAACCAATACCAAGAAACCTTTCCCTTAATGTGAAAAGGTTAGAACCCTAAAGCAAACAAGCAAACAAAACCAACCCAAAGTGGGTCCCTGCCTTCAGCAGGGTGTGTGTGTGAAAAGTGCACTACATTACCTTTTGAGATCACAAATACAAGATAAACCAACTCCTCTTTGATGAATTCACACTTCTAAAAATTTATCATCAACTTTTCTTCATTCAACCTCTTCAAAACCATGTCCAAATGTTGCAAGTGTTCCTCTTTAGTCTTACTAAACACAAGAATATCATCCAAGTAGACAACTACAAACTTACCTATGAAAGGTTTCAAAACTTCATTCATTAATCTCATAAAAGTGCTTGGTGTATTTGAAAGCCCAAATGGTATTACCATCCATTCATACAACCCCTCATTAGTTTTGAAGGAAGTTTTCCACTCATCCCCTTCTCTTATCCTAATTTGGTGGTAGCCACTTTTGAGGTCAATCTTTGAAAAATAGCAAGCCCCTCCTAAATACTCCATCAAATCCTCCATTCTTGGTATGGGAAACCTATACCTCATGGTTATCTTGTTAATTTCCCTTGATTCAATGCACATTCTCCAATCTTCCCCTTTCTTAGGTTCTAGAACAGTGGGGACAACACATGGGCTTAAGATTTCTCTTATTAGGCCTTTATCAAGTAGTTCTTGAATTTGTCTCCTTATCTCTTCATTTTGTTGAGGAGTCATCTTATATGCAGCTTTATTGGGTAGGTTTTCCCCTGGTATGAATTCTATATGGTGGCTCACATCCCTTATTGGTGGCAAAGAACTAGGTAGCTCATCTACAACGATATCTTGGTACTTGTTCAACAAGGCTTGGACTTCTTTAGGAACATTTTAAACCTTGGTTGTTGTCATAATAGATTTAGGTCTGATTATAATTTCATACCCTTGTCCACCTTCTTCTTTTATGGTTTTCAAGAATTCTTTTCCCCAACCAACATGACACTTGACCCAACTTGTGTGTCTACATTTTCATCTTGCAAAGAAGTGTAAATGAAACCCCATCCTTTTCAATTACATAGGTATTATCCATCATGTTTGGATTTTTTGTCATATTTCGAGGGTCTTCCTAACAAAAAATGGCAAACATCCATTGGGATGATGCCACACAATATCTTGTCTTTATACCCTCCCATAATTCAACCCATTTTTGCTCATTAACTAGGACTTGTTGACCCTTATTCAACTAGGAGACCTTGTAGGGAGTGGGGTCTAGGATCCTTTCCATCTTTAACTTTTCAACCATCTCTAAAGAAACCAAATTATATGTGGAACCAAAATCAACAACAAATTTACACACCTTACCTTGAGGTTTGCAGGTGATTCTAAACAAACATTTTATTTGTGGAGGCTCCTTCACCACAGGGACTTTGAGAAATGTTCTCCTCATCATCAAGGATTCTCCAATTTCTAGAGCAGCATGCTGAGATGGAGAGTTGAAACTCTCATAATCTTCTTCTTGCACCAATTGTTTCCTCCTTTCATCACCATGTGAAGTGGAAGGTTGTTTATCCAGACACTTCCATGCTTTATGGCCAAACTAATTACATTCATAGCATCTTCCTAATAGTTTGTTTGAGCATCTACCTTTTCCTCCAAATCTTCCTCTACTATTTGATCTCCTACCTTTGAAACCACCTCTTGATTCTGAGCCTTGATCTTGATTCCCACTTGTCTCACCTTGTGCTTTTTGAGATTTTCCTCTTCCTCCAAAGGTTCCTCTACCCCTGAAGTTCTTTCCTTTGCCTCTTCCCTGCTTCTCTTGTATTCTTTTTATCTTTTCTTCTACATTAACAACCAATTGAAAATATTCTTCCACTATTCTAGGGGTGGTAAGACTCATTTCATCTTGTATTTGGAACCTCAAACCATTTAGGTACCTTGCTACCTTTTCAACCTCATCTTCAACATGACCTGCTCTAAGACTTAACTTATGAAACTCCTCTATGTAATCCATGACATCCATCTCCTTTTGTTTAAGATTTTGAAGCTTTCTAAATGTCTAAATTCCATAGTCACCAGGAATAAATTAAACCTTGACTTTAGACACCATCCTATCCCATGAATTGATTTTTTATTTTCCCCTGTTCACTCTCTCTTCTTGCACATAATTCCACCAAATTAGGTCAGGGCCTTTCAACTTTGTTTTAGAAAATTTCACCTATTTCTCATCTACTACCTCCTTATACTCAAAGTAGTTGTCAAGTGCATCAACCCAATCTAGCACCTCTTCACTGTCCATCTTCCCACCATACACGGGAGACTCCATCTTCACATTAGGAGTGTCTCGTTTGACAGACTTCATCAACTTATCCATTCTCAACTCATTAGGGTCCAACTCATCATCATTACCTTTGACTCCTCCTTAAGGGTTTGCATTCTCACCCTCTTCCTCTTCCTCTTGGTCACTTTAATCTCTAGTGACCACACCTCTCTTTTGATTTGACTCGAGTGTTGCAAGTCTAGCTAGGACAAATTCTTGAGACTTCTTTACCTGTCTCAACTCCCTGACATGCTTTTCTTTCAACTCTCTCACTTATCTGGTCGTTAAACTACTTTTAGGGGTGATCCCACCATACGAGTTTACAATTTTTGGCCAAACAAAACACTGAAATAAATTTTTTTAACTAAATCTTCACTTTCAGAAACCTATAGTGGCTAAACCGTGAGGAATTTGAAGATGATGCAAACTAGAGTTTCATGATATTTTTTTCAAAATTTTTGGAATCAGATTGTACTTCTTTCCCATCTCCCTCGAAAACTAGTTTTTTTCAAAAAACAACATTTTAAAAAAGTGATGCTCACCATATAAGACATAACTTTTTTTTTCCATGAAGGATAAAATTCTAATTCTTTCAAATTTGGATTTGTAACTCTGATATCTAGTGCTTCCACTTGGTTAGATAATTTTTTATTAAATATTTTTTCTTTAATCAAGTTTCAAAGTCAAACCAATTACAATTCAGACAACACAATCGTGTAACACATAACTTTTTTTGTATGTATCAAAATTCATTTTTATTTTTGTTGGATCAAAGGCTTCAATATCTAGTGCACTCATATTTTTCACAAAAAAAATTGATAATCTACTATTTTTCCACATGTGTAGAACAAAGAGCTTGATTTTTGGTGAAAAACCTATGTTTAATAAAACTAAAAAATCAAATACATAATAAAACCAAAACATATTAAATTTATATTCATTCGATAGCTCGTTCTGAGGACTACTTGATTCCAATTGGATTTGTGAAGTCTCTCCCATTTTCATCTTCAACTCGAGCTCTAAAGTGGAATTTTTTTTTTTTTTGGTGAACAAGGTCAAAAATTAGGGAAAGGGGGGGTTCACTCAATCCAGGGAGGTTCGATCGAACCCCCTTCCCTAAAGGGGTTTCCATTTGTTTTCTTGGCTGATTGGTCTATACATGCATTAAATGGGTTCACTCGAACCCTGGTTCAAGCGAACCCTCTTTTGGTTCATTTGAACCCCGAAAATGAAATTTTTTGGCATGGGGTTATTTTTTACAAGTTTTCCTTCCTCATTTGAATTGTAAACCACTTTTGTTGGTTTACCCTTAGGAGGCATATTTGCTTCTTTCCAACTTCAACCTTTTTCCCTTACTGACCAAAACCTATGCTCTAATACCAATTTTATGTAGAGTAGGGTGGATATTTTCAAATCAATCTCACTTGAACAAACTTTTCAACTTGAGAACCCTAACTTGGTCCTCTTCTCACAAATCCTTCTAATTTCCTTGTAGCACTCCAAACAGTGACTTTTCACCATATCTTTCAAAGAATACTTCAAACCCAAAATTGAATCACCATTTTTTATACCTTTTAACCCTTTTTGCAACATATTAAATTTGTGAATAGGTTTTATTTGTAACAATGCCCTCTAAAATTGACTACTACGTTGATAGGGGGCCTAATTAGGCTTGTTTTCCAAAGAAACTTCAATAAAAAATCTCTCCCAATCACAAAATTTCATTCCAGGACTACAACTATGTCACATGGGGTTTTACAATATAGATTCCATCAACTAAAACACTCACCAAACCTTCTATCTACAAAACCTTATATCTACCTATCTTCCTAAGCCTAATATATAGAGATATTAGGCTAGGGCTTGATCAAACACTGCCCTACCTCCATCGCCTACATCTACAAACCCTAACAACATGAAGAAAAACCTAACTAATTCCATTCCACTTATTTGAAAAATTTTCCACAAGTGGAATGGTTCAATATTCCATTTTTCCAATCAAACCCTCTTAACTAGGGTTTCCCTGGCTACTTATAGTAAATTGCTTCAAACTCTCTCAAATATCAATATAAAATAGTGAAACCAAAACCAAAAGAGAGTTAGCTCATGCCTACACCAATTACAATGACAATTAGCACATTTGTAGGTTGTACAGAGCTGTATAACTTCTGGTAGCAGCAGAAATCTATGTAAACACATAGAAAACAAAGTACTTTATTGCTTGATCTTCTAAACACCTTCACAACATTCCCTCAACCATAATAAGGAATATTTAAACCTTTCCAAAAAAAACCCAATGGTTTCAAACTAATTTTTGAATGAATGACCGTTCAACTTCCTCATACAAGCCAAAATGCAAAGTTCCATTGCAACTTTTGCAACATCTAACAAAACATGACAACTTGACTCCAAGTCGACCCCACATGACTAAAACACTAGAAATGGTCTAAATAGATTTCATTACATCAAAATGACTTAACGTCATCAAAATCCTAACATCTAACCCCTTTTACATGATGAAAGGTAGGTGCCCCTACACCAGTTTCCTAGTGCTTTTGAGAAAAAATGCATAAAGAATATACAAGGTGATTGAGAAAAGTTATGTATTATTGCTCCTCATTTATTCATTATTGAAGATGTGCTTGTGTGGTTTGAAAGTGATGATTATAGGTCTTTGAAGGTGTTATATCCAAGGTTTTACATTCTAGATTGTGTAGTAGTAGAAGATATGTTTGATGTTGTGTTGGACTGTCTCTAATTTGTGAAGAGGGACATCTAGGAGAAATGGAATTGCTCTACATTTATTCATGTTGAAGATTCGTGTCTTGAAGATTTTGGAATGTGCTAATATTTATTGTATCTACCTTCTAGTGGTTTTTTAGGGTTCAACTTTTTCGTAAGCTTAGTTCTTGAGTTGTATCTTAATGGCAATTTGACTGGTTTCACAAGATGATAGTATTCTCAAGTTTCATGTGTTTGTGCCACTTTTTTTGAATATTATGTTGATATTGGAGTATTCTAGGGTGTTGTGTAATGTTTCTACACTATCTTTAGGATGTTTTCAACCTTGGTAAAATGTGAAATTGGTTGCTTGATAGTATTTATGTGGGTTTGGTAGACCTAGTGTGTTAGTGTTGTTTGCAAGCAAGATTCATGGTTTTTGGAAGTCTTGTGTAGTGTGTTGGTGTAGATTTGGGTCTTGGTTAACCCTTGGTGTGGTCTTCCCTCACTTTTTTCCACCACAAAGGTGTTTTGTGCTGACCTATTCGGTGGGTGCACATTTGAGTTGCATACATTTCATTAAAGTCGACCTAGAGAAGGTTATTCAAAGTTACGAAGGGTATATATTCAAAGTAAAGTTTTGGAGATGTTTGTGGTATGGAATAATGTATGTGTGATCATGTATTGAGATTTAAATGTGAGCCTGAATTCCTAAGACTATTAGAGGCAGTGAGTAGAAGGTGTCTACATTTTAGTGTGCTAGAAGTTACTAGAGGCAATGAGCTCAAGGTTGTAGATGGTATAGAGGCATTGTGCTAGTTTCTCTAGTTTCTTTGAGGTAATGAACCTCCTTGTATTTTTTTCTTTGTAATCTGAAAGAAGTGATCTTCTTGGATAGTGATCCTCTTTCTTTTTGGATAGTGATTCCTCTAGGAAGTGAGCCTCTTGTAATCGGTTTTAGTTTTCATATAGCGAGTTAATCCTCACCGTGGTTTTTCCCTTATAGGTTTTTCCATGTAAAATATGGTTTTCTATTGTGAATGATTGTGGATGTGTTTTTGTTTCATTTGTTTACATTCATGTTAAAAATTAATAAGGGTTTGAAGGTTTTAATGCACAATTGATTCACCCCCCATATTAGTTGTCATGTGTGTCTAACAAGAATCCATAGCTAGCATCAAGACCCTTAGCTAGACCCATGGTGGAGTATGTGACTGTTACTTCCATTGTGAAGGATAGTGTCAGGTGGACACCTTGGACTCCATTAGCTTGTTGACTTAGAGCCTTGTACAATAGGTGAGGCCTCTAGTAGAGCCTGATGTGGGTGAGTCTTTTATGCCTAGAGTTCCAATTCACTTTTATCACTCTTGTGATGTTATTTTCACATAAGATTTTGAGAGTACTCATGATGTAGTTATGTAGGATAAATCAACTACATAGGAGATGGCTATGAAATATGCCTTGTTGAATGAAACATTTTGAATTGATAGTAAGGTAAATTTCAGCAAGTTCCTTTAATTTTTTTATTAAATTTTACTTTGAAATATAAGAATAACTAAATTAATAGAATTATTATGATGAAAATTTAGGGTTGAAGTGTTGATGTTGCCTGCACTATTCCCCTGGACCCCTATTTATTTATGTCATCGAGTATCCATAGGTATGTAACTAGTAAATAAATAGAATTATTACACATGAATAGTTGAACCTTATATGAATGGTTTTCTCATAACTCACTTTGGATGTCAAATAGTTTGATGGTGGACCTTCGACATCAACACCTTGCACTTATAATTATTGATGAACATTCAATCAAGTAACCTTTACTCATTAATGGTGTTGTAAAATAATGTTAGGTAGTTTTGGTAATTGAAAATTGTTATTTCATTTTTAGATACTAACATCAAATAGTCCTCATGTTTGTGCCATAATCGACCATGGTGGTGTTGTAGAAGTAGAAAGTTTTGATCCTTTGATAGAGGTATGTGACAAATTACTAAATTTCACATTATATTTGTTCTTTTATTGGTATATTATTGAATTTTTTTAATGACACTTGTATGTAGTTTAATTTCTATCTTGATGCTTGTTGTAAGGGCTTGCCACTCAAGATCATGAATGTGCCCCTATTGTGGATGAGCTTGTTGATTATTTGTATAGGGTAAGTGAGTATTCTATTATATGTCATTCCAAAATTAAATTCCTATATATTAATGTCTATACTTTTTATTATATTATATGGGTGTCTAGAGTAGTATAGAGAGGAGGACGAGTGAGCACACTCAAAATACACTAGCATCACATGCATCTCCATCCAGTTGACGGTCAAAGGAATCTTGCAATCTATTTCCTTCCCCTACTGTGAAATGACTATTTATTAAAGTCCTTTGTTGTATGCTTATATGGAATTTTGAATATATATTTGTATTATGGATATGTAAAATTTTATGTCCATATGGCTATTTTACAAGCCTGTATGACTTTATTGGATATATTGTATACTTTTATCAACATATAATGTTGTATGGACTTATGGATTTTTGGTTTATGCAAATATTTTTTACCACTATTATTAGGACGAGGATCTAGATAAATTTATGTGTGTGTGTGTGTGTGAAAGTATTATGATACAAAGCACTGCAAAGTTTGAAATTGCTATAAAATTAAAAATAATAAATATATTTTATTTATTTTCTCAACCTTACATGGAATACTCTTGAGGAATATGTATGGCTATTATTTTATAATGTCATCTATTTATATATTATTCTTTATTTTCTTTTATTTTCTAATGTTACATGTACATATAGATTGCATGCGATGAAGGATGATGGTTATTGTAGTGTAGAAAAATGTAACCCTTTACATTTTCTCACTTCTTTGGGCCCTCCTAATTTAAAAATAGACTTATTAATGCCTTAATTTAGTGTTGTTAAATGTTCCCCTTTACATTTACACACTTATTTGGGCCCTCTTAATTAATTGAGCTTAATTATTCCTTAATTATCCCTTTAATTCATTTCCAAGCCTAATTAATAACATTTTTCAAAGGGGAAACCTAAAAATAATTAATGCCTAAACATAACACTTTACATTGAGTAATGTGTGTTCTAGGAATAGGGACCTGGGACCCATTTGCCTATAAGTGAATGGGTCCTCCCTAAAACTTTGGACATAAATTTAAATTATGTTTTTGGAA
Source organism: Sequoia sempervirens (assembly GCA_007258455.2). Classification (NCBI taxonomy): domain Eukaryota; kingdom Viridiplantae; phylum Streptophyta; class Pinopsida; order Cupressales; family Cupressaceae; genus Sequoia; species Sequoia sempervirens. Next base: position 84,706,879 of record VDFB02058242.1, read on the forward strand.
ATATTTTAATGTTTTCAAATTCATAATTCAATGTCAACTTGTGATATTTGAATTTCAAGAAATTAAGAATGCATACCTATAAATACAAGGTTATTTTCTAAGTTTCACCTAGAGTTTTTATGCAAGCATTCCTATAGAAAATTTTATGATCAAGAGCATTCAAGAGAAAATATATCAAAGATTTATTATAACAATCAAGATCCATCCATCATGTCAAATTATTCTTGTATCATTCATGTTTTTGGAGCTAACATTGTGATGTAGGTTTCAAGATTCAAATTCAAGCATTCAAAGCATTATTCAACTGTCAAGGTCCACATCTAATTTAACCATCTCATGCAAGTTTCTAACTTCCTAATATCTCCATTTCCAAGGTTTCATTCAAGGGTTTGTTGAGTGGTAACATAGCTTTGTTCATTCCTCATTCTCTCTTTCATGTTTCATTTCAATTCAAGGTTGGATTACCAAAATGAGGTTTGACAAAGGAAAACCCCCATACACCCAAAAAGAAACATTTTTCTCTCTTGTGTGTGTGTGAATGGAGATTTATGTTGAAGAAGACTTGAAGAAATTTTGAAGAGAAATATTTACAAAGTTGTCAAAGTTGTCAAAGTTGTCATCAAATCACAAAATCCCACCTTCAGATCATATTTCTGACTTTCCGAGACTGAAACCTAGACAAATTAGAAGCCTTAGATCTACAACAGAGGCTCTTAAAATATTGTTGCAACCCCTGTACTTGGACACATTCACCCATGGGTGAATGAGCTCAGATTAGGTTCTAAAAAGCTCTTTTGGTGACTAGTACGCATGTTTCTGCCCTTCTCAGATTTGCATTATATTTTTTGGTTTTGTAAATATTGAGTTTAATATTTAGTTTCAAGTGTTAGATTTCATTTTGGTGTTGATTTTCTATTTTTAGTTTTTCTCCCCAAAGTGTTGTTTTACATTGACCCTCATCCTTTAGTCATAAGGAAATCTGAATATTCTCACTTTCACTTGATTCACCTAAGGGTTGGTAATCAATTCATTGTGGGGATCTCATTTCCTAATGAAATAGTGGAAAAAAGGTCCCTTGTCACATCCACATATTTTCACTTTCCAAAAACATAAACCTATGTTTCTTTGTTTCATTTTGGTGAACGTGACTTTTGAGCATCATATCTTGTTGAGTTGGAGTCCATTTTTATCCCTAGATCTAGGTGTTGTATTCATTTTCAATACATTGCATTGATTTGCATCTCATTTAGGGTTGTTTCCTTGCATTGGTTTACATCTCATTTAAGGTTTTAGATTTGCAATTTTGCATTCTTTAAAATCTATAAAATTCTAAAATATTAGTCATTTTGTATGGTGTTTACATAGCATTGCATAATCAGTCATTTACATTTGAAAATTGAATCAACATTGTAGATCTCAAATTAGATCTTTTTTCTTGTCATTTAGCACTATCTTGCACTTTCATTTAGACCTCAATTTACATAAATCTAAAATTGTAACTCACTGTCTAAAACCAAAATTTGAAAACCATAGAAATCATCTCAGAAATTTGCAAATTAATTTTTAAAAAACCTTGAAGTGAGACCCATTCGCCCATGGGCGAATGAGTCCCTGATTATGGCTTTTTTAGAATTTCTAAGTATTAAAACTATTGATTCTTCCTTCCATGTTTCTGTATTCAGTCTGTTGTTTTAGTTTTCTAGAATTTATGTTATCAAAAATTGTTCATATTTACAATAATTTTTCAAATTCAGTGCATTGTTTGAATTCAAAATTGAACCTAAAATACATCATGTTTCAGGTTTTTTCATAGCATAATCAAAAAATCATCTTGCTAAAAATCTAAAAATTTGTAATATCTTGGCATTTCAATTCATAATGGACATGTGAATTAGCAATATATGGAAACCCTTAACCTCTTTACTTGATGTCTCAATTTGTGTGTTTGGTAATGATCCTAATGTAATATAACCTAATCATGCTCAACCAACCCCTAATGAATTTCCTCATGAAGTTGACATCTTAGGTGAAGATGATGAAAGCATGTATAATTTCATATATAATTTCCTTGACAACCTTGATAAAAATACATCATTTTACCCTTCCACAAAACAACCAACACCTCCTACTATTCCACCATTAGATATTTTTTCTCTTTTACATCTTGATATTGAATCACAAACCAAGCGTAAACCTCCAATAATGAGTGAACCTAGTTCCTCTAACCAAGTGCATACTCATCCATCCTACATTAATAAATTCACCAACACACCCATCAACATAGAAGAGACTTATAGCCAAGGCTTGAAGATCTTAGCTAAGCAAGGATGTGACACAACAAATGAGCATGAGATTCATAAGTTGTTAGAAAAAATACCAATTTAAGATACTAAAGGTTTAGGATATCAAGATCCTCCTCCCTCCATACCTTCTAAGGAAACAAGTGTCCTCCATCATTAAATGAAAAAATCCCTCAAAAATATGATAGGATCATTTTAGGTCCTTCTTCTTCAAAACCACCTCAACAAGACCCTCAAACAAGTAAGAAATCTAAACCTTATAAAGTCAAAAAAAATTCATTCCGACATACTAAAATAGAAATTGAACAACAAATGGAGGAACTTCTTCATCAAGGATGGATTACACTACCACCTCCCACTAGAATCAATAAGCCTAAGACCATGAATTATTACACATATCATAAAACACTCAAGCATCTTACTGATGAGTTTCATGCATTAAGCTTGTATTGAGTGATTTTTCTCCTCCTAAAATTTCAAACATAATTGGCTAGAAATTACATGAACTTTGGTCCATGTCATGTGATAGTTGTAGGATCATAGCATACTCACTACTGCATGTTTTACATTAATTATAAATAATTTTACATCTTTCAAGGAGCTCATTTTCACCACCCATATCAGCTCATCCTTGTCCCACACTTAGTGGGGGGAAGGAGGTAGATAGCCTTGTCCTAGTATGGTGTTTTACATTATCCCTTTGGCTATTTGTCCACCTTCCACATATGATGAACAAGATTGGGATGTGGATGACCTGCTATAGGTTGACTCCCATGTTCCTTACAATTATTTTCTTTGTTTTATTTTTCATGTTCTTTTTGTGATTGCATGTGTGTAATGTGACCCCTCGTACTATTATGTTTGATGTATCTTTATTCTTCTATATGTCATAAATCCTTTATCTTTTATTTTGTCTTGTGTTTTCCTTTTGGGGATGACATAGGGAATCAAGACATTTAGGTCTCTTCCATGTTGACCCAAAATATTTTCTTTGTTTTCGCTCTCTATGTGTCATTCTTCCTATTCCATGAGTTATTTTGGGAATGATGATGTTTTTGAGCTCTACAATATCATTGTAGCAAAGACATACATTGACCCCTTATTTGTGGATCCCTTTGGGATTTCATTTTGGGGGAAACCCCTTCCTTTTTAATGACATAGCTTCTTTTGGAAACATATGACTTAGCATAGGGCTTTCCAAATAAGCTCTCATGTCTTATTTATTGTTAAAATTTATCATTTTCTACTTTAAAGTAATTTCTCATAGCACGATGTGAGAAATTTATTTAAAGTGGGGGCATACATTGGCATTATCATTTTGTGAGATCTTGGACTATATTCTTATGTTTAATTACATGTTCTTCTTACTTCTTGTTATGTGTCTTCTTCTTGGTGGTGTCATTGGGTTGGATGTCCTCCAAGAGTTTGAACTTTCTTGGCATATGACTTTCCTCTTAGTGGTGATGTTACACGTTGCATTCCCTAATTTTTGAATCTTTATCCTAGACTTGTCCTCTCTTGCAAACATTAGGCATGATTTTTGCTAAGAGAAGACCTTACATGAACTAAGAAAAATCCATTTGAACATATATTATCCTATTTTTATTTTTTTCATAAGTGTTTATCATAACATAGCTTGCTAACCTTATGAAGCTCAAAGTTACAACCCTTTTTCATGGCCATGGAGCATAATACACTTTTCTTTCCTATGGAGCCTTGTTTATTCATAAGTATTTAGCATAACGCAACTTGCTAAGCCTTATGAAGTTCAAAGTTCATATTGTGTGGTTCCTTATTAAAGTTATCAAAAGTATAACTTTTTTATGGTATGGGATCCTAATAAGATTCTCTCATTTTCCACCCTTGGAGGCTCACCTAGTGGACAACAAATTTCACTAGCTCATGTCAGTGTGCATTATTTTTTGCATATTGGAAAAATAGTTGAGGCATGTTCCACATCGTGTTGGACAGTCGAGGCTTGATCCTTTCCCTTTCCCTTTTCCTTTTTCTTTTTCTCTTTCTTTGAGTCTTTGACATTGTATGATTGTGTATCATGTCATTGTTGCATGCATATATATGATTAACATATGCATGTGTCTCCTTGTGCCCTTGTTGGTTTTTCCGCGAGATCTTAAATCTTGGAGGCTTGATCACCCTCCTTGATCTTTGTCATTTTTTCCTTCCAACGAGTGTACGATTAGACCTATCTTGATTGTATACTTTAGTGTGAGTTTGACGCAGGGCTATCCTCTCACTAAAATGGGGCAAACTCACACTAAAGTGGGGGCTAAATGTAGTGTATAAAAATGTAACCCTTTACATTTTATCACTTGCTTGGGCCCTCCCAATTTAAAAATGGACTTAATAATGCCTTAATTTAGTGTTATTAAATGTACCCCTTTACACTTACACAGTTATTTGGGCCCTCTTAATTAATTGAGCTTAATTATTCCTTAATTAGCCCTTTAATTCATTTCCAAGCCTAATTAATTACATTTTTTGAAGGGGAAACTCGACAATAATTAATTCCTAAACATAACACTTTACATTGAGCAATGTGTGTTCTAGGTATAGGGACTTGGGACCCATTCTCCCATGGGCGAATGGGTCCTCCCTAGACCTTTGGACCTAAATTTAAATTATGTTTTTGGAAATATTTTAATGTATTCAAATCCATAATTCAATTTCAGCTTGTGATATTTGAATTTCAGAAAGTTAAGCATACATACCTATAAATACAAGATTATTTTCTAAGTTTCACCTAGAGTTTTGATGCAAGAATTCCTATAGAAAATTTTGTGATCAAGGGAATTCAAGAGTAGATATATCATAGATTTATTTCAGCAATCAAGATCCATCCATCATGTCAAATTTTTCTTGCATCATGCATGTTTTTGGAGCTAACATTGTGATGTAGGTTTCAAGACTCAAGTTCAAGCATTCAAAGAATTATTCAAGTGTCAAGATCCACATCCAATTTAACCATCTCATGCAAGTTACAAACTTCCTAAGTTCTCCATTTCCAATGTTCCATTCAAGGTTTGTTTGAGTGGTAACTTAGCTTTGTCCATTCCCCATTCCCTCTTTCATGTTTCATTTCAATTCAAGGTTTGATTACCAAGATGGGAATTTGACAAAGGAAAAGCCCCATTCACCCAAAAAAAAACATTTTTCTCTCTTGTTTGTGTGATTTCAGATTTAGGTTGAAGAAGACTTGAATACCTTTTGAAGAACAAGATTTACAAAGTTGTAAAAGTTGCAAAAGTGATCAAAGTTGTCATCAAATCATGAAATCTCACCTACACATCAAATTTAAAAAATTTCAACATTTAAACCTAGATAAATCAAAAGCTTCAAATACGCACCAGAGGTTCCCGAAAGATTGTTGCAACCCATATACTTGGACCCATTCACCCATGGGTGAGTGAGTCTCAAATAAGCTTCTCAAAAACTCTTTTGGTGACCGGTACACATGTTTATGCCCTTCTCAATTCTTCATTTTTCTTTCTATTTCTACAAATATTGAGTTTAATCTTCAAGTTTCAAGTGTTAGATTTCATTTTGGTGTTGATTTTCTATTTTTTAGTTTTTCTCCCCAAAGTGTTGTTTGACCTTGACCCCCATCCTTCAGTCATAAGGAAATCTAAAGATTCTCACTTTAACTTGATTCACCTAAGGGTTTATAATCAATTCATTGTGGGGATCTCATTTCCTAATGAAATAGAATAAAATAGGTCCCTTATCACATCCACATATTTTCACATTCCAAAAACATAAACCTTATTTTTTCATTTTAGTTATTATAGTAGTTCAACTATTTTCATGTGTATCATCTCATGATTGGAGAGAGATAGGAAGGCAAGGATACAGATCAGGGTAAGAAGGTAAGGTAAGGTAGAAAGGGAGAGGAGGTGGGAGAGACCTAGAGAGGCCCCGAGAGAGAGATGAGAGAGAAGAGAGGGAGAGAGAAATGGAATTATCGGTAGAGTAACAAGGGATCAAGTGAGAGGTAGACATGGAGGGAGTGAGAGACCTAGGGAAAGAGGAGATAGAGATGTGATGACGTAGAGAGTGGAGGAAGAGAGAGGAGGAGAGAGATAAGAGTGAATAAAAACATATAAATAAGGATGGATGGAGAGGTAGACAAGGAATGGATGAGAGACCTATAGAGGGGAAAGGTAGAGAGGTGAGGAGGAGAGAAGAAAATGAGAGAGATAAGTTAAAATATATGGAAAAAGGGGTAAGGAGGGAGGGAGAGAGGTAGAAAGGGATGGAAATAACTGGAGAGGGGAGATATCTACAAGGTGAGAGATCTACAACCCAAGGAGAGAGGAGTGAGAAACATAGGGGGAGAGATAGAGGTGAGATAGATAGAGGGGAAGAGAGGTGGGTAATGATACAAGGAGGGAGAGACCTAGAGATGGGGGGGGAGAGAGAGAGAGGATGGGATAGAGAGGTAGTGATTGAGAGAATGGAGAGAGATGGATGAGAAAAAATAATAGAGGGAGAGACAAGAAGAGAGGGAGGGAGGAAAGGATAGAGATGGGGGTAAAGAGGGAAGGCAAGTTAGAGAGGGAGAGAGGGGGAGAGAGTGGGAGAGAACTAGAGAGGGGCAAGAGAAAGGGAAGTATTAGTAGAGGAGTAACAAGGGATAGAGGGAGTGAGAGACCTAGGGAAGGAAGAGATAAAGAGGTGATGACCTAGAGATGGGAGAGAGAGAAGAGGCGACAGAGATGAAAAAATATAAAGAGACGGCTAAGGTGGGATGGAGAGGTAAACAAGGATTGATTGAGAGACCTACATGGGAGAGAGAGAAGATGAGATAGAGAATAACAAAGAGAAATATATGGCTAAGGTGGGATGGAGAGGTAAACAAGGAGTGATTGTGATACCTAGAGAGGGGAGAGGTAGAGAAGTGAGGGGTAGAAAGAAGAAAATGAGAAAGAGAAGCTCACAAAGAGGGAAAGATGAGGAGGGAGAGATATGGAGAGGTAGGGAAATAAATAGAGAGGGGAGAGATATAGAGGTGAGAGACCTATGGCTCAGGGAGAGAGGAGTGAGAGACATAGGGGAGAGATAGAGGTGAGATAGATAGAGGGGGGAGAGAGGTGGGTAATGAGACAAGGAGGGAGAGATATATAGGTAAAGAGAGGAGGAGGTAAATACCTAGAGATGAGGGAGATAGAGAGAGAGGGTGGGATGGAGAGGTAGTGATTGAGACAATAGAGAGAGATGGGTGAGACAAAAATAATAGAGTGAGAGATCCCTCCTTACAATAGTCTTCTTCTATTCTCTTTTGTTATAGATAGTGAGTCCTTTGGGTAGTGAACCCTTGGTAGTGAGCCCTTAGCAATGATACATTCTTTTCTTCTAGGCAGTGAGCCCTCTAAATAGTGAGCCTATTATATTTGGTGTTTCTATTCATATATATGCGAGTTAATCCTCACCATGATTTTTCCCTGATTAGGGTTTTCCATGTAAATCTAATGTTCTATTGTGTATTGTTGTTGATGTGTTGATGTTTCACTTGTGTACATTCATGCTAATTCTAAATAATGGTGTGAAGATTCATGAAGTTTTGAATGTTTGAATTTACAACTGATTCATCCCCCCTCTTAGTTTTCATATGTGTCTAAAAATTGATATTAGATACGTGGTTCCTTGGAAGAAGCTTAACCTCTTGACGTAGATTTGGATGGCACATAGGAATGGTGTCAAAGTATCTATGTTTGATGGAACAAATTATGCTTTATGGAAAGTCAGGATGGAAGTTTTTCTTGTCTCATTAGGGTTTTGTGTTTAGAAGTCAATTGAAAATGGATACACTATGCCTCCTACTCCTCTGAAAAGTGATGATGAGATCAATTATTATGAGAATAATAAAAAAAAAGGAATGATATCTTCAGTGGGATTTCTATTACAAAACTTGTGAATGTGATAAGCCTCAAAACTATTGAAGACATTTGGACAAAGTTGTAGAGCATTTATGAATGAGATGATTAGTTCAAGTAAGAAATGATGTAGAATTTCAAAGAAAAATTTGAAACCCTTTAAAGGATGTCAGAAGATAAAGATATTGTAGGCTACATGATCTGAGTGGATGAAACTTTCAATACCATCAATGATCTTGGTTGAAAACTAGAGGAAAGTAAAGTTGTGAAAAAGGTATTGATAACTCTTCCTAAATCTTGTTGTACTAAAGTTTATCCTATTGAAGAAGCTCAAAATTTGGATCAATATTCTAGAGATCAAATTTTTGGTGTATTAACTACTTTTGAATTAAGAGAGTTTGACATAGATGATCCAAAGAAGTAAATTTCCTTTAAAGTTGGCAACAAAGATGATGAATTTGATCTAGATGATCTTGATAAGGTAGAAGCAAATTTTGTAAGAAGATTGAAAAAGGGCATTGGAAAATAAAAAGGTAAGTTACCCTTTAAGTGTTTCAATTGTGGAAAGATAGGTCATTATGATTCTAAATGTCCAATAAAAGTTTTAAATGACAAACACAAAGATCATAAAGGTAAATATTCCAAGAAGATTTATTATGTTAAATAAGATAGTTGGTGTATATGATGATGAGGAATCAAACTATTTGGATGATGGAAGTGATGAATGCTTGTTTACGACCTTAAATGTTGGAACTAATTCTACTAATCTTGAAAGATGTATGAAGGAAATTGCTTCAAAAAATAATCACAATATTTAAGGAGCTATGCTGACTACTTTTCATGCAAGAGAGGAGAGAAACTAGTAGATAATTGATAGTGAATGCTCAAATCATATGATAGGTGATAAGAGTAATTTTGTCAAGCTTGAAAATTATGATGGTGGTCTTGTTAAGTTTGGTGATGATACTTTTGCTAAGATCTATGGGAAAGGTTCAATTATTTTTTATGGAAAGCATAAGAATAATGATGTTCTTTATGTCAAGGGTCTCTAGTATAATCTTCTTAGTGTAGGAAAAATGTGTAGAAGACGATACAATTTGGTGTTTCAATATGATGGTTTTGAAATCAGGAAAAGAAGATCTGAAACATTGGTTGCAGCAAGAACGAAGACAAAAGGAAATGTTTATTAGCTCAAATGTGGTGACGTTAAGCACTTTATGTATCAAACCAATGAAAGTTGGCTATGACATAGAAGAATGGGTCACATCAATTTTGATAGCCTAGTGAAGATCAACTCTACTCAAGTTGTGATAAATCTTTTAAAGATTACAAATCCTATCAATGCAATTTGCAAGGAGCGTTAGTTTGGAAAGTAGACAAAGAAGAGGTTCAGAACTAAGGAATATTCTACTACAGAACCTCTAGAGTTGGCGCATATAGACCTATGTGGACCTACAAGAACAAGAAGCTCTCAAGGTGATAGATTTTTTGAAGATCATGGAATAAAAAGAAATTTATCAACTCTTACGACTCCTCAACATTATGGGGTTGTGGAAAGGAAGAATAGGATAGTTCAAGAAGTAGCAAGAACCAAGATGAAGGAAGGAAATCTACCAGAAGTCTACTGGAAAGAAGCTATTCATACTGAAAAGATGAAAATAGGGGGTCTCTCTTTCACTTCTAGAGTTTTGGACCTAAAAGGAGAGAGGTTATTTCCTTACTCTTCACTCAAGAACAAACCCTTGAGATTTCAATGCAAATGAGATTGAAATCTTGCAAAGGAATGTCCTAGGGGCTGAATGATATATAATGAGGGTTTCACCACCAAGTGTAAACTTGGAAAAGACAATGAAATGGAAAAAATAGTGTGATGTGCAAACTAATTCTAAATGACCTAAGAAAGTGAAAAAAATCTAACCGAAAGATATGAAACTAAAAGTGTACACCTGGAAAATTGAAGAAGGAATAATGGAGGTCTAGATCACTGAATTTTTTTTTGCTAATGTTGACTGGGACTCATTCTCCAAGTTGGGCGAATCAATCTAGTTTTCGATAAAATGTGTAGGAACAGGTTTTAGCCAAATGGGTATCCAGATCTATAAAAAATATCTATTAGGCATGTATAGTGAGACTCATTTGCCAATAGTGGTGAATTAGTCCACTTCTTTTCTAGAAGTTTTGAACTAGATTTTTTCTCTCAGTCTACTTTGCTCTTTTTGACTAGCTTTCAGATCCAAAACTCTCCAAGCTTCTCCAAGGCTTGATAACAAATTTGACAACTTTTAGGACTTGACAACTTCTCTCCAACTTTTCTTCTTGGAAAATCTACAACCTAGCCCTACAAATCACACACAAGAAGAGAGAAAAATGTTGTGGGGGGTTAGTAAATAGGGGTTTTCCTTGGTTAAACCCCTTGTTGGTAATTAAACCTTGAAATGAAAGAAAATATGAATGGAGAATGATGAATGAACAAAAGACAATGTTGCAACTCACCAAACCCTAGAAATGAGGTTCTACAATAATGCTTGAAATGGCTGTAATGGATATGGTTCTTGAATCTAGATTGAAGGAGATAGATCTTGCTTGAAACACTTGCTTGGATCATGAACTCTACATCACAAATATTAGCACAATAATAAACATGAAGAATGCAATCTTTGACATGATGATTGGCACTTGAAGAATGCTCTTGAATGCTTGATAATCTTCCCTTGAAATTCCTTGAATGCTCTTATGAATTCTCAAATGTTCTTGTGAACTCTTGAATGCTAGGTGTTGAATACTTGAATGCTTAGTGTTGAAAATGGGTGAAAGAACCTTGTATTTATACTTAATTATGCAATAATTCTCAAAAATACAACACTACAAGCCAACATCAGATCTAGGAGAATAAAATTCCATTGGAAATTTGATTTAAATTTGAATTTTGGTCAGATGGGACTCATTCACACAAGGTGGAAAATAAGTCTCATCACACATAATGTATTTGACCAAAAAATCAAAAGTTCCTAGAAATGTGAAACCTGCATTAGGGCCAAAAAAACCTAGGTGGGACAAATTCGCCCAAGGTGGTGAATGAGTCCCAAACACTAAATATAGGCCACACAAGCTAGGAACACCTAAATTATGATTGGTTACTAATTGGTGTCGGGATTATCCTAGAAAAGATGCAATAAATGAGGCTTGTGGATTCAAAATAGGGCCAATTAAAGCATAAGAAAGCCCAATTATTAATGGAAAGCCTAGAGGAATATGAAAGTATGTTACAACACTTTACAACACTCCAAATAAGGCATGATTAATGTTGATTATGATTAAAATTATATTTATTATGCTTAGTTAATTGATAAAACCCTAGAAAAGTGTGAAAGTGTGTTACAACACTTCACAACACTTTAGCTAGGCACCATTAAATTCCATTAGTTCACAAGGGCCCATGACCTAATGTGAATGTGTTATCCAGATTAAAACACTAAATCAAGGAAACATTAAGCCAAAATCTACAAGGAGGACCCAAATGAGTGTGAAAGTGTCAAAGGACCCTTTTCTCAACACTACATTTAGCCCTCACTCTAGTGACAGGATTAACATACTTCAAATTCACACTAAGGTAAACAAAAACACACCAAGAGGGGTTCCAATGAACTAATGCTAGCAAGATGAGATGACAAAATAAAAATGAAAAGGAGAAAATGAAAAGGAAAAAGAAAAAGAGAGCCTTTTGGGTCAACATGGAAGAGACATAGGGTGTCTTGATGCCTTGTATCATCCTTAAAAGTAAAACACAAGAAAAAAAGTGAAAGAGATGCACAAAATAGAGAAGAATGTAGGTACAGATAGAGGAATTTCACAAAGAGAGATAGAACATCAAATAGAACATCACAGGGGATCATGTCACACACATGCAAGCACACAAAAACTAAAATGAAAAATAAATAAATTGAAAGGATAGTAAGGAAAATGCAAGTCAACCTATGAGCAAGTCATCCACCTCCCCATCTCAATCTGTATAAGAAGAAGGTGAACAAAGCAAATAAATGACAATGAAAAATGCATTACTAGGACAAGGCTATCAACTTCTTGCCCCCACTACGTGTGAGGAAAGAATGAGTTGAGGTAGGTGATGAGAAAGGTCATGTAATAGTAAGAATAGAATTTTCTACAACTATTACATGACAAGGGGTGAAACAATATTAAGTTAGGAAATCATGTGATGGCAATCATTGCCATCAAAGTAAAAAAAAATCAATACTAACTACAATGAATGACATTCATTGGTACCGTGTTCGAGAATTCGATGATATGTGCAATGTGGGACTTTTTCATCTTTAGGATATAGAAATAATTTATTCATAGGTGGTAATGTTATTAGTCCTTTGTTCAAAAGAAATTAAAGTTTCCTTTCACTTTCGAGTGGTGGATGAAGGGGTTGTAATTTTCATAATTTGTAACACCTCTTGTGTTTGATAGATTCACCAACTTCTCTAGATGGGATTAGGGTAAGAGGTCTTGAGATGAATTTATCTTTATCTTTGTTATTGTTTTGATCTATTGGTTTTTCTTTCAGAAGAAGGATATTTAGATCGAGAGCGGAATCCAAGATCATTGTACCATCACCACAAAGCCTTAGATATTCTCTAGGAGGATTTTTGTTATGAGAGGGATCTTGATATCCTAACCCCTTTGTGTTTTCATCAATTAGTTTTTTCTCTAGGAGTTGATAAATTTCATGTTCACTTGTTGTATCACATCCTTGTTTACTCAATATTGTGAATCCTTTTCCATATGTTTCTTCAAGATTGATGGGAGTGTTGGTTACTTTACTATCATAAAATGGTTCAGTGTTTGCTTATCTAGAGGAACTAGGTTCACCTATTATAGGGAACTTAGGTTCAACTTTTTTTTTCAAGATGTAAGTAACCAAACATCGCAAGAGGTGGTATTATAGGAAGATCTTGTTGTTTCATAAAGGATGCATTAGCTTCAAGGTTGTTAAGACAATCATTTAAGAAGCTATTCATGTTGTCACCATCTTCTCCAATGGTGTCAACATCATGAGGACATGCATTAGGAGTTGACTGAGAATGAGTAAGGTCAATGTCATTAGGGTAATTTCCAAAAGCACAACTTGAAATATCCACTAAGGAATTTAATGACATCCAAAGCTTATTAAAGCACATATCCATGATGCAAATTTCAAATTCTAAACTATGCAACAATGTTGTAAAAGAAGTTTTAATTTTAAGAAATGCACAAGATGAATGAATTTAAGCTAAATGCAATGAGTTGGATGAAACAGAAAGTATACAAGCTAAAACAGAGAGATAACAACAACAAACAAAAAACTCAAAAGATGAAGTTTTAATGACAAAAAATGCAGTGAAAAATATGCAGAGGGATTGATTCGTCCTAGGTGGTGAATGATTCCAGGTATTAATTTTTTTGAAATTCTTCATAATGTTTAAATTGGATTTTATGCTTTTTTATGTTTTCTGATGCAAATCTGAGATGCAAATGTAGAATTTTATTGATTTTCAATGAAATTAGATGCAACAATGTAAGCTATATTAGCTTTTCACTAATGCAAGAATTGAAACCCTAGAATGCAAATTAACAAATGCAAAACCTAATGCAATGTTAATGCAAGATAAATATATGATGTAAATGCACTCCAAATCAAAATTATAATGCTCTAAATGTAGGTTCACCAAAATGAAAAGACGAAAATAGGGGGTCTCTCTTTCACTTCTAGGGTTTTGGACCTAAAAGGAGAGAGGCTATTTCCTTACTCTTCACTCAAGAACAAACCCTAGAGATTTCAATGCAAGGGAGATTGAAATCTTGCAAACGGATATCCTAGGGGTTGAATGATATCTAATGAGGGGGTCACCACCAAGTGTAAACTTGGAAAAGATAATGAAATGGAAAACATAGTGTGATATGCAAACTAATTCTAAATGACCTAAGAAAGTGAATAAAATGTAACAAAAAGATATGAAACTGGAAGTGTGCACTTGGAAGACTGAAGAAGGCATAATGGAGGTCTAGATCACTGAAAAATTTGTTGTTGATGCCGACTAGGACTCATTCACCAAGTTGGACGAATCGGTCCGGTTTCTGGGAAAATGTTCAGGAATAGGTTTCAGCCAAAAGGGTATCCAGATTCGTAAAAATATCTATCAAGCTTGTACAGTGGGACTCATTCGCCAATAGTGGTGAATTACTCCACTTCTTCTTTTCTGGAAGTTTTGAACTAGATTTTGTGCATCTCGGTCTGCTCTACTCTTTTTGACTAGTTTTCGGATCTGAAACTAAAAATTGCCACTGTAGACCTTCTCCAAGCTTCTCCAAGGCTTGATAACAACTTTGACAACTTTGAGTACTTGAAAACTTCTCTCCAACTTTGCTTCATGGAAAATATGTAACCTAGCCCTACAAATCACACACAAGAAGAGGGAAAAATGTTGTGGGGGCTTAGTGAATAGGTTTTTTCCTTGGTCAAACCCCTTTTTGGTAATTAAACCTTGAAATGAAAGAAAATATGAATGGAGAATGATGAATGAACAAAGGACAATGATGCAACTCACCAAAACCTTGCAATAAGGTGCTGCAATAATGCTTGAAATGGCTGCAATGGATGTGGTTCTTGAATCTAGCTTGAAGGAGATAGATCTTGCTTGAAACACTTTCTTGGATCATGAACTCTACATCACAAATGTTAGCACAATAACAAACATGAAGAATGCAATCTTTCACATGATGAATGGAACTTGAAGATTTTTTTTGAATGCTTGATAATCTACCCTTGAAATACCTTGAAAGCTATTATGAATGCTCAAATTCTCTTGTGAACTCATAAATGCTAGGTGTTGAATGATTGAAGTCTTAGTGTTGAAAATGAGTGAAAGAACCTTGTATTTATACTTAATTATGCAATAATTCACAAATATACAATAGTACAAGATGACATCAGATCTAGGAGAATAAAATCTCGTCAGAAATTTGATTTAAATTTTAATTTTTGTTACACAAGAATCATTCACCCAAGGTAGTGAATGATTCCCATCACACGTAATGTATGGGACTAAAA
Organism: Sequoia sempervirens; assembly: GCA_007258455.2. Classification (NCBI taxonomy): domain Eukaryota; kingdom Viridiplantae; phylum Streptophyta; class Pinopsida; order Cupressales; family Cupressaceae; genus Sequoia; species Sequoia sempervirens. The sequence goes on from VDFB02058242.1 coordinate 84,722,160, forward strand.
ATCAAAAGTTCCTAGAAATGTGTGAAACCTACATCAGGGCCAAAAATACCTAGGTGGAACTCATTTTCCCAAGGTGGAAAATGACACTAACTCTGGGCCACACAAGCTAGGAACACCTAAATTATGATTGGTTACTAATTGGTGTCAGGATTATCCTCAAAAAGATGCAATAAATGAGGCTTGTGGATGCAAAATAGGGCCAATTAAAGCATAATAAATCCCAATTATTAATGGCAAGTCTAGAGGAATGTGAAAGTGTGTTATAACACTTTACAACACTCCAAATAAGGAAAGATTAATGTTTATGATTAAATTATATTTATTATGCTTAGTTAATTGATAAAACCCTAGAAAAGTGTGAAAGTGTGTTACAACACTTCACAACATTTTAGCAAGGCACCATTAAATTACATTAGTTCACAAGGCCCAAGACCTAATGTGAATGTATTATCCACATTACAACACTAAATCAAGGAAACATTAAGCCAAAATCCACAAGGAGGACCCAAATGAGTGCAAAAATGTCAAAGGACCCTTTTTTCCACACTACACATATTGTAGTGTACATTCTTAATAGAGGAAAAGAAAGAGTGAACAATTCAAAGACCCCCTATGAACTATTGTATGAAGAAGTTCCTACTATGGAATATTTTAGAGTGTTTGGACGTAGATATTATATCAAGAGAGATGAAGAAAACTTAGGAAAGTTTGAAGCAAGATTATATGAAGGAATATTCCTTGGATACTCTACAAAGAGCAACGCATATATATGTTACACAAAAAGGTTAAATACTATAGTTGAAATTACAAGTGTCAATGTGGATGAAGAATCACAACAAATCTCAGTGCTAGTAGAAGGTTATGAATTTGCTGAACCCCTTAAAAAGAAGAAGAAAGAGAAGAAGAGAAAAAGATGAAAATGGAAGAGGAAGAAGTTCTAGAAAGAAGAATCATTCTAAAGATCAAATCAATGGAGATAAGAGAAAATGTGTGTTGAAAAGAAGAGTTGATATGGAAAAGGAATAGGTAAACTTTTGTTTACTTTATGAAGTAGAACCTAAAATAGTAATTGAAAATTGTAAGGATGAAATTTGGATCAAAGAAATGGAAGAAGAGTTGAGACCAATTGAGAAGAATCAGACATGGGAACTAGTTCCAAGACCAGTAAACAAGAATGTGATAGAAATTAAATGGTTTTTTAGGAATAAGGATAGATTTGTGTGTAAGGGCTACTCACAAGTGGAAGGAATATATTTTGAAAATAATTTTTCTCCAATAGAAATAATGGATGCCATTAGGATTTTTTTGGATTTTGCAACACATAAATACTTCAAGGTATATCAAATAGATTTCAAGCTTGCATTCTTGAATGGTGAGTTAGAAGAAGAGGTGTACGTTGAACAACCAAAAGTTTATCAATTATCATAAGATTCTGATATGGTATACAAATTGAAGAAAGAATTATATGGACTCAAATAGGTTCCTAGAGCTTGGTATACAAGATTGGATAAATATTTATTACAATAGGGATTCAAAAAGGGTACCATAGGTAAAAATATTTACTTCAAGGTTGGGAGAGATCAAATCTTGATTGTGGTTGTGTATGTTGATGACACAATCTTTGGAGGAAATGAGGAAATGTGTAAAAGGTTTATAGAGGAGATGAAATATGAGTTTTAAATGTCAATGTTTGGGGAGATTAATTTCTTCCTTTGGCTACAAATCAGTCAATATAATAAAGGTATAATCATCTCACAATCAAAGTATGTCAAGGAAATTTTAAAGAAGTTTGGAATGGAGGAATCCAAACTAGTATGTACTCCCATCGTTACTAGTCACAATTTGAGGAAAAATGATGAATATCCTATGATAGATAAGAGAAAGTATAAGTCCATGATTGGTGGATTTCTATATCTAACTACTACTAGACTAGATATCATGCATGCAATTTATGTATTGTGGAAATATTTCAAGAGGATCCTAGAGAATCACATGTGGTAGTAGTAAAAAGGATATTTATATATTTGAAAGGTACTCTATACTTTGGTCTATGACATCCTAAAGATATTGATTTATCTTTAAGTGATTATATAGATGTATATTGGGTAGGTTGTACATATGAAAAAATAAGTGCAAATGGATGTGCTTTCTTTCTTAGAAGCAAATTGGTTTCTTGGTTAAGTAAGAAGTAGGATTCAATGTCATTATCTACTATAGAGGTAGAATATATTGTGACATCTTGTTGCACATAGGTGTTGTGGATGAAGAATACATTGAAGGATATCAAAGTATCATATGATGAGCCTATTTCTACCTTGTGTAATAATGCAAGTGCTATCAAAATTTCAAAAATCTAATAATGCTTTCAAGGAAAAATCATATCTCTATCTGGTATCACTTTCTAAGAGAGAAATTTTTTGAGAATGAAGTGAAGTTAGAGTATGTGCCTACAAGGATCAAATAGTAGAAATTTTCATAAATCCAAAAAAATCCTTTGAGTATCTCAGGAAAAAGTTAGGGCTTATTGTCCCTCCTTTCAACTAGATGCATAAGTTAGTGCATCTATTTGGATGAGCAATTCAAGATTTATTCTTTATCCTAGACTAATGAAGGCTACCTCTCAGGGGGAGTAGGAATTGGTTTCTTTGGTTGGTGTAGTTAGGGGAGCACATCTTGTGCCCCTAAGGGGGAGAGAGCAGTGGAGAGAGAGTAGTGGAGAAAAAGTAAGTGAGAGAGTGTTTCTTGCAAGTGTTTCCTGAAGTGGAGTATGTAGGTGTTTCCCTTATCCATTTATGTCAAAAGGAGGAGAGAAAAGTCTGAAAAACTAAGGAAGAAAGTGATTTATAAAAAACACAGTGGAAGAATGAAGCCTAAAGAAGAAAGGGGAGAAAGAAAGAAATCTGAAATGTAATAAATTTCCCAATAAGGGGGAGTGCTACTTGATGCAAGGTTACTTTTTTTTATGGTTTTTCAATACTGGTGTTGCCATAAATGATAAAGGGGGAGATTGTTGGAGATTGTTGCACTAATTTGTCATTAGTGTTGTCATTGATTTCAATATATGTCAACCTCTAGTGTGGTGTTAGTGAGAAGATGTTTGTAATAGGGAGATTATTTCAATCTCTAGTCTGGTGTTGATGAGAAGGTTTTTGTGGTGTTGATGTGTTGTTGATGTAGCTAGTTCACGTGATTTCCAAGTGATTTTGAGAAAATTTGAATAGAGAGTGTACAAGGTGATAGAGTTGTGTTATGTATTGTGCTCTATATTTCTTCATGGTTGAAGATGTTCTTGTGTAGTTTGGATGAGGTGATAAGAGGTATTTAGAGATGTTAGATCTAGAGTTTCAAGTTTTAGATCATGTGGTAGTGGAAGCTATGTCTAACAGTGTGTTTCCTATGAAGAAGGTCATCTAGGAGAAATGGAATTGCTCTACATTTATCCATGTTGAGTTTTCTTATCTTGTGGATTTGGGAATGTACTAATATTGTATATTTTTGTTGAACATCCAGAATACTGAGAGGGGGGTGAATCATTATTCCATAAAACCATTCACATAAAATCCATCTAACCATTATCACAATTCTGATTCAATCAACAAGAGATAACATAGAAATAAATCAATGCAACCATACACATGAACACCATGATTTTTACATGGAAAACCAAAAAATGGAAAAACCATGGTGAGGGTTAAATCACAATATATTATATCTAGATACAAAATATTATAGGGCTCACTGCCAAGACTTACTGTCCTTGAAAAGGCTCACTGCCTGAATACCAAATATGGCTAGTTTCCAAGACAGAAATATGGTGGATCACTGGAAAGAGGTTGGGCTGATAGGATACACCTTTGATGTGTAGGGTTTAGTTCCAATGAAGATCAAAATATGAAGTGCTACCTGACACAACAATTGTTCAACAACTCTACTTTGATCCACAACTGATAAAGCATTTAGGATTGGACCTTTCTTTGACACACCCACTTTTCTTCTAGCTCACTCTTATGTGTGTGTACTTATCCACTTCAAAACAACTTATATATATACAAGTATATCTCAATCATTAATTAGGTTGGCCTAATTAGATTAAAAAATAATAATCAAACTCTCTTTCTCAACACCATAAACATTTTATCCATTAGTGCATTGCACCAAGTCAGCTAACATCCATAAAACATAACTAGTCTCCATAATGTATTGCATACGCTAAGTCAGCCAATACTAGAACACAATTCTCCAAACCAACCAAAAATCCTCAAAGAAAACACCTTTTGGATCCGAGAAACATTAATTTCCCATCATACCACTAGCATAGAGATAATCAACAAAACCACAACATAATAATATTCACCTTAATAAAATGCAGAGTCTCCCACACAGTATGCCAAGTAAGGAACAACAATAGAATACAGAGTTGAATTCTATCAGAGATAACTTTCTATCAGAGATAACTTTCTTCTCACAACCAAAAATGTCTCAATATCTAGGATATAGTTGTTGAATGAGTCATGATAACATGGTTAAGAGATTAGAGTCATATAAGATCTTGTGGTGAATTCCAGACTCAAATACCAACATATTGATCCATCACAAAAGGGCATTACCAGCAAAGAACAACTTCTAGTAAACCAAGTAGACTTCTCATAGAGTTATGACCATTTTGACATCAATGACAACATAGGAACAACCAACAAAAACCATACATACTTCATGCTCGTGTTGCAAGGCTCCATAATCCCAACAATCTCCCCCTTTGGCATTGATGAAAACATGCATGAAAAAAACATTTTCCAATATACTACAACTGAATACTCTGAATACTCCCCCTATTAAAACTATTCTTCAAAAAAAAATTCCTTTGTTAAACTCTATCTCTTCATCTCTCTATCTCTCTATCTCTCTATCTCTCCCCCTATGACATCAATGACAAAGGATGGGGGTCTGGTATATATGTATATATCAAAATGTAACCAAAAAGATATGAACACAAAATTGAATTAACCTAAAGAAGAACCTTTGAGACTCTCCAAGATGACCTTCCACAATGCTTTTCCTTCTTCCCATGAATATTTTGCACTTCTAAGAGTCTTGTGAAATATCTCAAGTTTAGTTAAGGACTCGACACCATCTACTAGAGTATTGGGATTAAGATTAATCTCTAATAATTCACCAATACAACCAAGACCACTAGAAACATAAGTGTTTCTAAGTTTAATCATGTCTTTGAGTTCCACAAACTTCTCAATAGCCTCTATCCTTTCATCCTAAAGAGAAAAGAATTTATCCTAAAGCCACACAATGTAGGACCACCTTTAATTATCTCTATCTTCTGCTAACCTATATGTATTTTCCTAAGTGCTCATCTAGGATTCACTCATCCTTATTTCATTTCTTATATCTAGTGTACTACTAGACCATGAATCTAGGAAAAAAGAAAGAAGTTTCTATGCCTCTTCTTCACAATCTTGTACACTCTCCAATTCCTTCATCACTTGACTGTGTGCATTTGCACATTTTCCTTTGATATCTTCCAAATTTCCTTCATCGAACCTAATTTCAACATGTACTTCAAGTTTGGAGATGTATACCTTTAAAGAATCAATCATGCAGGTCTGAGATTCTCCATAATAGAAATAGATGAATCAAAATTAGCATCAAGAATAACCTTCTGCAATTCTTCCAAATCTTTCTTAATATTTATTCTTTCATACTCATGTTCAAACTCACTTCCTTTTGTAGTTTATTGCTTGAAAACACTCTTCCTTTTCTTTCCTATTCTGATTGTGCTACCAAAGGTACCTTCTACATTGAGATTCTTAGGGCTTTCCAAAATTATTTAAGCATAATTATTAACTTCAGCTTCTAACACTTCGTAATCTAATTATGATATCCATACCAACCTTGATTCAACTGCTTCCATGTGACATAAATCTGCATACACGAGAAAATTGATGCTTTCGAAGTACCTTTCAACAACACTTACTGGAATCCTAAACCTTTTGTTCATCCTCATCTAAAATGTTCCAAAAGAATTCAGCAAGGGAAGTCTCTTGTGCATCCAAGCTACCAAGATTTATCATGAAGTTCCTGATTTGATGGGAAATAGGCTCTGTATTTGACCATTTTATCCTTCCTATTACCAAAACTTCTCTTAAAAAGTAAAAGAGCAGACAAACAACAAGATTTCCATACCAAAATGTATTCTTCTTACTCTTCTTGATTTCCTTTAAATTCTTCAAAAGATGTATATGAAATAATTCACATAAGTCATAATCCATACCTCTTTTAACCATATCAACAATATTATGTACAATAGTAGTAGAAATTGTGAGGTAATTGTTAGGGATACAAATTTTGTGACCGATGACCATAGCAGTATACCTTATTACCAGATCAACAATTAATCTCAAATCAATCCATTTTTCCTTCAAGATTTGCACCAGTAACCTCAATTATCTCTTGCTCTTCCATAGCCTTCCATTTGGGAACTGATCTAGAGGAACATAAACCAATTACATCTTTCATAACTTCTCGAGTAATCAAATGTGCCTCATCAATCCATAAAGATTCAGTGTGAATTCTACTTAATACTATTTGAATATACTTCTTTTCAAATTGAAACAAAAGGAATTTCCTCCAAACATCCACTTTTTTCTCAACTAACACTTTGTAGGCATCATGGCTCTCTTCCAATTCACTTTCCCATTGCATGCTTAACTAAACTGATGACATTTCTTCTATCTTACTATAAAAAAATACATAGATATCCTATGTGGGAAACACTCTCGGAGGGATTAGAGAGAATTCATCAACAGACTCTTCTGACAAATCCTTCAAATATCTTCTCAAATTAACTTTCTCTTTATCCGCATTATTCACAACTTGTGAATTATTCATAACAATAAAAGTGAGATTGTGCAAACAGGAATACCTTTGTAAATTTCAACAAGAAATGTATAGATATCCTGCTTCTGAAGCTCACTTTGAATCTACTTGTTCTTTTCTTCAAACCCTAAATTTCTCTCTAAGCTTCCTTTGCACACTTCTCCAAAAATACATAAACTTCTTGAATCATCTGAATTTATTTCTTCCATTCCAAATGATTTTGCAATAAATTCTTCAACTTGTGGGTAGATGACCTCAAAAATTATGTATGCGCGTCTCTATTCTTTCAAATTTTGCAGAATTTATCCTTCACACATGCAACTAAGAAAAATTCCTTAATTTCGTAACCACATTAAATATACTTCTGTCAAGATGTGATACAAGTATTGATGAGGGGGTTTATTATATTTTCTAATAATTGCTCCCCCTTAGCCACTACTTTACTTAGAAATTGATGGGAGTATCTATACTGAAGGTCAGCACAGATAAGACTTGCTTTCCTTCCATTCTCCAAATCCTTTTCATTTCCTTTCTTGCTTCTTTCGAATCAATGATTTGATCATGCTTCTTCACAAAATAATTATTTTTCCTTTTGCAATTATTAACAGGATGTTTTGAATTGTTGCACTTACAAAAAACAACATTCTTCTTTCCATTTTCTCTTTTATTTAACTTATCTTCATATAGAATAACTTTATATCCAATCTTCTTGCACTTAAGACATTTTCTAGAGAATGATAAAGAATCATTCATTTTACTTTTGTAGTCCTTTTCCTTATGACCAAATTTCTTGCAAGAATAACAAACACCATTGAAAGATAAATACCTTTTAGCTTAATGTCGTTTGATAAGAGTTCTTTCAGAATTGTTCCTTAGATCCTTGATTTTTCCATCTTTGCACTGAGTCTTCTTATCAATAGATTACTTCGGTTTAGAACTTTAACCTTCCCCAAACCCTAAACCACTCTTATCCATTACTGATCTCTGAAAAGTAATTAATTCATCAAGCACTATCGAGCTTATCTTAAATTTGTCTTCAAAACTTCATACCTTTTCCAGATCAGATCTCAATATTTTTGCTTCTTCCTCAAGCTTTATGCATTCATCCATCTTCCTTTGAATTTTAATTTCTTGACATTCTTTAATTATTTTCTTTTCATCCAATTGTTGCAGCAAGCTGGAGACAATTTCATCTACCTTAACTAATAGATCACATGATTCAACACTTTTACTTTGCAAATTTTCAATATACTCATTCGCTTTCATCAACTTGTACTTCACATCTTCTATTTCTTCTAAATATCCAACAAAGACCTTTTTTGGAGGAAAAAAATTCTTATACTCAAATTGTAGGACCTTCCTCAATCTGTTAGGCTTCTTCCGAGGAACCAAGCTCTGATACCATTTGTTGAACATTTTGAATACTGAGAAGGGGGTGAATCATTTTTTCATAAAACCATTCACATAAAATCTGGATCTAACCAATATCACATTTCTGATTGAATCAACAAGAGAGAACATAAAAACAAATCAATGCAACCATACACATGAACACCAATATTTTTACATGGAAAACTCAAAAAGGGAAAAACCACGGTGAGGGTTAACTCACAATATATTATATCCAGATACAAAATATTACAGGGCTCACTACCAGGACTCACTATCCTTGAAAAGGCTCACTACCTAAATACAAAAGATGGCTAACCACCAAGACACAAAGATAGTGGATCACTGCCAAGAGATTGAATTGATAGGATACAACTTCAATATGTAGGGTTTAGTTCCAATGAAGCTCAAAATATGAATTACTACCTCACACAGCAGTCGCTCAACAACTCTACTCTGATCCACAACTGATAAAGTATTTAGGCTCAGACCTTTCTTTCACACACCCACTTTTCTTCTCACTTGCTCTTATGTGTGTGCATTTCAAAATGGGATCCTGTTTTCAAAAGTTTTTAGTTTTGGAAACTACCCATTTTTAAAATGAGATCCCGTTTTGTCGTTTCGTAAAACCATAAAAAAATTATTTTTTATGAAACGGGAATGGGATCCCTTTTTTAAAATATGAATTTTTGGTCAAGTTTGTGCTTTGTTTTTTGGTTTGGGAAAAAGTTTGGGGATCCAAGCCTAGGCCCTGGACCTAGTTTGACCTACAAGTTGAAGGTCCTAGCAATGTCACAAGAAAATAGTGACTTTGGGCATACGTCTAAAGACATTTTTTGTAGAATTTTTCAACAAAATTAAAACCCATTATAGATGAGAGTGTAGATTCCAAATATGTATATTTTTTTACAAATTGATTATTTTTTTATTTTTCATTTAATTTCTAATGAAACAGGTCCATAAACTTGAATTATGAGAGTTTTTTAGTATTTTAATAACTTTTTATTAACATAATTTTTTTTCAAATGGATTGTATGAAAGCGTACTTCAGAAAATTCTTTTCAATTTAAAAAAAATCAAAAAATGATAAGTTTAGGTCATCTTATGCGTGACGTACACAACATTTTTTCAAAACACCAAACATGGCCAGTAAAAAATTAATTAAAAAAATCAATAAAAAAGTTACAAAAAAAATATGGAAAACATGCTTCAGTTAGTTACCAATATTTTCCCAAAAGGATTTAGAAAAATACGATTATTTAGGTCAAAATATGGATGGCGTACACGTGCATGGTATGATAAAAAAAAATGACTTTTAAACAACGGTTTTTAGAAACACCTATTGAAAATCAATTTTCATCATCTACGTATTAAAATAAATTACATATTTGGAAACTAAAATCTGAGTACTACATTTTATGATTAGTGACTTTATCAAAGATTCCATCTCTAAGTGCTTCAAATTTTAAGGTCAGATGTGTCGAATTTTGAAAATCAGGGAAAACACTTCCACTAAATGGCCAAAAAGTGGACTCAACTTCTTGCCATCACCCTAATCCTCCAAGAAAACACCTTTTGGATATGAGAACACATTAATTTCCCATCATAGCACCAGCATAGATACAATCAACAAAACCATAGCATAAGAATATTCACCTCAATAAAATGTGGTCTCCCACATAGTATGTTGAGCAAGGAACAATAGTAGAATACAAAGTTGGCCTTTGTCAAAGATAACTTTCTGCTTACAACCAAAAACATCTCAATGTCCAAGATATAGTTGTATGAATAAGTCATGATAACATGGTGTAGACACCTAAAAATGACCTAGGCCGGCAAGCTTCATTTTTACCACTTTCGTCCTAGCATAATTAAGTCATTTAATTATGTCCTTGGTCCACATTCGACTATTGATTAAATAATTCATAATTATTTAATTAATTCATGTCATTTATTCCTCATGATTATTAAATAAATAAATTTTATTTATTAAATACGTCATTAATTGTCTAAGGTCTTCCTTTAATTAAATAAATTTCTTAATTTATTTAATTCCCCTTTGTCATTTATTTCTTCTTGATTATTAATTAAATAAATTTTATTTATTTAATTACGTCACTAATTAAGTCCCCTTCTTTTTAAAATTAAATAGATTCTTATTTATTTAATTTTTGTCCACTATCCACTATGATTAAATAATTATTTTAATTATTTAATTATTCATTAGCCTCTTCTCTCATAAATTAAATAAATTTTATTTATTTAATTTGGTCCACTCTCTTGAATTTTGAATTAAATCATTATTTAAATCAAAATGATTCTTTTTGTCATATTCTTCTATAATTAAATAATTATTTTATTATTTAATTATTCATTGGTCACCTAAATTAAATAATTTTTATTATTTAATTTCTCCGAACCTCTTTATCCGCTAATCTTATCTTCCAAATCAAATCTTATCTCTTGACATCTCATTTAATTTCCTTGATTGAATTATCTTATAATTCAATCTTTATTCATTTCTTGTCATTGCCCTAATTTTGACCTAACCCTAATTCATACTACAACATTCAATCTTGACCATTGATTCTAGGGTATTTGTCATCTTCTCATCCTGGCCACACATTCAAAATTGCAGTTTCTATAAAATGGCAATTTTCTTCTTATTTCACATCTCAGGCTCATTCTATCAACTTAGGTTATTATTATTGTCATTTGCAGTCATTGTCATTTCAGTCTATTGTGAGGTCATTGCTTTTAGATAAATCCTTCAACCTCTGCATAGGGCTTTGACATTAGTCTAGGTGCTCATTTGAAATCTGATGGCCCCATTTGATTTGCTGCAAACTAGAAGGTGTAACAAAGGTGAAGCATGGAAGATGAAGATTTATGGTAACATTGTTCTTTTTATTTTCATTTCATTTCCTTTGTACTTTGTTACTTCAATGGATTTTAATGTTATTGTGCTAACCCCTTAACAAATATGATTTTCCCTTGATTACATTGGTGAACCCGACATATTTGGACAAATAAAAAACCATTTTTGGAGTTGGTTTCTTCTTGTTGCAGGGCTTGTTTGGTTTTTGTTGCAAGTTTGGCATCATTGTGGACAAAGCCAAAGATTCGACCATAACTTTCAAACGGCTGGGTATTTGCTCATGAAATTGTTTTTGCAGCTTTGGGACAACATCACGCACTCTCATTCCAAAAATTAGATTTTTTGGATCTGTTTTTTATTTTTTATAATTATTTTTCTTTTTTTAATAAAAAATTAATTTTGGGAGAAAATAATAAAACATTTCAGATATGTTTACATTTATGGAAAGCTCATTCAATTTTAATAGGGGTCTACTCTTTAGTTTTTAAATTTGGATGTGCAATTATTAGTAAAAAAATAGATTTTTTGAAATTAGGGTTTAAAACAGATTTGCTTAGATCTCACTCACAGTTGTAGATCTACTCACAAATTTTTTTTAGCAGATTTGGGATTACATCAGACAACTTCAGTAAAAAAATCAGAATTTTTAGAGCTGTTTTGTATTTTTTTTAATTTTTTTATGATTTTTCATAAAAAATTAATTTCTGGTACAAAACAGCAAATTTTTCTGATTTATTTATATTTTTGGAAACCTCTTGAGATTTTAGATAGGCTTTATTCTCTATATTTTTCATTTTACTGTCAATTTTTTTTCTAAAAATTAGATTTGTTGTGACTAGCTAACTCTCTAATAGTTGTGACTAATCTTTTCTTGTAGCGTGTGGCGATTCTCATTCGTGTGTCCAAGACCATTGCATATGAGACTACTAATATTCATTGTTTGCAGATTTGCATGTCAAAGAAGGAATAAACAAACTTTGTGCTTGTTTTTTTCTTAGATTAGCAAACATTTGAATTTGGTGCATATAAAAAGAACACATGTCTTCTTTGCTTGATTGTGGTTGTGGAATGGTAGGTGAGTATGCTCTCACTTGGTGAAAACCTTGTGATCAGAAAACCAGACCCATTCTAATCTGTTATTTACCCTGACTTGGTATATCGGAGTATCCTCTCCCCTCGTGCTTTCGAGCGATCTTGGGTGTAAGAGAAACAGTTATCAACTCTAGAAATTGGGCCTACCTAGGGATTTCATCACCCCAACGCGACTCAAACCGGCAACGGAGCTAAAGCCAAGCTACCCCCAACCGGTATATAAATGTAAACCTTAAGGGAAAACCTAAGGTTGCGAGTGCAGATGTGTCATACGGACGGAGTTGTACTCCCTTAAACCCTATTGAGCTTAACCTCTTCAGGCTGGAGTGCCACCTTAATGGTGATTAATCTCTTGCCCCATGTATGGCCACTCGAACGGGGGTCCTGAACTAAAAAATCTTGTGTAGTAAGCCAAAATCCTTCTATTTGCTAGCGCAGCACCGGTCGGTGTGAAGGCATCCTCACTTTCGCAGTTTGTAGTAGAGGTGATCAGCTCGCCATGGGAGTTTCATGGGGGTTGGAAGCTTGGTTGGCCTGAGAAGAGAGTGCACTGTAAGGGGGAGCCCGTGCAGCCAAGCTTCTGAATTCACACGCTACAGATATGCGGTTACGTGGAATCTAGTGAATATTGTCTTGGCCTAACCTAGGACTGTACTTATCTGATGTGTGCTTGCTTACAGTCAAAATATCATGCTTGAAAGTGTTTTCTGGATACTGAAACAAACCAAACAACGTTCAAACATCTAGAAACAACCAAGTCAAAACATTGGACCTTTTTTGATCCATTTCACAACATGAACATGCAATCTTCATCACAAAACATTTTTGAGCCATTCATAGAAAGAGACCAAAATGGACGAGTATATTTCAAAGACATAGAAGCTGCAAAGCAAAATCCTGATATATTCTCCTTTGTAAAAAAGTATATCTTACGTGGCCCTCAAAGGTATCTAGCCATGCTTTTGGACTTAGGGGCTAAGTTACCACAAGGCTTTGACATAAATACTTTGCCACCATCTATCTACCCTCACAATCAACAGTCACTTGACACAAATCCTGCCATTAATTCACAACAAACGTCCACTTATTACCCTTATCCTAACTTTGACAAGGGAAGTCAATTGTCCACTAGTCCATTCCATGTCTCCTCATCATATGCTAGTCCTTCACCTATTAACACCGTCCAAGTTTGCATCCCTTATCAATCATCTACCAACTCATGTCAAGTCCCCACATCATACCATACCGATCCGGTCCAAGTCTCCATGTCCTATTTCAATCAACCTTACACCAATCCAGTCGAAGTCTCCATGTCATATCCATGTCCTTCAAAAGTTCATCTAGTCCGAGACTCCATGACATATCCAGTCCAAGACTCCATGTCCTATCTTTGTCCCTCACATGCTAGTCCAATGCAAGTACCCATGTCATATACTAGTACTTCACATACTAGTCCAGTCCAAGTCCCCACATCCTATCCTAGTCCATCATTCATTAATCCTTTTCAAGTCATCCCCTCACAAGCCACATCTAGTCATGAAAATTTTGTCATTGCTCAAAGTCAAATCCCATTGTCTAAACTTGAGGATACATGTCAAAATGAAAGCCCAAAGCATAACCTTATAATGCCACCTTCATGTCAAGAACAAGGTAGTCCATCCCATGACCCTATCTTAAACTCCATTCAAGAATTCTATCAAGACAATCATGACATCCAAAGTACACCTACCATTGACCAAGAAGTCCAAATCCATGACAACCCCATCTTTGACCAAGACCCTACCATTGACCAAGAAATCCAAAACGATCTACTCCTTGACCTTTACGCCATTCATGATCAAACACTTTCCAATCCTATACAGGCCTCGACTATTGATAGTTTCCAAAATGAGACACTTGCCTCCATTACACACATAGACGATACTCCTCAAGCACAAGAGTATTCCAATATAGACATATTTGAAAATGATCAAGCTATAGTTGAATTTACTGGACTCTATGACACTGACTATAATGATGGCTTCGACATTTCTTTGGAAGCACCAAGAGAATTATTTGAACCTGACATGTCGCATGATCAGACCAAAGATATCAGTCAGGAATATGTCCAACAAGACAATGAAGCTAAGACATGTTATCAACTAGGGTCATCTATCTTTGTCAGAGCAGGCTTTCTTGCAGATGAAAATCTTACAAGTGACAGTGTTCATAGACATCATGATGGGTTAGCATCTTGCTTTCAAAACAATAAATACCCCATCGCAAATAGAATCTGTCAAAGCATGCAATATCAAGGCAAAGGACTAGGCATATACGAGCAAGGCATTCTAGAACCAATACAGCTTCAGGAAAATTACAGACATCAAGGTCTTGGCTATTCCTCGGACATTAAATCAAATGATGTCAGTGGTACCTCCTCAATACTGGGGGCAACCTTGTCAGATACAAATGTCAAAATGGAGTCCATGAGAAATCCTTGTCATAAGATTGCTGCCAACACTCCCTCCACCCACACCATGAACCGTCATTCTATCATGAATCAACTTCCCCTTTGGGACCAACAAAAACAAAATTCTTACAAGTCAAAAGATCAAAATCAAATGTCAAAGGCCATTGAATCAAACAAAAGGACAAGTGGACAAATGAAATTAAAATGGATCCCAAAGAAAGACGGATCGAACAAAGACACCCAATCAAATACAAAATTCAATCACAATGTGGAGCCACAAGGCAAGAGGACTCCCACATATAACACATGTCCACCTCCTTCAAAATGGTCATCAAACAAGGCATCTAAGAGTGTTGGTTCCAAACACCATTCCTCCAAAATCCGTCATCCACCATCCCAAGTTTGGAAAATAAAAATTCATTCATCCAACCGTCCAAACAACCTCTCCACATCCACCATCATCTGTCATAATCCTACATCTCGCCTAAAGTCCAAAAATCCCACGTCACAAATCCGTCACATCATGGCAGCAACTCTTTACCACAAGGACTCTCATGGCACTCTATTGCGATGTGCGTATTTTGATAAGGCCAACTCTAGTATCAGAAAGGATCACAATGACATCGATCAGTTGTATACAAGTGCTACGATCCTGACAAGACAACTCCTTCAACAAGGTCATTTTTGGCATATCATGGCACCAGTCTCTACATCGGCACCATCAGTGGATTCAAAACAGTCAGTGGTTATCTAAAGCATCTAGGCTATCCACAAAATTAGAAATACAAAAAATCAAAAATCAAAAAATTGTCACCCTGATGAAAAACGGCAAACAGGCATGGTGTCACCAAAAAAAAAAATTCAAAAATTCAAAAAAATAGTAAACAGAAAAATTTCATCCAATGGTGAAAACCTGGTAAACAGGCGCCCTGGATAAGTACCATGATGAAAACCTAGCAAACAGGCGTCATGTGTAAATAAATCGTCTATGTGGACTCTTACACTTGGGGGCAGGTCGTCTCATTTCCCATGCCTTCCTCATGACATTGACATCCATCTAAGCCCTATCATTTCTGTCCATTTTCCCACTTACCTCGGTCTTGACATAAAACTGACACACATAAATCATGCTTTGGGAAAACTCTTGACATGTCTATCCTTCGGTCATACATAATTCACGAAACATCATGTCATCGACCATCATAGTCTTATTGTCCTTATATGACATAGTCCTTGAAAATCATATAACATTCCCTTAGTCTCATGTCTCCCATCTTTTACCAAGGCCACCTCTCATCCTTTCATGTATGTCACCTATCTTGGCTTTCCCTTGTCAAACAGTCTAAGGATAATCATCATCCCATCTAGTCCTAACCAAGTCATTCCAAATGCAATGAGTCTAATCCATACAAGCACATTATCCAAAATTTTACTTGACTGCATTCCTGGCCCAGCTGTAGACCTCCATACTTTTGTCACATTATCATCATCGTCCTCACGTTGTTTCGGGATGCATCCTTCCCACGTCAAACAACGTTGTCATCACCTGTCAATTGGTATTCAGCTTGACTAGGGGTACAATCATGTTTTTCCTTGGATTCTCATGTGTAGGCATCAATCATATGCATTTGTCACGATCCTCTTAAACGTCAAAAAGACAAAAAAATCATAAAATGTCTTAAAGAAAGACCAAAAACATCATAAAATGTCTTGAAGAAAGACCTAAAAATCATAAAATGTCCTGAAGAAAAACACAAAAAAATCCAAATCAATGTCAAAATCCTAAAAATGGAGTCAAAGTCAGTGATATCAGTCAATCCATGTCATTGTCGAACTACGTTGTCTCTGCGCATTTGCTACGTAGGCAAGGCCATTAGTCGATGAGTCCCCAAGACATTAGGTCAGTCCTTTTAGGTTGGTCAAAATAAAATCATGGCATTTGTCACAATCGTCACATTGGTCAAATAAGTCAGACAGTCAAAATCAGACACAAGACAGTCATTTGAAATGTCAATGTCAAAATTGGTCAAAATTAGACAACATAAGCCAATCAATCATATAGTCAACATCAGTCAACTTGCCAAAACATATTATTCAAAACAATGTCAATCTTGTCACTCTTTGGTCCTCTTCAAGATGTGTCCTTCTTGGAGTTAGACCTCGTCAAAATGTCATTTGCCTTTTTCAGGATGTGTCCTTCCTGACAATAGCCCCTGTCAAACCGTCAACACCGTCAAATTGGAAAAACTCTTAAACTGTCAAAACTGTCAAATCAAACAAGAATTCAATCTTTGGCAAACAAACATTGGCAAACAAAATTACATGGCTGTTAATCTTTCTGGTCTTTCTTATCTTATCTTTTGGCTATCTTGGCTATTTTGTCTTATATTTTTTTACTATCTTGTCTTTTTGGTCATGTTACTAGCTACCTCGAGGATGTCCCATGAAGGATTTAGAGGTGCGATGACGTCTCCTGGCCTATTTTATTTTCTCTGACTGCTGTCTGTGGGTTGTCTTGACAAAAAGACTGGGGCAACTTCGCCCTTAGTATGAGTTAGGACATTCCTTGTCTGTGACTGTCTATTTTTCAAGTGGATGACCTTGCACACCTTGGTCTACGTCATACCATTGTGTTTGTTGTCCATTTGTGTCATTTTTACCGCCCAATGATGATTAAGAGCAATAAATATTAGTCCTATGGCAATGTTTTGAAGGATTTGGTCTAGGAACTAACATGCATCTCCTTTAGTCTTGTCATCTTCTCTCACTCGTCTCATATAGGCATTGAATCCATATCATCATCCATATCTTTTGCACTAACATTTCTTTGTCTCTTCATATTCTAGTCTTCTCAATTTTGAGAGCACACTCATGTTCTTGGAACCTGCTCGTCTCGAGGGGGCATACTGCCCTCCTCGTCATTCTTCCTCATCTTATTTTGCACTGGGGCATTTTTTGACTTATTTTCTTTTGTCACAACGCGACAAGTGACATTATGACAAAGAGGGGCAAAATGTAGACACCTAAAAATGACCTAGGCCTGCAAGCTTCATTTTTACCACTTTCGTCCTAGCATAATTAAGACATTTAATTATGTCCTTGGTCCACATTCGACTATTGATTAAATAATTCATAATTATTTAATTAATTCATGTCATTTATTCCTCATGATTATTAAATAAATAAATTTTATTTATTAAATACGTCATTAATTGTCTAAGGTCTTCCTTTAATTAAATAAATTTCTTAATTTATTTAATTCCCCTTTGTCATTTATTTCTTCTTGATTATTAATTAAATAAATTTTATTTATTTAATTATGTCACTAATTAAGTCCCCTTCTTTTTAAAATTAAATAGATTCTTATTTATTTAATTTTTGTCCACTATCCACTATGATTAAATAATTATTTTAATTATTTAATTATTCATTAGCCTCTTCTCTCATAAATTAAATAAATTTTATTTATTTAATTTGGTCCACTCTCTTGAATTTTGAATTAAATCATTATTTAAATCAAAATGATTCTTTTTGTCATATTCTTCTATAATTAAATAATTATCTTTATTATTTAATTATTCATTGGTCACCTAAATTAAATAATTTTTATTATTTAATTTCTCCAACAACCTCTTTATCTGTGCCAATCTTATCTTCCAAATCAAATCTTATCTCTTGACATCTCATTTAATTTCAGCCCTTGATTGAATTATCTTATAATTCAATCTTAGCCATTCATTTCTTGTCATTGCCCTAATTTTGACCTAACCCTAATTCATACTACAACATTCAATCTTGACCATTGATTCTAGGGTATTTGTCATCTTCTCATCCTGGCCACACATTCAAAATTGCAGTTTCTATAAAATGGCAATTTTCTTCTTATTTCACATCTTAGGCTCATTCTATCAACTTAGGTTATTATTATTGTCATTTGCAGTCATTGTCATTTCAGTCTATTGTGAGGTCATTGCTTTTAGATAAATCCTTCAACCTTTGCATAGGGCTTTAACATTAGTCTAGGTGCTCATTTGAAATCTGAGGGCCCCATTTGATTTGCTGCAAACTAGAAGGTGTAACAAAGGTGAAGCATGGAAGATGAAGATTTATGGTAACATTGTTCTTTTTATTTTCATTTCATTTCCTTTGTACTTTGTTACTTCAATGGATTTTAATGTTATTGTGCTAACCCCTTAACAAATATGATTTTCCCTTGATTACACATGGTTAAGAGATTAGATTCATATTAGATCTTATGGTGAATTCCGAACTCAAATACCAAGATACTGATCCATCACAAAAAGGAATTACCAGAAAAGAATAGCTTTCGGTAAACCAAGTAGACTTCTCATAGAGTTATCACCATGTTGACATCAATGAAAACATAGGAAAAACCAACGCAAACCATCCATACTTCATGCTCATGTTTCAAGGCTCCATAATCCCAATAGTATGTACTTTCCCTTGGAGTGTTTGGTGTTTAGTTGTTCCACAAGGTTGGTTAGTGAGTTGTATGTCTGTGGTAGTGTGGTTGGTTGCATAGGATGATAGTATTCTCAATTTCAATTGGTTGCGGTAGTGTTGAATATTTTAATATTGTTGGAATATGATAGGATGTTGTGTGATGTTGGTATGTGGTCTACAAGATGCTTTTAGACCTAGTGAAGAGTGAATTGATTGTTTGTTAATGCTAATGTAGGTTTGGCCCACCTGACATTTTAGTAATAATTTTAGAGATGGTTTTTTGTTTGTGGAAGCACATAGTGTAGCATGTCAATGTATATTTGGGTCCTAGTTAACCCATGGTGTGGTCTACCTACACTTCTTTCCATCACAAAAGTGTTTAGTACCAACCTATTTGTTGGTTGCACATTTTAGGTGCATATGTTTCATTGAGGAAAACCTAGAGAAGTTGTTTGAGGTCACTGAGGATATATAAGCAAGGATAATTATTGTAAATGTTTGTGGTATGTTGTATGGTATGAAAAGATGTGTATGTGATCAAGTGTTGTGATATTAGTGGGATCTTAAATTCCTAAGGCTACCGGAAGCAGTGACCAAAAGGTGTCTATATTTTAAGTGCACTTGAATTTTTTAGAGGCAGTGAGCCAAAGGTTGCATATGGTCTAGAGTTGTTGTGGTGGATCTTCTTGTTGCTCTAAGGTAGTGAACCTCGTTGTAACATTCTTCTTCAATTCTCTTATATTCTGAATAGTGAGTCATTTGGGCAGTGAGCCCTTGGTAGTGATCCATTCTTTTCTTCTAGGCAATGAGCCCTTATGGAAGTGAGCTTATTGTATTTGATGTTTCTATTCATATATATGTGATTTAATCCTCACCTTGTTTTTTCCTTGATTAGGGTTTTCCATGTAAATATGGTGTTCTATTGTGTATGGTTGTTGATGTGTTGATGTTTCACTTGTTTACATTCATGTTAATGCTTAATAAGGGTTTGAAGATTCATGAGGTTTTGAATGTTTTAATGTACAACTAATTCACCCCCCCCCTCTCAATTGTCATGTGTGTCTAACACATATCTCACATGTTTCTTAAGAATTAAATATCTCCATGTAGTGAAGAATTATTTGTTAGAGGGATGGAAGTTCAAAGGCCAAGATGATAATTAAATTCCTCTTAATTAATTGAGGGATAACTAATTAAAAATTCTTGGTAGTTGGTTGGTTCCTAATTTGGTAGGAAATAACTAATTTAAAACTATATTATTAGAGGATGTAATGTACCCATGCAAATATCTATGTTTCCATGCTAACATCCAAGTATAACATGACTAAAAACTTCAAAAGATATAAATATGACATCACAAGGATATAGGGAACATATATATACACAGAAAATAATCATTGTGGTGTAGAAAATTGTACACCTTTACAATTTCATACTATTTTTGGGTTCCTTAATTTATTGGACTTAATTAAGCTTCTAATTTTCCAAATTATGTATTCCAAAGCCTTATTTTTCCTATTTTCTGAAAGGAAAAGTGACATTTAATAAATACAATCAATAATTAAATCACATTG
Organism: Sequoia sempervirens; assembly: GCA_007258455.2. Lineage (NCBI taxonomy): Eukaryota > Viridiplantae > Streptophyta > Pinopsida > Cupressales > Cupressaceae > Sequoia > Sequoia sempervirens. Next base: position 84,742,894 of record VDFB02058242.1, read on the forward strand.
GAGCACACGTGTCCTATACTTAAAGGCTAGTATCCATTCACCCAAGGGAGAAAGGGTCCACTTTGAGTCATCAGACCCAATTTAAAATATGTTTTTGCGGCATTTTATTGATTCAAATTCAAATTGCAATTATCAACTTTTAGAATCTAATTTTTGGGAAAATAGATAAAAACCTATAAATACATAGTATTTTTATCATTTGAAATATGAGGATCAAGAAGCATCCTAATACACATTATCAAGACTTCATATGAGCAAGTATTATTGTCAAGAGCATTCAATAGTATATTTATTAGTCATTTGTTGTAGCAATCAACATCCTAACATCATGCTCAATTTTATGTGTTCATGTCATCTTGTGAAGGCTAATATGCATCATTGATCCTAAAGCATCCAAGTATTTTCAAGTATCCAAAACCATCAAGAAGAGAAAGATCAAGTTCCTTGGAGAGATGTGTTTGTCTTTAGTCCTTTAAGGGAAGCCATTGAAGGGTTGGTGAGTCGTAGCAAGCATTTTTCATTCATCATTTCCTTCTCCATTTTCATTATTTTTTATATCATGGTTTAATTAAAAATTTGGGTTTGAAAAAGGTAAAACTCTATTCAAACAAAAAACAAAATCTCTTTTTGTATGTGCAAATTACAAGTTGAAGAAGGATTGAAGATCTTGAAGAGAAATTTTACATTTTTGCATAAGTTTCCATCATTGTTGTCAAGCCATGGAAACTCAGATTTATAATTTATTTTTGACATTTTAATAGTGGGACCTGTGTCAAATAGAAGCTTAGATCTTGCACCAGAGTACCTAGAAAGCTGATCTAGATACCTGTACAAAGACCCATTCACCCATGGACGAAAGAGTCCTTGAAGGCACCTCAAAACCAATTTTTTTAAGCATATTTACTTTCCTCTACACTTCCCAGATCCACTTGTAAACTGTTGTTTTTGCTTGCTAGTTATTAGGATCTTGCATTTTTAATATTATGGAATATAGGATCATTAGTTAATAATCATTCAAAAATATTTCCAAATTCATACCAATCCCCCAATAGATGTAGATCCAAGTCTAATTGGCTCACCTTCAAGTCTAAGAGTCAATATTTTCACCTTGTGATCTACATCTCAATGAAATTTGGAAAACAACACCATTGAATCCTAGGTTCTTTGCATTGAGGACCTAGGATCACCTTTTTCTTTATTTCATTTTGGTGAACCTAACATTCTTACACTATAAACTTTCAAATTTGGAAGTCCTTCAAACCCTAGGATTAGATTTACATTGCATTGCTTTGCATTTCTCATTTAGAGTTAGATTTTTGCATTCTAAAAGCATCAAAAAATCCAAAAAAAATGCATTCCATATTGCATCATAGGTTGCATTAAGGTTTGTTTTAGTCATATTTAGATCATATTTACATTCATATTGCATTCATTAAATGGTTTAAACCTAAAATTGTTCATTGCATCTTTCATTTTAAGCCAAAATCAAGTGAAATTTTGCCTAGTTTATCATTGTTTTCATAATCTTGCATATTACAATAAGTCATATTACATTTTACATTTGAAATTTTTGTTCAAAAACTTGACAAAAAAATTCACCTTTTTTTTGCACTTGCATCTTGCATTACATTGTCCTACATTAAGCAAAATATGGAAAAATAGCCATTGTTTAACATGTTTGTAACTGGAGAAAGAAACATCAAAAAACAACATAAAACTTTAAATTTTCACTTTTCAGAAACCTATCCAAGGACTCGTTCACCTTTGGTCCTTTTATAGGTGTCTCAACAAACTTCTACACACTATTATGTCTCTGTATTGTCAACATGTTCCAGCTTGCAGATCTCTATTTTTGAAATTCTAAAAAATTGTTATTGTATGTGCAAGAAAAGTTTTATTTTTCTTGATTTGTTACAAATTTGGGAAAAATTGTTGGATTTCAGATATGTAGTACAATTATATACATCATTCTCTCATTCCAAAAATCTCTGGTTATTATAGTTCATGTTCTTTTTTCAAATCTTGTTGAACACTTTAAGAAATTTTTGTTACAAGATGAAACATAGAAAAATAGGGTAGGGTTCAAAACACAGAGGGTTTTATACTAAATTTGGATATTTTCACAAAACTTACTATAAATAGAAAGGGTACAATGAAGTGTAATGAACCTACGTATTTTCTCTCTCATTAAGGAAATGAGATCCTCCAAGATATAATTCACTTTCATGCCTTAGGCGAGTCAATTCTATGGAAGATCTGCAAATTTCTTGTGTGTGGATGGGGTAAATATGACAGATCAACACTTTTGGAGATGAAAATAAGATATAAAAGGACCTCAAATTTGTAACCTAAAACCTGATTCATGTAGATGTAACATAACTCTAGCAGAAAAGGTCAAATTTGTGCAAATTGGATTAGTGGAAGACACTTAAAACCTACCTCAAAATCAGTTACATAGTGTTTTTTGACACAAATAGTAATAAAATTGACTAAATAGGGGTTTTGGGAGAAAGATTAAAAATATCAAATGCACTCATTTATGACATGTAAATGTTGAATCTAAAAGATGAAACATAAGACTAACAAAAATAGTAAAACTTCTGGAAAATCTGGGAAGGGAAAATGTTGTGCACCTATCACAAGACAATGTTTCTAGAAGTTGTCTTGGGACTCATTCGCCTACACGTGAATTGGTCTTTGTAGGGATTTTAAAAATTTATTTTATGGGTCCTATGCTCCTATTTCCACACTTTAGATCCTTCAAGTTTCATATTCGAACATTCATAAATAAATTCGACATTTGTGTTTTTGTGAGATGACAACAAAGGTGGCAACAAATGCATCTTTGCAATTTTGCATTTTTTGAGATCTTTAACTTTTCTTCAACCTATAAACCTATAAATTTGCAATAGAGAGAGAGGGAAAAAAAATTATTTGGGTGAATAGGGGTTTGCCTTGGTCAAACCCTATTTTGGTAATTAAATCTTTAATTGAAATGAAACATGAAGGAATGATGAATGAACAAATGCAGTGTTGCAACTCACCAAACCCTTGAATAAACCTTGGAAAGACTAACATTTTTATGTTGACCTTGCATGAAATAGCTTCAATGCATGTGGATATTGATGCTTGAATCTTGCTTTGAATCTTTGATTTGAATTCTTAGATTAGATCTTGAAACCTACATCACAATGTTAGCTCCAAAAACATGCATGAATGAACATAGCTTTTCCATGATACTTGAGATCTTGAATGGTGCAACAAATTATGAAGAAATATTCTCTTCAATTCTCTTGAAAATAATCTTGGATCTCGTTAAGTTCACCTCTTGCTAGATGTTTTGATTTGACAAAATAACCTTGTATTTATAGGTATGTATCCTTAATTTCTCAAAATTCAAATATCACAAGCTAACATTGAAATATGGATTTGGGTACCTTTAAATACCACCAAAAACATATTTTAAATTTAGGTTCAAAGGCCTAGGGCGAATGGGTCACAGGTCCCTATTCTTGGAACACACATTGCTCAAGGTAAAGTGTTATGTATTGGAATTAATTATTGTCAGGTTTCCCCTCTAGAAAATGTAATTTATTAGGCTTGTAAATAAATAAAAGGCCTTATTAAGGCATAATTAATCTTAATTTAATTAAGAGGGCCCAAAAAGGTGTGAAAATATAAAGGGGTACATTTTACAACATTGAATTAAGTCATTATTAAGTCCATTTTAATTAGGAGAGCCCAAACAAGTGTGAAAATGTAAAGGGTTACATTTTTCTATACTACATTTAGCCCCTACTTTAGTGAGAGGATGACTCATCAAACTCATACTAAAGTAGACAACTAGGTGTCAAGAGGGGTCCAAGTGTACAAATGTTAGTGAGATAGGATGACAAAGATCAAGGAGGTGGCCAAGCCCCCAAGATCAAGATCCCATGGCAAACCAACATAAGCACAATGGGATACAGACAAGATGTATGATATGTAGTACCAAACAAGATACACAAACATACAATGTCAAAGACTAAAAGAAAGAAAATAACAATAACAATAAAAAGGGTGGATCAAGCCTCAACTGTCCCACTTGATGTGGATCATGCCTCACCTATTTTTCCAAAAAAAATTACAAGTGGAACTCACTATCCACTATGCAAACAACAATGCATTCTCACATGGGCTAGTGAAATATGTTGTTCACTAGGTGAGCTCCCAAGGGTGGAAAATGAGAATCTTATTAGGCTCCCATACCATACCAAATTTATACCTCTAATAACTTTAATATGGAACCACACAATATTAACTTTGAGTTTCAAAAGGCTTAGCAAGCTATGTTATGCTAAACACTTATGAAGAAACAAGGCTCCATAGAGCAAAGTGTGTTATTCTTGGTGGTCATGAAAAAAGGGTTGTAACTTAGAGCTTCACAAGGTTATCAAGTTGTTTTATGCTAAAAAATTATGAACAAAATGAAAATAATACATGTTCAAAGGGGTTTTTCTTAGTTCATGAAAGGTCTGATCTTAGGGAACATCGTGCCTAATGTCTCCAAAAGAGAACAAGTCTAGGATAAAAGATTCACAACTTAGGGAATGCAATGCGTAGCAACACCACTAAGAGGAATGTCATATGCCAGGAAATCACTCTTGAAGGACATCAAACCCAATGACTCCACCAAGAAGAGGACACATCACATGAAGTAAGAAGACCACACTATGAAACATAAGTTATAGTCAAAATTTTAAAAATAATATGCCAATGTATGCCCCCACTTTAAAGAAATTGCTAAATAATAAAGAAAACATGAGAGCTTATTTGGAAATCCCTATGTCAAGCATATGTTTCCAAATGAAGTTGCATCATGAAAAGGGGTTTTCCCCAAAATGAAATACTAAAGATTACATAGAAAGAAAGTATGTCACATGTGAGACAACTTAAGGCATGCCATCCATGTACCAATCTTTCTCTTATATATACATGGAAGGTGGTCAACTAGCCCAAAAGAGGCAACATTAAGTGCCATACTAGGACAAGGCTACCTAGCCCCTTGCCACCCAAGGGAAAAAGGTGAGCCAAAAATGGATGATGATATGTTGCTCCTTGTGAAAAGGAAATACGATTACATAAAGAAAAATTTATACCCTCATGCATGGTAGTGAATACGCTATGATACTACAATTACCACATGACAAGGAGCAGCAATGAATGTTATTGATTATAATGTGTAGACAAAGAATCAATTTTATGCATATCTAATGAGATATTCCCACACATAGAATCTATTATTTTTGAGTGCACCAAAGTTAAAGTTGTCTTAGAAGAATCTTTTGTAATAGTTTTAGTATTGAGTGAAGGATTTTTTTATTCTTTTGCTTCTTTTGAAGGGCAATAACCAAGACCACTAGTAGTTTCTTGTGTGTTAGGTTCTATAGGGACATGTATACCTTATTCTCTAGCACCACATCCTTTTCCACTATAACCAAGTTGTTTCAAAATTTCATAATCTCTTCCATAATTTTTTTCCATTTCTTTTGGATTTGGTGGTTTCTCATTATCACACTCTTTATATGTGGATGTATAACTTGTGTTCTCATCTTCATGTGATTTTGATGACTCAACTTGTGTTGATACTATGTTTGTTTGTTTCTATTTTCTTGTTTTGTGTGTAATCTTGTATTATCTCATGAATGTAGGTGTGAAATCTAAGGAACCCCAATCATCTTCTGATAACTTTGTGACTTCTTCAATATTCTTTTCTTTTTCTTTCTATTGTACGAGTTCTACTAGTGTAGTTGGTGTCAATGTTTTCAAAGGAATTTCCTTGTCTTTCTCAATGAGAAAACTATCTGGTTCAGGATTGGCCTTGATTGTATAAACCTTGTTGTTATAGACATATTTCATTATATGATGAAGAGTAGAAGGCATTGCATTAATTTCATGAATCCATGGTCTACCCAATAGAAGATTATATGAAAGATTATGAGGCATAACATGAATAGGAGTTTGCAATGTGACCTTTTCAACTCTAATAGGCAATGTTATCACACTAGTGGTTGTTTTCCTACATTATCAAATCCACGGATAGATAAAGAGTATAGTTGTATTTGGATTTTGTCTACTCCAATATTATCCAAAAGGTTTATGCTACACACATTAAGGGTTGGTCCATTATCAACAAGGGTTCGCTTTATCATAGTCCTATTAATGATATCTATTATCATGAAAGATTCATTTTGTTTGTGCACTTCCAAAGGAGGTAGCTCACTTTGGAGGAAAACAATGTCTGAACTCATTCCTTGAATTAGGGATTCTATATCATTTGGGTTTACACTAGGATGAATCACAACTTGATGCAAATATGTTTGAAGAATGCTATTGTAACTAGGTGAGGCTTGAATAAGGTCCCATAAAGAAATCTTAGCAAGAGTTTTTTTGAGTTCTAAAATATCATACTCCTTTCCACTACACTGTAAGATATTAGGTGCAGGTGGAAGATATGGTTGAGGTAATGGAAGGGATGTTGGATTTGTTTGTGGTTCCCTATTTTTCCTTGTATTATGGGTATGTGCAAGATCATCATGGGCCAAAAAGTGGTGATATGATGGGTATGTGTAGGGTATGTGGCTGACAACTTTTTTTAACCCAAAATTGATGAAACAAAAAGGGTTTTTAAAGAAGATTCTCAAATTTCCACCAATATAAATTATGCTTTACTTTGAATTTAATAAATAATCATTATTCATTTTCTATTTGAATTATGACTAAAGTCCTTATTGAGAGGCTAATTGAAAAACATCTATAGCTTTCAAACGGTATCAAATTTTTTGAATTTGAAACATGTATCACATTCTATGCTTTGCATACTATATGATTAAAAATAATAATTTCATGAAGTTTTGACCAAGTTAAAGTGGTCAGACATACGAGTTTTTATATTTTTTAAAAGTTGTAATAAAAAATTCATAATTAATTATTTACTTGGGAAAAAATTACAAAAAAATATGCATGATATCGGAAAATGAGTCATCTACTTATATCTAAAATATTATAAAAAAATATTAACATTTTATTGTGTTTAGGTGGTTAGATAAGCACCTACTTCTTATTTTTTCCCTAAAATTTAAGTACTATTGCATTGAAATTTTAAATTTTCACCAAATAGATTTTTTTTTAAATAAAAAATAAATCTAGTAGTTTAGAAACTACATTCAATTGGATATAGATTCTATTCTTACATATTTTTGAAATAATATAGATAACTTATTCAAATTTTTATGTCAAGTTTCCTAACTCTAATTTTTCTGAATTTTTTGCCACTTAAGGGCTTGTTTTTTCTATGATAATCCTGCACATACCCTTATATGTGTGAGCATCAATATTATAACTCAATTTTTACAAAACATTGTTACTATCAAGTTTCCTTGTAAAATTCAAGATAGCTCCTAGAGATAATGGTTAATTTTTAGGTGGTTCAAGGATGAGCACAGGTTTGTTTTGAATTTTAGGTTGATGTGAGGGTGGGTAGAGGGTAAGAAGTGGCTTAGGAGATGACTTGGGAGGTTGAAGAATTAAAGGACTTGTAGGAGGACCCAAGGGATATCTAATGTTCATAACCTCAAAATATTTATCCTTATTTTGATGATCTCTTAGCAATGGATATTCTAATGTTACCTCATCATCTTCATCTAATGAAGCCACATTACTATTGTCAATGTTGTCATTTTCTTGCATCATGATATCTTCCTTAGTAGGAGATTTTTTAGGAGAGAAACAAACTAGATGCTCATGACATTCAATGGTCGGATCTTCTAAAATAACTTCATTAAAGGTAGGGGAGTCATCAATTTTTGGATTTTATTACTTATCAATGATGGAATTCTCTTGTATCAAATCATTCTCACAAATAGGAGAAATAGGTAAAGTGGTGTGGGGACACCCATAGGTCTTCATGCCTCCAAGGGGTCAAAAGTTGATATTTTGTTTTGTTTCAATTATTTTCATGTAATAAGGTCTTCTAAGACCATTTCATATGTGTTTGAGTCTAGTTTGATTCATTAGGTTTTAAGGTAGGGTGTCAATGCAAAATTGTCAAAGTTGCACATTGTTGTTTAACTTTTACACTTTTTGTCATAAAAGTGAACATAAAAATGTTGTGTTAGTATTTAATTTTAAAATTGGATAGGGACAATTGAGAAATGATGGAAAATATTTAAAAATTCCTTGTACCATTGAAGGAAAGGTTGTTTGTTGGAGATTTCAAAGTTGAAGCAATAAAAATTATGTTTTCCTGCATTTTCTAAATGTTCTTTGTTGCTACAGTAAATTGTATAGTTATGTACGATATAGAAATGTTCTAAATCCAATTGTGTTTGATGGCACATTGAGTCTACTTTATTTTTCCACTAGTTTCATGTGATTTCGTTATGTTTCAAGCAAGTTCTTCTCATTTTACTTCAAACTGGTCAAAACCCTAGATAAGGTAACCAATGAGTAATAAAATGTAATAAAATCCATTCCACCCAATAAAATATTCTGAAACTTGGTGGAATGGGTGATGTTGATGTGTAATTTGATGTTCCTATATTTTATATGTAGGAGATATGGTTTGGCATGTTTGGAGTAGTATGAAGGTCTGATATTGTCATGTATCAGACCTAGAATCCCTAGAGAGTGGAAGAAATTTGTAATTTGTAATTGTGGAATGATCTAAGTGTTGTGAGAAGATGTTTTTTTCCCTATAGGATGTGTTTGAAGCACTGGATTAGAAGTTTGGAACCTAGAATCCAAAAACCCTACTACTACCAAGCCTTATTGTGTTATTAGGCCTAATTTGAGAGAGGATAGTCAAAATTTGGAGTCTTCCGTACAAAGGAACCTTATCTGATTTTGAGACAAGTTTGAGAATGGCCAAATGGGTATATGAAACAATTCTTATTTCCTATAGATCAGTTCTACTTGAAGAGTTACGTCAAAAAAAATATTTTTGAAAGGCTACAAGGAAGAACAAGGGTTTGTGAAGGAAAACCCATAGTTTTATAAATAGTAAGTGGTTGTCTAAGGTTGTGTTGTCATTTGTATCACTACTCTGTATCAAATTGGTATCAAAGCACAATGTTGATCTAAAAAGGAGAGAGATTCATTATAAGCTTGAAGACTTGGTTTTGGCTATTTTGAGGAAGAAAATATTTCCTAAAGGGTAGTACTCTAAACTACAAATGAAGAAGATAGGACCATGTAAAGTGGTACACAAGTTTGGATGTAATGCATATGAACTAGAACTACCTCCTAGAGTTTCCATTTCTCCTATTTTTAATGTTTTTGATCTTTACCCTTGTAAAGGGGATGTTGTTACAAGTGATAATGTAGGTTCCTCTGTTCTCACAGATGAAGATTGGATCAAGGATCTTCCACCAAGCCAACCCTTGGAGTTGGAATGCATCTTGGAAAAGAAGGAGCTTAAGAAGACGAGGAAGTTCTATTATCAATACTTGGTCAAATGGTGAGGTCTTCCTATAGAGGATGCAACTTTAATGACAAAGGATGATATTATCAAGCATGGTTGTACAATTTCATGTCTTTCCCCAAGTGGAACTTGAGCTTTCTTTTCGGTGGGAGTATGTTGCAGGGGCACCCACAGGTCTTCATGCCTCTAAGGGGTCAAAAGTTGATATTTTGTTTTTTTTAGTTGTTTGCATGTAATAAGGTCTTCTAATAATATTTCATATTTTTTGGAGTCTCGTTTGAGTCATTAGGTGTTAAAGTAGGGTGTCAATGTAAAATTGTCAAAGTTGCACATTGTTGTTAAACAACTTTTTTACTTTTTGTCATAAAAGTGAACATAATGATGTTTTGTTAGTCTTTAATTTAAAATTTGGTTAGTGACCATTGAGAAATGAAGGAAAATGTTTTAAAATTCCTTCTACCATTGAAAGAAAGGTCAGTTGTTGTAGATTTTGAAGTTGAAGCAATAAATTTTTTGTTTTTGTGCATTTTCTAAACGTTCTTTGCTGCTACACTGAATTGTACAGCTATGTACAGTCTAGGAATGTTCTAAAGCTAATTTTGGTTGATGGTACATTGATTATACTTTCTTTTTCCACTAGTTTCATGTGATTTTATTGTGTTTCAAGTAAGTTGTGCTCATTTTACTTCAGGCTGGTCGAAATCCTAGATAAGGTAACCAGTGAGTAATAAAATGTAATAAAATCCATTCCACTCAATAGAATCTTTTGTAACTTGGTGGAATGGATGGTGTTTATGTGAAATTTGATGTTCCTAGATTACAGATGCAGGAGATAGGGTTTGGCACATGTGAAGAATTTTAAAGGTTTGATACCTTCATGTATCAGACCTAAAAGCCTTGGAGAGTGGAAGAAATTTGTAATTTGCAATTGTGGAATAATCTAAGTGTTTTGAGAAGATGTTTGAGGCCCTATAGGATGTTTTTGAAGGATTGGAGTGGAAGTGTGTAACCTAGAATCCAAAAGACCTACTACTATCAAGCCTCATTGTGCCATTAGGCCTAATTTGAGCGAGGACAGTCAAAATTTGGAGTCTTCTATACAAAGGAACCTTATCTAATTTTGAGATATGTTTGATAATGGCCAAATGGGTATTTGAAACAATTCCTCTTTCCTATAGATTAGTTTTTGTTGAAGAGTTATGTCAAAAAATTATTTTTTGAAAGCTGCAAGGAAGAATAAGGGTTTGTGAACTAAAACCCATAGTTTGATGAACAAAGGAACCTGTAAGTGGTTGTATAAGGTTTTGTTGTCATTTTTATCCCTGCTCTACATCACAAATTGATATTAGGGGATGTCTCAATGGTCTCATCCTTGTATCCAATAATTTCTTCCCAAGTGGGAGAGGTAGGGTAAGAGAAACAAATAGGATTCTCATAACTCTCATTGATTGGATCTTCTAACACCAAAATATCTTCTTCACAAATAGAAGAGATATTGGGATATGACCAAATGTGATTGTCATGATTTTCCACTATTGTATTCTCTTTCACTAAAACATTATCATAAGTGGGAGAGATGTTGGGAGAATGACTAACATGCTTGTTGATCGACGTTTTCTTGGCATGATTAGAAAGGTAAGATACTAACATTGTGTGCCAAAAAATGAAAAGTATTTTTATCCAACTTATGCAATGGTTCAAGAATGTAAACATTTTTTACCCAAAAATGAAAAGTACTTTTATCTAACTTATGCAAATATTCAAGAATGTAAACATTGTGTACCCAAAATTGAAAAGTACTTTTATTCATATTATGCAAAGCTTCAAGAATGTAAAAATTTTCCCTATAGATCTGATGATTTTCACTACTGAAATAATTTGGGAATGATTTAAAAAGGCTACACTAAATGGATGATTTAAACCCAATGCATAAAAAAGAAATTCCTAAAAATTGCCAGACTGAAATACTGGGTTACCAACAAATTTGGGAACTACAAAGAACCACAAAAATCTTAGAAAATATGGTTTTGAGAGGCCCTAAAGAACTCATTTTTCCATGGGTGAATGGGTCTCTATTCAAGCTTTTAAAAAATGAAAAATTTAATTTCTAAAGTGTTATGTGTGTTCTGTGTTCTAGGTTGCAAACTAGTATTTATAGTTTCAGAATTTTGGAAAATCAGAGTTAAATGCAAGTGTAAAATGATAACCAAAATGACCTATTTTTAAATGCAATCTTGATCCATTCTTTTTATTTAAGTGACTGAAAGTATGCTATTATGTAAATAAAATGCAAAAACAATCTAAAATTATGCAATTTTTGTTGAATTTTTATATTTAAAATGAGTGCAAAATGCAAGTTTACACGTAAAATGCAATGCAACTTTATGCCAAATTTAGAAACCCTAAATGCAATGAATTAATTTAAATCCTAGATCTAGGGTTTGAATGCACTCCAAATCATAAATTAGAATGTTCAAATACTCGATTTCACCAAAATGAAACATAGAAAAATAGGTTGGTGGCTCAATAAATATGGTTTTATACTAAATTTGGAATGTTTTACCAAACTTACTATAAATAGAAAGGGGAAAATGGGGTGTAATGAACCTACCTATTTTCTATTTCACTAAGGAAATGAGACCCTCCAAGATAGAATTCACTTTCTGCCCTTAGGTGAGTCAATTCTATGGAAGATCTACAAATTCCTATGTGGATGGGGTGAATTTGATGAAACAACACTTTTGGGAGATGAAAATAGGATACCAAATGACCTCAAATTTGTAACCTAAAACCTTATTCATGTAGATGTAACATACCTCTAATAGAAATAGTCAAATTTATGCAAATTGGATTAGTTGAAGATACTTAAAACTACCTCAAAATCAGTTATAAAGTGTCTTTTGATAGAAACAGTGACAAAATTGACTAAACAAGGGTTTTGGGAGAAATATTAAAAATACCAAATGCGCTCATTTTATGACATGTAAAGTTTGAAGCTAGAATATGAAACATAAGACTAATAGAAATAGTAAAAAAATTGGAAAATTAGCTAGGAAGGGAAAATGTTGTGCACCTGTCACAAAACATTGTTTCTAGAAGTTGTCTTGGAAATCATTCACCTATAGGTGAATGGGTCTTTGTAGGTATTTTCAAAACTAATTTTTGGGTCCTCTACTCTTATGTTTGCACTTTCATATCCTATGGGCTTCATATTCAGATAGTCGAAAATAAGTTTGGAATCTTACTTTCTGTGAGATGACAACAAAGGTGACAAAAAAAACAACTTTACAATTTTTCACTTTTTGAGATCTTCAACTTTTCTTCAAACTATAAACCTATAAATCTATAACACAAAGAGAGGGAAAAAAAATGTTTTTGGGTGAATGAGGGTTTTCTTGGTCAAACCCCGTTTTGGTAATTAAACCTTGAATTGAAATGAAACATGAAGGAATGATGAATGAACAAATTTAATGTTGGAACTAACCAAACCCTTGAATAAACCTTGGAAAGACTGAAATCTTGATGTTGATCTTGCATGAAATGGCTTCAATGGATTTGGATCTTGATTCTTGAATTTTGTTTTGAATCTTTTACTTGAATGCTTGGATTAGATCTTGAAACATACATCACAATGTTGGCTCCAAAAACATGCATGAATGAACATAGGTTTGACATGATTCTTGAGATCTTGAATGGTGTAACAATTGATGAAGAAATTTTCTCTTGAATGCTCTTAACAATAATCTTGGCTCTTGTTAAGTTCACCTCTTCTAGATACTTTGAATTGACAAAATAACCTAGTATTTATAGGTATGTATCCTTGATTTCCCTAAATTCAAATATCACAAGCCAACATTGAAATATGGATTTGGGGACCTTAAAATATTGCCAAAAACATATTTTAAATTTAGGTTCAAAGGCATAGGGAGGACCCATTTTCCCATGGTAAAATGGGTCCCAACTCCCTATTCCTAGAACACATTACTCAATGTAAAGTGTTATGTATTGGCATTAATTATTGTCAGGTTTTCCCTTCAAAAAATGTAATTTATTAGGCTTGTAAATGAATAAAATGACTTATTAAAGCATAAATAAGATTAATTTAATTAAGAGGGCCCAAAAAAGTGTGACAATGTAAAGGGGCACATTTTACAACACTAAATTAAGGCATTATTAAGTCTATTTTAATTAGGAGGGCCCAAAAAAGTGTGAAAATGTAAAGGGTTACATTTTTCTACACTACACAAGCATACAAATATGAAGTTACTTCCCATCTTCTCTTGTTTTTCATTGATCCCTCTCCCACTATCTCTCCTATGTTTGAGGTTAGTTTGGTGAAAGAGAATACAATTATTGATAATCATGGAAGTCATAAGTGTTCATCTCTCGATACCTCTCTTACTTGTGTTGAAGGTGTCTTGGTGTTAGAAGATCCAATCATTGAGCATCATGAGAATCTTTTTTATTTCTCTCCTACTACATCTCCTACTTGGGAGGATATTGTTAGAAAAGAGTATGCAATCATTAATAATCAAGAAAATCACAATTGTTCTCTCGATACCTCACTTGCTTGTGACAAAGTTATCTTAGAAGATCCAAACATTGAATGTCATGAAAATATTTTTTTCTCCTCTCTCAAAACCTCTCCTACTTGTGAAGATATAAGGGTCCAAGAGGATGATACCATTGATACATACCTTTCAAATGATAGTAATGTGGCTTGATTAGATGAATATGATAACGTGACATTAGATCCCCCCTCGATAGAAGATCATCAACAAGAAGTCAAATCTGCTAAGGTTATGAACACACAATTGACTACTAGATCTCCCTTGATTATTGGACCTCCAAAAACTCTTTTTGGACCTCCCAAGAGTCCTCTAATCATTGGGCCACCTAAGATAATTTCGAACCTCCTACGATTCCTCTAATTATTTTACCTCTCAAATCATCTCCTAAGCCACTTCTTATCATAGGACCACCTCAACACCAACCAAAACTTCTAAGGCATATCTTAAATTTTGCAAGGTAACTTACTAGTAACAATTTTTTGTAATAACCAGGTTATAATATCATTGCTCATACATATAAGACAAGAAGGTTTAAATCACACCTATAAATCACAAACCAATGGACTACATCCATACCACTTCCACAACCTATTTTTCCTAGTGCCCCTTGTTTACCTTCACATAGTGGAAATGAGTATGATCTTGTGGAATAACTTTGTAACACTCCTGCTAAGATCTCCCTTTGGGATTTGATTCAAGCATCATCTATTTACAATAGCATACTTCAAAATGCTTTGTAAAACATTGTTGTCCCTCCTAGTGTACAACCAAATCATGTGGAATCTTGGATTGAGAATATAAATCAACCTAGTATGGACATTGTCTTTCATCAAAGTGAATTACCTCCTTTGGAAACACAAAAAAAATGATGATTTGATGAAATTGTCTAGTATTAACAGGATTTGAATTATGCATACCCTTGTTGAAAATGGTTTGACACTTAATGTTTGTAGTGTGAACCTTTTGGATAAAATTAGAGTGGAAAAGACTAAAATTCAACCAGTTGAGTTGTCTATTCATGGTTTTGATAATGTTAGAAAAAAACCACTCGGTGTGATAACATTACCTGTTAAAGCTGGTAGGGTTACATTGCAAACTCCTATCCATGTCATGCCCCATGATCTTTCATATAATATTCTCTTGGTTAAACCATGGATTCACACAAGAATGGTGTGCCTTCAACACTACATCATCTAATGAAGTAAACTTATAAAAATAAGGTTCACACGATAAAATATGATCCAAAATATGAGAATTGATTACAAACTAAAACATTGATGATTAATCCTCTTAGAATATTGACACCAACTACAAAAGTGGAACCTTTACAAAAATTAGAAAATGATAATTGTCTTTCATCTATGACAAAGTTGTTGGAAGATGATTGCAGTTCATTAGATTGTACACCTACATTCATGGGAGAGTACAAGATTACACACAAATCAGGAAATGAGAAAGAATTTTCCATAATATCAACACAATTTGAATCATCAAAACCATGTGTCCAAAAATTTTATTAAAGAAGAGGAAAACAAAAATTATACATCCACATATGATGAGTGCGATCATGAGAAACCTCCTTCCTCAAAAGAAATGAAAGCACTTCATAGAATGGGTTAAATTTTTTTGAAACAACTTGTCTATAACGGAAAAGGATGTGGTGTTAAAGAACAAGATATCTATGCACCTCTTGAACCTAGCATGCAAGAACAAATAAGAGGTCTTGGTTATTGTCCTTTGAAATAAATGAAGGAATCAAAGAAACCTTTGCTTGATATCAATTTCATCACACAAACCACTCCTAGGACAAATATACATTATGGTCATGATATTAATTCATCTTCAAACACATGTTCTAGTGATTGAGGTTCATTAGATTTTACGCCCTCCTTTTTGGGAGAGTGCAAAATCTTACAATCTAAACCTAGAGAGTCTTGTGTATGTATGACACCTTCTAGTAAACAAGAAAGATCTCTTTCACAAAAGAAAGGAATATATTATACTATTGATGCTTGCTTGATATCTCTCCCTCCAAGAACATGAAATAAATTCTATAATAAAAGTTCATTTTGTGCATATCATCAAGTGCATGGTCATTCTACCAATGAATGTAAGGCCTTGAGTACTAAAATACATCTTAAGGATTTTGGTGTTCTTCCTTGTGTTGATGCACCTAATTCATCTAATCAATAATGATTTTCATCTTATCATGTTGCTCATCAGTATTTGGCATCGGTAGCTTTATGTATTATTCTCATTACCATTCATGGTGGTACAATCCTAAGTGCAACCATATTTTTCATGACAACAAACAACATCTTAAGGATTTTGGTGTTCTTCCTTGTGTTGATGCACCTAATTCCTCTAATTAATAATTATTTTCATCCGATCATGTTGCTCATCACTATTTGGCATTCGTAGCTTTATGTATTATGCTCATTGTGGTACAATCCTAAGTGCAACCATATTTTTTATGACAACATGATAGTCCTTGGTGTGGATATCCTTATCTCTATGTTTGTTGGGAAAGGATAACTAGTTTTGGCGAGGCATGCATTCTTTTCAAGGATCCCCTCTTTTCTCCTTAAAATACCAATATCGTAAGTATGTTGACATTTTAAGGGGGGGTATAAAGTCCCCAGCGCATTGTTTGCATGTTCCCTTCTTAGTGATGACAACATACATCTCCTAGGAATTGTGACCTTTGTATTCAAAGTGTGGATTTCTTGATCTATGTGATGTTCCTTCTTTTTGGTGACATTTGGCTTGATGATCTATAAGAGTTTGACCTTTCTTAGTATATGAATTTCTCCTTGGTGGTGATGCTATGACTAGCATTCCCTAAGGTATGATCTTTTGTTCCTCGACTAGTCCTCTCTAGGTGGTGATATCAAGTGTGATTTTCCCTAAGGTGAGACCTTTCAAGTATTAAAAAAAACCCCTTTTGATTCTTCTTAACCTTATCTCGATGTCATTTTTGCACCTCCCAAGGTGAGTTTCATTGAAAGTTTGACATTTTTGCTTCACTTTTTTAATAGGAATTGGACTTAGTGTAGTGTTGGTATAATACATTGATCATTTTGTGGCACCTTATCAAAGTTATTAGGGAGTATTACTTTTGGTACAATTGACATATCAGAACACACCTATAGACCTAATGTGTCTATCCCATTTTCCACCCCTATTTTTATGGGCACACACCTTGTAGACCTAGTGTGTTTTTCTCATTTTTCCTTTGGGGCTCACCTAGTGTATACTAGACTACACTATCCCTTGTGAGTGTATTCTATGGACATGGCATAACACATCTAGCTAGTCCATCCTTTTCCTTTTTTTTTTTAATTTTTGTATTGGCTTTAACATTGTATCTTTGTGTATCTTTCTTTCCTACATGTATCTTACATATCTTATGTGTTCCTTTTTCCTTATGTTGGTTTGCCATGGGATCTTCAATCCTAGGGGCTTGGCCACCTCCTTGATCCTTGGTATCCTCTCTCCAACATGTGTACACTTGGACCCCTCTTGATGCATATTTGTCTACTTTAGTGTGAGTTTGAGTGTAAGTTTATACTCTCACTAAAGTGGTGGCTAAATGTAGTGTAGGAAATTATATACCTTTACAAATTCAAACTATGTTTGGGTTCCTTAATTTATTGGACTTAATTAAGCTTCTAATTTTCCAAATTATGCATTCCAAATCCCTATTTTTTCTATTTTTTGAAAAAAAATTGACATTTAATAAATGCGATCAATAATTAAATCACATTGGAGCATGTGAGTCCTAGAATTATAGGCCAAGACCCATTCACCCAATAAACATCTTGCAAATATGACCCATTTTTAAGTCATAAGACCCATTTTTAAATATGTATTTCACCACATTTTATTGATTCAAATTCATCTTGCAATTGTTAGCTTTTAGAATCTAATTTTTGGGAAATTAGATAAACACCTATAAATATAGTATTTTTATCATTTGAAATCTAAGGATCAAGAAACATCCTAACATGCATTATCAAGACTTCATATGAGCAAATATTATCATCAAGAGCATTCAAGAGCAGATTTATTAGTCATTTGTTGTAGCAATCAAGGTACTAACATCATGTTTAATCTTATGTGTGTTCATGTCATCTTGTGAAGGCTAATATGTTGAACAAGACAACTAAGAGGGGGTGAATTAGTTGTAGAAAATTTTCCTTTATAGCATTCACCAGAGATTAATTCAATTACCATTTACAAATCCTTTACTCTACTAAAATGATTAATAATTAAGTGCAAATGCAAAAATTGAAAGAAGCAAAACCATACACACAACAACACTAGATTTACATGGAAAACCCATGGTGAGGATTAGATCACAATATAGAGAATATCAAAACTGAATACAAAGGATCACTACTAGAGAAGGCTCGTTGCCAAAGCAGGACTCACTGTCTAAAAAGGGTTAACCACCAAAAGGGCTCATTGCCACATAGATACAAAGAAGATAGAAGAGATTCATTATAGAGAGAAAAAAATCTCAATGCAACAGAGATTTCCATGACAATTCGCTCACACACTTACCGACATGCTTGAATGATAGAGAACACCTTCAACTCACTACATCTGAAAACTCGCCACTAAGATGTCACACTGATTTTCTCAACCACACACTTTATTTCACATCTATCTTTCTCTTTTTCTCTCTATATATTTCACCAATATCTCATCTTGTATTTATACCATCTTCAACTTTGAAAACATATCCAAAGTCGGCCACACATACCATTTGTATTTACAAATTCAAATTAGGTCAGTACCAAAAAATTATAAGGTGGAATTAGAATGAGGGTGACCTAACACACACTTAATGAGGACCTAAATAAGTCCCAACATGCTTCATGAATTTCGTAAGTAGTGTTTAACACAAGGTTGTCCAAACCAGTGTAAAGCACATAGAACAATTAACCAAACACAAACTTCGCATGATCCAATCTTTCCAAACAACAAAATTATCTTCAACATGATCATATTAGTTTATCTCCAAAACTGCAAGTCCTAAAACTCAAAAAAGAAGAAATATGGAGCAACTACATTTCTCCCAAACCTCAGCAAGATACACTAAAATAACATAGTTCACAACTAGTGAACATATCTCACATTGTTCAATGATCTAGAAACCAAAAATTTGGATATAGCAACTACCAACAACCATGATTAACATATTTGAACCACACAAACATAGGAGAAAATCCCAAAGAAAATTATAGAGTAAACACTGAATACCTAAAATCTTTCTTCTTTACAATTTTCTCAATATCCTCGACATATATAGCCAATAATCTACATCCATGACTTTAATGACAACATCAACCAGTTGATAACCAATTAACCAGTCGAAATCAATGATAACACCTTCATTCTTGTAACAATCTCCCCCTTTTTCATTGATGGAAACACATGATGTGAAAAACATTGAAATACAATACAACTCTAAACACACTTTCTCATGATTTTACTTTCTCCCCCTCAATAGCTAAAATTTTCACATGATACTTTTCTCCCCCTTTGACATCAATGGAAAAGGAAAAATATATTTTCATTGATTTCCCCTTTGACATTAAAATCAATACTAGTACTAAATACTCTTTCAATGGAAACACAAGATACTAGCTACTCCCCCCAAGAGGTAGCCACCAAACATCAATCCAGAAGAAGGATAGATCCATAGACCCACCAGACTGATGCATCTCCATATGCATCTAATTCAAGAAAGGAGGGGAAATAACCCCTAACTTCTCTCGGGGATACTCAAAAGTATATTTAGGAAGAGCCTTCGTAAATATATCAGCAATCTAATCCTTCATAGGAACATACTCAACATTTACTTCATTCTCCATAACCTTTTCTCTCAAGAAGTGATACTTGATAGATATATGCTTTGTCCTTGAGTGCATCACTAGATTTATTGAAATGTTAATTGCACTTGTATTATCACAAAATATAGAAATGGGATCATCATAGATTACTTTGATATCATTCAATTTTTTTTTCACCCATAAAACATGTATACAACAAGATGTAGTAGCAATATACTTAGCTTCAGCAATAGATAAAGAAACTGAATCTTGTTTTTTAATTAACCATGACACCAATCTGCAACCAAGAAAGAATGCACCACCACTTGCACTTTTTTTGTCATCAACATAGCCTACCCAATCTACATCTATATAAGCACTAAGTGTAAATTCAGTATCCCTAGGATACCACAAGCCATAATTTAGAATGCCATTCAGATATTTGAATATCCTCTTAATACCAACAACATGTGTTTCTTTAGGATCTTCTTGAAATATAGCCACAAGACAAGTTGCATGCATGATATCCAGTCTAGTAGTAGTTAAATACAATAGTCCTCCAATCATATATCTATATTTTCTTTGATCAGCCTTAGGTGAATCATCATCTTTACTCAATTTGCAGCTAGTCACCATAGGAGTGCATACCAGTTTGGAACCATCCATTCCAAACTTCTTCAATATTTCTCTTACATATTTTGACTATGAAATAAATATCCATTTTTATGTTTGATTGAATTGCAACCTAAGAAATAAATTCATCTCACCAAACATAAACAACTCAAATTATTTTTGCATTTCTTCAGCAAACATCTTGCACATTGTTTCATTTCCTCCAAATATAATGTCATCAACATATACAACTACTATCAAGATCTTGTCATTTTCAATTTTAAAGTACAAATTACTATCTGTCATACCTTTATTGGAACCTTGATGAATCAAATATTTGTCTAACCTTGCATACCAAGCTCTAGGAGCTTGCTTCAATCCATCTAAATATTTTTTCAATCTGTAGACCATATTCGATTGATATGACAACTGAAATCCTTCCAATTGTTCTATGTACACTTCTTCTTCCAATTCACCTTTCAAAAATGCAGACTTAACATCCATCTAGTAAAATTTAAAATCTTTTTGAAAAAAATAATACTAATTTTTTTTTTATAGCTTCCATCCTAGCCATTGGAGCAAAGGTTTCCTGAAAATCTACACCTTCTACTTGTGAGTACCCCTTGCACACAAGCCTTGCCTTATTTCTGACCACTTCTTTATTCTCATTCAGCTTGTTTTTGAATACCCACTTTGATCCAATTATGTTTTTATCTGTCAGTCTAGGGACTAAATCCAAGGTTTGAATCTTCTCAATTTGCATAAGTTCTTCTTCCATAGCTTTCATCCAATTTTCATCATTACATGCTTCACTCACTTTCTTTAGTTCCACTTTAGAAAGTAGACATAGATTTATCTCATTAGTAGCAACATCTCTGCTTCTTATCAATACTTCTTTCCTCTTGTCTCCAATGATCTAATTTTCTAAATGATTCTTTTACACATATTTAGGTGTCTTTGGGGACACCACCGAAGCTTCCTTTTCCTCATTCTAATTCTCTTGTTCTTCAACAAATTCTTCAACTTCTATACAATCAAGTTCATTTCATACATATCCATCAACTTTGATTGAATTATTTAATGCTTCATCCACCTTGACATTTGTGCTCTCTACAATATTTCTCAGCCTTCTATTGAAGCATATGTAAGCTTTTCTTCTAGTAGAGTATCCAAGAAAGATACCTTCATCACATCTAGCATCAAACTTCCCTGAATTTTCTTCATCTCTTATGATATAGCATTTGCTTCCAAATACTTTGAAATACTTGACCATACGAATTCTTCCACACCATAGCTCATAGGGGGTCTTTGTATTTTTATCCTTTGCTTGCACTCAATTGAACACATAAACAATAGTATGAATAGCTTCCCTCTAATAAAATTATGGTAGACCTACTTCTGTAATCATTGATCCAACAACTTCTTGAATCATTTTGTTTTTTCTTTCACCAACTCCATTCTGCTAAGGAGTTCTAGGAGAGAATAATTGTCTATTTATTCCATGAGCTTTAAAAAATATTTTAAACTCATTCAAGGTGAATTCACCACCTCTGTCAGACCTTAAACATTTTATTCTCAAGTTTTCTTCATTTTCAACCATAGTCTTAAATGCCTTGAATCTTTCTAATGCATTAGATTTCTCTCTAAGAAAAGTAACCCATGTGTATCTAGAGTAATCATTAATCAAAAGCATAAAATACCTATCACCTTATAGACTTCTCAATCTTCTAGGACCAGAGAGATCTATGTGAATCAAATCTAGTAGTCTGATAGTAGACTATTCCTTTGACCTAAAGTTGTTTCTAGCCTGCTTTCTAAACTGAAAATTCTTACAAATAGCATTAACAAGATTTGTAATCCTCGATAGATCTCTTATAGCATGTACAACACTGATCCTTGACAAGTTATCAAAATTCATATGATGCATCCTCTGGTGCCATAACCAACTGTCATTAATTTGAGTCATAAAGCTACATCCATTAGCACCCTTAAGTTGATAAATGTTTCCTTCAGACTTCTTACCAGAAACAATCACTTTTTTGGATCCTTTCTTGATTTCACATATTTCATCCTCAAATACAAGATTATATCCTTTACTACACATTTTTTCAACACTTTAAATATTGTTCCTTAAACCCTTAACATAGTAGACATCATTAGTATTATGCTTTCCATTAAAATAGACTGAACCTATTCCACAAATCTTAGCACCAGTATCATCTCTAAATTTAACTAATCCACCATCATAATTTTCAAGTTTAACAAACTTACTCTCATCACACACCATGTGATGTGAACAACCACTATCAACAACCAAATAGTTATTTTATTTTTTATCATGAAGGGTAGAAATCACCGTACCTTCACTCTTTTCGAGAGAATTTTCCTTCACCTGTCTTTTAGTATTAGTAAAAGTAGATTCATCTTTTATAGCCAAGAACAAGCATTCATTTTCATCAAGATCTCCATAATCAGATTCTTCATAAAAAATACTAGCATCTTCATTCACATCATATGCTTTGTTGATATTCTTACCTTTGCTTTCTTTGCTCAATCTATGTTGTTTATTCTTCTTAGCTCTTTTTGGACATCTTATTCTTCTTAGCTCTTTTTGGACATCTCAAAGCATAATGACCAATTCCTCCAAAACTAAAGCATTTAAAAGGTAACTTACCTTCATACTTACCAGAGCCCATTTTCATCCTTCTCACAAAGTAAGCTTCCACTTCATCAAGGTTCTCTTCATCTGGATCTTCACTACATGTAGCCTTAAAAGTAGTTTCTAATTTGGATCCATTTCTCAAATTTGGTTTTCTCATTTCGTAAGATTTTAGGGTACCCAACAACTAGTCTTTAGTATAAGTCTTCTAATCAACATATTTGTCAATAGCAAATACCTTTTCACTGTATGCATTAGGGAGAGTTCTGAGAATATTCTTCACTATCCTAGATTCATCCACTATTGAACCAAGTCCTCATATCTCACCTACTAGCTCATCCACTCTCTATACATAGGATTTAATGTTCTCTTCTTTATACATATGTAGGATTTCAAATTGTGCTTCCAAGTTCTGTAACTTTGCTTCTTTGAACTTTTCATTTCTTACATGAGTTGTTTGCAATGTGTCCCAAACTTCTTTAGCAATCTTTAGATTTGAAAATTTAATTAACTCAGACTATGAAAGACTATTCTTTAGAATGTATTTTTCCTTATTATTTTCTTCATGCGCCTTGATTTCATCAACCGTACTTGGACCATTAGCAAGAGTAGTATATGTAGTCTTATAAGCTTTCTCAACACCATATCCCACAATATTCTAGATATCCTTCCATCTTTATTTTCCAGAGGCCATAGTTAGTCCCATCGAACCTAGGACACTCAATAGTGATCCTGCTTGCCATCCCAGACCTTCCTTAAGCAATTAGGCTCTTCTCCAAGGAACCAAGCTCTGATACCAATTGTTGTAGAAAATTTTCCTTTACAACATTCACTAGAGACTAATTCAATTACCATTCAAAAATCCTTTACTCTGCTACTATTAATAATCATTAAGTGAAAATTTTGAAATTGGAAGAAGAAAAACCATACACACAACAAAACCAAATTTACATGGAAAAACCATGGCAAGGATTAGCTCACAATATAGAGAATATCAAAACTAAATACAAAGGATCACTTCCAAAATAGGACTCACTATCTGGATTAGGACTCACTGTCCAATGAGGGTTAACCACCCGGAGGGATCACTGCCACACAGATACAAAGAAGATAGATGGTATTCATTACAAAGAGAAAAAATATCAATGTAGCAAATATTTCCACCACAATTCACTCACACACTTGCAAACATGCTTGAATGATAGAGTACACCTTTAGCTCACTACATCCAGAAACTTGCCACCAGTATTTCACACTGATTTTCTCAACCACACACTTTATTTGTTGAAAGGTACAAGAAAAATGAGAGGGGGGGTGAATTAGTTGTCACCAATCACATTCACAAATCTCAAAAAATTATCAACTCCGCATCCACTTTAATTTGTTATTAGGTATGAGCATGAAGTGCAAATAATAGAAAGAAATATCAACACAAGTAACACCAGATTTACATGGAAAACCCAATAAGGGAAAACCATGGTGAGGATTAACTCACAATATAAAGTAATAGCGAGACTGATTACAAGAGGCTTATTGCCCAAAATAGGACTTGTTGTCTAGATACAAGGCTCATCGCCTACAAATAGGACTCATTGTCTAGATAGGACTCACTGTCCAATAGGGAGGCTCACTGCCTATAGATATAGAAGGATAGAAATAAGAATGTTACACAAAGAAAAAATTCCCAATGCAATAGAAGATCCACCACAACAACTTGCACACATCCACAAGCTTGATCAAAAAATTGCAAAAACCATCAGCTCAATACTTTTAGGAGCCTAACACATTAAAGTACTGCTACCTCAATTCACTTTCACACACTCTTACTTCTCACACTTGTTGCATGTCACACCATCCAAACCTTAACATCTCAACTTGTATTTATACCATCTTCAACCTTAGAAACTTTCTCCAAGGTCAGAAACTCAACATTGTCATGGTGGAAGACAATGAGAGCGGGCCAATCTAACACTCAACCAAGACCCAAAATAACATCTTAGATTAATCACATGTTTACTTAATTGATACTTATCCTTCACATGGTGTGTAAACACTAGGTCATCCAAACCTAATGAAAACAAAAATGGACTTTGAAGTACATGCTTCTGCAATGAGAAGATAACATGTGGACCACATAACACATTTCACCATACACTAGAACACATCTCAGATGCCTTTAAATTCATCTACAACAAATACAACAACCTTCATACATAGAATACTTTCCATCAATCCATCTAGACTGTACAAAAACTCTAAAAAAAGTCTTCCAGAGCACCAAACCACAAACGCCTTTGATAGAGAACAGATAACATCATTACAAGCCTTCTACCAGATCCACAAGACTTGAAACAAACCAACAGAGGACTGCGGAGTAGAAACATTTCTCCCTATCCACATACAAATAACTTTGCTAGACCAGTTCACACACCAATGAACACAAATTTCACTCTTCATCAAACTAGAAGCTCTAATCAAGGATATATCACCCAAGGATGCCCTTAAATAGCACTTCAGATCCACACAAGCATAGGATCAACACAGAAGAAATGTGAAGCACATACCAGAGCACATTTTGAACACACACAATTTTTGCTTCACTATTTCTCAAAAGAACTCGGTCACTCATCATATCATCACACCTAAAACACCATAAAGATAGCTCCATGCACTCACAACATCTCTACATTATCTCAACTATAGATGCACAACCCGCAATCACTTGTTTCCTTTCTCTGCAACAACCTATACTATGTTGACATCAATGACAACATTAATGACAACACCACCATACTAATTCATACTTGCAACAATCTCCCCCTTTGTCATTGATGGCAACACATGATGTGAAAAACCACCAAAGACACAACACACACTCTCCTTTATTTTCTAGATTAGACAACCTACACAAAATTCCTGCACTATCTTTTCCTTACAATATTCTCTCTCCCTTCCAACTTTTTCTTTTTCATATGACTCTCTCTCCCCATTTGACATCAATGGCAAAGAACAATCAAAGAAAAATAAAATCTGACCACTCCTCCTTAGGAGTGCACCCACATCTCATACTACAACAATGATACTTCCTACTCCCCCTGAGGTGTAGACCCAGTCATCAGTCTAGACAAATGAAGAATTTGTAGATCCACTGGACCGATGCACCTCCATGTGCACCTTGTTCAAAGAAGGAGGGGCAATAACCCCCAACTTCTCCCCAAGATACTCAAAAGTATCCTTCAGAAGTGCCTTAGTAAATATATCGGCAATTTGATCCTTTGTAGACACATACTCTAGCCCGACTTCATTCTCCAATACCTTTTCTCTCAAGAAATGATATCTAATAGATAATTCTTAGTTTTTTAATACATTACTAGATTCTTTGAAATATTTATTGGATATTTATTATCACAGAATATAGGGATAGGCTCATCACATATCACTCCTATATCCTTCAATGTTTGCTTCATCCATAATACTTGTGTGCAACAAGATGTTGTTGCAACGTACTTAGCCTCCGCAGTGGATAAAGAAACTAAATCTTCTTTCTTACTTCGACATGAAATCAATCTTCCTCCAAGAAAGAATACACCACCAATTATACTCTTTCGGTCATCCACACAACCAACCCAATATGCATCAGTGTAAGCACTCAAAGTGAAATTAGTATCCTTAGGATACCACAAGCCATAATCTAGAGTGCCATTTAGATATCTGAATATCCTCTTCATAGTTTTAGCATGTGCTTCTTTAGGTTCTTCTTAAAATCTGGCATCCAAACATATTGCATGCATGATATCCAGTCTAGTAGCAGTAAGATATATAACAGTCCACCAATCATAGATCTGTACATGCTTTGATCAACTTTAGGAGAATCATCATCGTTACTTAGTTTTCATCCAGTCACCATAGGGGTACAAACTAGTTTGGAATCATCCATTCCAAACTTCTTCAACAACTCTTTGATATACTTTGATTGTGAAATGAATATACCCTTATTAGTTTGATTCACTTGAATTCCAAGAAATAAGTTCAACTCACCAATCATAGACATCTCAAACTCCTTTTGCATCTCCTCTGCAAATCTCTTGCACATAGCCTCATTCCCTCTAAAGATAATATCATCAACATACACAACCCTATCAAAATTTTGTTTCCTTCAACTTTGAAATAGATATTATTGTCTATGGAGCCTTTGTTGAACCTTTGTTGTGTCAAATATTTGTCCAACCTTGCATACCATGCTCTAGGAGCCTATTTAAGTCCATATAGTGCCTTTTTCAACTTACAGACCATGTCTGGTTTATTAGATAACTGAAATACCTTTGATTGTTCCATGTACACCTCTTCTTCCAATTCCCCATTTAGGAATATAGACTTAACATCCATTTGATATACCTTGAAATCTTTATGAGTTGAAAACTCTTAAAACATCTAAACAACCTCTATTCTTTCCACCAAGGAAAATGTCTTCTCAATTTCTATTCCTTCAACCTGTGAATAACCTTTACATACAATTCTTGCTTTGTTTCTTACTACTTCACCATTCTCATTCAACTTATTCCTGAACACCTACTTTGTACCAATTACATTCTTGTTTGCAGATCTAGGTACCAATTCCCATGTCTAATTTTTCTCTATCTGTTGTAATTCCTCTTTCATTGCTCTAACCCAACTCTCATCTTTTTTGGCTTCATACACTGATTTAGGTTCTATCTTGGAAATTAAACACTGATTTACCTCAATTGCCACCACTTTTCTTTTTGTCTTTACAACTTCACTTTGATCTCCAATTATTTGTTCTTCAAGATGATTTTTTTGTACACATTTTGGAGTTTTAGGAGTAGTTTCTAGAGCTTCTTCTTCTTCTTCAACTTTTTCTTCTTCTTCCTTATACTCTTCTTGTACTTGTTCGCAGATAGGTTCATTTGGTTCAACTTCACTTATTTCAATAGGTATGTGCATATCTTCATCTAGTTTTACATTTACACTCTCAACAATATTTCTCAATCTTTTATTGAAGCATCTATAAGACTTTTATTAGTTGAATATCCAAGGAAAATACCTTCATCACATCTTCTATCAAAATTTCCAAGGTTTGCATCATCTCTTCTAATATAACATATACTTCCAAACACCTTAAAGTACTTAATAGTAGGAATCTTGCCAATCCACAATTCATAAGGAGCCTTTGTGTTGTTACCTCTAATCAAAACTCTATTAAGAATATAAACAAAAGTGTGGATTGATTCTCTCTAGTATACATCAAGTACATTTTCCTCTTTCATCATAGTCCTTGTAGCCTCTTGAACAGTCTGGTTCTTCCTCTCTGCATCTCCTTTTTGCTGAGGAGTTCTAGAAGCAGAAAAATGTCTCTTTATACCATTCTCTTCACAAAATGTATGAAACTCATTGGAAGTGACTTATCCAACTCTATAAAACCTTAAGCATTTTATTATCAGGTTCACCTCATTCTCTACCCTTTCCTTGAACACTTTGAATCTATCTAGAGCTTGAGCTTTCTCCCTAAGAAAAGTGACCCATGTCATTCTAGAATAATCATCAATCAAAAGCATAAAATACCAGTCACCATTAATACTTCCTATTCTTGTGGGACCACAGAGGTCTGTATGAATCAATTCCAGCATTCTAGTAGTTGATTGTTCTTTTCCTTTAAAACTGCATCTTGTTTGTTTTTCCAATTGACAACTTCTACAAATAGTATTGGTAGGCTTTGTGGTTTTAGGTAGATCCATGACAACTTCTCTTGAACTAATCCTGATCAAATTGTCAAAGTTTACATGTCCCATCCTCTAGTGCCATAACCAACTTTCATTAACTTGAGACACAAAACACTGACCACCAACACCCTTAAGTTGATAAGTGATTCCATATGTTCTTCTTCCTATAGAAACCATAGTTCTGGACCCTTTTCTGATCTCAAAAGTATTATCCTGAAACAAAAGCTTGAATCCTTTGCTACACATTTGTCCAACACTCAAGAGATTATTCCTTAATCCCTTAACATAATAGACATCATCAGTATTGGATTTTACATCAAAACTAATTGTTCCTTTTCCAACAATCTTTGTACTAGAATCATCTCTGAACATGACTAATCCTCCATCATACTTTTCAAGTTTAGTAAACTTAATTTTTCCTCCAGTCATATGATTTGAGTAGCCAATATCAATCACCCAAAATTATTCATCTTGTCTAGAATGAAAGGCAATAACTAAAGTACCTTCCATCTCATCCTTCTTGTTCTCTGGACCACTTTCCCTTGAACATTTTCTAGAGTTACTAGACACAGATTTATTATCCAATGCTAAGAACAATAATTCATCATTATCACCCTCAGAATTAGATTCATCATCATAAATTCCAACATTTTATCTAACATAATATAATTTCTTGAACTTTTGTCCTTTTTTTCTTTATTGTCTTTGTTCTTCTTGTAGATAGCTCTATTTGGACATCTTGAAGCATAGTGACCAATATTTCCACAACTGAAACATTTAATGGGAAACATACCTTTGTACTTACTAGCACCTTTCTTCAACTTGTAAAATTTTCTTTCAACTCCTTTGAACTATCACCATCGGATCATCTTCTATCTTAGTGGCTTTGAAGGTTTTTTCTATTTTCTCCTTTTCTTTTCCAAATTTCCTTATTTAAAATGCAGTCAAGGTTTCAAATAGTTGTTCTTTAGTGAATTTATTTGGATCATACACTTCCTCAATAGCTGAGACCTTGTCACTATGACTCTCTGGTAGGGTCATCAAAATATTCTCTATTACATCTTCATCTATCAGAGTACCACCTTTATTTTTGACTTCACTTACTACAATACCAACCCTCTAAAAGTAGCTTGCAATGTCTTCACCTTCTTCCAATTTCAAGTTCTCATATCTACACTTTTTTGTTAGCTTCTTTGATAATTTGACTCTATCATTTCCTTCATAGATATATTTCAACTTTTCCCACACTTCATAAGTAGTGCCTAATGACATAAATTTTGTCTACTCAGTCTTAGATAAAGAAATATAGATTGCATACCTTGCTTTTTAATTTTCCTCATAGGAAGAAATATCATCTGCAGAAGAAGGACCAGTTTTCGGTGCAACATATTTTGTCTCAACATATTTCCAAGTTTTGTAACCAAAAGAGATCAGGTGACCTCTCATCTACACTTTCCAGTCACTGTAGTCAAATCCATCAAACACAGGGATTGACAATTTGTGCACCATCCTCAAGCGATTAAGCTCTTCTCTGAGGAACCAAGGCTTTGATACCAATTATTGAAAGGTGCAAGAAAATTGAGAGGGGGGTGAATCAATTGTCACCAATCACATTAAAAATTCTCAAACAATTATCAACTCTACATCCACTTTAATTTGCTATTAGGTATGAGCATGAAGTGCAAATAACAGAAAGCAATATCAACACAAAAAACACTAGATTTACATGGAAAACCCAATAACAGA
The DNA here is from genome assembly GCA_007258455.2 of Sequoia sempervirens. Classification (NCBI taxonomy): domain Eukaryota; kingdom Viridiplantae; phylum Streptophyta; class Pinopsida; order Cupressales; family Cupressaceae; genus Sequoia; species Sequoia sempervirens. The sequence continues at coordinate 84,773,520 of VDFB02058242.1, forward strand.
AAAACCACAGCAAGGATTAACTCACAATATAAAGTAATAGAAAAATTGATTACAAGAGGCTCACTGCCAAGGGCTCAATGCCCAAAATAGGACTCACTATTCGGATACAAGGCTCACTGCCTATAGATAGGACTCACTTTCCAACAGGGAGGCTCACTTCCTATAGATACAAAAATATAGAAATAAGAATGTTATATAGAGAACACTTGCTCAATGCAACAGAAGATCCACCACAACAAATTCCACACATCTAGAGCCTTGATCAAAAAATTGCAGACACCATTAGCTCACTGCTTTTAGGAGTCTAACACATTAAAGTATTGTTGCCTCAATTCACCTTCACACACTCTTGCTTCTCACACTTGTCGCATGTCACACCATCCAAACCTTAACATCTCAACTTGTATTTATACCATCTTCAACCTTAGAAAATTTCTCCAACATTAACAACTCAACATTCCCTCGATGGAAGAGAATGGGAGCGAACCAATCCAACACTTAACCAAGACCCAAAACAACATCTTGAATTAATCACATGCTTCCTAAATTTATCCTTATTCTTCATATGACGTGTAGACACTAGGTCGACTAAACCTAATAAAAACACAAATGAACTTTGAAGTACACGCTTCTGCAATGAGAAGCTAACATGCAGACCACATAAACATTTCACCATACACTGGAACACATCTTAGATGCCTTCAAATTCATCTATAGCAAATGCAACAACCTTCATATCAAGAATACTTTCCATCAATCCATCCAAACTGTACAAAAACTCTAAAACAAGTCTTCTAGAATACCAAACCATGAACACCTTTGATAGAGCATAGATAACATCATTACAAGCCTTCTACCAAATCTGCAAGACTTGAAATAAACCAACCGAGGACTATGAATAGATACATTTCTCCCAGTCCACAGACAAACAACTCTGTCAAACACCCGTTAACACAATTTTCACTCTTCATCAAAATAGAAGCTCTAATCTAGGATATATCACCCAAGGATTCCCTTAAACAACACTTCAGATCCACACAAGCATAGGATCAACACAAAATAAATGTGGAGCACATTTTGAACACGCACACAATTTTTCTTCACTATTTCTCAAAAGCACTTGGTAACTCATCATATTAGCACACCTGCAACACCATAAAGATAGCTCCATGTACTGACAACATTTATACGGTATATCAACTATAAATGCACAACCTGCAATCACTTGTTTCCTTTCTCTACAACAACCTATATTGTGTTGACATCAATGACAACATTAATGACAAAACCACCATACTCATTCATACTTGAAACATTATTTCACATCTATCTCACATCTATCTTGCTCTTTTTATCTATATATATATCACCAATAGCTCATCCTATATTTATACCATCTTTAACTTTGAAAAAATATCCAAAGTCGTCCACACACACCATTTATATTTACAAATTTAAATTAGATCAGTGCCAAAACATTATATGGTGGAATTAGAATGAGGGAAACCCAAACACACACTCAATGAAGACCTAAATAAGTCCCAACACGCTTCATGAACTTTTCAAGTAGTGTTTAACATAAGGTTAGAAAAACTAGTGTAAAACACATAGAACAATTAAGCACACACAACCTTAACATGATCTAATCTTTATAAACAACAAAATTATCTTCAACACGATCATATCAATTTATCTCTAGAACTGCAAGTCATAAAACTTGAACAAGAAGAAATCTGGAGGAACTACATTTCTCCCAAACCTCAACCAAATACACTAAAAAACATAGTTCACAACTAGTGATCATATCTCACACTATACAACAATCTAGAAGCCCAAAATCTGGATATCACAACTTCCAACAACCATGATTAACATATTTGAACCACACAAATATAGGTGTGAATCCTGAAGCAAAACATAGAGAAAACAATGAATACTTCTAACCTTTCTTCATTACAATTTTCTCAATATCCTCTACATATATAGCCAGTAATCTGCATTCATGACATTAATGACAACAACAACAATTGATAACTAGTTAACCAATTGACATCAATGACAAAACCTTCATTCTTCTAACATAATATGCATTGTTGATCTTAAAGAATCCAAGCATTTTCAAGTGTCCAAAACCATCAAGAAAAGAAAGATCAAGTTTCTTGGAGAGATGTGTTTGTATTTACTAAGGGAAGCCATTGAATGGATGGTGAGTTGTCACAAGAATTGTTCATTCATCATTTTCTTCTCCATTTTCATTATCTTTCTATCAAGGTTTAATTACTAAACTTGGGTTTTGACTAAGGAAAACTCCTAATCAAACAAAACATTTTTTCTCCTTGTGTATGCGTAGATTACAGGTTAAAGAAGGATTGAAGATATTGAAGAGCAATTTTGAATTTTTGCATAAGTTGTCATCATTATTGTCAAGCCACAGAAACTCAGATTCAAAATTTATTTTTGACATTTCGACAATGGGTCCTATGTCAAACAAAATCTCATATCTTGCACTAGTGGACCTAAAAATTTGATTCAGACACTTGTACAAAGACCCATTCGCCCATGGGCGAATGAGTCCTTGTAGGCACCTCAAAACCAATTTTTTGAGCATATTTACAATCCTCTGCACTTCCTAGATCCACTAGTAAACTATTGTTTCCACCTGTCAGTTGTTAGGATCTTACATTTTTAATATTAGGGCATATGGGTGATCCCACAATACTAGTTTACAATTTTTGGCCAACCTGGACATTGAACTAATTTTTTCTATATAAATCTTCACTTTTGGGCACCTATAGCGGCTAAACTGTGAGGAATTTGAAGATGATGCAAAGTAGTTGTTATCACGAGGGATTGCACTCAAACAAAAAGCTAAAATACTCAACAATCCCATGTAACATTGGAATATCCTCAGGTTTTGGGTACCCTATAATGAGGACAAACCTCCAAGTTATGGGTTGGTTCCCCTTTTGATCTCCTAGAATCTAATGATTTGTGTGGGAAAAGGGATAAAGATTATTGAATAAAACTCTAATGATAAATTGCTTCTAGGAGGTGATGCACTGAAGAAAACTAAATGCAAACTGATTTACAACTAATACTCTTAGAAAAACTATTAAAACAACTCAACTCAAGCACCTTATTCACATAAGTGTTTTACTAAAAGGCTTTGTTTAATTTTACCTCAATAAGGAAAATTGGGTTTTCACAAATTAAGAGAAAATATAAAATTTAAAGCAAAATTAGTGACCTATGATAAACTAGCATCAATAAACGAGACAAAAATTTAAAGGTTTCTAGTTTGAAACATAATAAACTTGCATCAAATCACTTAAAATATACAAAACACCAGAAGCTTCGAAGGTAAACAATATTTATTTTGAATATTTTGAAGGAAAATTTCTGCAAAACTCAAACAATATGCTGAGAACAAGGTATTGTTGTATATTAATCAAATAAAAGTTGAGTTACAAGATATTCTCTTTGCATAATGTAAAGGCAGAAAACAAGAACTGAGAAAAAGATAGTATATTCTCAATATATACAATGATATGATAGCTCTAATGTGCCAAGAGGTGGAACTGAAAGCCAACTCTAGGTGGAAAATATCTCAAAAATCCTCTCACGAGCAAAGATGAAAATCCATAAAAGGGGAAGTCAGAACTGAAGCAATTTGAGCAAAAATAGGCCCAAACTCCCTCTCACAACTATTTTTACCAAATTTGACCTCGAAGTTGCATGAGACAACTCCAACATAGAACCAAAATCTCCAGTTCAACTTTGAATGCATGAAAATATCTTCAGTTCCATTACACTTGTGTTTTTTGCATGATTTTGGGGAAAAGGTAACTGTTTCATTAAATATTAAAGATAATCAGTTGTTGTAAGATGGGGTTAGAAATAAAATATAATAGATAAAGTGACAACCAACACTTCTAAACTATTAACCTCATCCAAACAAGAGAAAACAATGAAAGCATAAGTAAAATAAAACATCAAATCAAAATACTCCCCATGCTTGAACTTGAATCACTTATATTGTTCTCCTATTCTCCTTTTGCAAATATGCCATCAGATTTGTAGTCTAACTTGTGAAAATACCTACAAATTTTAAGTAGAAAGTTGGAGAAGAATATTTGTTAAGGTGAAAATGGAGAAGGAAGGTTGCTTTTATAGACAACCTTTCGAATGGATGGTTGAGATTAATCCTCTAGAAAGATTCCAAGATCAATGGATGGGAATGCATGAGAGGGATGTTACGAAATGGATGGTTGAGATTAAGTCTCAAAAAAGATGTCAAGACCAATGGTCCAGAATTGATGCACCAAAAATATGACATGCACGGAAAAGCTATGATGTCGATGGTTATGATGCCTGACAGCTATGATGGACATGCAGGCTATGATAGAAATGAATGTTATGACAGGGGATTATGACAGAACATCTTTGACCAGTGGTGCATAAATAATTTATTTTAAATAATTTATTCAAAAGTGGAGAGAGTGGAGGAAATGGACAAGTGGAAAATAAAAAGAGGAGCATTTAATTAAATTTATCCATTTAATTAAATGGAGAGATGAAAATTAGACCTTAAATAATTAATTTAGATTAATTATTTAATAGGGGAGGTGGCATGGGATAGTTAAATAATTTTAATAATTATTTACCTATAGAAGAATTAAAGGACCATGAATAGATAAATAATTAATGGTAATTATTTAACTATAGATGAAAGGTGACAAAATAATTAAATCAATAATAATTTATTTAACTATTGAAGAAGAGGGATAAATTAGTGATGCAATTAGTTTATTTAATCAATCAGGATAGAATAAAGATTAGAAAGTGAATTAATTAAATAATTATTAAAAAATATTTAATTAATAGAGGAATATGATCAAACATAATTGAATAACTAAAATTATTCAATTATCGAAGGACGAGAATGAAGAAAAATGACACTCGCAGGCTTAGGACATTTTTCATTGTCTACATTTTTCCCCTCTTTGACATAATGCAGTTCATCACATTGTGTCAAAAAAATTTAATTTTGAAATATGCCCCAATGAAAGAAGAATGACGAGGAGGGTTGTGTATGCCCCCTCGAGAGGACAAGTGAGTTCAAAGAACACAAATGTGCTCTCGAAATGGATGATAAGACTAGAGGATGAAGGATAGAAGAAATGTTAGCTTGGAAGGGGATGGATATTAGCGTGGAAGAGAAAGGAGGATGAAGATGGAAAGCTAGACGAGAAATGATAAGGGAACCAACTTTCATGCTTACATTTTTATATTTATCATCATTGGGTAGATTATTGTAATGGCCAACAAACACCATGATATGATGTAGACCAAGGTGTGCAAGGTTGTACCATCATGTGAGACAAGCAGCTGCAGACAAGGATGATCATGACTCATACTAAGAGAGCGATTGCCCTAGTATTTTTGTCATAATCAACCACAAACAATAAAGACAGGCAAGAAAAATCATGAAACGTCATTACTCCTCTAAATCTTGTTGTCAAGACACTTCAAGGAACTAGCATCATGATTTCCAGAAGACAAAACAAGCATCATTAAATTAAATTCCAAGTGCTTGTGAAGTGTTTGAATGTCAAAATGTCAAGTTTGTCAACTGTCGTGGAATGTCGGATGTCTTGGGGTCAAAATGCCAAGGTTGATGATATGTAGATGCCAGATTGTTGTCAAGTTTAGGAAGGACACATCTTGAACGATGTCAAGATGTCAGATTCAGAAAGGACACATTGTAAATGACATCAATGCCAGAGGGATACCAAATTCAAGAAGGACACATCCCGAACAAGGTCAATGTCAAGATGTCGAATTGATGTCAAGTTTAGGAAGGACACATCCTGAACAATGTCGGTGCCAAGATGTTGAATTGATGTCAAGTTTGGGAAGGACACATCCCAAACGATGTTGATGTCACAATGTCGAATTTAGGAAGGACACATCCTGAATGATGTCGATTGCAAAATGCCAAGTGGATTTCAAGATTCGGGAAGGACACATCCCGAATGATGTTGATGCCAAGATGTTGGATTCAGGAAGGACACATCCTTAATAACGCCAATTGCAAAATGCCAAGTTGATGTCAAGATTCGAGAAGGACACATCTCGAATGATGTTGATGCCAAGATGTCAGATTTAGGAAGGACACATCCTGAATAATTCCAATGTCGAGAGGAACATATCTTGAATGTTGTGAGAATCCTCAAAATTTTAGATGACTATGACGACGCCTAAGGACACATCCTAGGAAATGTATAGGTGACAGGGCTACCCTTTAGAAGGACACATCTGAAGAGTAAACAAGATTTGACTAATTTGACTAATTTTGACTAAGTTTGACTAATTTTGATATGCCAAGATAGTTGTCGTGCTTGATTGAAAGATTGCAGAAGTCCGCTTGGGTAAATTGTCCGTTCGAATTTTGACAAAGACCATGATAAATTTAAAGACTATTTTATGTGTGTGAGAAAATTGTGCAATAAACCCTAATGGACTGACCTAGTGTGGCCTAAGGGGCTCATCGACAGATGGCCTTGCCTACGTCATACACTCAGAGACCTCGTAGTTCGAAACGACCAATTACCTTATCTTGTTGACCAAAGATTGAGTCATCATTTATTTTGACAAACCTAATAGGACTGACCTAATGTCTTGGGGGCTCGAAGATGAGCCTTACCTACATAGCAAATGTGTGGAGACAATGTAGTTTGTCAATGACAAAGACTAATCAAGACTTGAATTGACGTGACTGTGTTGACTAACATGACTCTATTTTTTAGAATTTTTGTATTTTCTTCAAGACGTTTTTTGATTTTTAGGTCTTTTTTGAAGACATTTTTTTATTTTTAGATCTTTTTTCAAGAATTTTTTTTATTTTTAGGTATTTTTTAAGGACATTTTTTAATTTTTAGGACATTTTATGATTTTTATATCTTTTTTCAAGACATTTTTCAATTTTTAGGTCTTTTTTCAGGACATTATTTTTAGGTATTTTTTTAGGAATTTTTTTATTTTTAGGATCACGTGCGGTACCCACTGCAGTCTCATGATAAAAGTTTTCCCCTAGTCAAGTTGGGAATGAGCTAGGAAAAATGGAATGCAAAGAAAAGGCATGACTAGCATGGACAGGGGACGGTATGCAAAACTTGATTTCAACCATTGTCAGCCATGGACGGAAAAGTCATGATGTCAGGGTGAAGTGTTATGAAAAATATCGAAAAGAGTATGTTCATTAGGGACAAAGGTAGATAGAGTGACAGTAGATGGCACAACAATGACTAACTACACATGGCACCAGTTTGCCAGGTTTTCACCATGGTACTTATCCAAAGCGCATGTTTACCAAGTTTTCACTATTGGACGAATTATTTCTCTTTATTTTTGTCATCATTTTTTTTTTTGGTGTCACCAAGATGCCCATTTGCCAGGTTTTCATTAAGGTGCCGATTTTTTGTATTTTTTCAAGACTTTTTCTCTAGCTCTCTAAAGCTAGGTATAAAATTGATAAATTATAGATCCATGGACTACCTTGACGATGCCCTGATCTTGTGTGGATGACTATGCTGGATGAAAGGACCTGATTAGGATGAGGAGTACGAGTGTAAAATATGAAGGATGATAGATGTGATGAATGAAAGAGGCTATGGTAGGATCCCTAATGTGCACACTATGTGGGCCATCAGGTTTTAGTCGAAAAGGAGCTTGGGCAACCAACGAGCTAGAGTAAAAGAAGGAGTTGTCATCAAAGATACATTGAAAGACATCGCCAATGGAGGGATATGATGGATATGTGAACATGGATGGATGGAACAGAGTATATGGTATGAGTGAGAGTGACATGGATATAGACCTTGGATCAAAAAGTGCTTTGTTTGACCTTTTTCCTTGATAGGTGCCCACAAGTTATTTTTAATGGAAAGGCATACTTTGAGATCGACTTTTTCTCATTTTCACTTTTGAATTTTTATTTTTTTTGTCTGATAGCTTTTTATTTTGGCTATGGGACTTGTCTTGATCTTCTTTTCTTTCTTTTGATTTTTGATCTCCTTTTAAAGATATCTCATTCATTGGAGCTTTTCCTTTATTCTTTTCTTGAGCTATGATTTGTTGATCCATGTCTATGATGCGAGTGGACGTGTGTGAAATGGGGGAAGTAGGTGAAGTGAAAGGAATTTTTAGTGGATGAATGGGAGTGGCGATGCCATTAATGGAATCTTTTGGACTATCCTTTTTTGTACTATTAACATCAAAGGAGGCTTGCATATCCTTAATGACTTGGCAAGATGACTTGGTAGAGATGAAAATACGAGATTCATATCTTAGCCTAGGGTAGGTGGGATGGAAGGATGATGATTAGATATCCTCAACAGGGTCATGCTCAAAGAGTTGGTTATCGTAAATTTCTTGGTCAAACAATGGGTTATAATAGATATGAAAAGGTTGAAAGGAAGTAGATATGGTAAAGGCCAATGTGTCATTAGGGTCCCAAAAGGTTTCAATCCAAGCACGACCATCCTTTTGTGTTCCTTCTGTAACTATCTTGACATCAACGTTGGAATTTTGATCTCTATCAACGGCATTAGCATTGTCGTTTGCCGATGAATTATCCATACAATATTCTCCACATCCCATGTCATGAATTTGGACCTTGGGGTTTGATGGCGGGGTAAATGGAGTGTATGACTTGGTCAATGAAGATGGATCAATGTAGTGAGATGATGTGGCAATGGATGTGGATGTGGAAGCTAGGCTTCATAAGTCTTGATGGGTCAATGAATTCAAAAGATGAAGACATTGAGGCTTCATGGTTGGTAGGAACTTGACATTCTAAGATACCTCGTAAGTTAGTACAATATTGGAATGGATCGGGGTCTCTGTATATAGTAATTTTGGTACCTTCAAAAGGAAATTTTAGGCATTGGTGATACATGGAAGGGACAGATTTCAGTGCGTGGATCCAAGGTTGACCGAGTAAAATGTTGTATGGGAGGTCTAGATCCAGGACTTGACAAGTGGTGTCAAAAATGGCTGGCCTGATTCGAATTGGAAGTGTAATTACACCTCAAGAGGAACATTCTTCATCATCATATGCCTTGATAATAATGTTTTTTTGTGGCATATACGCAAGCATCAGAAAAGCCTAGTGCCTTGACCAATTTTAAGGAGCATATATTTAGTCCCGCTCTGCCATCTACTAAGACTCGTCTAACCTTATGTTTATGAACAAAAGCTTCGATATGAAGGGAATCATTATGGTTGGATTTGGATGACGAATAGTCTTGGTCAAAAAAGGTGATATGGTGGGGAGTCATGAGATATCCTACCATGGCTTTGAATTGGCTAACATCAATATCTTGGGGAATGAAGGATTCTTGCACAATGTTTTATCTAGGATGGACTTATGGGCAGGCGAGATGAGTAACAACTCATTGATAGAGATTTTTGCGGGTGTTTTTCCAAGCTAGTCAATAAGATTAAATTTTCCTTTAGGTTGGGATTGCTTGTTTTGTGGACGTGATTGTGACTACGAAGTGGACGGGCTAGCTATTGTTACATTTGGTTGTCTAGGGGGAGGAGGACCGACTATGGTGGCCTTTCCACTGCGGGTGGTGACATTGCATTCAAGGGATTTTCTGACGGTGACTATGCAAACATGTTCATCAGTTGTTCTAATGTGATGTACGATAGGTCCCCTAGAATGGTCATATCCAATATGGGCATAGTCGGCTTGACTATTATTATTTGTATTTGACGTAGAAGGGTTTCCAAAACCATGATCCTACAGTGGGTTTTTATGTATTGTATGATCCGCATTAGAAGAAAACTATGGTCCACCAACTTCAATGATACGCTTTCAATAAGGTCTTGTACCAGGTTTTTCCATTGTCTATAGGAAGAGATTTTGTGTCCTTTTATTTGATGATAGTCACAAAATGCATTATCATCCCACCAAGATGGTTTAAACTGCCCAGGGTCATATGGTTTGGGGTCCTCAAGTGTGATGACACCATTTTGAAGACATTTCTTGAGAACTTCTTCAATAGGCTCACCCAAGGGAGTGTATGTACGTTCTATAGAGAATTGTTTGGGTTGTCTAGGCTATCTTTGAATTTGATTATTTTGATTGCCTTAATTATTTTGATTTGTCTGGATAGCATTAGAAGCATAGGTTTGTGTCATCATCTATGTGTTTGGTGGTTGCGTCCCTTTTAGAGTAATCATAGGACCCATAGCGTTGACAACCTTAGCATCGACTACACCATCGTTGGTGACATGTTTGTTCTTAACCTAGTATTTTTTTTTGTCAGCAGAAGGACGGTTTGCATTTGTGTTTTTGGGACCATATTTATTTTTCCTTCAGCTATGAGGGCTTGTTCAACTTGGACACCTCGTTCAACTAGGTCTGCAAAATTTGTACAACAATGGACATGCAAGCCATTTTTCAATGGGCCTAGGAGTGTTTGTACAAACATATCCACTTTCTCTTTTTCAAGAATATCTATGTGACAATGGCTTACCAAGCCTCTCCATCTTTGGAAAAATGGTATGAAAGTCTCACCCGCCTCTTCTTGCGTGAGTTGGCACAAGTTGGTGATGGAAGTGTTTTTGTCAATGTTGTATGTATAATTTCATACAAATTTTTCAGCAAGTTCCTTCCATGATTGAATTTTGGGTTGCAATGTGTAGAACCATTCTAATGTTGGGCCAATGAGAATTTTAGGAAATAGTCACATTAGGTATGTGTGTTCATGGGAAATATCAACACAACTTGTGCTGAATTCGTGAAGATAGTCAAGTGGATTTGTTTTTCACTTGTATTTGGTGAAATTGGGTGTGACATAACTAGGTGGAAATGGTGGCATGTACAGAGTCGTGTCAAAAGGATAAGGACATAAGTCATAGGACATCATTATCTTTTTGTCAAATGTTTGCATATTTTTGATCCATTTGTGAAGGTCATCCACTTTAGCTAGCAAGGAACATACTATGGGATCATTGGTCACCTGAAAGTTTGGATTTGATTGTGACACATATTGTTGTGAGATGTAAGGTATGTTCTAATTAGGTAATTGTTGGTATTGCAAATTTTGAGTGGGAATTTCCTAGTGAGTATGAATCTGTGACAAATATGTGGGAATATGCGACCCAACCATGTGTGTCTATATTTGAGGCATCTATCCAAAGGTATGCATTGGTTGTGTCATTTGAGTTCCTCATCCATGTTGGAGGAATTGTCCGTATGACATGTTGGGGTTTGGCCCTTGGAAGTGTCCATATGGTATGTGGATATTTTGTCCTTGTCCATGTGAGATATTCATATTTTGTCCTTTTCCATGTGGGATGTTCATATTTTTTCCTTGTCCATGTGGGATGTTCATATTTTTTCCTTGTCCATGTGGGACATTTAATTGTGATGATGTATTAATGTTGTGTTGAGGGCCTTGAATGAAGACTCATCGTGGGTTTCCTCCAAAGGGATTAAGTGAGATTCCACCATAAGGATGTGATGAAGATGCCCCCATTGTCATAGATGAAGATCCCAACATAGGTTTTGTGGGGTTTTCTCCCATTGATGTGGACCCAATAGTTATTCCTATCATTTTTGATGATGATGTGGATGTTGTAGGCATGGGCATAGTAGATGTTCCTCCAATAGATGTATTAGTTGAGGTGGAGGTGTTTTGACTTGTGGTGCCACTAGATGTCACATTAATGGTGTTAGTAGTAACTTGTGTGGTGACCACAATGTTATTGCTATTGGGGGCATTGTTCGTGTTTTGATGAGATGGCATGGTTTGTGTCATGTTTTCCAGAGAAGAAGGTCTTATGGTATTAATGTCGAAGCCTTTTGGTATTTTTACCCCTTGGTCTAAAAGCATAGTAAGGTATCTGTCAAGATCATTCAAGACCAATTCTTCTACAAATGAAGCTATGTCAGGGTTTTGAGCGGCAATGTCTAAATCCTCAGCTAGTACTTGTCCATTTTGGTTTCTCTATATGAATTGTTCAAAAAGTGGATTTTGAAAGGAAGTTGACATGCTCATAGATGATTGTATGTTCAAATTGCCAAATGGGTCATCATAAATCCAGTCATTGGGATTGGTGTTGGTGTTGTTTTCAAAGTCTTGTCCAAAGTCTACCATTTGTCTTTTCTTTCTTTTCTTTCTTGTTTCCACCATCAAGGAAATTGCTCAAATGAAGATGATGACAATGCAAGTATGACACTAGTCTATGTTTTTGTCTTTTTGTGTGATAATGGATGACAATGCAAAGAGATGGTAATGAAAGTATGCTAAAAGAAAAGGTGACTAGGATGATGATGTTGACTTGGATGACAATGTTGATTAGAAAAACAATAATGTGGACTATGAAAATTGCAAAGTCAAGGTTCAAAATGATGAATATGATGCATAGTATTTTTGGATTTTTAGGAATAAAGTATACAAGGTATGAACTAAAATTAATGCAATTTGGAGAAAGGGGTACCTAAGCACTCTAAGCTTAATCTTTGTTTTCAATTTTGGTTACCAAAGGACTTGTTGAAAATGACAAAGTGACAAGGTCAAGATGACTAGTGAGTTTTCCTAACTAGGCTGTTGAGTTGGAAATTCTCACAAAAGGGACAATGAATGAAAATAAGAATGATGACTAACTCCAACATAACCTAGTTTTGAAAGCAATGATTTTACAAATTGTGATGAGGTTAACCTAATCTAAAGTATACAAAGATGAAAACCTAGGGTCAAGCTAATGCCAAAAATTATGATTATGAAGCCTAATGTATGCAACTAAAATGTGAAGGATTAAGCCTATGGTCAAGAATACAAACCAATGCTTGAATAATGAGGATTTTGAGCAATTTCAAAGTTGATTTCTGACAGAGACCTCTTAGAAAAAAATGTTTGACAGTAGGCTAAGACTATTTTTTGATGTTTTGTTGAAAAGTCTGAGTTGTCTAAGGTTGATTGTTTGTGTCCAAATTTGTGAATGTTGTGTATATTGTTTGAAAATATATAAAACACTTGACAAACATAATGTTTGAATGTAGACAAACACAAATAAGACAAGCACAATCTTATGGTTAGGCCAGGAAAATATTCGCTAGATTCCACGTGGGTTTCCCCAACCGCATATCAGTAACGTGTGAATCCAGAAGCTTGGTTGCACGAGCTCCCCCTTACAGTGCACTCTCTTTTCAGGAAAACCAAGCTTCCAACCCCCATGAAACTCCCATGGTAGATTGATCACCTCTACTACAGACTATGAAGATGTGGATGTCTTCACACTGACTGGCGTTGTGCTAGCAAATAGAAGGTTTTTAGCTACTGCACAAAGGTGTTTAATTCAGGACCCTCGTTCAAGTGGTCATACATGGGGCACAAGATTAAGCTTCATTTAGGAGGCACTCCATCCTGAAGAGGTTAAGCTCAACAGGGTTTTAGGGAGTACTACTTGGTCTGTATGACACATCTACACTCGTAATCCTAGGCTTTCCCTTAGGATTCACATTTCTATACCGGTCGGGGATAGCTTGGTCAAAAAAATTTGTTGCTGGTTTGAGTCACGTTGGGGTGAGTACTTTTTCCCACCAAGGCAGACCCAAGTTCTAGAGGAAATAACTATTTCTCTTACACCTAGGATCACATGAATGTGCAAGGGGAGAGAATACTTCAATTATTATATCAAGGTGACAAAATTTGAAGACACTTGTAAATTTTAATTACCAAATGATAATGTGAGGAGGGCACACAAGACACTTTGTTCTTTTAAAAAGTTTAACTTGAAATATGAAAAACAAAGTTCATTTTAAACTCATGTCGTGAGAATGCAAGTTCATTTTAACAATATGAGTTTCAATGCATGTTTGTGTTCATTTTAGCCCAATGACATGAAAATGCAAGTTGTAATTGTAAATTTTAGGCCCAATGAGTGATTCATGTAGATTTGTTGTTTGCTTTAAGGCCCATGAATGAAATATGCAATTTGTTGTTCATTTTAAGACCAAATGAGTGACATGCAAATTGTGGTTCATTTTATCCTCATGAGTGTAAATGCAATTTGCTTTTGTTGTTGAAAGCATAAAAAATTGATTATTCCTATAGAAATGAAAAAGCTTGATTTTTTGTTTCTATAGAAATATTTTTTAGAGTCCCTCCAAGCTATACCACATGCTGAAAATAAGAGATTAGAAACTAAAAAAAAAGTGTAATGACAACAGAAAATTAAAATAGTGATAATTTTCTCAAAAATTAACAAGATTTTAAACTGTTTGAAGTTTCAGAAAGCTAAGAATGAGGCCTACAAAACCCAAAAAGTATTTTTTTAAAATTTTCACAAAAAATTGTTATAGGCAAAAGAAAACGTGGGTTTTAAAAGCTAGATTAAAAACAACAAATACTAAAACAACCATAACTTTCTAAATCTTAACGAAATTTTAAACCATTTGAAGTTATGAAAAGCTAAGAAAAAGGCCTACAAAACCCAGATAATAATTTTTAAATATTTCATGTGCCCATTTTTCTATGCTCAAAAAAAGATGATGGGATTTCGTATGAATTCTTGGTTGCAACCTGCAAAACAGTGAAAACAAACAAGAAAACAAACCAATTTCTCTGCAAAATTGTAAGATTCACATCAGATTCACCAATGTGAGATGGGGTTAGAAATCAAATAGCATAGACAAAGTGACAGCCAACATTTCTAAACTATTAACCTCATCCAAACAAGAGAAAACAATGAAAGCATAAGGAAAATAAAACATCAAATGAAAATACTCCCCATGCTTGAACTTGAATCACTTCTCTTGCTCTCCTATTTCTCCTTTTGCAAATATTCCCATAGATTTGTAATCTAACTTGTGCAAATACCTGCAAATTGTAAGTAGAAAGTTGGAGAAGAATAGTTGTTAAGGTGAAAATGGAGAAGGAAGGTTGCTTTTATAGACAACCTTTCAAATGGATGGTTGAGATTAATCCTCTAGAAAAATTCCAAGATCAATGAATGGGAATGCATGAGAGGGATGTTATGAAATGGATGGTTGAGATTAAGTCTCAAAAAAGATGCCAAGATCAATGGTCCAGAATTGATGCAGCAAAAATATGCCATACACGAAAAATCTATGACGTCGACGACTATGATGCCTGATAGCTATGACAGACATGCAAGACATGTAGGCTATGACAGAAATGAATGTTATGACAAGGGATTATGACATAACATCTTTGACCAAGTGGTGCATAAATAATTTATTTTAAATTATTTATTCAAAAATAGAGAGAGTGGAGGAAATGGACAAGTGGAAAATAAATAATTTATTCAAATTATTTATTTGGAGAAAATGAAAAGAGGAGCATTTAATTAAATTTATCCATTTAATTAAATGGAGAGATGAAAATTAGACCTTAAATAATTAATTTAGATTAATTATTTAATAGGGGAGGTAGCATGGGATAGTTAAATAATTTTAATAATTATTTAACTATAAAAGAATTAAAGGACCATGAATAGATAAATAATTAATGGTAATTATTTAACTATAGATGAAAGGTGACAAAATAATTAAATAAACAATAATTTATTTAACTATTGAAGAAGAGGGAGAAATTAGTGACTCAATTAGTTTATTTAATTGATCAAGATAGAATAAAGATTAGAAAGTGAATTAAGTAAATAATTATTAAAATTTATTTAATTAATAGAGGAATATGATCAAACATAATTGAATAACTAAAATTATTCAATTATCGAAGGACGAGGATGAAGAAAAATGACACTTGCAGGCTTAGGAAATTTTTCATTGTCTGCAGTTGTGATTATTTTAATATTTAACATGAAAAAGCCCTCCTTTTATGCATCACATGGTAAATATTAAGGTAATTAATAAAATATTACGTTTAATATTTAATTACATAGTTCATTTTGTCTAAAAATATGCAAGAAACATACAAGTAACTGCATGACCAAAGTGGACCCCAGAATCACCTTAGTTCAACCATGAAACAAGGATAAAAGACTTTAGTTTGACATCAAACACATGATACACTTTCAGTTCCACCTCCAATCTATTTTATCAAAAAATACAAATTGGGTCGATGAGAAATTTAAAGGGTTTTTTGTCTCATTATTTTCTAATTTGTATCCAAAAATCAAAAAAACCCATATCGTAGTGTTTGAGATATGATTGAAACACACAACCACTGTTCTTGTGGTGTAGGGTCTTTGAATGGTTACTCTTCCTTATGACTAGTGAAAATTTTCAAAAAGTACAAACTGAGTTAGTGAGAAATTTCAAAGGTTTTTTTGCCTCATTTTTTAATCAAAAGCATCTCATATTATTGAAGATTTGAATGGTCTTGACTTACTAAGTCAATCAACCTAATCAACTTCAACGCGAGTGTTTTCAAAGTGAACTTGTCATTTAAGTTCAAGTTTATCATTTGGGGTTGAAGTCACTTCACTTGTTTTTATTTTTGCATGAAATTAGACAAGACAATAATATAATTAAATATTAAAGGTAATTTTACCTTAATATTTAACATGTAATGAATGAAAAGGGAGAACCACCACATATTAAATATTAAATATTAAAATAATCAAATTGATTATCTTTAATGTTTGATCATACAGTTACCTTTTTCTGATCATGTAAGGGAAAAGATAGATGAAGTGAACTGAAGCTCGAATTCATGCAAAATGTGAAGATGTGAAGATAAATTTGAGTCTCTTTCCATTAATTAATCATGAAAATATTAAATGGAGTAAATGGTGGAAATTCATAAGACTTAGTTGCAGTTCCACATCAATTTTGGGGACCTTTTGATCATGCACAACTTCGGGAGGAGTTTGCAACATTCAGTGTTTAGTTTACCTCAGTTGTGGGCCCTTTTTCCAATGCTTTTCTTCTTAGCTCATGAGAGGATATTTTTGAGATATTTTTCACTCTCAGTTGGCTTTCAGTTCCACCTCTTGGCACATTAGAGCTATCATATCATTGTATATATTGGGAAAAGACATAGTCTTTTTTGCAGTTCTTGTTTTCTACCTTTGCATTCTGCAAAGAGAATATCTTGTAACTTAGCTTTTATTTGATTAATATACATCACTACCTTGTTTTTAGCATATCATTCAAGTTTTGTAGAAATTTTCCTTCAGAATATTCAAAATAAATATAGTTTACCTTCAAAGCTTCTGGTGTTTTGTATATTTTAAGTGATTTGATGCAATTTTATTATGTTTCAAACTAGAAACCTTTAAATTTTTGTCTCGTTTATTGAT
The DNA here is from genome assembly GCA_007258455.2 of Sequoia sempervirens. Taxonomy (NCBI): domain Eukaryota; kingdom Viridiplantae; phylum Streptophyta; class Pinopsida; order Cupressales; family Cupressaceae; genus Sequoia; species Sequoia sempervirens. The sequence continues at coordinate 84,790,824 of VDFB02058242.1, forward strand.
GCATATACATAATTGCAGTTTATCACAAGTCGCTAATTGTGCTTTTAAAGTTTATATTTTCTCTTAATTTGTGAAAACCCAATCTTCCTTAGTGAAGTAAAACTAAGCAATCTTTTAGTGAAACACTTATGTGATTAAGTTTCTCAAGTTGAGTTGTGTTAAAAAATTTCTCTAAGAGTATTAGTTGTGAGTCAATCTACATTTAGTTTTCTTTGATGCATCACCTCCTAGAAGCAATTTATCATTAGAGTTTCATTCAGTAATATTTATCCCTTTTCCCAAACAAATCATTAGATTCTAGGAGATCAAAAGGGGAACTAGCCCATAACCTGAAGGTTTATCCTCATTATAGTGTACCCACAACCTGAGGATATTCCAATGTTACATGGGATTTTTTATTTTTTCAGCTTTAGTTTAGGTGCAATCCCTCGTGATAATAGTTTTTGGCATGCCCGGTGGGACTCTGAAGATCACTTCAAAGAAATAATTCAAAGCTTTCAAGCTGCTATTTCCAAAAATTATAGCAACGTTTTACCTATTAGAGGTTATGATTTTTATTTGGCGACTCTATTTTACCTAGTTTTAATCGCAAATTCAATAGCACATGAGCAGAGTTTAAACAAAAGGAAGTGTTGATCCATTCAAATAACTACAACTATCATCACCAAAGAGAAAAGGAAGAACAACAAGGAGGTTAAGGAAATCAAGATCACGCCCAACTCTGAGATCCCATTCTATGCCTCCTATCCTCGGATTTGCAAGTTTTGTACCATTTTTGCTAGTAGTAAGTCTTGTGCCAATACTACAAGTACCAAATCTGAGAGTTCAAGTAGCTCCAATGGCCAGAGCACATGCATTTTTACTTTTTAATGGGGGAAGCCAATTGAACTTGGCTCACCACAATGACATACTAGTAGTTACACTTAAAAGTCTTTCTATTTTCACTAGTGAGGATCAAACTACGCCAATAGAACACATAAGGGACATGGCTTCACTTTTTGGAGTCCATCATGTTACACAAGAGAACATGGCATTGAGGCTTTTAACAACTTCTTTTAAAGGAAAGGCACTCCAGTGGCTCAGAGGCTTACCAGTGAATTTTGTTACATCATGGGATGACTTATGAGATAAGTTGAGCAAACAATTTTCTAACAAATCCAATCATCTATCTCTAGTTGAGGAAATGACAACTATCAAGATAGCGCCATAAGAACAAATGAAAAATTTTAACTTCTGGTTTCAAAGAACTTGGGACAAAATTCCAGCCACGATAAGGCCTTCACCAGATCATGCTTTCTTATATTATCTTAGAGAAATAAATAATGATATTTTTGTTATGATCCAATCTATGGGTGGAGTAACCCTACTAATAGCCTATGATGTAGCCATTAGAGCTGAAAATAACTTAATACAGGCTGGAAAAATAGCACCTAGGCCTCCAATGCATATTTTCCCTGATATTCAGCCATTGATGCCCATTTTGATACCTCTTATAGCCCCATTACCTATTGTTCCATCCTTAGGCTTTCAAATAACTATTCAAAATAGTGTTGTTCCAACAAATTCAGACTTGCAAGAGCCTAGGGGTACCCAACAACAAATGGCTAAATTACTGCAAACAGTTAGCAATGACTTAGTGAGCCTCAAAAATTAGCAAGGCCAGAATTACAGGCTTTATCAATCACCCTTTCAGGCAAATAGACCACCTTATCAAGCTAACTACCAAGGACAGGGAAGAACTTTTAATACTAGGCCTAATTAGCCATATAATCAAAATGTTGTCGGCTCTTCTAAAGAGATTATACTTGTGTAGAACAATTTGGCACAAGATTATTTTTGGTGCTATCCTTGTAATCATCCTCATAATTAGGCTACCTATATGAATGAGGTGATTAATCAGGCTCTCATGGTGTAGAGCATTTTTGTTTCTTCTAAGAAAAAACCATGATGAACTAGCAAGGTAGTGAATTTTGTGGAGTTAATCATGCACAAGGGAAGAATCAGTCATCTAGATCCATTGCAACTAATACAAGGTCAAAAGAGAGAGTTGTTGACTTGAGAAAACAAGCTATTTCTAGAAAACAAGTAGAAAAGGATAAATAACAAGTTGTTCAGAAGAAAATCAAACTTCTATAGCCCAATAGGGGCAAGTTCAGCCTTCTGCAACCCAGAATGTTCAAAGTTTACCAAGACAGTAGGTTGTGCCAACAATGGAACAACCAAAAGTTCAATCTCAGCCTTTACTAGCACAAATAGAGGTTGTTATTTCAAAATTGCAAAAAAAGTGAGTTTTCCAGCATTTAATATAGTTGATCATATGAGGAAAGCAACAATCAGCATGTCCATGCTTGATGCATTGTACATACCTAGAAAAAAGAACTTGCTATAGGAAGCATTGGCTAAAATTTCCATTTCTGACGAACATGCTAAGGAGTAGTTTAGAGTTTTTACAAACAATTCTGAAGGAAAGAAAGAATAACTAGCACAAGAGGTAAAACCACCTCTGTTTTACATAATTCTGATTATTGGTGATAACATAGTGCATAACTATATGATAGATTTAGGAGCAAGCAGCTCAGTTATGCCCAAACAACTGGTAGATAAGTTAGGACTACAATATGAGCCATTGTCAAAAGGGGTAGTCTAGTTAGACGGTATAGCCATTAAGTCTATTGGAGTTATTAAAAGTGTGCCCCTTACCTTACATGATTTTCCAAACTTTTCAATTCCACAAGATATATATTTCATTGATCTAGCACCGTTCTTTATCATTTTCCTTTCTAGCTATTTTACAACAAATTTAGGTGGTTATTTGTCATCAGATTGGTCACATATGTGTTTCAAGACCATAAATGGTACTAGAGTGACTGTCAAATCAAAACCACGGACTAAAGACCATAGTGAGCCTTATGTTACAAATCCTATAAATGCAAACCTATACATCCATGATTATGAGGATCAATCCATGACCCTTGACCCCAATGTACCCATTGAAGGTATACGCGACATAAATTTAGATGAGTGGGCAGTCGAGAATCATGAGGTTAATTCATTCAGTCACATGGACGAAGTATGTTTGGGAATTTATATGATTTAGGAGCTTGACATGATCATTCCAAATCTAGCCAAAGAGGAAAAACAACTAGAACAGTAGATTGAATAGCTTTGGAAGCTGTACTATGATGGTTCAAGGAGTAAAGTAGGTGCTGGTGAAGGATCCATGCTCATTTCACCTAATGGAGAGAGGTATTTTTCAGCACTTCACTTTGCTTTCACCTATTCAAATAATATAGCTGAGTATGAGGAATTAATTTATGGCTTAGAGTGGGCAAGGAAAAAGGGTATCAAGTGTCTGTAACTATTTGGTGACTCTAAGCAGATAACAAATTAAGTAAAAAGCATGGTTGTGGGATTTAATAGAAGAATTTGATGTTTTTAATTTGTTTTCTATTCCAAGAGATCTAAATAAAGAGGTAGATAAACTTGTTTCCATAGGTTCACAATTTGACATACCAAATAATATTCACAAAGTTGAGCTACAACAATATGTAAAGGTGATTGTGAGACTGTCTGTACGTGATAATAACATTAGTTGGTGGGTTTTTGACAGTGATGAGCAAATTGTCAATTTTTTTATGGAAGAAGCAAAGTTTTATATTGGAAACCAACACAAGCTTAAGCAACAATACAAGAATTAGATCTTGCAACTGAAGTCTAATAAATTTCCTAAAGGATTGGTGACCCTTGAATCAATTTTCAACACTAGTGACCAGGTTAGAAAAGACAAATTTAGCATCATAGTAAAGGAAGAACACTATGAGCCAATTGAAATATTCAAAGACAAGCTTCTCAAGCTTAGAAAAGTCTATACTAAAGAATAACAACAAGCCTTTTTCTCACTTTTCCAGGAATTCAGTGATATATTTGTTTGGAAGTATGGAGATCAAAAGGGTTTTAACCCTGAATTAGCTCAACACACAATTGAGCTAGAACCTAACTTGAAACCAGTAAGGCAGAAGCAGAGGCCTTTAAATCCCAAGCTAGAACACCTTATTGAAATAGAGCTGAACAAGCTGATTGAAGGTAGTATTATCTTTCCAATAAAGCAGACCTCTTGGGTTTCTAACCTAGTCCCTGTTAGGAAGAAAAATGAAGAGATAAGGTTGTGTGTTGACTTTCGTGATCTAAATAGAGCTTCACTCAAAGATCACTATCCACTACCTTCAATGGAGTAGATATTGCAGGTTTTTTTAGGTTCAAAAAGGTTCTCATTGTTGAATGGTTATTCAGGGTATAACTAGATTTTGGTTAAAGAATACCAGTTCAAAACAACCTTTACCACTAAGTGGGGTACTATGGCTTACAAAAAATATTCCCTTCGGATTGTTAAATGCAGGGGAAACATTTCAAAGGGAAATGGATATGGCCTTTCAAGGCCTTATTAACAAGTTTGTTCTTGTGTACTTAGATGATATTGGTGTATTTTCAAAGAAAGATGATGAACACTTTTCCCATTTAAGGAAAATCTTTGAAAGATGCAGAGAGTACGAAGTGTCACTAAACCCCAAAAAGAGAATTTTTGTAGTCCATGAGGGGAAAATTTTGGGTCATATCGTTTCAAAGCATGGCATCAGCATTGACCCAGAAAGAATCACAACTATTTTAGCTTTACCACTGCCTACTTAGAAAAAAAGGTTTGCAGAGTTTCCTAGGAAGGATAATTTCGTTAGGAGATTCATTTCTAACATTGTAGCCTTATTGAAACCACTTACAACCATGTTGAAGAAGAATCTTCCATTCAACTAGACTAAGGAAGGTAAGAGTAGTTTTGAACAAATTAAAGAGGCACTTGCAGCAGTCCCAACTCTTATTAACCCAAATTTTGATAAAGATTTCATATTATATGTATTTGGGAGTGTTGATACAATTTTAGCTATGCTCTATCAACAAAATGAAGAAGGACTAGAGCAGCCTATAGATTTCTTTAGTCAAGTTTTACATGATTATGAAGTTAAATATTCATTTGTTGAGAAGCATGTATTATCTGTAGTAAGAAGCCTGAAGAAGTTTAGGCATATGTTTTCAAATAACATAATACAACTATTGGTTGCTCATTCAACAACCAAATATTTTCAACTCACTAAGGACATTAATGACAAGAGAGCAGGTTAGATCATGAAAGTGAAGGAGTATGACATTGAAATTAAGGTCACAAAGCTGATTAGATCAAATTCCTATGTGAACAGCTTGTTGTTAATGTAGAAAAAAACAAAATAGTTGATTAATAAGCTGAAATAGTGCTCAATAATGAAGAACAGGTTGTTGTTCTAGTTACAAAAGAAAATTGGATTTAACAAATGGTCCATTACTTGCATATAGGTAATTATCTTGAAGGTTTGGACAAGTCCAAATGAAGGTATTATAAGCTTCAAGCCATTCCTTTTGTTGTAATTGATGGAATTTTGTACAAAAAGGATTATAATAGTGTTTTGCTCATATATGTCAAGAGCCAGAATAGATTGAAAAAGTTATGAAAGAATTTCATTGTGGGCCCTCTGTAGGCCACTTTACACCAAGAACAACTCTAAAGATAATGTTGGGTATTATTGGTCTGAATTATTTAAAGATTCCCATGCTTGGGTCAGAAAATGTAACATATGTATAGTGCTTGCAGGAAAACAGAAGCTTGTAGCTCTTCCTTTACATCTGATTCAAGTGGAACAACCTTTCAACAAGTGGGGACTTGACTTCATTAGCCCCATAAACCCACCTTCAAGTCTTGGGCATAGATGGATATTAACAACAATAGACTACTTCACGAAGTGGACTAAAGTAGTTGCACTAAAGGGTACAAATGAAACATCTGCCTTAAATTTTTGTCAAGACTTGGTTTCTAGGTTTGGTACATAAATTCAATATTTTTTTATAATGCTTTAGCATTCATAGGTTTAAATTTTTTAGATTGGTCAGTAAAGCATAATATTTATCTAAATAATTCTTCAAACTATTACCCACAAGGTAATGGACAAGCAGAGTCCACTAACAAGAACTTGATAAAGATCATAAAGAAGAAAATACAAGATAATCAGAGAACCTAGCATGAGAAGGTGAATCTATCCCTTTGGGCTGATAAGATAACACCTAAAAGAGCAACATGTAATTCACTTTATGTTCTAACATATGGTAAAGAGGCTAAAATTCTTATCTCAGTTGAGTTGCCTACATTAGGTATGATTAAAGAACTAGATTTTCTTGACAAAGAACATATGGAAATTAGGCTTGCATAGCTAATGGAGCTAGAAGAAACAAGAAAAGAGGCATTAAGAAATTTGGAGGTTCATCAAGCTATAATGAAAAGGAAATTTGACAGAAAAGCTATCTCAAGAACTTTTAGAGAAGGAGAGCTGGTATTTAAATGGGATGAACTCAAGAGAAAACTAGGAAAACATACAAAGTTTGATGCCATGTGGGAGGTCCCATTTATTATCACATAATGCAAATAGCATAATGCATTCCAGCTCTCAAAACTGGATGGTGAGGTTTTTCCAATCCCTGTCAACAGGATTCACATCAAACAATGTTACTGAGGATGAAAAGTTTGTAGATGTATGCAGTAAATTAGAAGTTTTGCTTTTAATAAGTTCTCAGTGCACAGTAGTTTCATTTCAGTTTAGTTTTGTTTCTAATAAGTGCATATGCTACATGATTTTCTGACTCTGCCTTAAATAGAGTTATGTAGTTTCTTTCAGTTTTATTTGCTGCTGAGTTACAGAGGTTTTTGAGTCACAAAAGAGCAGAAAAATGGACTACATGCCCAATGGATAAGCAAGGAAATTGATCTTATTTGTTTAGCAGGAAAACACCCCTTGGAGGTTGCCAGAAATGTTAATAATTTTTAGCTTCCAACTCAAATTAGTAAACTTTTATCAGACATTGTTGAATAAAGTATGAAAACTTTTATGTATAAACAATCCAATCAACATCAGCTTTCTGAATGAAGGTTTTTCTAAAAAGAATTGATTTTTCAGAATTATGCAACAGTTTGAGTGAAACTATTGAACAATCTAGACAAATCAACAAAACACTTCATTAAGAAAGTAGACAAAGGAGGTTTTTTTAAGCTAAACTATTTCTGTAGTTTATGTTTCGAATATGTTATTGTTGTTTATTAGAGAAAGGAAAGCAGTTCTGAAAAGAGGCATGTAAAACTATTGTTTCATCATGATTACAAAACATATGCTTCAAACAGTTTCATTTAGTTATTTCATATGATTAACTAAAAACAAGTTCAAATGAAGATACACAAGTCATTACTTGATATGAAATAGTTGATTTATTAAAAGCGATGTTTTTGTAATCCCACACAAGCCGTGGGAGTAATTGTTCTATCAGAAATAAAATAGAAAGTAATTACAAGGAAAAGAAGAAGCATAAAATCAGAAATGGGACCCGACATTGCTTGGTGAATGATGAATCCTATTGTTGGAGATTGTGTCACCATCGTCAAAGTTGTACAGTTGCTACTCCAAGGAAGAAATTTGCAAGAATAGGAGATGTTAGAGCTCAGGGTTCCATACAAATCTCATGCATTTCTAGTCAAGAAACTACTTTCTTCTTTATAACGAATCAAAAGAGGAAAAATGAACAGTTGAATCAAAGATATCCAAAGGAAAACATCAGAAGGAATGTTGAATTTCACTATTTTTAGCTAACTTGTTTGTTCAGTGTGCGGGTACAAGTACATGTTTCATTACTGGTTCAACATTTCAGTATGTGAGGTAAAATATGGCTCCCACAAGGGTTGAGCCTAGCATACTATATCCTCTCATTCACATGAGAGGAGTCAAGATAGTACAGTCTACTACTGATGATATGTAAAAGAAAAAAGTTACATGTTGTTTGCTTCCATAAAATATCACAAAAAAAACAATGGTGCATTATCATTTGAGTGATAGTGAATAGGCATACATATTTCAAGTTCACAATCAAAACATCATACAAATATTGAAGGAGCTCATATGTTGTTTATAGGAGCTCATGTTGAAACAAAGTTGCATAAAATGGAAGAAATATACAGTAGTCCCCATCAAGGATTCAAGAGATACTCCAAGAATAGACTCAAGCAATGCTTTTTATTTCTATTGGAAAGGTAAGTTTTTCCATAAATGGTGCTTTGCAGAATAATCATCTGAAGTATATAATGGTGAAAAAGCATAGTGGAACAACAACAAACAGTGAGGCTATTTTTGTCATATCATAAGATATAGGAGAACCTTCACAAAAATGGGAACATAAATGAAAGAACAGTTGCAGGGAGGATGAACCACAACAAATAATGTTTACAACATCAATAGAAAACAGGATTATTTCGATAAATATAAAGACATGATCTACATGCAGTGAACTCAATGAAGAATTTCAAAACAAAGAAAAACAGAAAAATCATTTTTCTGTACATTTCATGAAGAAATAAGAAGGATGCAAGGGTTTTCTATAATACCCATATTGTGCAATGGTGTTGAATCATTTTCTTCTTGTGAAAGCAATTGATTGAGGACTATATTGCATATTATATTCTATATGGTCATGGTTATGGCCAGGGGAAAAACACAGAATAAATTTGCAAGGGTTACATGATACACATTTTATGCAGTATCTATAAAGTCATTTTCAAAGTCTTAAACCATAGTCATGGCAGCCTAAGATTTTATATCTCTTTTTAAGGAAATCAAACCCACTTTGGGTTTACTTTAGAAAGGGAAAAATATAGAATGATGAGGAAGATTCGATTTCCTATCAATAAATGAAATACCCATATGGAGAAAAGTAAAGTTGCGGCTAGAGATAGCTTTTTATCACAAATGTCCAAGACCCACTTGGGGTTTACATCAAATCTCAAATACATGGGTAATGGAGGAAATTTCAGCTCACTCAAAGGTGGAGAAAAACTCAGAAATAATATGGCAGCCGCTGCCATGAGGGTTTTTGAAACCCAAAAAGTGGTAGACATAAATGCTCAAGTTTCCTCACTAAAAAATGATGGGGTTATCAAAGATTATTAAAAAAAGAAAATACAGTAGGAGTATGGCAACAACCATAAAATATGGTGTATCGATTTTTTAACAAAAAATTCATGGAAACATAAAGACATATTCATTCTTGTATCATTTTGAGCTCGAATCGAGCTTTTACAAACATAAATATAGTTTTGAAGGATGTAAACTTACCTTCACTTATTTTCATGGAGAAATACAGTCAAACCCGTGGTAGGTAAAGCTTCAGAAGATCTCCACAAGCGACTCAATGAGTATGAGAAACATCAACAGAGAATGGAGAAACAAAATACATCAGAAAATATTCCTTAGTCATGGATTTAAGGCCTAAAAAAGCTTTCAAAAATGAAGTTCAATCACTAAGTTATAATTGATGAGGACTTACCATGCTATGCCCTATTCAAATCTTTAGAAAATCATCAAAACAACACAAGAAATGGTGAATAATTGGATAGAAAACCCTACCAATTAGTAGTGTAGCAGTATGCTTCCAAAGATACAAAGTGAAAAATAATTAAGTTTAGGGTTCAAGTTGCTTTTACTCACCCTAATTCAAATTATGGTGCTTTTTTTCCTATGCTTTAATCAAAATCATCTCATATTATTGAAGATTTGAATGGTCTTGACTTACTAAGTCAATTGACCTAATCAACTTGAGCCCGTGTGTTTTCAAAGTGAACTTGTCATTTAAGTTCAAGAACTTATCATTTGGGGTTGAAGTCAATTCACTTGTTTTTATTTTTGCATGAAATTAGACAAGACAACAATATAATTAAATATTAAAGGTAATTTTGACTTAATATTTAACATGTAATGAAAGAAAAGGGAGAACCACCACATATTAAATATTAAAATAATCAAATCAATTATCTTTAATATTTGATCATATAGTTACCTTTTTCTAATCATGGAAGGGAAAAGACAGATGAAGCGAACTGAAGCTCGAATTCATACAAAATGTGAAGATGTGAAGATAAATTTGAGTCTCTTTCCATTAATTAATCATGCAAAGATAAAATGGAGTAAATGGTGGAGATTCCTAAGACTTAGCTGCAATTCCACACCAGTTTTGAGGACCTTTTGATCAGGCACAACTTCGGGAGGAGTTTGTAACATTCAGTGTTCAAATTACTTTAGTTGTGGACCCTTTTTCCAAGGCTTTCCTTCTTTGCTCGTGAGAGGATATTTTTGAGATATTTTTCACTCTCAGTTGGCTTTTAGTTCCACCTATTGGCACATTGGAGCTATCATATCATTGTATATATTGAGAAAAGACTTAGTCTTTTTCTCAGTTCTTTTTTTCTTCCTTTGCATTTTGCAAAGAGAATATCTTGTAATTTAGCTTTTATTTGATTAATATACAACAATACCTTGTTTTTAGCATATTGTTCGAGTTTTGTAGAAATTTTCCTTCAAAATATTCAAAAGAAATATAGTTTACCTTTGAAGCTTCTAGTGTTTTGTATATTTTAAGTGATTTGATGCAAGTTTATTGTGTTTCAAACCAGAAACCTTTAAATTTTTGTCTCATTTATTGACGCATATACACAATTGCAGTTTATCATAGGTCACTAATTGTGCTTTTAAAGTTTATATTTTTCTCTTAATTTGTGAGAATCAAGTTTTCCTTAGTGAGGTAAAATTAAGCAGAGCCTTTTGTTGATGGGTGTTTTATGCACTTTCTCAACACGGGTAGTGCGTAGGTGCACTACCTCTCTTGAAAGGCAATCTGCAATAACAAGTTGCTAAAAATCACCCCAAGGTCTCTCAAGTGTCAGGTCATGACATGCATGGAATTTCTCAATTTGGTTCAATGTGATTTTGTTGGCAATCATGGGGAAAACTTATGGAGTTTGGTGGGAGACGAGGTGAATCCTAAAATGGAATTCATGAGATGGGGAGTTAATGTGCAATTTGTTGCAGGTTCGAAAAACAATCTTAAACTCCTATTTTATCTTAAGATTTGGCTTTACAAAGTGTAATGAACCTTAGCATAGGCTACTTATTAAAAAAAATATAAAAGGGCAGGGAAGAGAAGGAGTTCCTAGACCTGAAAGCAATGAATGGTGATCATGGAGGGTTCTACTATGGACAACCTTCCCAAAAAATAATTTCATTTAACTAGATTAACTCACAGTATCATGAAACTTGTGCAAGCTTCTAAGGACTACAAATATTCAACCATTCATTCACCATAAACATGCATGAATAAAAGATAGAAGTTCAAAGAAACTTTTAATTTATGCCCAGACTAACTTTACATAGCTATCTACCATCAGTAAACAACAAAAAGTATGGACAAGAAAGGCATCTACACAACCATTGAACAACATTAACTAATCTATCAAAGTAATCTAAAACCATGAGGAACAGTAAACTAAATCTATCTAAATTAACTAACTATGGGAGATGAACCATGTAACATGGAATAGAAACTCAAGAGTCCACCAAAAGCCAATGAACTTCTATTAAAATTTCTACAACATTCCTTTACAACAACTCAACTCTCCTCTGAAAATGAGAGGAGACCCCCTATTTATAGTGTTCAAAAATAAAAATGAATGGCCAAGATTGATTCACATTGTGTGGCCAAGATTCACTACAACTAGGGTTTCACCTACCCCCAAATATATTACAATTTAAAATTACACTCTTGTCTTTTCCCTATTTTGTCCTTTAGTGGCCAGTCACTGTAGCACTTTTTTCTTTTGTTGATTTTTCTTTGTTGCAGCTATTCTATGAGGAGCTTTTCATCAATGACTAGGTTTCCCTCCTGCTTCTTCAAAGTGGCATATTCCATGAACTTGCTAATTAATGTCTGCAGCTTATCAATTTCCATTATATTAGATTGGAGCACTTGGTACTTCTATTGCTTGGATTGGCTTGTGAGTGTATCTCAATCTCCATCATACTTAGCCATGTTGTCCCTTAATTTTCAGATTCGGTGAAAGCCCAAGTAGCAAAACTCATAAAATCTGTGGTAAGCTTGCCCAACATCCCATCTTCCATCTTCTTATGGAAATAAGGCTTTATCTTTTCTAGATCAATCTTAACGATGAGCATACCATAACCTATCATTAATTTCAAATACTGAATACAATCTATCCTAATGTCATTGGCCCAATCAATGTCAAGTTCCACCTTGCAAAGAACTTGCTCTGGTATCTCTTTTCTATGATCAAAATCCAACTTCCGTATATCCACCAGCCAATGATCATCCTCTGTTAGTGCAAGCTCCTTTTCCTATGTTTTATGAGGTAGCTTGAGGATGGCCTCAATTTTAGGATAAGTGGACCCGTATATTTTTGGGGAGTTAGTGCAGAACTTCCTTGTGCCCTCAAGGTATCTTTAAACTTCTAAGAACTTATTTGTTGTCCTGATAGCACGATTGATGCCCATGTTTCCAACATACAAGACCTGTCAAAACCAATCCTCCATAGTCTTAGTCTAGTTCTTTCTTTTCTTGAGTTTGTCGATATGGTCCTTGGACAACAATTGTAGTGTTGCTGAGGATGTTGTGGGAAACTCTTCCATGGACGACCATTGTTGAATATAGTCAGTCAAATCAACCACCTATGCTCTTAGTTCTTCTTTGGAGATCTTGTCCTTATGCATTTGATGGACCACTGTGGCAACTCACTCCTAGAGGTGATCTATCTTCTAATCCCTAGTGATTGTTCCCAAGCTAATGGTGGAGATGTTATAACTTACTCCTTCTCTAACCACGGGTGTGGAAATTTGCACAGTCTTAGACCCAGAAGCATCCATGGTCAATTGGGACCTGACCTTAGGTTTCTTCTTCTTTGTGCTAATTTTTACTCGAGCTAAGATAGCCTCGAGTCTTTCCTTGGGATATCTGGGAGTTGGAGTCTTCTTCTCTAATTGATTTTCTAACCACTTAGGAATCTGAGACTCTTCCTTGGGTGATTCATGATCACCTTCTTCTTCATTCCTCTTGACCTCAATCTCTTTATCACCTAGACCTTCTTGCTCTGTCCTTGTGTCTTCTTCTTCTTCTTCATCAAAGTCTTGGATAAACATTGTGTATTTCATCAGGGACTTGGTGGGTGTGCATTTCTTGGGGTTGTCCTCTTCTTTATAGACCTTTTCCTCTTCTTTAGCCTCATGCTTATGTTCCTCAAGATGTTCTTCTCTATGAGACTCTATCTCTAGACTTCTTCTTGCTTCAGCCTCCATCTTAGGCTTATCCATTTCTAGGCTCTTATTAGCTTCAGACTCTTCTTTAAGTTTATCTCCTTCCTTATTCTCTTCTTCCTCATGTTGAGACGACACATATTCTTGCTCTTTATTTTCTTGTTCTTCTTGCTCTTATGAGTGAGGTATTTCTTCACCATGCTTTGGGCTTTCTTTCTGCTCCCCAGTTGGAAGTTCAACATCTTCTTCGATTTTATCACTTGACTTTTTTTCTTCCTCAGAAGGTGGCCTTTCTACTTCCTCTCGAACACCCTTCAACTGTCGATCCAACTACTCCTCGAGGTCCACATCAACGGTCTCTACAATGTATTTGGTGCCATCTTCTTCTTCATCACCCTCGAAGGAGTCTATTTCTTCTCCTTCATGGACTACCTTATCAATTTGCAAATGATGGTGCTCTGGGTGTTCATGGTAATTGTTTTCTTCCTCCTCCAATCCCCTTGTTAATTCCTTTTCTTTCCTCTCTAACTCCTCAAATATTTGCATTGTGGATTTCATCTCTGGTGGTTCAATCGAAGGGGTTGAGGCATGAATATTGGCAAGAACCCGTGCCAGGGCAGCTTGGATGGTTGGATTCATCAATACTTTAGAAAGATTTGTAGGCACATTCTACATATGTCAGGAGAATGCCTATGGAAGTGAGAGTGTAGGAATTGGTATTGTTTTTGTTTTCAGGGATAGTGATGTTGTTGGAGACATGGAAGTAGAGGAGAGTGGAGAAGTGGTGGCAAAAGAAGAGTCAATAGTCACAACCTACATGCTGAGTGGAGAAGAGGCAAGGTGGACTGAGATATCCACCGCAGGTAGAGAAGTGGCCACCATGGCAGAGGGGAAGTAGTAGCTAAGGTAGCAGGTGGAGATTTTGGTTGCTCAGCCACCATTTCCTCTCCCTCATGAAGTGGATCCTCTCGAATGGTAGGAATCTCTGTCAAGCTACCTGATCTCTTGTGTTTCTTAAAAGGTTCTCCCTCTGAATCCTTTCTCGTGTACACCTTAGGGTTGGGTTGTTCCTCAGTAGCTTCTTTTCTCTTCCTTGACCTAGTGAACAAAGGAGATTTTGAAGTCTCTCCCAATGGGGAAACAACTGTCCCAGTGTTTGTTTCACTTGTTGGCTCGCTCTCAAGCCCTTCATAGGTCAAAATGACCCCTTGCTGCTTCAATTGGCAAATTTTCCCATCAATCCACTCTTTTGTTCTGGCCTCAACAAGTTTGGTTGGAATATTGAGTTCGTCCACCTCTTGTTCATCCCAGTCAATTAGTGGTAGTAGATGATTGGCAACTATGTTGTACTGAGGATCCATCACTGTGTTTTCATCTTCTGCTACCTGATCCAGTATGGGGAACAAGTTGACCCTCTTTACGAAATATGTTGTCATTCGCATATAGTTCCTCATTTGCACTTCATTATCATCTTTGAAATTAGCCCAAAACTCTTCGATGCTATGTAGATGGGCATATTCAGGTCCAAGTGCCTTCTTGAGTTTTCCATAGGGGTCCATCCATGGCCAGGCAATGTCGAGCCTCAAATGGTATTTTACTAGTTCCTTCTTTGAATTATTGACACACTGAGAGGTATGGAGTTCATATAGCCCTTGGACGAAGGAGAGGGGATGATGAATCCCTTCCTTATGCTTTCCTCTCAAAAGGGTATGTGCATGTCGTAACTGCTGAGAGAGTTCTAATAGTATTATCCGGTCATTGGGATATCGAGGAAGCTTATTTGGTCTTTCTGAAATAGCCTTCAACACGAATGTAGGTAAACTTTGGATACAGAATGAATAAGAAGGAAAACTATTTAAGAAAGGCATTGGCACTATGGGAGACTCTCCTCTCGAAGTCACCCTTGAGTAATCTGACAATATGACCTATGAAAGCATCATTGACCCTGCAGTAGTCCCTCTTGAAGTTTCTAAATTGTAGTTGAGGGTACTTATCATAAACTTTTAGCTCCCTTCCTAGTTCCTCATCTAGAGCTCTGAATAAGCCTTTGTATTGCATCTGTTTGGCCAATGAATAGACCAAGTAAGATGTCATGTAAAATATGGATGTTTTCTTAATAGCCATAAACTTCTCATGGAAGAAATCATTGATTATCCCTACCCAATAGAACTTGGCTTCTCCACAAAGAATCTCTTCAATAAAATACAACATCCATTCTTGGAAGTAGGCCACAATTGGAAGGCCCATTACTCTGCTTAATAGGGTCACCAAATGATGGAAATCCTCATAAAAGTCACTACGGAAGAGCTCTTGGGGAACCTTTATAGCGTTGCCCCTCTTCTCCTTCAACCAATACTGATTAATAAGTCTTTTACACTTGAGGTGGTCTTGATCCCACATAGCCTTGCCATCATCCATGGTTGGAACTTCCATCTCCCCGAAGGTAGGGCTATGAAAGGTCCTTGTTATTGCATTAATGGACATTTCAGCTAGAACATTTCCATCTTTGTCTACTATGGTTTTGATCTCCTCTTGGTACACCTCTTTGCAAGCCATAACAAGCTCAGGGGTGACGAGGGCAGGAGGAAAGCCTGCAGCTTTAGCCAACCCACTACTTCTGATATTTCTTGCATTCTTTATTTTAGGGTTGATTCAAACCCTCTATTTGAATTCATCGATGTCTATATGTCTGATGTTTGTATTGGACACCTCCTTGTAGGTGGAGGTGACCTTAGAGTTTAGGGGTTCCCCTTGGAACTTGTACTTCATCTGATCCTTATTGTCTTTTCCATGAGGTTCCTTACCTGTTTCCTTTCCTTTTTCTTTCTTTGTGGCCACTCCCGAAGGTCCTACACCTGATTCCATCTATCCTGCGGGCAAGAGAGAGGTGAGCACAATCAAGAATGAAATGACAAAAAAGTTAGCCAATATCCCGCAAATGAGGTTAGTTTGGATAGATCGGCATTTAAGAAATATAACATATCTTTTGGATTGGCATTAGCACTTTACAGGAAGGAGCTTGAACAATTCAGGCCCCAGGGTCAAACTTCCCCGAGCTATTGGTTGTTTCAGAGCTACTGTAGGAGGGATGACAATCAGGGCATAGCAACCCACGTATCCTGACCTGCCTTCATATTTTGGCAATTTGAGGAGTCCATTAAAAGGAATTCCCTATTCAAGCATGTGGGTCAAAGTCAATTTGTTGATTGGAGGGCATTTGGATCATCTTTTGGGAAATTGGGATTAGAAAGAAGCTCTGTTGTTTGAGTCTACTATTAGGGATGACTTTGGTAGGATGGCATTTCGGAGGCAGAGTTCTGTCAGGCGGGACCTACAATTCACTTGGGAATTTCAAGCTAGAGGGAGTAGAAAGATGTTGGGTGATTTTCGTTGGGAATAGTGGATGCCATGCGGCAGTCTGACAAGCAAAATCCAAGGGATGAAGTTCGAATGGAGTTGCAACCTTCACATTTACTTTGTTCATTGTTTGAACGTTCAACGACTGAGGTGAAATCAAATTCTAAAGGCTGGGAGGATGGAGACAGTTTTCCCTATAGTTATGGTGGTGATGGGACAGAGTCCCAATGATGGTGACCTGACATGAGGGGTCCAAAGGAGGTTGAGCACTTAGCAATTTTCACCATTTCATTTGTGCAGTTGTGAGGCGAGTGAAACTTGAAGGGCGGAAGGACGTTACCTGAAAGCCATAAGAGGTGGTGGACATCGGATGGAATATTGATGATGGAAGTTCGTTGGGGATGACCCACAAAGGGTCATTACTTAGTCATTTATCATGCATTTCAGTGGTCATGATAGAGTCGGGTCATGGAGGTCAGAACATCGAATGTTAGTGGTAGCGAGGGGCAGCAGGTTTGGCATAGTGACCCACAGACAGAAGTCCATGAGGAAGGACTCAAAGGATGCTTGGCACTTGGTCATTTGTTCAAGAAGTCAACAATGTTACATGGCAGATGAAGGAGCGGGGCCTAAAGGCAGGACAACTAGGTTGTGAAAGCTACCTGAGATGGTGAGACTCAGATGGAGTTCTGCCAACGGGAGTCCCCGAGGCAAGATCCAAGACAAGCCAAGACATTAGGATTTTGAAGCATGAGTTTTTGGGAAGTTAGCAAGATGGGACCCAAGTGCTAGAAATTTGTGGCCAGAAAGTCATTTGGGGTTGACATGTTATGAGTGGCACCCCAAGGATGGAGCCTTGTGAATGCAAACTTGAACGGGTTGATGACTTTCCCTTCAACTTATGAAATTTTGTGAAGTTCCAGATGGCGAAAGGATGGGGTTCTTCTGCGATGATGGACCCGAAATAGGAGTTTGTCATAAATCAAATTTTAACTTATTTCAAGGTTAACGACGACAATGAGGGAGCACTAGCCTATGGGAGGTGAGAGCCCTGGTTCAAGAACATTGGCGAAGAGTGCAAGTTATGCAATCAGATAATGGTCGATTTGAAGGGTTCACCAAGGTTTTATCACATGGGTTTTGTCCGCCCTACTCTCCTCTAGTGAGTTTATGAGCTTTTTTCATTTCAAATTTATCAATTTTGTAGTAAATCAAGGAAAAGACAAGGCAGGGCATGGGGCGGAAAACTCACCTCTCGAATCTGATGAAGGTGGAAGAAATCGGCAGATAAATGGCTTGAATCAGCACAAGAACTTGTTGGGCTCGGAAGTGGTGATCGTGGGGTAGCTCCAGATGACCACTTTGATCAAACTAACAGGTGAAAATGACCTTTCATTGTTGGCTATTTATAGACTTAAGTGCATTTAATGCCCCTATTTAATGCAAGTACGACAAGTTAGAGAGTTGGTGATCCATCATATTTTTAAAAGCGGTCACGGGAGGGGTGGATTCCATGGTGTGGATGGACATGGGCAGATGGATGTGGGTGAATGGATGTGGGTTGGTCGTCGTTCTGATGGGTGGGCAGCAACGGGCTGGCGACCGCCTGAAAGTTCGATGATGAACCGGTGGTGAAGATAACTATGGAACCCGATGGGCATAAAGTTTCTAGATGAAAGTCATTTGAGACAAGGTGATGAGGTGACAAAAATATGAGAGGGGTGACCCACCAAGGTAGGCCCGATGAGCTCCATGGATGCTGACTTAGTAAAGCCAAGGCAAATAGCCAGTGGCATCCCACAAGGACTTAGGACTTAGAAAATTTGAGGGGGTGAAACATGGTCGACTCAAGATGAAGCCTTTAGGACTCACTGACCATTTTGAACACCAAAATAAGGGGCACAAAAAATGAGACAGTAACAAACTACTCGGCGAAGTGAAGGAAAGAGGGTCCCCATTCCAAATGGGGTGTGTGTGTTGAAGGCACAACACCTTTTAGTGAAAAACTTATGTGATTAAGGTGCTCGGGTTGAATTGTGTTAACATTTTTTCTGAGAGTATTAGTTGTGAATCATTCTACATTTAGTTTATTTGCTACATCACCTCCTAGAATTAGTTTATCATTAGAGTTTCATTTAGTAATCTTTATCCCTTTTCCCACACAAATAATTAGATTCTAGGAGATCAAAAGGGGAACCAACCCATAACTTGGAGGTTTGTCTGAGCATTATAGGGTACCCATAATCTGAGGATATTCCAATGTTACACGAGATTGTTGAGCTTTTCATCTTTGAGTTCAAGTGCAATCCCTCATGATAACACTAGTGATTTGTGACATTTTGTCTAGAGATTCTAAATATATTTATTTCAAATTTCCATCTCCTTCGAAAACTAGTTTTTATCAGTAAATACCATTTTTAAGGAGTGATGCTCACTATATACAATATAATTTTTTTTCTATGAAGAATAAAATTCTATTTTTTTTGAATTTAGATTTGTAACTATGATATCTAACTAGTTCATTTGGTTTCATAGTGTTTTATTGAATATTTTTTCCTTAATCAAGTTTTGAAGTCAAACGAATTACAATTCAGACATAGGCGGACCATATACAACATAATTTTTTTTGTATGTATCGAAATTCATTTTTTTTATTGGATCAAGGACATCAATACCTAGCCTAAACATATTTTTCAAAATTTTATTTTGATAATCTTCTATTTTTCCACACGTGTAGAATATAGAGCTTGATTTTTGGTGAAAAACCTATGTTTAATCAAACTAAAAAAAAAATACATAATAAAACCAAAACATATTAAAATTATATTTGATGGATACCTCATTTTGAGGACTACCATCATTCAGTTGGGTTTGTGAATTCTCCTCCATTTTCATCCTCAACCTAAGCTTTGAAGGGAAAAAATTTGCAAAAATTTGGTGCTAGAGGGGGAGAAGTGGGGAGAAGGGGGGAAAAGGGGGGTTTGAATGAACCCAGGTTTGAGCGAACCCCCTGTTGTAGTCAAATTTCCATTTTCTTCGTCATTAAAAAATGTAAAAATATTGAGTCCCATAATTTAATATGGTCCACTCGAACTAGGATCCATTTGAACCCCTTTTGGGTCCATTCGAACACCCCAATTCGTGTGAACCCCTAAAAAGCAAAAAAAAATTCATAGGAGCATTTTTGCAATTTTCCTTCCTCATTGGAATTGTAAACCAATTTTGTTGGTTTACCCATATAGGATCTCATTAGTTTAATCATTCCAAAATATTTCCAAATTCATTCCAATCCCCCAATAGATGTAGATCCAAGTTTGGTTTGCTCACCTTCAGGTCTAAAAGTCAATATTTGCACCTTGTGATCTACATCTCAATGAAATTTGGAAAAAGGCACCATTGAATCCTAGGTTATTTACATTGAGGACCTAGGATCACCTTTTTCTTTAGTTCAATCATACACATTTAAATTAAAATAAAGCTAACTCTTAACTCAGGGTAAAGGACAAGGCTAGATTAAGTGTGTCCTAAGAACATGATAAAAGGAACACATGCTAAAATAAGCTCAACTTGTAATGTCAAAATTTTAGGTATGTAATTTTCACCTTACACTCATTACCTCTCCTTTGTCTCTTTGTCTTTAAATGATTGCACCACAAGGATGCATTGATTTTTAACTTAGTGTAAGTAAATTTTATCTTCTTCAGGTCTTCCATTGATTTATAATTAAAATATTCTTTTATCTTTAGAATTCTAGTATATATTTTGTTTTTGGTTTAAACTTCCATTGCAAAAAGGATTGCCTAGGCTCAATTTGTCACTTAACATTGGAATTACTTTTAAAAATATTCCTTCTAGTTCATCCATTACATCATTTATTTCTAATTATTGATCTTCTACTTCTTCCTCATCTCCACTACTATCTTCTACATGTTCTATTTTTCTTTGTGTTAGTATGTTGAATGATATTGGAGTGCAAGTCACATTCTCTAGAAATGGCTACAAGATGACTAGAGGCTCAATGGTGCTAGCAAGGGGTGCTCGTATTGGTACCTTGTACAAGCTGGACGCACATGTTGTTCAATGTAATAGTGTCTCTGTAAAGTCACAGAAAGCTACTCATGGAGGAAAAGAGGGAAATGTTCCTGATTCTGTAAACTCTATGGAAGTTAAACTTCTAGCAGAAAAGACTATGCTCTAGCATCATAGGCTAGGCCACATTGGTGAGAAAGGTTTAAAAACTTTGAAGAATAAAAACCTAGTTGAGGGGCTCAAAGATTGTAACCTCGAATTTGAATTCTGTGAACATTGTATATATGGAAAACAACACTGTGTTTCTTTTTATTCCAGTCCTCATAAATCTTCTAGTTTGCTAGATTATATTCATTCTAATGTATTGGGTCTAGTGAATGTTCCTTATTTGTCTAAGTCAAGGTACTATGTATCATTTATTGATGATTATTCAAGAAGAGCATTTGTCTATTTTTTAAAAAGTAAATCAGAAGTGTTCAATCAGTTTAAGGAATTTAAGAATCTTGTAGAAAATCAGACTAGAAGAAAAATAAAATGTTTAAGAACTGATAATGGTGGTGAATTTTGTTCTGATGAATTCGAGAGGTACTGTAAAGACCATGGGATTAAAAAACATAAGACTACACCTTATACTCCCAAGCAAAATGGAGTTGCAGAAAGGTTGAACAGGACAGTGATGGAGAGAGCACGAAGTATGCTGAGTAGTGCCAGATTGGAGGAGAAGTTTTGGGCTGAGGCAGTTGCTACAGCATGTTACTTGATAAACCGTTCTCCGAATTCCTCTCTTGTTGAGAAAACACCTTTGGAAGCATGGTCTTGTAAGAAGCCCTCTCTAAGACACATTCGAGCTTTTGGATGTGAGGCATACGCTCATGTGTCGTATGAGAAAATATCTAAATTGGAGAACAAGTTTGTCAAATGTATTTTTATTGGCTAGAGTGCTGGCATAAAAGGATACAAGCTTTGGAATCCTGATACAGAGAAGGTTCTATACAGCAGAAGTGTTATCTTTCGTGAGCTAAAGCTTTCTACCTTAGATCTACAGTCAGAGACAAAATCAAAAAACAAAAAGGATGTAGTTGAAATTCCTCCGACACCAGATAAAGAGGAATTGAAAATTCAAAATGTACTTGAAACTGAGGAGAGCTCAAGTAGTTTTGAAAGTTTTGAAGAAGAAGAACCTCGGCCTCAGCAAGTGAGGAGGTCAACTCGTGAAAGAAAGTAACCTAATAGGTATGGGTTTTCTTTGATAGATTATACTTGTGCCTATGCTTTAATTTCTAGCACTGATGAGCCTAGGACTGTGAAAGAGGCATTTAGAATGTCTGATTCAAACTCTTGGTTGGAAGCCATGAATGAAGAAATGGCATCATTAGAAAAGAATGATACCTGGAGTTTGGTGCCCTTGCCTAAAGGAAGAAAAGTTGTGGGCTGCAAATGGGTATTTAAAAAGAAAATTGGTCTGGATGGCAGTGTGGAATAATATATGGTGAGGTTGGTTGCGAAGGGTTATTCCTAGGTAGAGGGAATTGATTATGGATAAATTTTTTCTCCTATAGCTAAGCTGACATCCATTAGATTTCTTTTGTCACTTGCAGTAGCGTATGACTTAGAGGTCAAACAGATGGATGTGAAGACAACATTTCTTCATGGTGATCTTGAATAAGAAATTTATATGTCCCAGCCCAGGAGCACTTTGTGGAGAAAGGTAAAGAGAAACTAGTATGCAAGTTGAAAAAGTCTTTGTATGGGTTAAAGCAGTCTCCTAGAATGTGGTACCAGAAGTTTGATACTTTTGTATTGTCTTTGGGATTTGTAAGATCAAAATCTGATCATTGTGTGTATTACAAAGCTGAAAGTGATCAAGTCCTTATTATTGCTCTCTATGTTGATAATATGTTGTTCATAGGCAATAGTAAGTTAATGATTTCTAATCTTAAGTCTCAGTTGTCTGCAAAGTTCGAAATGAAAGATATTGGTGCAGCGAGGTATATTCTAGGAATGAAAATAACCAGGGATAGGAAGAATAGAAAACTTTGGCTCAGTCAGAGTAAGTATGTTAAGACAGTTCTAGAGAGATTTTGTATGAATGACTGCAAGCAGCTAGTTGTTCCAGTTTTGCAGGGAACGAAGCTATCTGTTGAATACTATCCAAAATCTCCTACTAAGATGGAGGACATGACCAATGTACCTTATGCTAGTGTGGTTGGCAGTCTTATGTATGCAATGGTCTGTATAAGGCCAGACATTGCCTAAGTAGTGGGAGTACTTAGTCAGTTTATGGCTAATCCTGGAAGGCCACATTGGGATGTTGTAAAAAGAGTATTCAGATATTTGAAGGGCACTTCAAAATATGCTTTGTGTTACCATGGGAACTTGGTTGAATCACAGAGGACTCTCAGCATTTGAGGCTATGTGGATTCTAATTGGGCAAGGGACATTGATAGCAGAAGATCCACCAGTGGATATATTTTCATGTTGAATGGTGGTGCAGTGAGTTGGATGAGTAAGCGACAGGTTGTAGTCGCTTTGTCCACTATAGAGGTTGGATACATGGCAGCTACACATGCTTGTAAAGAAGCAGTTTGGTTAAAACGTTTGTGTTCTAACATTCGTTTTGATGCACGGAAAATAACAATTTATTGTGACAGTCAGAGTGCTATCTGTTTGGAAAAGAATCCTACTTTCAATGCCAAGACGAAACATATAGATGTACAATATCATTTTGTACAAGATATGGTGGAGGATGGAAAGGTCTCATTAGAAAAAGTGGATACTCTAGAGAATGTTGCAGATGCATTGACAAAGCCAGTGAGCACATACAAGTTCAAGTGGTGTGCCAATTCGATGGGCCTCAGTGCCCATGAATTTTAGTAGTTCTGTTGTGCTCTGGAGGTGCCTGTGTGATCTTCATCAAGTGGGAGTTTTTTGGAATTATGTGCCTCAATCTCATAGGCTGAAACCTCTAGAAGAGCAAAGTCAGTGTGACATTTCTTTTGTCTGGCTGACCGGCAGTTTAGTAATCTTGTTGATTGTTCATGTCGCCAAGACAATGTTGTTGTCTTGCCGACTAGTGTTATTGCTATGACTTGTGGCATTCAATGTAACCCTCTACTGAGTGGAGATCTCTGGCCGATAGGCCATTCTTATCAAATATCGAGGAGACTCTGGGTGACAAGCGGTGTCAGGGAGACTTGTGGTGAAAGAAGTTTTTGGGGTGACTTGAACACTTCGATAAGAACTCTCAGCGATGGAGGATTGTGTTGCCAATAGCATTTCACTCGAAGTCTTTGGGGAGAGTCTTGGATGTTCGGTATGTCTCATACTGATAAGAGAAGTCTTGCCAATAGCATTCACTTGGAGTCTTCGGGGTAATACGGAGGCTTCGCTATGAACTCTTGGCGGCATATGTTTGTCTCACTGATGCTCATCAGGGTAACATGGAAGCCTCAGTAAGAAGTCCTTCCGACGGTTGTTTGTTTCGGTATGACTTGAAGGCTTGGTGTAATCTCTTGGCAATAGCGGTAAGTCTTGCCGACTGTTGGACACTTCAGAATAACTTGTGAACATCGGTGTGATGTCTTGGCGAGTAGCGATAGTCTCATCAAATGGAATACTGATGTCTAAGTGACTTGAGGACTTTGGTATGATGTCTCATCGAATAGCGATTGTCTCACCGATGAGAATACCGAGGTTGATGCAGCTTGTGAACTCGGTATAACATCTTGCCGATAGTTAAGACTCTTGGCGATAATGACGATCTGGCTTTGTGGCATTGGGGAGACACGATTAGTGTCTCATCGACATGCAAATACATTGTGAATGCCTTTGATCAATTGACTGTCCTACGTAGTTTTTCCTCGACCAATCAGGGAGCAGAATGGGAACCGCTAGCAGTTGGACTGTTGCAGTCGTTACTGAGAGGAAGTTCGACAGACCAGGAGCATCATGGATATACTCAGAGATTGCATATTATGTTCGGTTCGATGATTTGTTCGATGGTTGCATGAACAGTTGGATGAAAGCTTGATGGGTGATTAGTGAATTTGATTCTGAGAGAGATTGAATCTTGAATGTTCTGTACAAGGTTGATCAAGGATTATCCTATTGTAAATTGACATCAGAAAGATAAGTCTGATCTTTGTATATAATTTCCATTACTGTAATACAAAGGGGCTTTTCTTGGTGTGGTGGGTTTTTCTCCCGTAAGGGTTTTCCCACGTGAATCTAGTGTTCATGTATGTATGTTCATTCCTCTATTTTTGTTATTACTTTCAAGTGTATCTTAATTGGTCTGTAATTGAAAATTTAAAAGTATCTCTGCATTCTTCCCTAAGGTTTTGACGTTAGGAGAGTTGTTTCCGCACTTAGCTTTCCTTACATTATCCTTCAAACCCATTATCCTTATCCCTAGATCTAATATATTTTTAATTTTTCCTTTCATTGTTTTCTTATTTTTCTTTATCCTTTTTTATTTCCTACGACCAAGAAATTGTTATTATTCCTCTACAAAACCAATTTTCAAGGCCCTTAGGATTTCTGTGTATCCAATTATAAAAGAATGAGGTCCAAAATGAGTGCAAGGGCTTGGTTGATGATAGAAACTAGCATGTGGCTAATTGAAAATAGTGTTTTGTAGATTATAAATCAATCAAGGGAAAATATAAAATACATAATTTTAGAGGACCATGATGATCACAATAGAGAAGAAGGTATGATAATTGAATTTTTTTCAAAAGTAATAGTAATGAATCTTAAACAATTCATACTAGGTGCCATGTGAGGAAAAAGAGAAAAGGTATAATGCAAAACTTAGGAAAATTGAAGCAACGCTAAAGATTATTTTATAGTCTCTATTGACCAAGATGAAACATTTTACAAAGAGAGAAATATGACACAAACTACAAGAAACAACACAAAAAAGGACATAAACTAAAAAAGAACTTCACAAATATTTTGCAATACCCCAAAAAAATGGTATTGCAAAAAAAAGAGCCATACCATTATGGACAAGGCATGAAGTATGTTGCAATCAAAGAACCTTCCAAATTGTTATTGAGTAGAAGTAATGGCAGCAATAGTATACATGTTGAATTGAAGCCCCACAACACTAGTGCAAGACATCACTCTAAAATAATATTGAAGTGGTTATAAGGTTTCTACTACGCATTTCCATGTATTTGGTTGTTTGACATATATACATTTTCTATTTCAAAAATGGATGAAAATGTACGTAAAATATTTATGGGATATTATGATGCATCTAAAGGGTATGTATTTAATAGATTCATTATACAAAATAATAGAAAGTAAGTTGGGATACAAGGTGAAATATCATGTTGATAATTTTGTGAAATGACACAAAGCACTTGATTAGTTGTCAAAAGATTTGCACAAACACCTAGAATAGATTATTTGAAAATCTTATATTATCTTAGAAATCATTACATAATATAAGTATCATGTATATTGAATAGATGTAAAATCAGTCTTCCTTAATGGTTATATATATGAGGAAGTGTAAGCGTAACTCATGAGCTTTGAAACTCTAGACAAAGAATAGTTGGTTTACAAGTTGAAGAAAGATCTATGTGGGTTGAAGCAAGCCCCTCATGCCTAGCATACAAGGATTGATAGTTATTTTTTGAGGAAGGGTTTCAACATAATCCACTCAAAGCTAGCATTGTATGTCAAACATGTTTACAATGAAATTCTCATTGGTTACCTTTATCTTAATGATATTATTTATACATGTAATAATAAAACTCTAATAGAAAAAAATTAGTCAATTTAAAAAAAATGAAATGCTAGATCTAGTCTCAAGCATTATTTTCTTGGTGTGGATGTGCAACAAGAATAAAAATTTATATTCATTTCTCAAACTAATTATGTAGCAAATTTATTTTTTTTAAATAGAATGAGGACATGCATAGAAATTACAACTCCCTTTGCACTTGATGAATAATTAACCAAGAAAGATTCAAGCTCCAAGGTGGATGATACTTTGTACAAAATTTTAGTTGGGGGTCTCATGTACCTCACTACAACTATACAAAATACTATATATGGTGAAGTTTGAAGCTTCATGTACCTCACTAGAACTAAACCCAATATTATATATGTTGTGAGCTTCACCTCTCAATTCAAGAAGAATCCACATAACTCTCATTGGCATGTTGTAAAAGAATACTAAGGTGCACAAAAATTTAGCATCCATTATTCTTTCACTAAAAAATGTGAATTTGTGGGTTACAAAAACTCTAATTAGATTAGTTCAATGGATGATAAAAATTATCGAATTATATTAATTGTTTTTTGTCTTTTTTAATCCATCCTTATTTAATTGTTTTTCTATACTTTCTTATATTTAAATTTGTTTTCCTTTGCATAAAATCTATTTTAAAAACAAAAACAAAAATTTAAAAATTTGTTGCTAGAATAATATTTATATATTTCTCTTATACCATATCAATAAAATTAATGAAAACATTTATATTTTCAATTTTATAAATCCTACAATTTATTATCTTTATCTCATTCTAATATAATATTAAAACTATATATAATTAGCCGATTGGCTACATATAGTGTGAGATTTGAGCCTGAAACAAGTCTCACGCTTGCAAACCACAGTTGACTCCTTGGAAAACAAGTTTCAGCTGACATTTAATGGTAAACCAACTCCCATTTAATGGTAAAAGCCTCCAAAATCTCACTTGTCATGCAAAAGTGACAACATAAAAGAAGTTCAAGGATTAAGTCGATAGAAAACTATATGTATGTCAATAAATTAGAGAGTAGGTGTTTGTGCATGCAAATTCTAGTTGCATGTGACTAGATTAAATAATTAATAATAAATGTTAAATAATGAAATGAAATAAACTTAGGCAAATTATATAGATTTTTTCCTTAAAGAAATTAAGTATTATCTAATTATGAAATATTTGCATACATATTTAAAGCATATAGCAATGCAAATGAAAAAAATAAAAGGTTGTCGTCAAATTGACAAAAAACACTGCAAGTGGAAATAGAATGTTCCCATCTAGTTGTCAAATCAGATAATGCTTAATTTCTTTCAGGAAAAAGTATAGATTTGTCTAAGTTTATTCCATTGCATTAGTTAACACTTATTATTAATTGATTAATCCAACCACATGCAACTAGAATTTGTAGCACATGGCATCCATTCTCACCCATGCACAGACACATTCTCTCTATGATATTAACATACATATAATTTTCTATCAGCGTAATCCTTAAACCTCCTTTAGATGCAAGTGCTAGTATTAGAACTATTTTATTATTTCTTTCCAGCTTCTCCATTAGACTGATAAACTACAACAAATATCCACATACTAACCTGTGAGATGGGGTTAGAGAATCAAATAGAATAGACAAAGTGACAGCCAACACTTCTAAACTATTAAACCACATCCAAACAAGAAAAAACAAAGTAAGCATAAGAAATAAAAAATTAAATTAAAATACTCCCCATGCTTGAATTTGAATCACTTCTCTTGCTCTCATATTTCTCCTTTTGCAAATATGCCCTCAGATTTGTAGTGAAACTTGTGCAAATACCTGCAAATGATAAGTAGAAAGTTGGAGAAGAATAGTTGTTAAGCTGAAAATGGAGAAGGAAGCTTGCTTTTATAGACAACCATCGAATGGACGGTTGAGATTAATCTTCTAGAAAGATTCCAAGATCAATGGATGGGAATGCATGAGAGGGATGTTACGAAATGGATAGTTGAGATTAAGTTTCAGAAAAGATGCCAAGATCAATGGTCCAGAATTGATGCACCAAGAATATGCTATTCTTGGAGGAATCATGACAGGAAGACATGCAAAGACATGCAGGGACATGCAAGCTATGACAGGAAATGAATGTTATGACAGGGGATTATGACAAGGTATCTTTGACCAAGTGGTGCATAAATAATTTATGTTAAATTATTTATTCGAAAATGTTGGAAATGGACAAGTGGAAAATAAATAATTTATTCAAATTATTTATTTGAAAATAGAGGAAATGGACAAGTGGAAAATAAATAATTTATTCAAATTATTTATTTAAAAAAGGGAAAAGATGAGCATTTAATTAGATTTATTAATTTAATTAAATGGAGAGATAGAAATTAGACCTTAAATAATTAATTTAGATTAACTATTTAATTAGGAGAGGTGACATGGGATAGTTAAATAATTTTAATAATTATTTAACTATGGAAGAATTAAAGGACCATGAATAGATAAATAATTAATGGTAATTATTTAACTATAGATGAAAGATGACAAAATAATTAAATAAATAATAATTTATTTAACTATTGAAGAAGAGGAAGAAACTAGTGACACGATTAGTTTATTTAATCGGTCAGGATAGAATAAAGATGAGAAGGTGAATTAATTAAATAATAGAAGAATACAGTGAAACTTAATTGAATAATTAAAATTATTCAATTATCGAAGGACAACGACCAAAAAAAATTATGTTCGCGGACTTAGGACATTTTTCAGTGTCTACCAAACGAGACCTTCTCATCTTCAAAAACTAACGCCTTTAACCCCAAGCTATTGGGTATGTCAAACTAAACCAAAAAAAATACGCACCCTTAACATGAAGGGCATCTTTTACATAACCCTAGTTCAATTGAAAAGAATTCATTAATATTTGTATTTTAGTTTACATACCCAATAGCTTGAGGTGAGACGGCGTTAACCTGTGAGATGAGAAGGCATCCTTTGATTGTTCTTTGAATACCTCCTTTGCCCATTTTGGAGACGTAACTGTAATAAAATGCTGTCGTTTCTTTCTTCAACAATTTTGTAAACCACAGATTGTGAAAGGGTTTTGCCATTTGGATGGTATTTATAGTGTTTTTTATTCCTCCGCCCACAGATAGGCTACTTGCAATTCCTTTCACGTGAATTTAAATTATTTCGACGGGAATATTGTAAAATGTATTCTGCCTCTTCCAGTCTTGTCGAATACTGTTTCCGACAGTCTGAGTTGGACATATTTTCAAGTTCATAAATGTATCAGCCTGCCAATGGAACTTCCATCAACGGCAGTTGCCATATTCCGAATATGTGGGAATAAATTCGAGCCTTTGATCTTGGTTGTTGAGTTTTCCCGTACTAGATTGCTTTTCATAATTTGCGTTTTGGGTGTACAGTTTACAAAATATTGTTTTTAATACAGAAGTTAGAAATGGAAAAGCTTTTGAAGACGTATGGGGTCAGTGTAAATTTTGTCACACTATAATCGTTTAGTAGCAGATTTCATGATAGCTGAGCTTCTAGAATCCAAACATGTGCCCTACCTCTCCTCTACCTATCATTCAAATGTATTAGTATGGAAAATTAGAAATTTAAGTTCACAAGTTTGGCATGACCAACGTTTTTTTTCTTCATGTATAAAGTTTTGATATATATAAGGAATTTTTTTTGTAAAATTGAATTTTAAAAGACTATTGTGATATTGCTATCAAGATTCAACTATGTAGTTTAACGAGTCAAACTCATTGACCCATGTTTTATGAGTAGTGGTTCATAAGAACTCGTCTCTCATGATAATAAATGGTCCACTTAGCACTCATTGCATCTAGGTGATGCTCATAGAGGTGAAGCACTAGGCTTTTTCGGGAGGTCACCCATCCCAGTACTACTCTAGCTCAAGCGCACTTTTAACCACAGAGTTTTCCCCAAGGTTAAGCCCACTTAGCTTGCAACCCCGCTAGTTATTTAGATTTGTGTCAAATAATATTTTATATAAATTTTAAGCTAAAAATATGATTATATTGCTATTGTATAATTTAGTTTATTCAACAAGATACATAAAATATTTAACATTTATAGATAAGTGTAGCAATAGTTTCATAATTTAAACTTCTCAAATTATCATCTTTCAAGATTGTTAGAAACATAATGATGAAGTCATAAACTCTAACTCTAAACATAGCAAACAAATATGTAACACAAATAAAAGAAAGCCAACTTTTTTCAAGGTTGATATAGGATAGGCTATTAATTAAAGATGCTCTTGCATCAAACACTTTAGATAATAAAAGAGTGAGCTCTTGTTCATGACACTTCCATGAAAATATTTTAGTTTTTAGTCATTGTGACAACTTTTTGTTGATGACAACCATGTGGTATCTTATGTGTTTATTGTTGGAGTAAATAGGTAATCACCTAATAATGAATTGGTCATTGATTAATTATTATTCCCTTTTACTTTATTACACTTAAGTCAAACTTAGGAGTGTATTTTTATTATTAGATTGGGCTAATTATTAGTCAAGTTGTCTCATTGCATAAGATAAAGATACTTGTCACAATATAATCAAATCTTCATCTAGAGTTTTCTTTTTCACTTTTGTAAGCATTCAGTATTATATATTGCAATCATTCACCTTACAATTGACATTCATTATTCAATATCAAATATTATGCATCAATCTCTCTCAAGGTTGCATGAGCACATCAATGGATTTTTCTCTTTGGATGTGATAGGCATTTTGGTTATAGGAGATTTCTATCAACTCCAACATGATATCAGAGCACCAAATCTATAGATTTTTGTCCAAATTTTGAGAGATCCAACCTTGAGGAAAATATCAACTCATATTGGAGTGAAATGGGAATCGCCATTGAGTTTAGAATAACCAAAAACGTAAAGATCGTCTATCAATTTATTGAATTTAGAGAAGTGGAAAAAATATTTTTTTGGCAATAAGGAATCTTGTTTAGGAATCTATACAACGTTACTTTCATTAATTCTCCTCCTATGGTTGGTTGGTATGAGGGTTTTCAAGAAACTTATCTATGGTTATTATTAAAAAAATCCAAACAAAATCATTTTTGTTTAAAAAAAGCAAAAGATAAGATTTTGGTACCCATAAGTACTTGTGTCTATAGGCCTTGGGGGCCCGTACTTGCATGGGCCCCAACCCTTGCAGCGAGGGCATGTTTAGTCCACCACATGGTGGCTAACCCTCCACCAACTAGAGACAAAATTCTCATTAGCGACCTCCTCATAGTCACTCGACGGCCCCTAAACCTCAACTAGTGGTTATTAACTACCGGGGATGATAAAAAAGGATTCCATTAATAGTGTTCAACAAAACCAATAACCACTCATTTTTTTACAACAAATATGTTTATTCAAACTTGAGACAACATATGTTTCATGCATCAAAAAGGAATTTTCTAGCAATGGTAAATTTTCAGGTGATTGAATTTCTTTCTGATAAGAGGGAATATTTTAGGAATATTTTGCAAACATCACCATGATGTTAGTTATATGGATGACCCCTTGTGCCACTCCTAGCCCCCATTTTCCTTAAAGGAGATAGTTTTTTTCTTTGGCATAACTTGGGCATACAATGTCAAAATTGGGAAATAAGATAGATTGTTTAAAAAGGTGGTTCCACGTAGTGCTATAGGTCCCATCATTAGATTTTTTTCTAGTATATTTTATTTTCATTCAAAGTTTGATATTCATTTTTTACTTTCGAGCTCATAACTTTTCATTTGTATCTCCAATTTTCATGATTCTTGCAACACTGAAATATATTTTAGAGCTCTTCAAATCCATTCATGCACTATTTCTAGAATTTTCCCCAAGTAATTTTTTTTTTTTTTTGTGATTTCACATTCTTCTTAATTACTTGGACATCTTAACACTTGGAAAGGATTTGTTTGTGTGAGATGAATTCATTTGATTTGCTTTACATGTATTAAGGTTATCAATCTCTAATTTTTTCATTTGAAGAAGTATCATGGGTTTTTTATTCATCCTTTTGTATTCATCCTAGAAAATCTAATAATCATGAATCTTTGTGAAATGACATCCTGAAACATCTCAAGTGGATTGATATTTTTCTTTATCTTTATGGAATTATGCCTTGGCTTGATATTTTTATTTATCTTTATGGACTCATACCTACACCAGATACACCAAGGAGTAGATCAATGTGGGGTATTATTAATGATCATGTTTTAGGAGTGATTTGTTCTTGTGTTGATCATGACACTATGTGTGTTACAGTATTGAATATTGATTTTCCCTACACACTTTAGACTAGACTTTGAGAGATCTATGGAGACCCTTATATCTCTCCATTCCCAGAGGATCATGTTACAAATTGTCTCATTCCTCCTACAGATGTAAATTATATACGTTTTGATGATGACACTTTAGAGGAGCTTTAGTATGTCATAGGTCTTACATGTTTTGATGGTTCATAGATTTTCCTTCACGTTCCCACTCTTTAGATCAAGATACAATCACCATCTTTTGTTATTCCTAATTATCTTGGAATAGTCATATCCTTGGCCCCTATAGATTTAATGTAATAGAGCATTCACTATCTTCCAAACACAGTTACTTGGGATTGATATCTTGCAAACATATCATCCTTGTTTGTAGAGTCTTACATTGCACATTTGGAGGAAATTCATCTCCTCTTTGTTGATAACCACATCATTTTTGTTGGTCCATCATCTTCATCATATTTGGATCTTGAATTGACATCATCTCATTCCAAAATGTGGATATTTGAGCAGTTTTTAGAGGCATGCATCATTTGGATTTGCATTCCCTATTCATCCATCTTTTGGGAATGGATTCTCCAATTACCAGTGGATGTGTTTCTTCTTAAGGGGAGAATTTTTTTTTATAAATAATGGATCGTGTTTTTTCTTTAGGCTTTTATCATTGGCACAACAGTTCTTTCATTATGGGGGGTCCATATCCTCTTTTTATCTCTCCTATCAAGGGGGAATCTATTGTACTTGTGCGATAGAAGCAATCCTTGGGGGTCACATCGAGTCCTTCTACCCCTCTTTTACTAGTAATATTATTTTATTATCTTTCTTAGAGAGGATTTGTTTTCATGTAGTTTTCTTCTTTCCTCTGGTTACGAGAGATTTCATTTGTTTGTACATGGGTAGGTATCAAGCCTTGTAGCCAGGACCCATCCATGCATCCATCATTACATTCTTCATCATGTTTTTAGCTTCTCCCTAGGTTGATCTTAGGGGAGGTGTTGGATAAAATAGGTAATCACCTATTAATTAATTAATCATTGATTAAATATTAGGCCCCTTTTACTTGATTACACTTAAGCTTTAAACTTAGTAGTACTTTTTAATTATTATAGGTCAAGTTGTCTCATTACCTATGATAAGGACACTTGTCAAAATCTAATCAAATCCTCATCTAGGGTTTTCTTTTTTTAACTTATAAGCATTCATTATTGTACATTGTAATCATTCACATTATAATTCACATTCATTAAATTTAATATCAAATATTTATGGATCAATCTCTCTCAAGGTTGCATGAGCACGTCAGTGACTTTTTCTCTTTAGATGTGATAGGTGTTTTGGTTGTAGGTAATTTTTAGGAGCTATGGGGTTCACTATCAACTCCAACATATATGTTTTTCCACTTAACCAAAATACTTTGCATATTCACATCCTTTAATATTATCAACAACTCTCCTCTACAAGGTGTTTTTAATCATTTCTCCTTATCTTATAGAATCTAACTCTTCCAATTTGGTGTATTTTCCCATGGTATTTCTCCCTTTTTCCATGACATCTATACATATATGCTACAATGAAAATAAGTGAGATATCCAAATTATGTGGAAGCTTTATTTTATGGGAATCTATTGATATCTTCCTAAGCACCATACATGGTCAAGTATCTTCCTCCAACACAACTTGTAGTATGCCTCTTTTGGAAATCATTTGTTTTTAATACATATACCAAAATTAATTTTTCCTTTATAAATTCATTTTCTCTCCTCTGTTGATCAACATGCTTCTTATACTTCTAACTATTCTTAAATAGAAAATCTTTGCTAAATTCAAATATTTTGTATTTGTGTGATATAATCTATTGCTTCAACATTTTGAATTTAAATCTGAAACATCAAAAAATGGGGGGGTTTATCAAAATGAATTAACAAGATGATAAACACCTATGTTTTCTTCTATGGATGTTTCACTCAATTATGAGGGATAAAATGCATAAATAATAATAAGAAATCACTCCTAATTGTTATGAAAATCATAATGGAGATTTTAAGAGGTTGAAACAATGTGTACCTTGCTGAAAAAGTGTCATTTTAAGGTCACTAAGGACTCACTCACCCAAAGTGGTGAATGGGTCCCTATTAAGGTTTCTAAAAACTAGCTTATGGGCTTGGTTCTTCAATGTCTGCACTTCCAAGTCCTCGGTGCTCAACTCCTGAAAGTCTAAAAAAAATTTTGTAGAAAAATTTCCATGATCTTGAAATGTAGATGAAAACTTTGCAAATTTTCAAAGAGAAAAACTTGTTGATTGTTAGAGAATAGGGGTTTTCCTTGGTCAAACCTCGTTTAGGTAATTAAACCTTGTGATGAAACAATGAAACATGAAACATGAAACAATAATACCTTGAATGATGTCTTGGAATGTAAATCGACAATCTAACATGAACTGGCCATGTAGAATATAGATCTTGATCTTGAATTGGATGTGAAACAATGCTTGACTTGGATCTTGAATGCTATATCAACACACTAGCTCAACAACATGCTTGATGCACTAAGCTTTTGACATGATGATATGATCTTGAATTGCTGCAATAAAACTTCAATAATCTACCCTTGAATGTCTTTGAAATTCTCTTGAAGTGCTCTATAATGATCTTGTGAATGTACTCTAAGCTAGGTGAAACTATGTGAATTAGCCTTGTATTTATACTTATCTTAAGAATTAACCCCTAAATTCAAATAATCCAAGTTGACATCAAATCTAGGATTCAAAATCATTAAAATCCAGCCACAAATAAGTTCAATAAGGGGTGTCCTACGTAAGGAGGACCCAGTGCAATTTTCTAGGACCAAGCTTTGGTGAGGTGAAATATCACTAAAAATCCATCATGAATATGTTAAAAAAAGGGTGTCCTAGGTAAGGAGGACCCATTCGCCCAAAGTCGCGAATGGGTCCTGACACAATTTTTTAGGACTCAAACCTTGCCAATTTCAATCTTAT
Source organism: Sequoia sempervirens (assembly GCA_007258455.2). Classification (NCBI taxonomy): domain Eukaryota; kingdom Viridiplantae; phylum Streptophyta; class Pinopsida; order Cupressales; family Cupressaceae; genus Sequoia; species Sequoia sempervirens. The sequence goes on from VDFB02058242.1 coordinate 84,826,476, forward strand.
GCAATATTATTAATGAGTGTCAAGATAAATCCTTCGAAAAATGTAATTAATAAGGCTTGGATTTGAATTAAAGCGGTCAATTAAGATCAATTAACCTTAATTAATTACTAAAGCCCTATATTAGTGTGAAAATTTTAGAAAAAACTTTACAACACCCTAAATAAGGCACAATTAAGTATATTTTATCATTAATTGTTAATTCCCAAACTAAGCATGAAAAAGGGTTACTTTTTTTTGTGCTACATTTTTCCCCCTTTAGTGAGAGTTTTCCCCCATGAACAACTCATGCTAAAGTAGAAATTCAAGACACTTAAGTATACAAAAATAAAAAAATATACATAGTCATACCCTATCAAAGACCAAGAAAAAAAAGGAAAACAAAAGATAAAGCTTCAAATGTTCCAACATAATGTGGAACATGGTTGTTTTTCCAAGAAAAAAGATCAAGCTTCGATAGTCCAATGCAATATGGAACACATCTAGGATGTTTGTCCAAAATAAGGATCAAGCTTCGATAGTCCAACGCGATGTGGAACATATCTAAGTTGTTTGTCTATAACATGCATGCCTACTCTAGGGTAGTGTAACCTCAAGCCATCCACTAGGTGAGTTATCCCAACGAGGTGGAAAATGATAGAATCTTATTAGCTTCCCATACCATATGACCGAAGTTATCCTCTTGAGAATTTTGATAAGGAAAAACAATGCAATGCTTTTATGAATGCTTTTTAATGTTATGTCTATAATTTTTTGTTAAATGGGATTTTGCTTCATTCATGTAAGTTCTTCTTAGGGAACATCGTGCCTAATCTCCAAGAGAGGACAAGTCAAGAATATCAAATCGCCACTTATGGGATGCCTCATTCGGATCTTGCCACTAAGGGAAATTGTATGCTTAGAAATATCATGCTCTTGGAGGACACCAAAGCTAATGACACCACCAAGAAAAGGACACGTCACAAGAAAAAATAAAATCACGCCATGAAACATGTAAAATGTCAAAATATTTCATCAATATATGCCCCCACTTTAAAGAGGTTGCTAACAACATTGATGTGATAAATTTCTTTGAAGTAGCCAATGTTTTCTCCTAAGACATGAGAGCTTTTATTGGAAAACCCTATGCCAAGTCATATGTAACTTTCAAAACAAAGCTATTTCATGAACAAGGAGGAAGGGGTTTCCCCCAAAAACACATAAGGGATCTATGGATTCGAGGTCAGTGTGTATTCGCTACAATGTTGTCATAGAGCACAAAACTATCAACATTCCCCAAATACTCATAGAACCAAAACAATGATACAAAGAGATAGCGAAAACAAATAAAAATCCTTTGGGTCAACATGGAAGACACCTAAACGACTCAATGCCTTGTGTCATCCCCAAAAGGAAAACACGACAAATATAAAAAGATAAAGGAAATCTTTTCGGTCAACATGGAAGAAACCTAAATGTCTCAACGCCTTGTGTCATCCCCAAAAGGAAAACACAAGACAAATGAAGAGATAAAGGAAAGCTTTTGTGTCAACATGGAAGAGACCTAAATTTCTTGACGCCTTGCATCATCCCCAAAAGGAAAACACAAGACAAATGAAAAAGATAAAGGGTTTACAAAATAGAGAAGATGATAGGTACATATAGATTAATGTCACAAAGAGAGAGAGATACATCAAATGAAACATCATGGGCGGTCACATGATGCACATGTAATCACATATAAAAAACATGAAAAAGAAAATTACTAGTAAGGCACATGCGATTCAACCTATAGTAGGTCGTATGCATCCCATTCTCAATGTATTTAAATAGAAGGCAGAAAAATAGCCAAAGGGACAATGGAAAGTGTCAAACTAGGGGAAGCACCAAGTTCAACACTCTTTTTAGGGGATTTGTCATTTAATCTCATAGAAAGAGGAGAATAATGTTTTCAATTCTTTATGCAAATTAAGTGATCTAAATGACTGATTATGAATGAAAAACTTTAGATTTATGCTATGTTGGAAAAAACAATGTGAGATGCAAACAATGAGTAGAAATGAATGCAAAGCTAAACATAAATGAATGAAACTTGAAGTGTGTGTCTACCTCCTACAATGATTCAACAACTAGGCCTTTACAACCGTGATTCAAAGATTGGACATCTAACCTGAATAGCCATTTCAATCATCATGAAGGTGCATTTAACTTGTCAACCCAGGGACGTGAACTTGAAATGGGTCGACATAGTATGTGCACTAGGAACCCCAAAGTAACCATTTTCATTCTACAGCTAGGAAAAACACAATGTTGAAAGTAAATTGCTTAGAAAGGAATAACATAAATGCTAACCATCAATCAACAATTATACCAAGTGGAAATGCATGACAGAAATGAAAATATGAACAAACAAATAGGACACTACTCTATCTGCTTTAGCTACAGGAACAGTCACATAATGGAATTCTAGTGGCTGCAGGAACAGTCAGTGCCAGATTCTTAGCTAATAATTGAACAAAAAGTAATACTAAACTAAAGGTCAAATTACTCACCAAGTGGGCCCCCTTGGATAAGTATCCTCTAAAACTAATGAGAAATCAGATGCTCGAAATCAAAACTTTATTTTATTCACTATGAATCATGAGTACAAAAGAGTAATATATTTGTATTACTGAAACTCAAGAATGCAAGTACAATATCAAATGGCGCAACCTTCAGAGAAGGAGAATTAGATCTTTATTTATACTATCAACTAAACAAGGCAGTCAACTCCACAAACTAGGAGGATGCCATTTAGGGAATATAGAGAAAGTGGGGCGGCAATTATGCTTGCATGGAATCTGGTCATACATGCATGTCCACCCACAGATTTAGTGTTGCAGTAACGCGCACGTTTTCTCAACATCAATAATGACCACTACAAGGTGGTTGTGTTTGGTTTGCATGAGTAATCTCTTGTCGTCAACCTCCTTTGACCTTTGAATGATTCCCTTGTTGGACATTATGGTGCATGCCCAGCTGGCGATGCCTTCCTCAATTTAGCATCCTCAAATTAAATCTACATGGCAATGTTAGTACACATAATAATTTCATATATGTAACCACCTTAAGGAACATTCATTAACCACATGCAAAATTAATATAGACAGTCCATTTAACATGCCATTTATCATTAAAGGTTTGCAAAAATAAGATTAAGCCCAATGTCTATAATTTGAGAAAAAATATCATAAAAGTATCAACACTTAATGTCAAAGTCCATGATAACTTCAGCAACTAGATAACAAATTCTACCCAAAAATGAGACCATAAACTAGACTCGTCACTCCCCCAACCTAATATCTTTTTAGTCCTCCAGTAGGGGAAGGGTTGTTCTTTTGCTTGTTCAATACTCTGAAATTTGCAACTGACAACTATCCCACATCAGAGTGTGTTGTGTGTGAATCAAGATCCCAATAGAAACCTCCCAATCTATCCAATCTACTCCATCTTTGTTTCTCTACAACAATATCATATTGGTAGAACCTGAAGTTTGGTACAAGCCACGTTAGGATGGGTGGCTGAAAATTCAGGGGAAGCCAGAATCGCCCCTTTGTCCTTCCAATGTGAATATATTTGACAATCCTTTTAATATTTGTCACATAGTTCTGGATGGAATGAGGCTCAACCTGCTTGAGATCATCAGTTAAGTTTTTCCATCTTTATGAGAGGTATCTCTTCATGGTTTCCTCTTTTTCTTTTTCCTTTTCCTCATATTCACTATAAACTGCTTCTATCCAAGGCATAATCCTATTACCATAGCTAGGTATGAAAAACATTTTGTGCCATTCCTTGAAAATATTCCATGGATTCCTTGATTCAACCCTAATGGGCAGAGGGGTGTTAGACTCCAATTGCTTATAAGCCCCATATTGTTGTCCCCAACTAATCTCATTTTGCACCCAAGACATAAATGCCCTTAATTGGACATCCCCAACATACAATAGTGAATTCCAATCATGGTCTTGCGTTACAACATAATTATGCAAATAAAACTCACACAGGAAATTCTTCATTTCAGGGGAAGCAATTTGATAAGCATTGAAAAATTCAACAAGGGTCTCAATAGAAGGGTCCAAACCTGAGACAATTCTTTCCAGTCTAAAAGAGAGATATTTCTCCTTCAAATGTAGAGCATAGACCCTTGGAGGGGTCCTACATTCCAAAATCTATGGTACCAAGGCTGCCATATCATCCACCTTCTTCAAGGTGGCAATTTTTGCATCTTTACCTTCAATTTCCCCATCTCTCTTTTGAATTTCCTTCTTCAATCTATGTTTTTCCTCCTTCCATTCCTCTTCTATTTTTTGCATCTCTTTCCATAAATGCATGGCAACCTTGTGCATTGAAAAATCTGGGGGGTTATGTATTCCTACCAGCATCAAGTTTTGGCACTAATGCTAACTGCAAGGATTCAGGCTGTCCCATCAATTCTAGCTACAAGGGTACTGATTGTTCTCCCAACTTAGGTTGTTTTTGCAGGGACTCCTACTCCTGTTCTGGCTATAGGAAGTCTTGATTTTCCTCATACTCCCGATTTTTGACTTGTTATGCAATATTGGCAAGATCAACCAATGTTATGTTTGTTGCTACCTTAAATATATCTTCCTCTTCAACATTCTCCTACCCTGTTGGAGCTTCTATGTCCCCTTGTGATACTTCTCTAGACTTAGGTATTTCCTATAGAGGCATACCAAAGGCTAACCTGGCTGGTCTTGCTTTCCTAGGAGGGCTCTAATCTTTTTCTTTGGCTGCAGGATGAACAGTGTTAGCCTTTCTCTTCTTAGAGCTTGGCACCTCTTTTTCTGTTAGCTACCTTTTGGCCTTTCCTTTTCTCATTTCTACTCCCCTCTTTTGTGCCCTAGTTTTCATTAAAATTCCAAGTGGAACATCATCATTAGAGTCAGGGGAAGCACTTTCTTTATCTAAGTGGTCTGTCCTAGAAGAGCTAATTTCTATAGTTTCTTCTGCTACAGGAGGGTTTACACTCGGGCCTGCGCCAGAGGTGGAAGCACCAAGAGTGGCTTCAACCGTGCTCAATCTCCTACTATACCTATGGGGTTGAGGTAAAACCCTAGGTTGTAAGTTCTTAGGTCTAATTTGATAAATTTTTATGAATTCTTCTCATGTCATTTTAGATACATCATGTAGAGACTTCTCAACTAGCAATTTCATCAAACAATGGTGGGAAACAAAATTGTCCCTACCTTTTTGGGTCTTAACTGCCATGATTGAGAGAAGGTTGTATAACATGTTCGACACATTCATCCTCCTTTCGTGCCTCATATGATTCAAAAGCTTGAAGTGCATGGATTGCAAGTTCGACTAGCGACCTTCACAGGTGATGTATTTTATGACATAAACAACTATCTACTTCCATGGCTCAGGAAGAGTCATTCTCTTCATACACTGCTTATCTATGCTCAATGGAGGGTCGTTTGGATCTATAAATTCAGCCCTAACCGATCTCGCATCTCTAGAAGCAAGGTATTTTTCACCATCAACAGATAACCCTATAACCTTTGCAATTCTTTCTTTAGTTCCTATGACCTCTAGCCCTTTTATCATGTCCTTGCCTTTAGAAAATGTTTGGGTGAACTCTAGTGCAATGTCTTCATCGAAATCATCCAGCTTAAGGAAGTAGTCAATCCACCCACAGTTTCTAAATTCGGCCAAGCAGGGTGCATCTTGTAGTACTACATCATGCACCATGGATTCATTATGAATTAACCCACCTCCCATTGTCTGCAATCAAACAAACACTCTACGGTTTCCTTCTTGCACTTCTATATAAAAATCAAATTCACCTTCCTACAATACTTGCTAACTTTCCAATGCCAATGTCAACTAAATTTTCCCTTTTCTAACTTAACTTTTGTTTGCAATGCAACTTGAGATATGATAGGGTCAATAATGGCAAGGAAAGAGTAATAGAGGAAAGCTATAATGAAGATAAATGGCAATAGCAGTTGGTTTCTTTCACACATGTGAGCTGTCCTCTCACTCAAATTTCAAATTGGCTCAATTTAAATTTTGTTGATGGGTATGTGTAGGATCATCATGGAAAAAATAGGTCCTTAAGTGGCAAAAAAATCAGAAAAATCAAAGTTAGGAAACTTGACGTAAAAATTTGAATAAGTTATCTATATTATTTCAAAAATATGTAATAATAGAATTTGTAGAAAATTGAATGTAGTTTCTAAACTACTAGGTTTGTTTAAAAAAAAAAATCTATTGGTGAAAATTTGAAATTTCAATGCAGTAGTACTTAAATTTTAGGGAAAAAATAAGAAGTAGGTGTTTGTCTGACCACCCTAACCACAATAAAATGATAATATTTTTTTATAATTTTTTTCTAAGTAAATAATTAATTATTAATTTTTTAAAAATATAAAACCCCATGTCTAACCACCTTAACTTGGTGAAAATCCATGAAATTCAATTTTTTTTTTAATCCCATAGTATGAAGCATAGAATGTGACACATGTTTTGATTCAAAAAATGTGATATCGTTTGAAAGCTATAGATGTTTTTCAATCAATCTATCAATAAGGACTTTAGTCATAATTTGAATAGAAAATGAATAATAATTACTTATTAAATTCAAATTAAAGAATAATTTATATTGGTGGAAAGCTGAGAATCTCCTTTAAAACCCTTTTCGCTTCATCAATTTTGGGTAAAAGTAAGTCAACCACATACCCATCATATTGCCACTTTTTCGCCCATCATGATCCTGCACATACCCTGATGTAAACTAGCATGGAATGACATGTGGGAAAAATATTCACATCTTTTTCCTTCCCCCCCAATCTAAATTTGGGCATGCATCCACACATGCGAAATGATGATTTGACAAGGTAGGGAATATTGGCATGTTGTGGTGAACGTCCATACTAACATACAACAATTAAATGAAAGCACTTAAAGACAATTAAGATATAGTAATTAATGTGCACATACCTGACTGTGTGGAAGGTTTGTTGCAAAGATGGTGGAGAAAGTACTGCTCACCTTTTTAGGAAATAAATTGAGCAATTAATGAAGACGAGGTGGAATGAGGTAGAATGAAGTGATGGAAGAGAAAGAAAGGTGGAAATGGATGGGTGGATGGGTGGATGGGTTAAGAAATGGACTCCAATTGGAAGTCTTTATTATGATAAGTACGTACCTTAATTAGCCAAAAGGAGGGACACTAGGTCCACTTCCTTCGGCTGTAGGAAGCTCGGATGCTACATGCTGAGTGAATTATTATAGGAACTCCTCCTTGGAAGTTGGCTTGTGATATAGTCTGAGGTGGTGACCATTGAAAAGTAGCTTAAATCTGACTGGGTCAATAGTAATGAGTTGTGCAACACCATTAGGGAATACTTTAGAAACCTCATATTGTCCTAGCCACCTTGTCTACAATTTTCCTGCATTGTCCTTATATCTGGAATCATAGAGCGGGGACCAATCTCCTTGTTGGAATTTCTTGTCCTTGATGAATTTTTTGTGCCACTTGATTCTCTAATTTTGCACTACCTCTGTGTGATGCAAGGTTGCTCTTCTCATCTCATCCAAATCATTTAGCTACATTATTCTTTCTTTTTGTGTCTCAGAAATATCCATCCCAAAATCTACTACAGTCCTAAGAGTCTTATGTTCAAATTTAATGGGCATCATGGTTTTCTTTCCATACAACAACTCAAATGGAGTGAAGCCTGTAGTTGTTTTCTAGGTAGTTCTGTAGGCCCAAACAACTTCTAGTAATCTATTTTCCCAATCCTTTATGTGGATAGCTATTGTCTTGGTTAGAATAGCTTCAATTTATCTATTGGTCACCTCAACTTGGCCATTAGCCTAGGGGTGATAAGGGGTAGAATTTTTGTGCCTTATGTTATACTCATTAACTAGTGTTGCAAAAAGGGTTGATGTGAATTGAGCCCCTTAATCAGTCACTATCTCTCTTGGAACTCCATATCCTGTGAAAATATCCTCATAAAGAAATTATGCAGCCTTGTTATCTATTGCATGCTTCATGGCCTTAACTTCTACCCACTTTGTTACATAATTAGTGCATACCAAGATATAAGACTTACCATTTGATGGAGGGCCAATGGGTCCTACAAAATCCAATCCCCTCTTATCAAAGGGAGTGATTACTACCTAAGGCTAAAGCTGCATCTCATCGGATTTGGTTGGCCCACCCATTCTTTGGCATCTATCACATTTTCTTGTATACCTTCTTGCATCCTTGTGGAGTGTTGGCCAGTAATATCCTATGTTCAAAATCTTCATTGATTTTCTCTTGGTTGCAAAATTTCCTCCACATGGTTCGTTGTGGCATGCATGCAAAATTTCATATGTCTCATCTTCTCTCACACATCTCATCATGACATGGTTTGGTCCAATATAAAACAAACATCTAGCAATCCATGAGAATGGAAAACATTTTTCAATGATTTCCCTTCTCTCTTTTGGCGAGAAGTGAGGTGGAACTCTACTTGTGACTAGATAGTTAGCTATGTCAGCATACCAAGGTGTTTGTACACTAATGGAGAATAGATGCTCATCAGGAAAAGAGTCATTTATGGCCTGATTATCTTCTAATGTAGTTAGCCTTGAAACAAAATTTGCAACAATGTTGGCCTTCCCTCGCTTATCCACAATGGTTATATCAAACTCCTACATCAACAATAACCATCTTGCTAGTCTACCTATGATCAAAGGCTTATTCATGAAATATATAATGGTTGCATGATCAGTGTGCACAAAGATTTGGTAACTTGTTATGTAATGCCTAATTTTTTTCAAGGAATAAATCACTACTAGCATTTATTTTTCTCTCATAGTATAGTTAAATTTAGCTCCTTGCAAATTTTTGCTGACAAAATAAATGGAATTTTCAATAGCTCCTTCTTTTTGTCCTAAGACTACTCCTATGGAATAATTTGATGCATCAGTGTGGATGTGGAAAGGAAGCTCCCAATTAGGTCCTTTAAGTACAAGAGCATGAGTCAAAGCTACCTTTAATTTAGAAAATTCCTTGTCACAAGATTCAGTCCACTAAAATTTAGCATCTATAGTGAGAAGAGCATACAATGGTGTTGCTACCTTGCTAAAATACTTGATGAAACGAATATAATATCCTACATGGCCCAAGAAAGCCCTAACATCCTTATGTTTTGCAGGTGTGGGAAGATTTGTGATCACCTCAATCTTTGCAGGATCTACTTGAATTCCCTTGTGGGAGATGTAGTGGCCAAGAACTACATCTTCCTGCATCATCATGAAGCACTTTTCATTGTTCAAGGATAAGTTTTGGTCTTCACATATTTGTAGGACTCTCCTAAGATTTTCCAATGCTTGATTAAAATCAGCACCATAAGTGGTAAAGTTATCCATATAAATTTCCATGCAATCATGAGAAATGTCTAAAAATATACTAATGATTGCCCTCTGAAAGGTTGCAGGTGAATTGCATAAGCCAAATGGGAGTAACGAGTAGGCATAGGTCCCCCATGGAAAAGTAAATGTGGTCTTCTCCTGGTCCTCTGGTGCAATTTGGATCTAGTTGTAGCCGTTGAATCCATCTAGAAAAGAAAAGTATTGCTTTCCTACAAGTGTGTCCAAAACTTGATTGATGAACGGTAAGGTAAAATGGTCCTTCTTGGTGGTAGCATTAAGTTCCCTATAATCAAAAAAAACTTTCCATTTCCCTCCTTTCTTGGGCACAATAACCAATGGAGACACCCACTGGCTATCTGAAATGGGGTAGATAAATCCTACATCTAGCAATTTTTGCAGTTCCCCTTTTACAATTTCTCTTAGTGCAAGGTTAATTCTTCTTTGTGGCTACCTCACTGGGGTGCAATCATCTCTAATATAAATTTTATGTGTACAAATTTTAGGGCCCAATCCCTTCATACCATGATAATCCCACCCAAATGCATGTTGATGGGTCCTTAATACATTTTCCATTAACAATTGTTGTCCTTCACTCAGTTTGTTGTTAACATTCAGATGCTTTCCTTTTAACACCTGTACTTGTGTCATCAACTCTATCATGGTTGCTTCATTAATACATGGTACCTTTAGTTCATATGGAAACAATGTATGGGAGATACATGTTGCTACAGGAAGAACGTATGTAGGAACAATGGCTATAGGAAGAGCAGGAAAAAGTGTCTTGATTGGAGTGGCAGAATGAGAAGATGATGCTTCCCCCACTTCTTAATGGTTCTGAATGATGTTAGCCAATACTTCATCCTCATCTTGAAGCTTCATGAAAGAGATCTTGCCTAACATCATAATTTGTGCCACAAAATTAACTTCCTCGGCCTCTTCACCAACATGTGGCCATACGATATTATCCTCATCATGAGATGGTTGAGTAGGAGGATAAAGAACAAAAATTTTAGTGCTCTTCCCATCTGAAATGATCATGTCACCTGACTAACATCCAATATATGCATCAATAGTTGCTAACCATGCCCTTCCAAGAATAATGGGATCCCTACCTAGTCTAGCCTTAAGAGAAAGAATCGTAAAGTCTTCTAGGTACTCCCAAGAGTCTACAACTACCACAAGATCCTCCACTATACCATCAGTCTTAATAGTAGAACTATCAACAAGCTACAGAACAATAGGAGTAGATCTCATGCTTGCAACGTTTAGTTGTTGCAGGATGTCCTTGGTCATTACATTTATTGTTGCCCCTAAATCAATCAAAGCATTCTTAATTTGGATCTCGTTTATAAAAACTACTACCACAAGACTACCTGGGTCATTGTACTTGGGGATGGTCACTTTTCCAAGCATGATATTAGCTAGTTGTCCCACCACATGTACTATAGTTGGGTCTTTCTTTTTCCTACCTGGCTTCTTGAGGCATGCTTCCTTAATTTCCTTGCCATAAATTGGAACATCCTTTATGGCCTAGAATAGAGGGATCTGGCGACACATATGCTTCAGTTGATCCAAGATATCAAAATTTGTATCCTCTTTTTCTTCCTTCTTCTTGGCAATTTCCAATCTCTGAGGAAATAATGGTTCTTGTTCAGTCTACTTGACTTGGACTGCTTCAGGATTTTTAGGTGCATTTAGCTAAATGGAATCATTTAGAGGTTCCTCCTCCTCTTCCATAGGAAGCTTAGTGATAATGGGCTTGGAAGGGGTTGGTAGAGTAGTTCTTGAATGCAAGTGGATGTCACTTAAACTCATAGCATATGCAGGGAATTGATTTGAATCAGCAAAGTATGCAGGTTGCTACTATAGTTTGTTATTTGGATTGGGTGTGGGCTGAGCTGGTAGTTGAGTAGGTTTAGGCACATTTGAGCTTGAATTAGTAAGTGGGGGCATTATAGTAGGCTGCTATGGCTGAGAAGGTGGTTGCATGTAATTGGTTGTCTAAGTAGGCCATTGTTGTCCTCCCCTCCATTGATTTGTTTGTTGCCAATTTCCTGGAGGTGGCTCCCAATTCCCTTGAAATTGTTGTCAATTCCCTTGAGGTTGTTTCCATTGGGGTGGAGAGTTTTGATGATTGGGCCAAGCATTTGGAAGGTTACTCTAAGGCTGTGGTGTATATCCTCCGTAGTTGGATGGATATGGGGGCTTCCATTGGTTTCCAAATGAATAGGAATTGAAATATGGCCCAGCATAAGAGAGTGGATCTGGTGGCATACCTTGTCTTTGAGCCCAATGCCTCCTTTGTGTAACATAGTAGGCTTGGTCTTCTTCAATCGGGATTGGCTTGAACTCGGGTGCAATCTACTTTCCTTCAATATTGGCTACCATCTTGCATTTGTAGTCCTTCTTTTCTCTACAATGGGGGCAATACTCTGCCAACATTACCTTTGCCTCCTCTTGCTTCTTCTTGTCCTGAAGTGTATCTAGCTGAGTAGCTAGATTGTTTATAATGTCTTTCTTGAAGTATACCAGTAAATGAGTAATCTCTGTTCTTTAAACTCCACCGATAGTTGACTTACCCATGGAATATTGGTAAGCTCTCCCTTTCTTTGAAGCTTCCCTAGAGTAGTTCTAACATATTTTCTTGATATCTTCCCAAGGAACTTGGGAGATATCTCCTCCTACCATCAGGTCCAAGGCATCGGTAGAGTTGTCATTGATTCCTCTTAGGAAAATAAAATTTTGTGAGTCTTCATTGAGTGTATGGTGTGGAGATTTTCGTAGGAAAAACAGAAACCTTGCGATATAATCCTCCTTGCTCTCATCTTCCTTTTGTTGCATCCTAAAAATGTCACCTCCTCTCATGTCACTGTCCCTGCAATATTCCTTGTATTTCTCAAGGAATTTTATCTTCATGTCTTCCCAAGTTTCCATAGTATCTCTACCTAGGCTCATGAACCATATTAATGCATCTTCTTTCAGAGTGGTAGGAAATAGCATAAGCCTATGGGCATCAGTGGTATAGTCATAACTCCTACAGACTATATCAAACTCGAACAAGAAGGTATCAGGGTCTTCTATAAAAAGTCCATAAAACTTGGGGAATGTTAAAGCAGGGATGTTTATGATGTTGTCAACTTCATTCTGATGGGCAATGGGGAAAGGAAAAGCTGGTTGGTTAGGTCTATTCATATTTGCATCACCCATTCCTGCTTGATGTAGTTCCAAAGAAAATGGTTTCTCAAGTTGATTTTGGTCTTCAGAGGAGACTTCAGAGCTAGTCAAATCAAGAAATGCATCAGCAAAGGGGTGTCGATCTTCTTCTTCTTCTTCTCTTGGCAAGTTCTTATATTCAACTAGCTAGAATGAATTAGGATTGTTAGGAAGGAATCTCCCATAAGAATCCCTTCTCCTTCCTCTATGCATGCGGTATCAACTCACTATCATCCAACTCACACAAATAATTGGTAAAGAATAAGGGGGTTCTCATTACTTTCTAAATTAGGGTATACTAAGAATGACTTCTAGAAACTCTACAACAAGAAAAACTACCAATGACTCCAAAGAACTCCCTAGTTTGAAACCATCACCAACAACGGCACCAAAAATGTTTGCCTCCTACAATGATTCAACAACTATGCCTTTACAGTCGTGATTCTGAGATTGGCCATCTAACTTGAATAGCCATTTCAATCATCATGAAGGTGCATTTAACTTGTCAACCTAGGGACGTGAAGTTGAAATGGGTCGACATAGTATGTGCACTAGGAACCCCAAAGTAGCCATTTTCATTCTATAGCTAGGAAAAACACAATGTTGAAAGTAAATTGATTAGAAAGGAATAACATAAATGCTAACCATCAATCAAAAATTATACCAAGCGGAAATGCATGACAAAAATGAAAATCTGAGCAAACAAACAGGACACTACTCTGTCTGCTTTGGCTATAGGAATAGTCACCGAATGGAATTCTAGTGGTTGCAGGAACAATCGATGTTAGATTCTTAACTAATTATTGAACAACAAGTAATACTAAACTAAAGGTCAGATTACTCACCAAGTGGACCCCCTTGGATAAGTATCCTCTAAAACTAATGAGAACTCAGATGCTCGAACTCGAAACTTTATTTTATTCACTGTACATCATGAGTTCAAAAGAGTAATATATCTATATTATTGAAACTCAAGAATGCAAGTACAATATCAAATGGCGCAACCTTTAGAGAAGGAGCATTAGATCTCTATTTATACTATCAACTAAATGAGGCAGTCAACTCCATGAACTGGGAGGACGCCATTTAGGGAAAATAGAGAAAGTGGGGTGGTGGTTATGCATGCATGGAATCCGGTCAGACATACATGTCCAACTGTAGATTTAGTGTTGCAATAACGTGCACATTTTCTCAACATCAATAATGACCACTACAAGGAGGTTACATTTGATTTGCATGAGGAATTTCTTGTCGTCAACCTCCTTTGACCTTTCAACAATTCCCTTACTAGACCTTATGGTGCATGCCCAGCTAGCAGTGCCTTCCTCAATTTAGCATCCTCAGATTAAATATGCATGGCAATGTTAGTACACACAATAATTGCATATTTGTAACCACCTTAAGGAACATTCATTAACCACATGAAAAATTAATATAGATAGTCCATTTAACATGCCTTTTATCATTAAAGGTTTACAAAAATAATATTAAGCCCAATGTCTATAATTTGAGGAAAATTTCATAAAAGTATCAACACTTAATATCAAAGTCCATGATAACTTCAGCAACTAGATCACAAATTCTACCCAAAAATAAGACCATAAACTAGACTCATCAATGTGCACCTGAAAGCTTGAAGGAGACATTAAATTGCTTCTGAAACACTATTGATGTTGATTTTCAAGCCTAGAGGAACTCATTTTCCATTCTGGGCGAATTAATCCTAGTTCTACCAAACCGAGTCGAGACCTGTTTCTAAAAAAAGGGTATCAAAAAATGCAGAAAACACAAAACTGGCCTAGAATTTGGACTCATTCACTACTCATGGTGAATGAGTCCACTTTTGAATTTCTGGATTTTCAAAAGTGGATTCCAGAGCTTCTGATCTGCACTTTGACTTCCTATGGGTGTCTGCTTCCGAAACTCTGATTTATGGGTCTGAAAATGATTTTTTCTTGGTATTTTGACTTGTTGAATGAAGAGAAGACTTGAGCAGCCTTGCAACTTGATCTTCAATTATTTTTAAGCTTCTAAGAGTCCTAAATCTAAAAACACACAATGCAAGTGAGAGATGTTGAATGTTAGGGCATGGAGGTTTTCCTTGGTCAAACCCCTTTTAGGTAATTAAACCAAAATGATGAAAGAATTGAATGAAACATGCAACAATGGATTTGATTACCTTGCCATCATTTTTTATCTTGAAAGTCTACAGCAAAACATGAAGGATCTGCCCTTGAATGTCTAAAAATTGATGTCTTGGTGACTTGAAATGAAAAAACCCTAAGTTGCTTGACTTGAGATGGAAGATTAATGAATGAAAATATATAAGAGATATGAAAATGAGTTAAAATACTTTTATTTATAGTAAATTCATCTATCTTGCCCATTAATACCTCATCACAGGCCGTCATGAAGCAATATTAAACTCAAATTTCAATTTTTTCCTACTCAAAGGTCAAAATTGAGGCAAATGGGACACATTCACCACACATGGAAAATGGGTCCCACATGGATGGGACTAATTCTCCATGCATGGTGAATGGGTCCCACATGGGCCAATTTGACAGCTCAGGTGCCAAGAGATAAGGAAATAAGGTCTACATTGCAACCTTGTTAGGTATTTGATCAATTTAAGCCTTATAATGCACAATATGGGTTAATATGGGACTATTAGTGATGATGTGAATGTCAAATAGGGCTTGGGACACAAAAATCAATGTGAAAGTGTGATTAAATACACTTTGCAACACTAAAATGAGGTCCACATAGCCTAGGAAGGCACAACAACCAATGTGAATGTGCAAGACACATTACAACACTAGTTTAACTTTAAGTTTATTTCACAAGCCTTCTAAATTGATGTAATAATGTTATTAAACACATTTTATAATGTTTAATTAGGGAGAAATAGGTTCATTAAGTCTAGAAAAGTGTGAAAGCATCTTACAACACCTTTACAAGATGTCGTTAAAAGCATGTTATTCAATTTATAAGGGCCCAAGACCTAGTGTGGATGCATTAAATGCCTCAAAACACCTGAATCAAGGCCTCATTAAGTCCAATTTATCATGAATTAATCCCATGTCAAGCAAAGGGTACTTTTTTCTATGGCGTAGAGAGGTTGAATGATAGTGTCTTTTGAAGGTTCTTGTTTATGTTACGACAAGGGTATAAAATCATCATGCATTGCTTCAGGTAAGTTTAGATTATGATTTTCTATGTCTTTATTGTCTTCTTTATTTTGTAACATATGATCAACAGCATGATGTCTATGCCTAGGCTGTCTAGCACTTTGATTTCATTTCAATCTATTGTTAATTTGTGTTTGTGTAAGAGTGAATTTTTCAACTATAGGTTTCTTCTCTTCCTTGGGAAGAATGAAAGAAACAATAGGAGTTTTTTCAACCACTTTTTCTTTAGCTTTGTAAACTTGTTTAACTTTAGGAGGGACAACAAGATTGTTTTGGTTATCTCGTAGTCTCTTATAGGAAATTACAGGAGGATTTGTTATAGGTTGCTCTTGGATGTTTTTCAATTCAATCATTGTTTCGTCAAAGATAGGTGGATCAGTCATAGGTTGAGGCATGTTTCAAAGGGATAATTCTACTATATGTTTTTCCTTGAACTTTTAATAGGAATTGAAAAAGAATTCTTCATGATGCTTAATAGGTTCCATAGGCTCGGGCCAAAAGAAATCTAGTGAAAAGTGCCCTCGGGAAGACGCAGGATTAAACCCACTATGATGCACAGTAGATATATCATCACCAAATGGAAAATTTAAACATTTATGCACAAATGATGGGATGAAATTCATGGATCAAAGCCATGGATAGCCTAACTTCACACGAAATTGGTCCGATAGAGGGATGATGGTGAATGAGACATTTAATTTTTTCAGTCCAACTTTTAAAAGGAGATCTACCAAGCCTATCATAGGGTAAGAAAAACCATTATGCATCTTGATCCATGCTTTTATTTTATCATATGTATCTTGATATAGTTCATGCACAAATAGGAATTCTTCAATGATCACATTCTGTCCACAAACAGGATCAATGAGTATTGCATTCCTAGGCTTGTTATTGATTCAACTGGCTATGTTAAGAGGACCATCAGGTACATGTTTAAGTATATCATTTTGTGACAAAGAAATATAAAGAGGAATTTTAGTTGAGTCCATACAAGGTCTAGCTTTGAAAAATGCTACCATTTTAACCATTACTTCATTTTCATATTTTATGTTTTCATCATCCGTGTCAACATTCATCACATCATTCTTGGTTTCACTAGCTTTGACAAATGAAATAGTGTGTTTCGGCATGGGATTGGTAAATATTTATAAATTTTGGTTAGGAGGGGCTATGGAATTATTACCTTGATCATTCACACCCCTTATTTGAAGCTAATTCTTTTCAATAAGGTCTTGCACAAGATGTTTAAGACGCTTACAATATTTTGCACCATGCCCATTTTTTTGGTGATAATGGCAATAAGAGTTTCATCAAAAGCCTGTGGGAAATGGTATATTAGGATCACGCTCTTTAACATGAGGTAAAGTAAACATATTCTTTTCAATAAGATGCAACATGATATTATGAAGGGTATCGGGTAGAGGAGTAAACTCTCTATTCCTATCCCCAAAAGAAATTGATGTCTTTATAGAAGCCATTTGGTTATTAGTTTGTTGAATTGGTTCAGGGGAATTAAGCTATAAAAATCCCTCATTTTGTTTCTTCAAAGGTTGGTAACTATTTTAAATTGCGGATTCAGACTTTTCAGAATGACTAGGGGGGTTTTCACATCACAACCAAACATCATATTTTGATAATCATGAAGGGTTGTACATAGTTGTGTAAAGAATGGAAATTTCAACATTTCAAGTTTTCTTTGGAGTTTGTTTTGTAAGTTGGCAATAAACAGTTGTTGAAGGTCGGCATCAAGAATCTTAATGCTTACTTGTGAATAAAGTGTTTGGTATCTTGCTATAAAATCAGTCACCTTCTCATCATCTTTTTGTTTAAATGTCATTAAATCAGCAAGGGTCATCTTGAGACCAATGTGAATGTGAAAGTGGTTGTAAAAGGCATGAACAATTTCATTGAATGAACCAATTGAATTATTCGGTAAAAAATAGTCTAAAGTAGTATCCTTCAAGGACGAAGGAAATAGCTTAGCCAAGAGTTTATCTTCAAATATGAAATCACTACACAAGGATGTAAAAGTAGAAAAATGGCTATCAGGATCTCCTTTCCTGCCATATTTCTCAAATTGGGAACTTCTATACATTGTGGCATTTGTTCTCTTAATATCTCCAAGGATAGCGGATTGGTTTTCATGTATTGTGAATGTTGAACGTTGTTGTTTTGTTGTAATATTCCAAATTTTTGTTGAAGGGATGTCATGCATTGCAAAAGTGAGTTAAGGAAAGCATCATTGTGATTATAAGATTGAGGGGAATAAGGTGGAGTAGTGTATGTATGGGGAGGGAAAGTGAATTGTAAGTTGGTAAACATGGATGGTTGAGGAGATATCGTATTTGAATGCACAAAGCTACAAGGATTCCCTATGGAAATACCTAAGAAAGTGTTCACATTGCTAGTAGGTTGGGTTGTTATGGTAGGTTGAAAGGTTGTGGTAGGTTGAGTATTAGTGTTGGTAGGTTGAGTATTAGTGTACGTAGGAATGGACATCAATATTGTAAAAGATGGAATTGAAATTACACCTTGGCTTTGAGTACACCCCAAAGCTTGAGTATGAATAGTGATGGTTGGGATAGTATTGTTAACATTAAGAACATTTGTTGTAGAAAGTGAAATCATGAGAAATGAAGAATGTAAACTATGAGCCATAGAGGGTTGATTATCAACACTATCAGAAAGAGATCTAGAAAACCTAAGATCCACAGCGAGTGAGATATCATTGGATGACATCAGCCTTAAAATATGTCTTACAATATTATTGCTAATAGGATACCAAGTTTTAAAGCTCATACAAGTTTTAAAAACTTAGTGTGCAAATCCAAAATGGATTTAGAGGAATTTCAATGACCTATAAAAACCAACTTTTAGATTCTAAACAATGCAATTTACTAATTACATAACATAATAAAATGTCGTAAATGCAATTTTGAATTTTGATAATGCACTAAATGAAGCAAATTAAACTAGATTTAGTTAATTTAATGAAACTTAAAATAAGAAAACTAAAAAAAAAATGTAACAACAACAAACAAAAGCATAAAACAAAGATTTCAGATTCCAAAAAAATTAGACCAGCACCTGATCAAGGACTCATTCACCACCATGGGCTAATGGGTCCTAGATTAGGGTTTTTGAAATGTTTTTTTACTAATTTTTAAGATTTTTTCAAGGAGTTTTAGATTCTAGAAAATGTAGATCAACACTTTATTAGGGACTCATTCACCACCTTAGGAAAATCAGTCATGGATTAGGGTTTTTGAGCTATTTTTGATTGATTTTTAATGTTTTTCTCAATGTGTTTTAGTTTCAGGTCTCTGATAGTAACTTTTAGTTTCAAGTTTTTGCAAATGTACTATGAAATGCAAGTTGGAAAGATAACGAAACGATGAATTACAAAACCTAGTTTAATATGCAATTTTGTTTTGATTTTAAAATCCAAATTTATGAGATAAATGATATGCAAGATGACTAAATTTTTTTTCTATTTTTCATATTTAAAGAATATAAACAATGAAATCCTTAAACCTTGGATGAAATGCAAGTTTGATTGCAAGAGTAGGACACCATAAATGATATCTAATTCAATTCAAATGAATGCAAGATCTAACCTAGGATGAGAAGAACAACTCCAAAATCAAAAAAATACAATGTTCAATAAGTCAAGTTCACCAAAATGAAACATCAAAAAAAAGGGGGTGTATCAAAATGAATTAAAAAGATGATAAACCCCTATGTTTTCTTCTAGGGATGTTTCACTCAATTATGAGGGATAAAATGCATAAATAACAATCAAAAATCACTCCTAATTGTTATGAAAACCATAATGGAGATTTTAAGAGATTGAAAGAATGTGTACCTTGTTGAAAAAGTGTTGTTTTGAGGTCACTAAGGACTCATTCACCCAAAGTGGTGAATGGCTCCCTATTATGGTTCAATATTGTAGACAAATTTTGTGATCTTCAATGTCTACACTTCCAAGTCCTCGGTGCTCAACTCTCGAAAGTCTGAAAAAAAAATTGTAGACAAATTTTGTGATCTTGCAATGTAGATGACAACTTTGCAACTTTGCTTCAATATTGTTCTCCACTTGATCTTCAACCTAAAAACCTACAACACATCAAAGAGGATAATAACTTGTTCATTGTTAGAGAATAGGGGTTTTCCTTGGTCAAACCTCATTTAGGTAATTAAAACTTGTGATGAAACAAAGAAACATGAACATGAAACATGAAACAATAACACCTTGAATGATGTCTTGGAATGTAAATCAACAACCTCAAATGAAGTGGCCCTATAAAATTTAGATCTTGATCTTGAATTAGATATGAAATAATTCTTGTCTTGGATCTTGAATGCTACAACAACGCACTAGCTCAACAACATGATTGATGCACTAAGCCTTTGACATGATGATATATATTGAATTGCTGCAATAAAACTTCAATAATCTGCCCTTGAATGCCTTTGAAATTCTCTATAAGTGCACTATAATGGTCTTTTGTGTGTACTCTAATGATAACTTGAACTTGCTAGGTGAAACTATGTGAATTAGACTTTGTATTTATACTTATCTTAATGCCTTGAAACTCATATAATCCAAGTTGACATCAGATCTAGGATTCAAAATCATTAAAATCCCACCACAAATAAGTTCAAAAAGGGGTGTCCTAGGTAAGGAGAACCCATTCACCCAAAGTTGTGAATGGGTCCTAGAACAATTTTCTAGGACCAAGCTTTGGGGAGGTGAAATATCACAAAGAACCCATGAAAATATGTTAAAAAAGGGGTGTCCTAGGTAAGGATGACCCATTCACGCAAAGTGGAAAATGGGTCCTAACACAGTTTGCTTGGACTCAAACCTTGTCAATTTAAATGTTATGCAATATTATTAATGAGTGTGGGGATAAATCCTTTAAAAAATGTAATTAATAAGGCTTGGATTTGAATTAAAGGGGCCAATTAAGCTTAATTAACCTCAATTAATTAATAAAGCCCTAGATTAGTGTGAAAGTGTAAGAAAAACCTTTAAACACCCTAAATAAGGCACAATTAAGTACATTTTATCATTAATTGTTAATTCCCAAACTAAGCGTGAAAAAGGGTTGCTTTTTCCAACGCTACATTTTTCCCCCACTTTAGTGAGAGTTTTCCCCCATGACAAAATCACACTAAACTATAAATTCAAGACACTTGAGTATGCAACAATAACAAAGATACATATTCATACCCTATAAAAGACCAATAAAAAAAAGGAAAACAAAGGATCAAGCTTCAATCGTTCCAACATAATGTGGAATGTGGTTCTTTGTCCAAGAAAAAGGATCAAGCTTCGATAGTCCAACATGATGTGGAACACATCTAGCCTATTTGTCTATAACAAGGATCAAGTTTCAATAGTCCAACATGATGTGGAAATTATCTAGGTTGTTTGTCCATAACATGTGTGCTCACTCTATGGTAGTGGAACCTTAGGCCATCCACTAGGTAAGTTATCCTAACAAGGTAGCAAATGAGAGAATCGTATTAGCCTCCCATACCATACCAAATATCTACTGATAACTTTGATAAGGAACCACAATGCAATGCTTTTATGAATGCTTTTGAATGTTATGTCTATAATTTTTTGTTAAAGGGTACTTTTCTTCATTCATGTAAGGTCTTTTTCTTAGGGAACATCGTGCCTAATGTTTCTAAGAGAGGACAATTCAAGAATATCAAATTGCCACTTATGGGATGCCTCATTCACATCATGCCACTAAAGGAAATTGGATGTTTAGAAATATCATGCTCTTGGAGGACATCAAACCCAATGAAACCAGTTCCAAGAAAAGGACACATCACAAGAAAAAAGAAAATCATGCCATGAAATATGAAAAATGTTGAAAGATCTCATTGATGTATGCCCTCACTTTAAAACAGTTGCTAACATCATTGTTGTGAGCAATTGCTTTAAAGTAGCCATTTTTTTGTCCTAAGACATGAGAGATTTTCTTGGAAAACCCTATGCCAAGTCAAATGTTTACAAAATAAATGTATGTCATGAACAAGGAGGGAGGATTTGTGCCCAAAAACACATAAGGGATCTATGGATTTAGGGTCAATATGTCTTTGCTACAATGTTTTCATAGAGCACGAAACTGTCATCATTGCCCAAATAATCATAGAAGTGGAAGAATGACACAAAGAGATAGTGAAAACATAGAAAAAGCCTTCGAATCAACATGGAAGAGAACTAAATGTCTCAATGCCTTACATCATCCCCAAAAGGAAAACACAAGGAAAATGAAAAAGGATAAAGGAAAGCATTTGGGTCAACATGGAAGAGACCTAAATGTCTTGATGCCTTGTGTCATCCCCAAAAGGAAAACACAAGACAAATGAAAAGATAAAGTAAATATTTTGGGTCAACATGGAAGAGACCCAAATGTATCGATGTCTTGCATCATCCCCAAAAGGAAAACACAAGACAAAAGAAAAAATACTAGCAAGGCGCATGCAAGTCAACCTAGAGCAAGTTGTCTGCATCCCAATCTCGGTCTATATAAATAGAAGGCGAACAACTAGCTGAAGGGACAACAAAAAGTTCCGAACTAGGGGAAGCACCATGTTCAACACTCTTTTTAGGGGATTTTTCATTTAAGCTCATAGAAGAGAAGAAAAATGTGTTCAATTCATTATGCACTTGTTCATCAATCTTTGTAATTTCAATGTCACCATCTAGATTAATAACAATGGGAGGTCGAATGAGGATTTATTTTGAAGGTTCTTATTTATGTTGTGGTGAGGGTATAAAATCATCATGCTTTTCTTCAGGTAAGTTTACATTTTAATTTTATATGATGTTCTTCTCTTACTTAGTTTGTAACATAAGAGCAATAACACGATGCCTACACCTATGCTCTTAGGCACTTTAATTTCATTCCAAACTATTGTCAATTTGTGTTTGTGTAAGAGTGAGTTTTTCAACTATAGGTTTCTTTTCTTCCTTTGGAGGAACAAAATAAAAAATAGGATGTTGTTCAACCACTTTCTCTTTAGCTTTGTAAACTTCTTTAACTTTAGGAGGGACAAAAAGATTGTTTTGGTTATCTCACGGTCTCTTACAGGAAATTGCAGGTGGATTTGCTATAAGTTGCTCTTTGATTTTTTCCAATTCAATCATTGTTTCGTCAAGGATAGGTGGTTCATTCATAGGTTGAGGCATATTTTGAAGGGATAATTTTTTTATATGCTTTTCCTTGAACTTTTGATAGGATTTGAAAAATAATTCCTCATGAGGCTTAATAGGTTCCATAGGCTTGGGCCAAAAGAAATCTAATGAAAATTTCCCTCAAGAAGATGCAGGGTTGAATCATAGATTTTTGGGCATGAGGCTTATAGGCTACTCTTGCACTCTTAGGATGTTTCACCTAAAAGGAGACAGATAAACCTCATGAAAAATCAATGTGGTTCACTCAAATAAAGGAATGTATAATGGAATTATGACTAAATGCAATGATCTAAGTGCAACTAAATGAAATTTTTGACTGATTATGAATGCAAAACCTAAGAAATATGAAATGTTTGAAAACACAATGTGATATGTAAGCATGAACTAAACATGAACAAATGCAAAACAAAAAAGAAGAAGGTTGAATCAGAGTGCAATTGGGCAAAGAATGAAGAATCTGGAGTTTCCTAAATGCTGACAGAGATCACTAAAAATCACCAGTGGGACTCATTCACCACTAATGGCGAATTAGTCCTGCTTCTAATGAAAACTTCTAGAAACAAGTTTCTGAGTGTCGAGATCCGGAATCTGACATAATCTAACTTTCCAACCTTAAGGTGGGACTCATTCACCACTAATGGAAAATCAGTCCTCTCCCAAGATTTTGTTAAATTAGGGACCAATTTTGTAGCACCAGATCTGAGGTTGTCTTCTTGTTGAGTTAACGAAGTCAAATCTACAGAAAACATACTATATGTTGTCTCTAAGCTTGAAATAGGTTATAGTTGACTTGAAACACTTTGTTGACTTTTTGACCACCTTTCAACACATAATTGATTGATAAATCTGCATACACAAATCTGCAAACACACATGCAAAAGGGGAAAAATGGTTAAGGTTTAGGTTATAGGGATTTTCCTTGGTCAAATCCAACTTTGGTAATCACACCCTTAATGAAGAAATGGAATGAAATGAACAAGGAAATATGAATGAATAACATGAAAATGTCCTAAACTCACCAACCTTGTTGAATAATTTTGAAGATATATCAATGGTTGTGCCAAAATACATGATTGATGCTTGATTGAATGATGCAAAGTGCTTGAATGCTTGAATGAATGAGTAAATTGGTGAACTTAATGAATGGGGGTTAAAATGTATGTAAAAACACTTATTTATACACACTTGTGTCTTAGTAACTTGAAGATACCTCATCATAGGATGACATAAGGTGATTTTAAATAAAAACTCGAAAGAAAATTTGAAATATTTTGAATTTTGTGCCAAGAGGGACTCATTCGCCACCCATGGCGAATGGGTCCCACCTTGGATTTGAAAGTGGGTGTTGGGAATTATCTTGCATTTAATGTTGTTTGTCAGGTTTACATTCAAAAATACACTTAATTAAGCCTTATAAGGGCATAAAGGGGTCAAATAAAGCATAAGAAAGGTGTAAATAGTTAAATTGAGCCCAGAAAAGCGTGAAATCTTGTTACAAGACTTTACAACACTTCAAAATAGGACTTGATAAGTGATGAAAAGGTTATTTTTAGGTGAATTGTAATGAATAGAGTCTAGAAAAGTGTAGAATTTTTTTACAACACTTCACAACACCTTCACAAGATGTCACAATTTAAATTTTAAGGACCTAATGTGAATGTTTAATCTACACTGCAACATTAAATCAAAGAAAAATGAACCAAGCATCATGAAGAAAGACCTAAAAGACCATGAAAATGTCAAAGGGACATTTTTCTATGGCACAAGGATTAAACTCACTATGATGCACAGTAAAGATATCATTGTCAAATGGAAACTTTAAACATTTATGCACAACTGATGGGGTGACATTCATGGAGAAAAGCCATTGATAGCCTAAATTCACACAAAATTGGTCTAATTGTAGGATCATGGTGAATGAGACATTTAATGTTTTCGATCCAACTTTTAAAGGGAGATCTATCAAGCCTATCGTAGGAAAAGTAAAACCACTATGCGTCTTGATCCATGCTTTCAGTTTATCATATGTATCTTGATAGATTTCATGCACAAATGGGAATTCTTCAGTGATCACATTCTCTCCACAGATGAGATCAATGAGTATCCCATTAGTAGGCTTGTTATTGATTCAACCGGCTATGTAAAGAAGGCCATCAGGTGCATGCTTAAGTATGTCATTTTTTGAGAAAGAAATATCAAGAGGATTTTTATTTAATTCCTTACGAGGTCTAGCTTCAATAAATGCTACCATTTTAACCATTACTTCATTGTCATCTTTTATGTTTTTATCATCTATGTCAACATTTATCACATCATTCTTGGTTTCACTAGCTTTGACAAATGAAATAGTCTGCTTTGGCATGGGATTGGTAAAGATTTGAAAATTTTGGTTACGAGGGACTATGAACTTATTACCATGATCATTCACATCCCCAATTTGAAGATGATTATTTTCACCAAGGTCTTGCACAAGATGTTTAAGACACTTACAATATTCCATACCATACATCGATTTTTTTCAGTGATAATAGCAATAAGAGTTTCATCGAAAGCTTGTGGGCAATGTTATATTATGATCACACTCTTTAATAGGAGGTAAGGTAAGCTTAATCTTTTTAATAAGATGCAACATGATATTTTGAAGGGCATCAGGTAGAGGAGTGAACTCTCTATTCCTATCCCCAAAATAATTTGTTGTCTTTATAGCAACCACTTGGTTATTATTTTTTTGATTTGGTTGAGGGGAATTAAGTTGTAAAAATCCCTTATTTTGTTTCTTGAAAGGTTGGTAACTATTTTGAGTTGTGGATATGGAATTTTCAAGATGACTATACATAGCAATGTAAAGGATGGAAATATCAACATTTCAAGTTTTCTTTGGAGTTTGTTTTGTATGTTGGCAATAAACATTCATTGAAGTTCGACGTCAGGAATATTAATGTTTACTTGTGAATAAAGTGTTTCGTATCTTTCTATGAAATTACTCACTTTCTCATCATCTTTTTTCTTACATGTCATTAAATCAACAAGGGTCATCTTGGGACCCATGTGAATATTGAGGTGGTTGTAAAAGGCATTGACAAGTTCATTGAATGAACCAATTGAATTATTCGGTAAAGAAGAGAACCACTCTAAAGCAGTATCCTTCAAGGACCTAGGAAATAGGTTAACCAAGAGTTTATCTTCAAAGATGAAATCACTACACAAGGTTGTAAAAGTGGAAACATGGATAACAATATCTCCTTTCCCACCATATTTATCAAATCGAGGAACTTCTATACCTTGTAGCATTTGTGCTCTTAATATCTTTAAGGATAGCAGATCAGTTTTCATGTATTGTGAAGTTTGACCATTGTTGTTTTGTTGTAAGGTTGCAACTAGTTGTTTAAGGGTTGTCACGCTTTGCAAAGAGAGTTAGGGAAAGCATCATTGTGATTGTAATATGGAGGGGAATAAGGTGGAGCAGATTATGTATGGGGAGGGCAAGTGAATTGTAAGTTGGTAAACATGGATGGTAGAGGAGATATCATATTTGAATGCACAAAGCTATAAGGATTCCCTATGGAAATACCTAAGGAAGTGTTCACATTTCTAGTAGATTAGGTTGTTATGGTAGGTTGAAAGGTTGTGGTAGGTTGATTATTAGTGTATCTAGGAATGGACATCAGTATTGTAGAAGATGGAATTGAAATTCCACCTTGGCTTTGAGTACACCCCAAAGCTTGAGTAGAACTAGTGATGGTTGGGATAGCATTGTTAACATTAAGCACATTGGTTGTAGGAAGTGAAGTCATGGGAAATGAAGTATGCAAACTATGAGCCATAAAGGGTTGATTATCAACACTATCAGAAAGAGAGCTAGAAAACCCAAGATGCATGGTGAGTGAGATATCATGGGATGACATGAGCCTTGAAATATGTATTACAATAGTATTGCTAATAACAAACCAAGTTGTAAATCTCATACAAGTTTTACAAACTTAGTGTGCAAACCCAAAATGGAAAGAGGCAATGCAATGACCTATGAAATGTAATTTTCATATTCTAAACAATACAATTTTCTAATTACACAATGCAACAAAATGTTGTAAATGTAATTTTGAATTTTTAAAATGCACTAAATGAAGATAATTAAACTAGATTCAATGAATTTAATGAAACTTAAAATGAGAAAACTACAAAAAAATGTAACAGTAACAAACAAAAGTGTAAAATAGAGATTTCAAATTCCAGAAAATTCAAACCAACACCTAATCAGGGACTCATTTTCCACCTTGGGAGAATGGGTCCTAGATTAGGGTTTTTGAAAAAAAAATTTATTGATTTTTAAGATTTTTTCAAGGAGTTTCAAATTCCAAAAAATGAAGATCAACACCTAATCAAGGACTCATTCACCACCTTGGGCGAATGGGTCCTAGATTAGGATATTTTGAGTTGTTTTTTATTGATTTTTAATCTTTTTTTTCAATGTGTTTTAGTTTCAACTCTGTGATAGTAACTTTCAACTTCAAATTTCTAGAAATTTACATTGAAATGCAAGTTGAAAAGGTAATGAAATGATGAATTAAAAAACCTAGTTTAATATTCAATTTTGTTTTGATTTTCAAATACAAGTTTATGAGATCTAAATGATATGAAAGATGATTGATTTGTGTAAGGAAGCTAAGGTAGCAGAACAACTTCCTACACTAATCTTGAGAGGAGAATAATGCAAAACTTTTACAGTTCTTTAATAGTTAAAGAAACTTAAACATAAATAAACATAAATATCATGCATACCATTACACAGTGATTTACGTGGGGAGAACCCTTTTGAGAGAAAAACCCCACACTCCAAAAGCCACCTAATATATTATTTAGTAAATCACAAATATTACAATATACTTGCAAAGCAAGCTTCTCATAGGAGTATCACCACTCATATATCAAGAGACAACACGATGCTATCAAACTCTTAGAATACATCACCATCTCTACTACAATTGTAATAACACCCTCATAAAATAGGGTTACATTCTAGGGCAAGACGTGCCAACAAAATATCCACCATTAGATCTAAAACCTAATAATTAATGGTCTAGAATTATAATATATCATTTATCTAATTTATGTTGGCTATTTTAGTAGTTTCCTCAAAAAGTTTACTAAAAATTATTTACACGCATCCCACTCCTCCCCCTTGATGCCATTGTATATTACACCTATCTATATAACTAGGAAATATATATATATATATATCCTATCAACAATAACCTTTATATAATTTCAAGGTTAAGACATATTTTCCCAAAAAATCTCCCACTTGTCGAACACCTTGCAAGAGCAATGTGAGTGAGTAAACATTGTCTCTTAATTGCTAGGGGTAGAAAGCCATAATTTCTAAACACCATCTAAAATTATCTGTGTTCACATGCTTAGTTAAAGAATCAACAACATTCATCAAAGTCTCTACCTTAACCAACTACACCCTACCATATTTGACCATATCTCTAATAAAATTATATTGTCCATCAATGTGCTTGGTCCTGGCATGAAATTTCTGGTTCTTGGCTAGACATATTGTACTCTGACTGTCATTGCACCTTGTTTTATTCCAATATTTGAACAGAGTCTCTTGAGCCAAATGGATTCTTTAAAATCATGAGTAGCTGCCATATACTCTACTTTATTAGTGGAAAAAATAACTATAGCCTATTGCTTACTCATCCAACTAATTGCACCACCAAATAAAGTAAACACATAGGCACTAGTGGATCATCTGATATCAATATCACCTGCTCAATCTGAATCCACATAACCATGAATATCAGGGAAATATCATCTTCAATTACATTAATATGATAACACAAGGAATAATATGAGGTACTGCACAAATATTTGAAGACTCTTTTAACTGCATCCCAATGAACTCTACCAAGATTAGACATATATCTAGAAAGAACTCCCACTGCTTGGGAAATGTTTGGTCTAGTACAAACCATAGAATACTTCAAAATTCCAATTGCACTTTGCTAAGGAACTCTGCTCATGTCTTCCATCTCTAATGGAGATGTTGGACAGTCTAAAATAGATAACTTTGTTCCAACAAAAAGGGGAACACGTAATGGTCTACAATCCTACATGTTAAATCTCTATAAAATTGAATTGACATACTTACTTTGGCCAAGCCATATCTTTTTGTTCACTTTGTCTCTTTTAATTTCCATCCCAAGAATGTGTCTAGCTGCACCAAGATCTTTCATTTCAAATTTACCAGCAAGTTGAGATTTCAATTCTAAAATCATACCTTTCCCTTTTCTAATAAATAACATATCATCAACATATAATGCAATAAACAAGAAATGATCACCATCAGTTTTATAATAAACAAAATGATTTGATTTAGAAAACTCAAATCCTAAACTCAACACATATGTATAAAAATTTTGGTACCACATCCTAAGACTTTGTTTTAATCCATATAAATATTTCTTCAATTTGCAAACCAACTTTCTTTTTTCTTTCACCACGTAGTGCTCTGGCTGTTTCATATAAATATTCTCCACCAAGTCACCATAAAGGAAAGCATTTTTCCCATCCATTTTCTCAACCTCTAAATCATAAGTAGTAGCAATATAAAGAAAAAATCTAATGGATGTCATTTTTTCAATAGGAGAGAATATCTGACCATAGCCAACACCCTCAACTTGAGAGTAACCTTTTGCAGCCAACCTTGCTTTGTACATATTATACCTCCATCTGAACCAATATTTTTCTTGAACACCCATTTGTAACCAACAATTTTCGTGCTCCAGCCAATGGTACAAGATCCCATGTATCATTATTTTCAAAGATGTCATTTCTTCATCCATAGCATCTTCTAGGATTATGCATCATTCATGCCTAATGCCTCTTCTACATATTTGGGTTCATCCACATTAGTATTCAAAGAAAAAATGCATCTCCAATAATTAGGTGTATACCTTTCAGGTGGATGTCTATTCCTTGTAGGCCTACAAACAAGTTGAGTTGGAGGTTCTTCCTCTTTTTCTAAAGATACAGAGCTAGATGAGATATCCTCAACTTCTTCCTCTATCCTTGGGCCTTGATTTAACTTTCTCAAGTGTAGAAGGAAAGTGACATCTTCCTATTTACTTTGTTTTGGCTGCAATGTAATAGAAGAAGGCTTAGTTTCTCTAAAAAAAACACTTCTAATATATATTACCTTTTTTGCAACAAGTTCCCAAAGCTTTTATTGTTTCACACCATAACTGTATCCAATGAAGATACATTTCACAACCTTATTCTCTAACTTTGTTCACTTCTCCTTTGGCACATGTGTATATGCCTCACAACCAAAAACTCTAAGATGTATTAATGAAGGCTTGCAACCCGACCATGCCTCTATAGGCGTCTTATCAACAAGAACTAATGTAAGAGACCTATTAATCAGGTAACAGTCACTAGCAACAGCTTCAACCCAAAACCTTTGTTCTAGGCCAACACCACTCAACATACTCCTAGCCTTCTCCATCAATGTCTTGTTCATTCTTTCTACAAATTCATTCTTTTGTGGAGAATACGAAGTTGTCTTCTATCTATGAATACCAAAATCCTTACAAAATCTATCAAAATTAGTAGAGAAAAATTCACCACCATTATCAGTACTCAAACATTTTATTTTCTTTCCAGTCTACAACTCAACTATTGCTTTAAATTCTTTAAATCAACTAAAAACTTCAGATTTACTCTTTGGAAAATATACCCATGTCCTTCTACTATAATCATCAATAAATGAAACATAATATGTGGATTTACCAATCGAAGGAAAATCTATAGGACCAAACAAATTAGAATGAATAAGATCCAATACACCACAAGATTTATGAGAACTCGAGCAAAACTGAACATAGTTTTGTTTTCCATAAATGTAATTCTCACAGAGATAGAATTCAAGATTACAATCAAACAAAACTTCAACAAGGTTTTTATTTTTCAAGGTCCTTAGACCCTTTTCTCTAATGTGGCCAAGTCTATAATTCCTTAACATAGTTTTCTCTATAGGTAACTTTTTTTTAGAAGAAAGAGCACCCTTGGGTACCTAAAATCTATGATCTTCTACTGAAGGTGAAACCCTCACTTCTTCCATAGACTTTCTTTTCACGGAATTACTATTGCACTCAACAATGCATGCATCAAGCTTATACAATGTACCATATATAAAACCTCAAGCAATCACCATAGAACCTCTAACCATCTTACATCTTGCATCAAAAAATACTACCTGCACACCCACATCTATTATTTTGCTCATAGATAACAAATTTCATGCTAATCCAAGGATATGCAACACACCATTAATCCTTTTTATTCTACCATAAGGAAATTTGATTTTAACTTTACCATGGCCAACAATGTCTAAATGAGAATCACACCCAAGTACACCTTAACTCCATCAAATTCTTCACATTCATAAAACCAATCTTTTTTAAAGGTCATATGGATAGATGCACCTGATTCAATTAAACAGGAATCATTACCTACATGAGTTGCTAAATTTGCAATGAATTTGTCTCCATCTTCCTTCTTGGACTCATAATCAAAATCAAATTTCTTCTTTTTCTTTTGTGTTTCTTCTTTGTATTCCTTACGAACATGTCTAGGCTTACTACAGTTCCAACAAATAACTTTGGACTTTCCAAGAGATTTAGATCTCCCCCTGGACTTAGATTTTTCATGCTTCTCATTTTTCTTTCCTTTTTCCTTAGGTCTTTAATGAACATTTAGGGCCTACTTGGTAGTGATGGATACCTTCCTCCTCATCTCTTCAAAAAGAAAAGAACCCACTAGATCTTTAGTATTCAAAATAACATAAGTACTCCCAATAACCATAACAAAAGAATCCCACGAATCAAGCAAAGAACAAAAAAAGATCTGACATTTCTCCTCCTCATCCATTTTGACACCAATTGATGCCAATTGAGCCACCATCATATTGAATGCTTCCATGTGGTCTATGATTCATCCACCCTCTTCCATTCTCAAGGAATACAAATTCTTCCTCAAAAACATATGGTTCACTAAAGATTTGGCTTGATATATCTCACCAATCTTCTTCCATAGTTTTTGTGCAAAGGTCTCCTCAAGGAAATTAATTAAAAAAAATTCTTCCAAACACAATCTGATTACACCCTTGGCTTTACGGTCCATAACATCATATTGAGCAGCCTGAGTAGGATCTATAGGCCTTGAAACATTCTAATTAATAGCATCCCATAGATCTCAATCTATCAAAAAATCCTCCATCTTCAGTTCCACATTTCAAAACTATTTCCAAAACATTTATCCACCTCTATTCTCCCTGATCAACTTACCATCTAAAAATTCCCGCAACAAGATCACAAAGTATCTTCTACACAAGCTCTCACCCAAATCTAGATTAGTTCAAAAAACCAAACAACCCACAAATAAAACCAAAGGTGATCAGGCTCTAATACCACTTGTAAGGAAGCTAAGGTAGCAGAAAAACTTCCCACACTAATCTTGAGAGGAGAATAATGCAAAAATTTTGTAGGTCTTTAATAGTTACAGAAAGTTAAATAGAAATAAACATAAATATCATGCATACCATGACACAATGATTTACATGGGGAAAACCCTTTTGAGAGAAAACCCCCACACTCCAAAAGTTTCCCAATATATTATTTAGTAAATCAAAAATATTACAATATACTTGTAGAGAAATCTTCTCATAGGAGTATCACTACTCAGAGATCAAGAGACAACATGACTGCTATCATACTGTTAGAATACATCACCATCTCTACTGCAGTCATAATACACCGCCCTCATAAAATAGGGTTACATTCTAGGGAAAGATAGGACAACAAAATATCCACCATTAAATCTAAAATCTAATAATTAATAGTATTAGATTTACAATGTATCATTTATCTAATAATATGTCGGCCATTTTAGTAGTTTCCTAAAAAAGTTAACAAAAAATTCTTTACATGCATCCCACTCCTCCCCCTTGATGCCATTGTATATTACACCTACTGGTGTAACTAAGAAATATATATATATATCCTATTAACAATAACCTTTATATAATGGAAAGGTTGAGACGTATTTTCCCAACAATTTGTTTTTTGTATTTTTTAGATTTAAAGAATGCAAACAATGCAATTCTAAAACCCTAGATGAAATGCAATTTTGATTGCAAGACTAGGACACCATAATGAGATCAAATTCAATGAAAATGAATGCAATATCTAACCTAGGATGTAGAGAAGAAAGGCTCCAAAATAAATAAATAAAACTACAATGTTCAATAAGTTGAGTTCACCAAAATGAAACATTAAAAAATAGGGGGGGTTTATCAAAATGAATTAAAAAGATGATAAACCCCTATGTTTTCTTCTAGGGATGTTTCACTCAATTATGAGGGCTAAAATGCATAAATAACAATAAAAAATAACTCCTAACTATCATGAAAACTATAAGGGAGATTTTAAGAGGTTGAAACAATGTGTACCTTACTGAAAAAGTGTTGTTTTGAGGTCACTAAGGACTCATTCACTCAAAGTGGTGAATGGCTCCCTATTAGGGTTTCTAAAACTGACCTTTTGGTTTGATTCTTCGATATTTGCACTTCCAGGTCCTCAATGCTCAACTCTCAAAATTCTATGTAATACCCCTCTGTTTTGCGTTTTGGCTGGACAGTGTGTCCTTGTTTGCTTTGATGTGTTTTTTGGTTATTAAGATGTATCATGTGTGTGCGATTTGATAGATAATTATAGAGCGATAGTTTATTGGGGTGATGTGATGTACCTTATCTGATGCTTTATTTGACATGTTTTAAATTGGTGTAAGGATAATTAGTTATTATAACATGTTATTGCGTGAGATATTTTTTTATGATGGAACTATCAATCTACAATGAGTGTATTGGTGAAGGGGACGGGATTGTATCACTCGCTTGCGAGCGCCCTACAATTCTGAGATTTTTCCCTTCACGGTGTGTTTTATTATATCATATATATACATGTTCGATATGCTCTTTGTTCGTAGGTTGACAGGTACAGGACATCAACTCCACCTGATTTCACAGGTTTGAGTGTGTCCATTGACCAACGGTTATCAATTGGGAGATAGTAGCTAGGTTTTCCATGCCAAGTCGTCACCCTAGTCATAGTGTGTCGTCAAGTTAGTTGTTTTAATTTGGTCCAGTTCACCTTGTGTATATGTTTAA
Organism: Sequoia sempervirens; assembly: GCA_007258455.2. Lineage (NCBI taxonomy): Eukaryota > Viridiplantae > Streptophyta > Pinopsida > Cupressales > Cupressaceae > Sequoia > Sequoia sempervirens. The sequence continues at coordinate 84,860,737 of VDFB02058242.1, forward strand.
TTTCATATTTTAAAGGCTATTAAGTGGCTTGCATAGTTAAATTGATGATTAAATGTATCTTGTTGCAATGTTGAAATGTTGTTTATTTTATTGATTAATTTGATTTAATTAATAAAATTAGATTTAGTTTATTGATTAATTAGGTTAATGGTGATAAATTAAATGAAATAGTTGTTTTGGCATTATGGGATATTGAGATTTAATTAAAATAAAAATGAAAATGTGTTGTAAATTTCACTTTTGAAAATTATAGATAAAGTAAACTCTTTGCAAAATTTGAATTCTTTTGTTTAAAAGAAATTTTGAAAATGCATGAAATAGCATTTAGAAAGCAAAATTGTTTTAAATTTAAAAAATGGAAAATATCCTCCAAAATGTTCAATAAATTTAGTGGGTGGGATATTTTAGGGGTTTGACCAAAATTGGGGAAACTCTATTGGGAAAAAATGGCCATTTCATATGGTTTTTCAATTTTAAAATGTGTGGAAGAAAGGAGGAGCAAGGATTTGGTTTTTTGTTCTTGAAATTTTGGAGAAGCTTTGTTGGATTTCTTGGAAGGATCTGGAGTCTGTGGAAGAATCAATGCACCATTTGGGCATCCTCTCAAGCTTTTGGAATCAGGTTCATGCTATTTAAATTAATTTTGATTTAAAAAAAAAAAATTCATAGCTTGATATGTTGGTTGCAAAATCATGGTTTGGAAAACTCAAAAATGATTATGATGAGAAACCCATGTTAAATGTTGTATCAAATTCTTAAACCTCTGTTTTCAATTGGTCTTTTTTCTCAAGAAAGAAAAATTGGGTTTGGCTATAAATGTTCATTTTAGAAATTATTTGCTCAACTAATATTATAGGTTTCTTAATTCTGGATAAAATTTATATATTTTGGTTATATATATATATATATTCTTATTGGGATTATGCTGTTAAAAATATATATTATAATAAATAATTTTTACCCCTGTCAAAAGAGGCGGATTTAAAATCCACAGGGATTTGTTTTGTTAAAGCTTATCTTTTTATTATGAGAAAAAAAAATATAAAAAAATTCTTGGTGGGGGTCGCTGAGGGCTCACCCCACTGCGCCGCCACATGGGAGGCGTTGTGGGGGAGTTGCGCCCAGCGCGACCCACGCGGCCACCCATATAGTGGGTTGGCTATGTTTAAACACAGCCGCGCCCACTGTTGGGAGCGACTGTGTTTAAACACAGTCGGCCCTTATGGGGGGGTTCGGCTGTGTGTAAACACAGCCGCCCCAACAAAACCTCAGCGCACTTTTCAATAAAACTCCGCCCTAACTTTTTTCAAATTTGACTTTTAAAAATAAAATAAAATAATAATATATATTTAATATTTAATATTATATTTTTATAATATTAAAATATTAATATATATTTTATATTTTATATTATATTTTTATAATATTAAAATATTAATGTATATGAATGATAAAAAGATATAGACATAAATTGTATAGTTGGCATATAAAGTTTAATGTATATATTTAAATATATATATAGTTATTAAACTGTCATTTTAAATAATGGCATGTTTTAAATGTAATTGGAGAAAAAAAATTTAAAATAATTTGTTGTTAGTCGAATTATTGGTCTCATTTTAAAATAATATTTATTGCTAGAACAAATGTTTGATTTTAAAGTCGTATGTGTGTTAACAGAGGAATTCATTGAAATTGACTTTATAATAAGTGTTTTTTTTATTTAAAAAAAAGATTGATTTTAATCATTATGTATGATTGGGAAAATGGAAGTAAATGACTTGTTTAAATTCCTTAAGTTGTCAATGTAATTTGATTTACTTAGAGTATGTGCAAATAACACTAATTATCAAATTAATTTCATGTACTACATCATTGCTTGGATTGGGTTTAGGAAACCTTAACTTTAGATATTGACTTGCCTGAATTGTTTTCTAAATCATGTTTCGTTCATTCTCATGGTTGGGAAAATGAGGTTATTTGTCTAGTAAGTCTTCCAGAAGAGTTATTCTAGGTTGGGATGTTCTTTGTGGGGATTCGATTTGCGAATTGACTTGGGAAATGTGTATTGTTGTAACCTGTTGCCTTACCCGGTTTTCATGAATGGGGACGGTTTGAGCCTCTTTGGGAATAGGAGAGGGTTATGTGGTTTGTGCCTCCTTTGGAAGGAGTGGATCGTGTACTTTTGTTGCCTCCAGTGTTTGGATAGATTTTTGACTTTTGTTGTCCCCAGTGTTTGGAGTGGGTTTTCATTATATGTTCCTCCTAGAGTTGGAGTGGTTTTATCTTGTTGGAAGGCACTTGGGATTCCCTTGGTGATTGGTTCTGTTGGTATGTTGTCAAGTAGAAGAGTGGCTTATGTTAGGGGCCAGAGCCCAAAGAGGTAAACTAGGAAACCTTCAGAAGTGGTTTAATCAAGTGATAACTAAATTAATGTACTTAGAAGTTAGGTAGTATTTCACACTAATTAAGATAATTGAGCCTCGCTCATGGACGCAAGGGCTTGTATAGACTTGGGATGAGACGGGAAGGCCTGGAATGGCAAGGTCATCTATCTTGTCCTTACGAGAGGTATTTGATTCCACATGAGTGAGCATGGGTGTCGGGATTCGGTAGAGGCCACCAGGACAACTCATGGTGGGGGTTGGAGCCTATGAAGATTCCCAGAGGAGATCCCATGCCGAGCTATGTGATGACACTTTTTCTACGACAACAGTTGGTACGTGATTTTATGTGTATGGTCTTCTTATCATACTCGATTTGTTTTATTTCTAGAAGCAATGTAACCTATGACAGTGATGTTAGAGTTGTACATGTGTTATTCGTATGGTTGTGTGGTTCATGAGGTCGGTTGTGTCAGTGTGAGTTAGCCTGTGTCTAGAGGTTGATGGCCTTGTATAGAATTCCTTGTTACTATCTCCTAACACAGGGGGGTGAGCCTTTGGGTATCACATGGTTGGGTGGAACGTGCACCTTAATTTGTTGGGTTGGCCTTTTGTTCATGTGGATGAGTTATCTAGTTGGAGAGCTCGTGGGATCATGTTCTTCTTGCTTTAATTCTTTCAGTAATTACTATATTTTATTATCCCTCTTGGCATTGAGGTGGAAGATGTAATTTGTAACCTGGTGTATTGGAATTACCTCATTCAGGGAATGAGTGTTATAATTAGATGGTAATTCATATTATTGGAATCACGTGGTACCTTTTATGCCTTTGTTGTAATTTAATCATGTATGGAATGTATGAGTATTTAATTTGTTAAGCAATTAAATGTTATGTTTTCATTTCATGTTTCTTGTTTTGGTTTTAAGTAATCTTAGTCTCGTAACCTTAGAGGTTGTTGGCAATGAGTAGTGAACTTGTATGTTATTTGCTCTTTAAAAAATAAAATAAAAAAAAATAGTTCACTTGTGTAGTTAATTGCAACTTCCTCTAGGGTTGTGTGGCAGGGCATTACAGTCTAAAACAAATTTTGTATACTTTCTATGATCTTGCCATGTAGATGACAACTTTGCAACTTTTCAACTTTGGCAACTTTACTTCAATCTTGTTCTCCACTTGATCTTCAACTTAAAAACCTACAAGCACACATCAAAGAGGATAAAAACTTGTTGATTTTTAGAGAATAGGGGTTTGCATTAGTCAAACCCCATTTAGGTAATTAAACCTTGTGATGAAACAATGAAACATGAACATGAAACATGAAAAAATAATACCTTGAATGATGCCTTGGAATGTAAATCAGAAATCTAACATGAAGTGGCCATGTATAATGTAGATCTTGATCTTGAATTGGATGTGAAACAATGCTTGAATTGGATCTTGAATGCTACATCAACACACTAACTCAACAACATGCTTGATGCACTAAACCATTGAAATGATGATATGATCTTGAATTGCTGCAATAAAACTTCAATAATCTTCCCTTGAATTCCTTTGAAATGCTCTTGAAGTGCTCTATAATTCTCTTGTGAATGTACTCTAATGATAACTTGAACTTGATAGGTGAAACTATGTGAATTATCCTTGTATTTATACTTATCTTAAGAATTAACCCTGAAATTCAAATAATCCAAGTTGACATCAAATCTAGGATTCAAAATCATTAAAATCTCACCACAAATAAGTTCAAAAAGGGGTTTCCTAGGTAAGGAGGACCCATTCGCCCAAATTTTTGAATGGGTCCTAGCATAATTTTCTAGGATTAAGCTTCGAGGAGGTGAAATATCACTAAAAACCCATCACAAATATGTTAAAAAGGGTGTCCTAGGTAAGGAGGACCCATTCGCCCAAAGTGGTGAATGGGTCCTAGCACAATTTTCTAGGACTCAAACCTTGCCAATTTAAATGTTATGCAATATTATTAATGAGTGTTAGGATAAATCCTTCAAAAAATGAAATTAATAAGGCTTGGATTTGAATTAAAGGGTCCAATTAGTCTCAATTAACCTCAATTAATTAATAAATCCCTAGATTAGTGTGGAAGTGTAAGAAAACATTTTACAACACCCTAAATGAGGCACAATTAAGTACATTTTATCATTAATTGTTAATTCCCTAACTAAGTGTGAAAGAAGGTTACTTTTTTCGATGCTACAAAATATTATCTTTTACTCCTCGAGTCTACTATACCTCTAGGAATATAAATACACACCACTTTGAAAGGAATCCTTTTAACATTCCTATAGATTCAAAAATTATAGGAAAACCTTGTCTATGTTAACAAAATATCCCACTATTTGAAATTATCTCATACTAAACAACTCATCAAATCCTATAAGTTATGGTTCACCATATTTATCTTTCCTTCAATTTATGTATGATAGACAGATTAAATCTAACTCAATGTCTATCTCTTTGCATAGTTCCCTCGAAAAATGACTAGCGAAATTGATTTCTTGGTTTGATAGAATGTTTTGTTATGAATGCCATGCACTCTCATAAATTCTTTAAAAAATGAACAATTACAATATTTTAAGCATCACTTCTCTTTCTACATCATATAAAATGTGTCATCTTGGACAATATGTCAATTACCAAAAGCCTTGATTTGAGCTACTCTATTGGGTTCTAGGTAGTCCCAACAAAAGATCCATTCTTCTATCCTCCCAAGGCCTTGTTTTATTAGTAAGGGTTAACACAATCTTCCATTTTGACTATTCTCCCTACCAAACTAACACAATAAAAGAATTTCACAAAATTCTATACCTCCACTCTCATTCTTATAAAAATTGTAACCTTCACTCAAGATCACTAACATCTTGTCACTCTAAAATGACCTTCTAATCCACATTATTCTTCTCTTTGTGATCAAATTCTCTAGCATTTTCCCTTGTATTATACATGTAACTATTTACTTTTTTAAATAAAACCATTCTAAATAAATTAATCTAGCCACTGCATTTATTCTTCCAACTGGATTATATCATGCACTCTAGACATGCCTCTTGTAAATAAACATCTATTATTTACAACTTCATCTTTTCAAGTCATTTAACTACAAATCTCATATTTGTGAGTAATGCACTTCTCCTACTCAATGCATATTTGGTATGATTGGATAATTCAATCCACTTCGCATGTCTTCTATTTAATTTCTCCTAGATAAATTAAAACACATAATAATTAGTATATATATAACAAAATATTTTACCAACAAAGTTTGTATCCACTTATTTAATATTTGTACATTTACATGAAACCCTTGATTACGTAATGAGTAATTTTTCTAAGAATCATTTAAATTCTTATTGAATTAAATAATTTCTCTCCCTTCCTTACTCAACATTTCTATAATTTTCATATTGTTGGTCAAATAATATGCCTCAAAAACCTTACCAAACTAGGTAATTCCAACAATAGCTACTCAATTACCTTGCACTTGACAAACTTAAAGTCTTATTTACTAGTAGGCTCTATTGGAGTTCCTACATGTAACATGTTATACTCTTCAATATTTTGTGCATATATACTACTAGTGTTCTTGATGAACTTCCAATTATAATGCCATATATTAGGCTATTTAATATTTGGTAATCTATCTTGTACCAAATCTGACATGTGATAGTTAATGTCATTTATTTATGATTTACATATTAAGTGGTGCAATGGGTGTTGATATTGTAATTAAAATTTATATGTTTTTGGTTATGCTACTTTAATGCATATAGATCATTATTGATTAATTAATTACTTGTATTTTATTTATGTGTGAGGTTTGTTCTTGGAAAGGAAGAGAATCATGGGATAAGACACTATTATATCAGCATAGCACTTGAGATAGAGACTTCACTCATGTAAATAATTTATTTATTTCATATATATGATATTTTTGTAGTGATTATGGTCTTTGGTTGTGTTTAAAAGTAATGTATTTCTATTGAATATTCTTTATGAGCTCACTAAGGGTTGTTATCAATCATATTTTCATGGAAAACTTTTTTTTGGTATTTATTGGGCTCATGGTCATTCATTTAGTAATTAAATTATTGATGCTATTTGCTATTGATTTTGTTTACTTTATTATTGTTTTACTATTGGTGTATGTGCATTTGTCAACATCATTTTCATGTATTCTCTAACTATAATATTTTATTATTGTAATGAGATATTAATATTTTCTTAATCATATAAGATTTGGAAAATATTTAAATATATTAATTTTTCGAAGTTCTAAACTAAGTTAAAAGAAGAAAAGTTGAGAAAATAGTTACATGCATTTCCCATATATCCTTAATATGTGGGTAATTTCAAAAAAAGAGACACAACCATGAGAATCACAACAAACCCATTTTATTGTCATTTTTAAATTTTGGATAATGATTGTTGGTTTATCCCTATTGGAGAATTCCTACATGGGAGAGATTTGAAATATAAATATAAATGATATTTGATTGGTGAAATGGATTCATCATTACCAACATCACCTAATAGGTGTGTAATCAATTTAATATCAACATGGAACGAAAATATAGGGGAATGAAATAACTAGGAAAAAGTATAAAAATGTGATGATAGGAAATTTATGGTGGAGGATTGCCTTTCTAATTTAAATTGATAGCTAGATTAATTTAAGTATAAAATTTTAGTTGTTATGTTGCAATTTTAGAATTATGTCTGGTTTCGAGTGAAAGCATGTTTAAACTTGTATTTAATCAAATTTCAAATTATTTGAAATAAATTTCAAGAAGTATTAAAACTAGGTTATTGTTAGTATTAAGCTTCTATATCCCTTGCAATCATGTATATTTTTTATGTGTCTCTAATATTCTTGAAAAGTGTCTTTCACTTCTTAGATTATAATTGGAAAACAATTATTAATATTCCCCAAGAATATTGGTAGTTATTTCTTATATACATTTATGAAGGAGGTGGAGTTGGAAGTGTTGGTTACAAAGTTATTTTTTAGCAAACTTATCAACTTGGGCATGATATTTGAGTAGTGGAGAATCTTTCATGTTATTTTTGGGTCTCATATGAGTTGAGTCTTTCTTTATACTGAACCAAGAGGCCAATCTATCTCCCAAAAATAATGCACTTCCACTTTTATTTCTTTTGTCATCCACACAAGCAGCCTAGTCAACATCAATATAGGCACTTAGAGAAAAGTTATCATCCTTTTTATACCACAGGCCATAATCTAGAGCTCCTTTTAAGTATCTAAATATTATTTTCACTACTTTCTCATGTGATTGCTTAGGATTAGCTTGAAATCTAGCAACCAAACATACTACATACATAATATCAAGTCTAGAAGCAATTAGGTATAGTAAACCTCCAATCATGGACCTATAAAGAATCTGATCAACCTCTGAATAATCATCATATTTGATCAAGTGATAGCCAATCACCATAGGAGTACCCATTGGTTCAAATATTCCATGATAAATTTCTTCAATAACTCCTTTGCATACTTATCCTGTGAAATAAAGATACCACCATCTTGCTGAATAATTTAAAGCCTAGTGAAGAAGGAAAACTCACCAATCATTAACATCTCAAATTATTTTTGCATCTCTTTTCCAAATTTCTTGCACATACCATCATCTCCACCGAATATTAAATCATCAATATACACAACCACAATCAATAGCTTACCTTCTTGAATCTTAATGTAAAGACTACTATTAGCAATACCTTTCTTGAATCTTTGTTGAAGTAGGTATTTATCTAATCTAGCATACCAAGCCCTAGGAGCTTGCTTGAGACTATATAGAGCCTTCTTGAGTCTATAAACCATGTATGAATTCCCTAATAACTAAAAAACCATCTGGTTGCTCAATATACACTTCTTCCTCAAGATCACCATTCAGAAAAGTTGATTGACATCCATTTGATATAATTTGAAGTTTTTATGAGTAGCAAGAGAAAGAAACATCATTATTGCTTCCAATATGGCTACCAGAGCAAAAGTCTCCTCAAAATCAATACCTTCAACTTGTGAATAACCCTTGCAAGCCAATCTAGATTTATTCCTTACTTCACCATCTTCATTAAATTTGTCCCAGAACACCCACTTAGTTCCAATCACATTCTTATCAGCAAGTCTAGGAACTAATTCCCAAGTTTGATTCTTCTCTATCTAATCCAATTATTCCTTCATGTTACCTTTATCCAATTATCATCTTTACTAGCATTAGCAAAGTTATTGGGATCAACTTTTGACAACAAACATAAATTTACTTGCTAATTATCTCTTGCAAAATTTCTCCTAATCAGCACCCTTTATCCTTATCTCCAATGATTTGGTACATAGAATGATTCCTCTAGACATAATTTTCTATAGTTTTGAGAGTCTTCACTAGTTCCAGTTCCTTCTCCTCTTTATTTTCTACTACTTCTTATTATTCTTCAATCCAAGGAGGTTTATCAAATCTAAAAACCTTTGGTTCTTGTGAGATCTAACACAAGCCTTCATCAACTTTGACATTTTTACTTTTAATCATTTTTCCCAATCTCTTGTTGTAGCATCTATATGTCTTGCTCTTGGTTGAGGAACAAAGAAATATTCCTTCATCACATCTTGAATCAAACTTTCCAAGGTCTCCTTCATCTCTTTTGATGTAGCATCTACTACCAAAGATTCTAAGGTATTTAACAGTGGGAGGCCTTCCTTACCACAACTCATAAGGAATATTAGTGCTATTGACCCTCAGTTCTGCTCTATTAAACAAATAGACAATAGTGTGAACTACTTATATTTGTAGTAATGGAAAAATTATCCCTTTTCCTAACTTAATTTGGGAATAATTAACAAAATGAGCTAAGTGATGGGTCCCACCTAGGTCTGGGGACTTGATTTCAAATTGCACATTGAACAATGTGCTCCTAGAAATCTATGTCCTAGGTTTAAGCCACTGGAGCTCATAGGCCCAACTTGGCATATGAGTCCTACTTTAACTTGGACCTATTTTAATTCAAATTATTGGCAGGATTTTATTATCCTAGATTTCATGTTGCCTTGTAGTGTTGTAATTTTGGGAAATTTGGCATTAACAAGTATAAATACAAGATCATTTCACCTAGTTTCACCTAAAAGTTTCATGCAAGCATTCTTATAGAAAAGATTATGATCAAGAGTGATTACAAGAGCATTCAAGAGAAAATCATCAAGTATTTGGAATAGTATTCAAGATACAAGCATCATGTAAAAGTATTCACGCTTCATGTGTGTTTATGAGCTAACATTGGTGATGTAGGTTTTCATGATTAAAGAAAGCATTGAAAGACATTATCTCATATCAAGATCAAGAGTAAAGATCCACATCCATTAGAGCCATTTCACATAATTTTGAAGCCTTTATGTCAAAGGTTTGGTGAGTTGCAACATTGTATTTGTTCATTCATCATTCCTTTATGTTATTTCATTTCATTCCAAGGTTTAATCACCAAAATGGGGTTTGACCAAGGAAAACCCCTATTCTCTAACACAACATTTTTCTCTCTTGATGTGTGATTGCAGATTTAGGCGAATTGCAGCTTGAAGATCCTTTGAAGGAAAGGTTACAAAAGTTGTCAAAGTTTTCAAGGCTCATGGAAATTCAAATCTGGAGCAAGATATCCAACTTATTTAAATGAAATCAATGAGAAAGTGCTTATTTTATCCATCTTCAGAGGCTCACAAAGTTTCAATTCAAAAAAATTCTCCTAGGAAACTTTTCACTTTTTTGGGACACTTTTGCAATTGTTTGGGTGTATGAGTCCTAGTACACCCTTTTTGTCATTCTTTCATAGATCCAGATCAGTCACCAAGAGATTCTTGATTTTTTCCAAAAAACCTAGACTAGGACTAAATTTCCCATCTTGGCATATGAGTCTGAGTGCACTTTAAAACAGTAGGTTTCAACATTTTCGGACCTTGTTTTGACATCTCCATTCTTTCATGTATTTTTTTGTTTCATGTCGTTTTTCAATCCGATTTCATGTTCTTGAGTTTCTATTTGTGCATAGAGTTTGTGTTTCCCCTTTAAAGCTTCATTTAATGGTGAACCCACATCCAATCATAAAAGTAAACCACTAGTCCATCCCTTAATCGAGTCACTTGGTTGAGGGATTTTGGTTTCCAAATGATTAATGTGTGAAATAGGTCCTAAGTTCTATCTCCCAAAATGTGGAACCCTATTTCCGTTTAATCATTTTGTTGAACCCGACCTTCAGACCCTTGAATTTATGATTTGGAGAACATTGTAGTCCTAGATCTAGATTGCATTAACTTTGCATTAGACTTACATTAGTTGAATTTCATTTAGGACTTCTAAATATTGCATCAGTGAAAAGTGCATATAGGTTACATTTTTGCATGTTAAACCTTTCAATTTCACTAGAAAACTATACTTGCAAATAGTTAATTGAATATACAACCTAGACAAATCAAAATGAACTCAAAATTTGTCTAATTTGGTTTAAAAACCCTAATCTAGGACTCATTCACCCACATGGGTGATTTTGTTATGTGACTTTTTTCCCCATGGAAGAAAAAAAAGAATAAAAGTAAAATAGAACTAATGTAATAGTTCAAGAAATAAATCTGATAAAATAATTATTGGAATCTTTATGGGATGTTGTAATGTAATTATTTTTGAAAGGGTGTGTCAGTTGGAACTACCCTTTGTGTTGTATAAAACTCGTGAAACTAAATAATTTGGGACACAGACAGAAAAGTGGGGAAAACAAAGAAGAAATTGTTGGAAAGATTGCCGAGAGTGAGATTTTGGGTTAGTAGGCTGGGGACATTGGAGGAGGGGGCACACAAAGTGTGTCCAATTCGGGGTACCAAGTGCACCCAAGATTGTCCTAACTGTGGTTGTTATGCATGTTGAGTACTTGTACTCTGGAGCATGTTGTGTAGATGCTTGAGAGGCATCTTCTTTGGTTCTAGATAAGAACCTATTCCTCCTCCATTGCTCACATACAGAAGACACTGAGTCTGAGATCCACTTCAGGAAATCGATTGGACTATCTGCACTTAAAAAAAAAGATAAGTATTTATTAATGCATGATTAATTATTAGAGAAATAAACATTGTTTTAAATCTTTTGTGTTTAATGTGCAATAAAGTAAAATTAATGATTATTCTCTGCATAATCCCATATAATTGAATGTATTTTTTTATTCAATTTTATTTTAAATCAAATGAATTTGGTAATTAAATGTCATATTAAATTTTTTGCATAAAGAGTTATTGGGAATTAGTTAGGTCACAAATTTAGTCCCTGTAAAGGTGGTTTTTCCAAATTTTTGGGTATTCTGCATTGACTATTTTTCACTATTTGAGCCTATTAAAAACCCTAATTGGGACTCATTCACCCATCTAGATGATTTAGTACCAAATCAGACTTGAATCTACATTTTACAACATTAAAAACTTCATTTATGTGCTTTTGTTAGCTATTGCCATATCTTTGTTCTAGTGTGTTGGTTTTCTATTTCATGAATTTCATTTTATCTAGCTTAATTTGGTTTCATTTCGAGTGCATTTGTAAACTGTAGTGTAGGAAAATCCATACCCTTACATTTTCACACTTGTTTGGGAGCCACCTTGCTTTGTTTATCCTTATTTATGTCTAAATTGGTCCTATTTTGCATCCAAAAGCCTAATGAACTATATCTTTTTTTGGCTAATCCTGACAAACCTCAAAGGGGAAATGATAATTTAATGATTTTGGTTGTGTCCCTGATTTTTTGGTCAAGACTAAGATGCCACATAGGGAATATTTGTCCTCCAAAGGTCTTGGGATCCATATTTTAGGTGTACCTTAAATAGGCCCCTTTTTGGAGTTTGTGCTCCGAGTTTCATGCCTTGGGACTAAGATGCCACCTCTGGCGTCTTAGTCCCCCTTAAGGTATTTTTAGAATTTAATTTCAAATCTTGGCATGATTTAGTAGGTCCTTTAATTAATGAATTCATATGTCGGCTTGTTGTGGTGTAATTTTGGGATATTATGCATGGATGAGTATAAATACAAGTTTCCTTCTCTCATTTTCTCATAACAAGATATCTAAGCAGTCTAAGCACTCCAAGAATTTCAAGATCTACATTCAAGCTAGCCATTTCACACAAGTTTGCAAATTTCATGACAAGGGTTTGGTGAATTGTAACATTGCATGTTGTTCATTCATCATTTCCCTCCTTCATTTCATTTCATTTCATTTCAAGGTTTAATTACCAACAAGGGGTTTGAACAAGGAAAATCCCCATTTACTAACAATCAACAAGTATTTTCCTCTCTTGTGTGTTTGTGTTTGTAGATTTAGGTTGAAGAATTGAAGATCATTTGAAGTGAAAAGTTGCAAAGTTGCATTACAAAGTTGTCATCTTCACGGAAGCTCACCTACAGGTCAAATCTGAAAGTTTCAGAACCTAAGATCAAAGAAGAAGTGTATACATTGTGCCTCAAGATCACTTTTGGAGATTCCAAAAATTTAGATTGGGACTAAGTCGCCACCTATGGTGTCTTAGTCCTCCCGAAGTTATTTTTTCAGAGATTCTTTCAGATCCAGTTTTGGCATCCAAATATTTTTCATATGCCCCAAAAAATAGCAGTCGAACTAAGACAACAATAAGGGCTTCTGAGTCCTCCATAGCACATTTTGACAATATTTTTTCATTTCTAGAATCCTCTTCACATTTCTATACTTCCCAGGTACACACATCCTAACTTTCTGTTGCATAATTTCATCATTTATCTTGCTTTACTAGGTTTTGTAAGTTTAATCTTAAAGTGTCTTTTTCAAGCTCTTTCTTGGTGGTGAACCCCTTAAGCTAAAATAACCCCCTCCTAGGTCTTACTTGTTGATAATTGACTTACCCTTTGGGTTGATAGTCAATCCAATTAGGATTCCTAGGACATTATTGAGTAACCAAGAGAGGATAGCAGTGGGCACTCCCTATTTCCTATTTTCCCTTTGGTTCATAAACATAACAATTGGAATTAAAGCATATTATGTATCTTTTTTTCATTGCAAAACTTATTTTAGTAGTTAAAATCATCTAATTTGTTAGATAATTGTTTGCATCTCCAAGAATTGCATAGGTTGGATAGATTACTTTTCACAAATGTTAGTATATTTCTTCTCAAAAATTACAAAGAAAATATCATCAACAAGCATGTTAGTTGTTCCTCCAATATATTTCCTAGTTATGAGAGCCTCTTGGTGCAAGAGAGTGAAAATGTTGACATATGAACCTTAATTAATCAAAACCACTTCATATCTCTTCTATTTGTAGGAATGATGTAATATAAGAAGATGAAATCGTAAAAAATCATGACAATCATAGTTTCTCTTCTCACAATACCTCTCCCACTTGTGATGAAGGTATTTTGGTGTTAGAAGATACACCCATTGAGAATCATGACAATGTTGAAATCTCCTCTTCTATAAACTCTCCTACATTGGAAGAAATTATGGAACAAGATAATGAGATCATAGAGACATTTCTAAACATCACCTTACCTAGTCTCCATTCATCTCTTGCTTGTGAGAATGTTTTAGTGAAAGAGGATGAAACCATAGATAAACATGAAAATCACATTTGTTCTTCTCCTAATATATCTCCTATATTTTAAGAAGATACTTTGGTGTTAGAAGATACACTCATTGAGAGTCATGAGAGTCTTTTTTATCCCTCTCCTAATGCTTCTCCCACTTGTAAACATCTAATTGAACAAAATGATCCAATAAATCATAATTTTTCTTCTCTTGATGCCTCCCCTACTTGTGTTGAAGTTACCTTACAAAACCTAACCATGGAATGTGATCAACATCTTGTTTTCTCCTCTCCTAAGAACTTGCCTACTAGGGAAGATACCATGGTACAAGAGAATGATAGAATTCATGCATGTCTTTCAAACAATAGTAATGTGGCTTTATTTGATGAAAATGATAAGGTAACCTTAAAATCTCCTTTGATAAAATATCATCACAATAAGGATGAGTCTTTTGAGGATATGCACATTAGATATCCCTTAAAGTACTCTCCTAATCCTAAACTTATCCTTTATCCACCCTCACAACAACCACAAGTTCAAAATAATATGTCACAACACTCAATTTATAATATCGTTTCTCATACATATAACACTAGAAACAATTCACAACCAAGACAAACAACTCCAACATCCCTCCCATTACCTTAGCCTATCTTTCCTAGTGCCAATTGTTTTCCTTTACATAATGGAAAGGAGTATGATCTTTTCGAACAACTTAAGAATACTCTTGCTAAGATATCCTTTGAAATGAATTATAACAAGCTATGGTTCCCCCTAGTGCAAACCCGCATGATATAGCAACACTAATTCAAGGAATGAATGCTCACATTGTTTTCCACTTAAGTGAGCTCCCTCCTTTGGAAGTGAAAAAAAAAATGAAGCTTTCAAGATAATAGCTATTTTCAATAGGAAAAGGATAAAATGAACCCATTTTGACAATGTCTTAGCCCTTAATGTGTGTATTCTAACCCTTTTGGATAAGCTTGGTGTGGATAAATCAAGAATTGAACTTGATTCCTTATCAATTTGAGGATTTGACAATTTAGGAAAAAAACCGCTTGGTGTGATCACTTTTCCTATTATAGTTGGAAAGGCCACATTACAAATGCCAATCCATGTTATGCCTCATGATATTTCATATAATCTTATTTTAGGTAGAGCATGGATTCATGCAATGAATGGGGTGCCTTCTACCCTTCATTGTAAAATGAAGTATATCTACAACAACAAAGTTCATACCATCAAAACTGACCATGAACCAAAAAGTTGTTTGAACATTGAGAAAAACAAGGAAGATCCTTTGAAAACATCGACACGAACCATACAAGTGGAGCACATGCAATAAAAATACAAAGAGAAGTGTATTGAAGAAGTTACAAAGTTATTGGAAGATGATTGGCGTTTGTTAGACTTCACACCTACATTTATGGAAGAATACAAGATCATACCAAAAGAGTCTGACAAGTAAAAAGAAAAATTAGTAATGTCAACAAAAAATTTGAAAGTATCCACCTCAACCACTTTAGAAGAAGAAGAAAATTACACAACAAAATTTGATGAAACTAATTATGAGCAACCACCGAATCCAAAAGAGATGAAAAAGATTTATTGAAGAGGTTATGAACTTATGAAATCACTTGGATATAGTGGAAAAGGATGTGGTGCTAGAGAACAAGATATTTGTGTCCCTCTAGAGCCTAACACAAAATAAATGGCTAATGGTATTGGTTATTATCCCTTGAAAGAAACAACAAGCATTCACTCAATACCAACACTATTACAAAGGATTCTTCGAAGCCAACTTTAACATTAGTACATCTTGAATTGATAGAAACTAGTGTTCTTGTTTATTGTCCTTTGAAAGAAATGAAAGAAACAAAGAAGTATTTTCTTAACGTTAATGTCATCACAAAAAGCATTCTTAGGACATGTCTTAGTAATGATTTGAGTTCATTAGATTTTACACCCTCCTTTTAAGGAGAGAATAAAATATTGCAATCTAAAGAGCCTTGTGTAAGTATGACAACTTGTACTAAGCAAGAGATATCTTTGTCGCAAAATAAAGGAAAATCTTCTACTTTTGATTAAGAGATTATCTTTTTGAGACTCCTCCAAGATCACTTGATATCTCTCCCTCCAAGAACAAGCAAGAAATTTTACTACAAGAATTCATTTTGTGCATATCATAGAGTTTATGGTCATTCTACTAATGAATGTACAAATTTGAGTAATAAAATTTAACATCTTAAGGATTGCGGTACTCTTCCTTGTTTTCAAGCACCTAGTTCCTCTAATTGACATTGATTTTTATTTTTCTCATCAAACATCTCGACTCACCCTTGACTTGCACTAAGTGGGGGAAAGGGTTTAGGTATCCTTTTCCATGACACTTGTCATTGTCTCTTTTTTCTAGATGACCGCCTTTTATGTATATTTAGGAGAAAGCTTGGGATGTGGATGACATACCTTATGTTGGCTCGCATGTGACGCACTTTTCTTTCTATGTTTAGTATTACATTTTGGGGGAAAACCTTTATTCGTGATCTAGTTTCATAAGGATTTCTAAATGATCTCTCATGTCTTCTTCATTGGCTACTTTAAAGTAGATTTCTTACAGAAATGGTGTTAGCAATCACTTTAAAGTGGGGGCATACATTCACATTATCTTTTGGCATTCCTCATGTTTCATTATGTGATTTTATTTCTTCTTTTGTGATGTGTCCTTTTCTTGGTGGTGTCATTGGGTTTGATTTCCTCTGAGAGCATGACATTTCTTTGATTTTTCCTCTCTTGGACACATTAGACATGATTTTCCCTAAGAAGAGACCTTATATGAACTAAGAAAAGTCACTTTGAACAAATCTTTACTTATGTTCATAAGCTTGAAGTTTCATTTTGTGGCACCTTATCAAAGTTATCAGAAGGTATGGATTTGGTATGGTTAGTACGTATGGGAGCCAAACTTAGGCGTGACTTTCTCAGAGCCACTCACTTGTGTGTGTGAGCACATACCGGTCATGCATGTATGTGTCTCTAGGGGTTTACCTAGTGGACGGCCTAAGGTTTCACTAGCCCTTGTGAGTGTGGGTTTGGTTTGCATAGTGGACATCATGTTCCACTTGTAAACATTTTTGGACAAACAAATTAGATATAATCCACATCACGTTGGACAAATGGTCGAGGCTTGATCCACCCTCCTTTTATTTTTCTTTCATCTTTATTTATTTGATAGTGTATGCTTGTATCTTGTTGCTACTTCATGCATCATTCACATGCGTGTTCTTTTGTGCCTATGTTGGTTTGACATAAGATCTTGGATCCTAGGGGATTGACCACCCCCTTGATCCTTTTTATTCTACACCATCCATGCCGGTACACATGGAACCCTCTTCAATGTCTATTTTAGTGCAATTTTGAAGCAAGTTCCTCCTCTCACCAAAGTGGGGGCTAAACATAGTGATAGATAAAGTATCCATTTTCCTCACTTAATTTGGGAATAATTGACAAAATGAGCTAAGTGATGCCTTAATTTGGTGTTGTAATAATATTCACATTAATTTTTGGACCCTTTTCATTAAAATTTGGCTTCTTTATGCCTTAATTGGTCTTGTTTTGCATCTACAAACTTTATTAAATGCATTCTTTTGAGGATAATCCTGACACTTAACAAATGATAAATCATAATTCAATGCTTTTTGTTGTGTTCAAGATCTAGGGATCTAGGACTCATATGCCACCTTGGGCATATGTGTCCTAGGTTTAAGCCACTAGGACTCATACGCCTAACCTGGCATATGACTCTCACTTTAACTTGGACCTATTTTAATTCAAATTATTGGTAGGATTTTATTATCCTAGATCTGATGCCAACTTGTAGTGTTGTAATTTTAAAAAATTTTACATTAAAAACTATAAATACAAGGTCATTTCACCTAGTTTCACCTATAAATTTCATGCAAGAATTCTTATAGCAAAGACTATGATCAAGAGTGATTAAAAGAGCATTCAAGAGAAAATCATCAAGTATTTGGAGTAGAATTCAAGATTCAAGCATCATGTCAAAGTATTCATGCATCATGTGTGTTTATGAGCTCATTTGTGATGTAGGTTTTCATGATTCAAGCAAGCATTCAAAGACATTATCTCATATCAAGATTAAGAGTCAAGATCCACATCCATTGAATCCATTTCACATAAGTTTGTAGCCTTTATCTCAAAGGTTTGGTGAGTTGCACCATTGTATTTTTTCATTCACCATTCCTTCATGCCATTTCATTTCATTTTGAGGTTTACTCAACAAAATGGGGTTTGACCAAGGAAAACCATTATTCCCTAACACAACAACATTTTTCTCTCTTGATGTGTGTTTGCAGGTTTAGGTGAATCGAAGCTTGAATATCCTTTGAAGATAAGGTTGCAAGAGTTGTCAAAGTTATCACAAGAAGTTGTCAAGACTCACAAAAATTTAGATATGGAGCAAGATATCAAACTTATTTACATGAAATTAGTGAGAAAGTGCTTATGTTATCCATGTTCAAAGGCTCACAGAGTTTCAGTTCAAAATTTTACTCCTAGGACACTTTTCACTTTTTCAGGACACTTTGTAACTGTCTGGGCATGTGAGCCCTAGTATACCCTTTTCGTCAGTCTTCTATAGATCTAGATCAGCCACCAAGAGATTCCTTATTCTACCCAGAAACCCTAAACTAGGACTAAATTTCCCAGCTTGGTGTATGAGTCCCAGTGCACTTTAAAACAATAGTTTTCAAGGTTTTCAGACCTTGTTTTGACCTCTCCATTCTTCTAGGTACTTTTTTGTTTCATGTTTTTCAATCTAATTTCATGTTCTTAAGTTTCTAGGGTTTTGTGCATAGATTTTTCATTTCTCCTTTTAAGCTTCATTTAATGGTGAACCCCCATCCAATCACAAAAGGAAACCACTAGTCCATCCCTCAAACGAGTCACTTGGTTGAGAGATCTTGGTTTCCCGATTATTAAAGTGTGAAATAGGTTATAATTTCTATCTCCCAAAAGGTGGAACCTTGTTTCTGTTTAATCACCAATACATATCAGATAGATCAACATCTTTCATAATTTCCCTAAATATCTCTTGTACTATCATATTCTTCCTTTCAACTACCCCATTCTACTAAGGGGTTCTAGGAGTAGACAAACATCTCCTAATGCCATCATCTTCACAGAACATTTCAAATTCATATGAAGTAAATTCACCTCCTATATCTAACCTTAAACATTTGATCTTATCATCCATTTTATTCTCAATTTTTTCCTTAAAAATCTTAAACTTATCAAAGGCTTTTGAATTCTCTCTTAAGAATGTAACCCAATTCATTCTAGTATAATCATCTATAAGTAACATAAAATACCTTTCACCTTGTTGACTCCTTATCCTTGTAGGTTTGCATAGATCAATGTGGATTAGCTCTAATGGCCTTGAAACAAAGCACTCCTTACTTTTGAAACAAGTCTTTTTCTTCTTCCCCATTTGACATTCTTTGCACAATGTGTGTGTAGGCTTGATTATCTTGGACAAATCTCTCATTGCATGAGAAGAACTGATCTTCACCAAATTATCAAATTTGATATTACCCAATCTTTTGTTCCATAACCACCACTCTTTGGTCTGAGCTAATAAGTAGATCCTTCCATTAGCCTCCTTTAGATGATAGACACTACCACTTGTCCTTGTTCCTTTAACAACTAGTCTTCTAAACCCTTCCTTTCTGATCTCACAACCATTAGCATGAAAATTAAGGTTGTATCCCTTGCTACACATCTAGCTAACACTGAGAAGATTATTCTTCAAAAATTTGACATAAACAATGTATCTTCAATTTTATTCTTTCCATCAATTATTATATCACCTTTTCCACAAATTTGTGATAACTTGTCACCACAAAAAATTAACAAGTCCACCATTAACCTTCTTCAGAATGATGAAATTTCTTGTACCACCAGTCACATGGTGAGAACAACCACTTGAACAATTACCCAATTATTTTCCTCTTCCTTTGTATGAAACGAAATCTATACTACTATTGATTTTTCATTGACCTTACTACTCTGCAAGGTACCAAACCTCTTACATTCTCTAAAATTGTTATTTTTTTCTTCCGAATCCATGAATAGGTTTTCATCATTTGAATCATTATCTTCATCTTCAAACAAATAGTTGTTCTCCTTAGAATAGAAACCTCTTTTTATTTTCTCTCTTTTGTTATCATCAATAGGTTCTTTATAGGGACATTTATATGCATAATGACCAATCATTCCACAAATGAAACATTTGAACTTAGGTAACTTACCTTTGTACTTTCTAGTTCATTTCTTCAATATTCTCACAAATTTTGCTTCAACTTCATCAAAGTCATCATTTTGATTAGCAGCTTCATTATTAATATTTTTGTTAGCTTTAAATGCAGCTTCCTTCTTTGGGACATCTTAATCAAACTCTCTCATTTCAAAGGTAGTAAGAGCACCAAAAATTTCATCAACTAAGTACCATCCAAGTCCTTAGACTCTTCAATGGAAGACACCTTATGACAATGTGATTTAGGAAGAGATATCAAAACCTTATTCACAATTTCATTCTCTTTTACTTATCCACCAAGACTAGTGATGCCAAAAACAACTTCACACACTCGAAGCATATAGCTTGCAATGTCTTCATCCTCAGTCATCCTCAAAGTCTCAAATCTACTTTTAAAGATATGCATCTTGGCTTGATTTACTTTTGTATCACCTTCATAGATGTTGCTAAGCTTTCCCCAGATATCTTTAGAAAAAAATGAAATTCATCACTTTCAAAATCCTTGAATTAGCTAATCCACAGAAAATGGGAGGTGGGTTGGTTGAAGATGTGAATGAAATTTGAATCAATATGGAGACCGTTTCTATGTTTCTTTTCTGCAATATTTCTACTCCGTTACATGGTATAGATTGGTACAGATTGGTACAGTCCTAAGATTGATTTTTTTTAATAGAGGGATGAACTAAATTTCATTTACATTTAGTTTGGTTCCTTTTCATTGAGTATTTTGAAAGTTATTGCAAAATTACTAAAACTCGCCTGAATCTGTACCTGGGGTTACCTGTTTTGGGAAAAATAGCATAACTTTTGTTTCCACCATTAGATATTTATTAAAATTTGAGTAAAATTATGTAACTAGGTTATCTACAATCTCACCAGAGTGATTGGACTCATTAGGTGTTTTGTGAAAGTTATGAATGATAGTTTCTTGCATTTCATAGTGATTTTTTTTTCCTACATTTTGCAGATTTATGTCATGTTGTACCACTCCTAATTGATCTATACAAATGGGAGACTAATTTTAAATGATAGGGGCACTCTTATCTTTAATTTATTTTTTATTTGGTTCATTTTCATTAGGTATTGAGGGAGATATTGGAATTTTTCTAAAACTAGTTAGGAACCCTACCTAGGGTTTTCAGTTTGAGAGAAAAATTCATTTCTTCAAATTGGCATGGTGGAAAATCATGAAAACTTGCAAGAAGGTCTATCTTGATGTGTTTCACAAGTTTCCAAAGTTACAGAACTAGATGTTAAGTTTTGCATGGGTTTTGAATTTGACTGTCAATCTGAAATGACTGATTTTGACAAGTCTCAAGACATCAAGAGAGGGTTTGAGCAATCTAAATGCATAGTTGATTGTATATTCATGGTTTAAGTTGTTGAAGGGTTTTATGAAGGAATTTTGGACCTGTTCTAAGTGTTTAGATATCATTTTTGTGTTGTATGTATATTTTAGTCCTCTAAGGGACAGTCCTAGTATGCTTCTCAAGGTTGTTCACTCCACTCATGCCTTAAGTTGTTATTGGGGGATTGAGATGAACTTGTCCAAGATTCCAAGAATCCCAATGGATTTTTTCAAACATGTGGAGGGATTCCCAAGAAAATTAGGCCCTAGGAATGTTGATTTGATCCCATTTATGGAGGCCTAAAATAAACAAGGCTTTGTTCATCCTTGGTAGTGTGTTGAGTACAATAGGAGCCCAAGCCTAATTTCTTTGTCTCAGACCCTTCCTCTGCAATAGAAGGTCTCAAAATGATCTTTCCCTTTCCCTTACCTAATGACATTACAAAGTGGGTCAGCACAAATAATCTAAAATTTTGTTTCACCTTCCCATATTCTTCTTTCAATTTCTTCTCATGTATTTCCACCTTGTCATGGCTTAATTTTTTCAACTTGAACACTTCAGCAACTTCCTCCTTTGTGACCCAAACCACATTTTTCCCATCATACATCCTGATCACCCTAACAAGAGGGTCATAGTTTTCAGTGATGGCCTTAAGAAGATATACATCAATATACATGTTAGGAACCACCAACTGGGCCATGTCCAGCCTCTATGGGTTACAAAGTGTAACACCAACATTCCTATTTCCAAACCACCTTTGGAAAAGATTCCATCTAGAGTATGGTAGGGTAGCATCTTTTACTGTGTAGAATCTATCAACAATACCCTGCTTAACTCTAGAGCCATGGAACAGAGGTTTCCCTTTCCCTTTGTCAGATGTTGAGGGTGGTAACTACTCAATTAAGTCTTGAGCTAAAGGTCTCACTATAGGTTTTGACTCAGAGACTTGGCCTTTTGGTGCAAAAGTTTGGACTTTCAGTTCCATATCTAAGAGATAGTTTGACCTAGGTCTTAACAGGCTTAAACTAGGGCTTTTACGTATCAAGGAAAGACTTGACATGCGAAAATGACTATAATAACAACTTATAGCAATCTGAAGAATGTCAAACCTTAAAAGAAGCCTAATTCAGAAAGAAGATAACAACAATTTCAATTAGAAATAGAAATCAGGGTAAAATCAAGCTCAAAGAGTGTAGTTTAAACTTACTGATGTGAATCATTGAAAAACCTAATTTGACGACACTTCAACTTGAAATGCACTACAAAAAATTCTAAATGCGTTGCAAGTTCTTTGACAATTGATTACAAGATTTAAAGCTTGCTTTTATGGCAAACAAAGCTCTTAATTCTATAGAAATCCATCAAATCCACCATTACTACTCGCTCGCATGAACCAAAATAGCTTTATGATGTCCCTTTAGAAACCTTGAATCTCTATCATTGATTTGATCTCAATGTAGACCAGTGTGTGGCTCAGATAGAGTCAATAAAGTTTAAACATTTTTCTTTTTGTTTACTTGACATCCACTGTGCTTCATTTCTACCAAGTGTGCATCTTTTCCATCAGCTTCATGGCCCCACCACGCTTTACAAACCAATAGAAGATCCATGTGTTAGCAACCCACTATCCCTTTGAAATTTGTTGGATTTAGATCTACGGTCACCAGCGAGTAGGCAACGGCCTATATCAACCCAATGACCATCAACATCTGTGCACCTTAACCCATAGGTTATTTCTCATGATATATAGCTTCCTTCACTAATGGACAGTTGAGATTAAAACATCCTGATGAGCAATTGTGCATGTGCATATATATCCCTTTAGTAGCATGCCCTTTAACCTTCCATAGTTGCTATGAAATATTTCATTAAATATTTCCATGCCTTATATAGTCCAATAGATGGTGGTGATGATGCCACTTGGTGTTCGCCCACTATCCCTCTATGGACCAAGATCTAATAGTGGGTCCCCCATGGGCTAGCAAGGGATGATTGAGATTTACTTGTCAGGGTTCATTTTAACTATTGATTTCATAACCCTTTGCCCTCGGTGTTAGGGTTAGAAATGGAAAATATCTAACAATTAAATACAAATTTAATTAATAAATGAAGAAACTAAAAAACACATAGAATAAATTACAACACATAGAATTTAACGTGGTTCACCCAATTTGGGCTACATCCACCAAATCGCAGCCATCTAATGATTTTATTATCTAGTGCAAAAAAACCTATTACAATCTTGTGAATAATCGTGTTTTTCATCATACTGTAACCCACATCCGAACCCCTTTTTAACAAGCTTAGAAGCTTCCAGATTAGGGTTCTACAAAGTTGGTTTTTTCCCTTTTTCATTGATTTTTTTCCTTTTTTGGTGATGATGCGAAAAAGTAGGAGGAAATTTTTTCTCAAGGGTAGTCGCCCCCGAACCACCGGCCGAGGCCTGGCCCAGCCCCAAACCCCAGAAAGGATACATGTCGGGGTGTACAATATAGCATGATCAGTCACCACATACCAACACTCGCTAACTTTGAAAAGTGGTAGGGCCTGCCATGAGGGTGGATAGGTGTCACCCGCCCACTATCCCTCTGAATTTTTTATCATAATATTTTATTCCCGCGGGCTAGCAGGGAACCAATAAGATGCGTTCAGTGGGAGTTGTCGAGCATTGTTTGGAAGTTCAAAAGGTACATGCATCAATTTATGACTTAAAATGGGGCTTTCACCTAGGTTTACAATATAAAATACCTCAAACATTTATTGAACCCGAACTTAGGAATCATGACAAATATCTAAGACACTTTCAAATTTGTATAACATAAAACAAGATTAAAACAATTCGACAATAAGTGACCGGTTGACTAAGCACAAGGGGCTAGTAAAGTTAACAAGTTTAATAGCTCAAGTGGTAACTTAGGAAACTAGGAACGGGTAATTACCAATCAACAACTAATTAGAACATATACAAAGGTTTACACTTAGGATTTTTCAAAGGGTTTACGATACAAATAAAACCCTAGAATAGCAGTAAAATTGAAATCCTAGGTCACAAGACTCATCCAGACTAGAAAGATAGCCAAATTTTGCATTTAAAAATAGTGGAACACAAAAAATTGAGGGGTTCCACTAGGCCCCGCCCCTTGCAGTGAGGGCATGTCTATTCCACCACATGGTGGCTAACCCTCCACCAGCTAGCAATGAAATTTTCATTAGCAACCTCATCATAGCCACTCAACAACCCCTAAACCTTAGCCAGTAGTTATTAACTACTAGGGACGATAAAAAAAGGATTCCAAAGATAGTTTTCACAAAATCAACAACCACTCCATATTTTCTGAAAACAAATCTTTTTAGAATATTTTGACCTGAGACAACATATATTTCACACATCAAAAAGGAATTTTTTGGCAATAGTAAATTTTTAGGTGATCAAATTTATTTTCAGAAAAAGGGAATATTCTATGAATATTTTTCCAATATCACCATGATTTTAGTTGTATGGATAACACCTTTCCCCACTCCTAGCCCCGATTTTCCCTAAAGGAGCTAGTTTTTTTTCTTTGGCATAACTTGTGCATACAATGTCAAAATTGGGCAAACAAGATAGATCATTAGAAAGGTAGTTTCACGTACTTTCTAGTGGTATAGGTCCCATCATTATATTTTTCAGCTAGTATATTTTATTCTCATTCAAATTCAGATCTTCTTTTTTTACTTTCAAGTTCAATACTTTTCATTTTTATCTCCAATTTTCATGATTTTTGCAACACTAGAAATGTATTTTAGAGCTCTTCAAATCCATTTGTGCACTATTTCTAGAATTTTCTCTAAGTAATTTTTTTAGAATTACTTGGACATCTTAGCACCTAGAAAGGATTTTTTTGTGTGATGAATTTATTTGATCTTCTTTACATATATTAAGGTTATCAATATCTAATTTTTTCATTTGAAGAAGTATCATGGGTTTTTTTATTCATCCTTTTTGTATTCATCTTAGAAAAGGATAATTATGAGTCTTGATGAAATGACATCCTAGCACATCTCAAGTGGCTTGATATTTTTAAGTTATCTTTATGGACCCATGCCTACACCAAATACACCAAGGAGTAGATCAATGTGGGTTATTATCAATTATCATGTTTTAGGAGTGATTTGTTCTAGTGTTGATCATGACATTTTGTGTGTTGTATTGAATATCCATTGTCCCTACACACTTTAGATTAGACTTTGAGAGATCTATGAAGACCTTGGTGGAACCCATAAAATTTTCATGGTTCCATTCACTTCACGATCATGTTACTGGTCATTTATATCTTTTGATATTAGGTTCTAGGGTTTAAGAATTTTAAGTATCTTGCCACCCTCGACTTTCATTCAGTTTATGTTCTCATGTTGAACGGTCGAACCATTTTACTTATCACTTAAGTGCCTTCATGTGGCCTTTATTATCATTGTTCAACTAGCCCCAATGTCTTGGTTACTATCAGGCCTAGCATGATCCCTTTTATGAACAAAATTGATGCATGTTTCTTCAACATTGTTTAAGCTTGTCTCTTGTTGTTTATCTTCTTATCATGTGTGTGTTGTAGAAAGATGACCCCTTGTCACTTTCATAGCCTTTTAGGTCTTATTTCATGGTGTTTGATATATTTTTCTCGGACTGTATGTTGTAACATGGCTTCAACATGCATATGTAGGTACTAAAATTCAAATAATGACATCTTGTGAAGGTGTTATGAAGTGTTGTAAGACATTTCTACATTCTTCTAGACTCTATTTATTGCAATCACCTAAAAAACACCTCTTCATCACTAAACAAGTCCTATTTTGAAGTGTTGTAAAATCTTGTAACAAGATTTCATGCTTTTCTAGGCACATCTTCACTATTTATCCCTTTCTCATGCTTTATTTGTCCCCTTTATTCCCTCATATGCTTTAATTAAGTGTATTTTTGAATGTTATCCCAACAAACAACATTAAATGCAACTTAATTCTTAACACCCATTTTTAGGTCCTAGGTGGCACCCATTCACCATGGGTGGTGAATGAGTCCCCCTTGGCTCCAAATTCAAAAATTTTAAAATTCCCTTTTAGTTTTTTATTTAAAAACACTTTATGTCGGCCTGTGATGAGGCATGAACGGTTAACTAAGGCACAAGTGTGTATAAATATGTGAATTTCACCTCATTTTACATATCCCATAATCTCCTACAATCCTCCAAAATTCACACATCATCTCAAGCATTCAACCATCTTACAACATCAATTCAAGCAATTACTCAAGCACTTTGGAGCATCCATTGACATTACTTCAGATTTTCATTATGAAGGGTTTGGTAATTTTATAGCTATTACATGTTATTAGTTTATCATTCTCTTTCATTTCATTTTTCATTAAGGGTTTGATTACCAAAAGTGGGGTTTGACCAAGGCAAACCCCTATTTGCTAACCCTCAACCATCTTCCCCCTATTGCATGTGTGTTTGCAAACCTAGGTATGTAGATTTGACAAGATTTTTGGTGTTGAAGATTGGTAAACAAGTCAACTAGGTGCTTCAATTCAACTCATTCATATTTCAAGCTTGGAGAAGGTTTTATGTCTATTTCCTGCATAATTGACTTCAACAACCTGACAATCAGAGATTTCCAGATCTGGTGTTGCAGAGTTGTCTCCCAATTTTTCAAAATTTTGTGAGAGGAATGATTCACCACCAGTGGTGAATGAGTCCCACCTTAGGACTGAAAATCTAAAAAAAAAAAAGATTTTGGATCCCGACAGTTAGAAACTAGTTTTTGACACTTTTTCACTAGTAGGACTAATTCACCAGCCTAGGTGAATGAGTGCCACTGTGAAATTTCAATGATTTTAGTCAGCATCCACAACATTCCAAATTCATCCAAAATTTCCTAGGTGCACTCTGTTTCATCCTATTTCTTTCTGTTCTGCATTATTTCTTCATTTAGTTCATTGTTTGCATATCATAGTGTGTTTTCCAGCATAGTTTAAATCTTAGTCTTGCATTCAAATTCATTCATTTAAATCA
The DNA here is from genome assembly GCA_007258455.2 of Sequoia sempervirens. Classification (NCBI taxonomy): domain Eukaryota; kingdom Viridiplantae; phylum Streptophyta; class Pinopsida; order Cupressales; family Cupressaceae; genus Sequoia; species Sequoia sempervirens. The sequence continues at coordinate 84,888,453 of VDFB02058242.1, forward strand.
CTTAATTTCATTTACTTTACTTCATTTATCTTATAAAACATCATACACAACATAAATTTGAATGAACCCTTAGCATTTTTGGGCCCTATCTCTCTCTTTTTAGGTGGAAAACCCTAGAAGAGTTAGAGAAGTCCATAGGAAACCCAAAAATCAATGGTTCATTTTGGTGAACCTGCATTTTGAACACTTTACATTTCTGATTCCATTTGCTTATTGCATCTTAGTTTACATTTTCTTTAACATTCAATTAGGATATTGTTATGTTTTTGTGTTCTAGGATTTTTCATATTGCATTAGTGAAAATTTCATTTAGATTTCATTTTTGCATTGTATCTCATTGAAAAATTGAAATTTTGCATTTTGCATCCTTGATTGCATTTTGTAGAGCATTAAATTCATCTTAAAATTTCTAAAAAACACATAAAAACATCATACTACGACTCATTCGCCACCCTAGGCAAATCAGTCCCTCTGCACTTTTTAAACAACATTTTTGGCATTTTTCTGGCATTTTCCTACATTTCAATTTTTTGTGGTTACATTTTTGTTACAATTAGTAGCATTTATGTTATTTGCATATTAGACATCTTAGATCACCTTGCATTTTCATTCACCTCTCCTTTGTGGTACTTGTATGAGTGTTTGGTGTCCCGTTGATAATACTTTAGTGAGAAGAAGTTCTAGACTCATGGCTTCCAACGATAGCACTTTCATTGTGGACCTTGGGATCTCATGAGCTCCTACTCCTAGTATGGAAAATGGTGCATTAGGAACTGAAAATACCACTTCTATGCCTTCACCTTTTCATTAAATGAATGTTGACACCCACAAGAAAAGGTCATTAATATTCATGAGGATTTTGCACATTTACAACAAGACTTGTCACTTGAAAACATTTCCTCCACTGCCATACCTACCATTGACAATCTTCATTGTTTGATTGAAAGTGATGATGGCTCTTAGTGATGAAGAGAATTGCCAATATTTACAATAAATATGCCTCTTCTAACACTCAATCCGCAAACATTCTTGTAAGTGAAGGAGGCCCTCAAGTTCTTTCCCCTTCAACCATAGCATCTATACCAACTTATACCAATCCACAAGTCCACATAACTATGCAATAGGTTAATTATATGGCTACTTCTTTCCCAATTCCACCTAGCATTCCTACTTCTCTTGTGGCATCTCAAGTCCCCTCCACCACCTTCACACCTCCTAGTATTCCTTTAAATTCCCTTAATATCACCTACACTCCATCACCCTTTTCTCTTCCACCTCAACCTACATACCCAAACCATATCCTTACACAACTCCTTACCACCATTTCATCCATGCAACATCAACTTTCAACCATTATCCAAGGTCAAACCACTCCAACCACATATCATGTTTGTAGTAGCCCCTTATCCTTAGAAATCATATGTACCCTAATGCCACAGGTGTTAGAAGTACCTCAGTTTGAGAAATACGGAGGTAAATGAGACCCTATCAACCATGTTAATGCTTATACTACTTTGTGTAGTGATTTTGTCCTTGATGATAAATTGTTAGCCAATTTTTTTCCAAGGACCTGTTGTGCAATTTTTCGCACGCACGCCCCGCTGAAAGCAGGGACCCTCTCTCACTTCGGTTTTGGTGTTTTGGCCCTTTCTTTTGGGGTTTTGGTTTTGCTTAGGCACGTGTTTAAATTGTTTATTTTGAATGCCTAAGTTTTTTCCTCAGCATATTCATTGAAAATCCTAAGTTCTGGATGAATTTCAGGCTTTTTCCCTGATTCGGGATTTTCCGCCCTAGTCGAATTTTCCCGGATCCTACTTGAACTTCGGTTGGATCTTGCTGTTCAGAAAAGTTGGGTCTTCACGGATTTCCGCGTGGGCCGGATTTTCCCGGGCTTCATGACTATCTTGTCAAGCGCATTAATGGCTTTGTACGCGCTTTGAAGGCTAGGTCCTATTTGATTTCTGAGGTCTTTTGCACCATTATGTTCACTATTTGCCATCATTTGGGCTAAGGAGTGCTTTCCTGCGATTGATTGACTTCGTTTTGGAGCGTTCGGGCTTGGACTGTTTGATTTGGTGGTGGTTTCGTGTGCGTCCTCGCCTATGTTTGTTGTGGACACTCTTGAGCTTCGCATTTGCTGCCTCTGAATTCATTTCCACTTCATAATGGTATGTACCTAATTGCTCTGCTTTGGATTAAATTTTGAGTGGCATGTTGGTTTTGTGAGGGCTTGTAGGATTTGGTTTCATCTGTTTTGTGTTGGGGGTTGTTCGGTGTTGCGTTCCGTGTTGTCTCCCAGGTGAATTTTGAGTTCATATGTCCATCTGCATTCTGATGAATCTCGTTTGAGAGTAATTCGTAAACCCTAGTAGTGACTTAACTATTGAAACAGCTAAATTCTAAAATTTCCCGTGTGCTATGATGGATGAATAGGGTTTAAACCTAGGGCAATGCCATATCAGAAGATTTTATCTTATGATTGACCTAGAATACAAAGAATTCATGAAGAGCGCATCCCTAGCTTGCCTCGAGTTATGCTTTTCAAAAATCCGCAGTTGATTTAGTGTCTGTGTGAAATCATGTCTTAGCGTCGCAGTTCAGGACTCTCCAGCTCTTCCGGATTCCCTTCACTGTAACCATTCGGGCTCGCTGAGATGTCATATCGACTACCTTGAGGTTTACCGAAGTAGTCTTCCTTTGTTCATGTCGGGTCGCCATGATATTTTCATTCTTACACCGACAAAATCTTGTATGCCCATAAGTCGGTGAAACCTTTCACTTTCGCCGGGACCTCACCCCACAAAGAAATCTCTTACTGGCATGTTTTTCACATTCTCTTTCGGTAGGATTACCCCTGTTCGCCAAGAGGTCTTGGCAAGATCCATTTGGCTTGATCGATGTTCGTTTGTTTTGCCAGGACATCCATCCTTCGGCGAGACCTCCCGCCGAGCGTGTTTGCTTTCGCCGCACTGTATTCCTTTTTGTCGCCGAGACATCCATTTTTTGTTGAGACCTCTACGTGAGGCTCCAACTCTGGCTGATACCTTCCCTTCGCTGTGACTTTTGCAGTTCACCAAGATCTTGTAGCAAGGCCTTTTGTTCTTAGCGAGCCTAGATCTTTTCGTTGAGACCTCTGGCCGAACTCAAACCAAACCTTAGTCGACGAAACTTTACCTTTTCGCTGGGACCTCCTACCAAAAGCTTGAGTCTGGCCAAGGTGTTTGCTTGGGCCCACCGGTCGATGAGACTTGTAACTATCATTGAGACCTTAACCTGACCACCCTTGGCTCAGGCCAATTTGTTTGCTATGTCCCTTTTCACCAGGATGTTACACCGAAACCACCATGTCTTGGCGAGACCCCTTTTCTGATAGACCTTTTGGTGTGACACCCGTCTTTCACTAGGACTTCTCTGCAAGATCTCAACTCGTGTTGAAGCCCTCACTCTAGATTCTCCTATGGTTCAGAAATTTGTGCTACCTGCGGATGTCCGCCAGGTCCAGATTTCTTTGAAATCCGTTGTCTCCCAGACTTCCCGAAAATCAAATTTGGGTTGTTTTTCGCAGAAATCTGTCCCTCACGGATTTCCCTAAATTTTGACGAAATGCAAAGGAATATTGAATAACGTGACATGTTGGTGTTTTTCAATGCATTCTCTGGTTTATTCATGTCATAAATGGATCTCTCACATGGTTTACTGAAAATGATCGAGTCTAGTGATTAAGTAGGTGTTTCTTCATTATTCCGTTGGAATCCAAGTGAACTGGAATTTCCCGAAATTCCTCTCTGGCCCAGATTCCGTAGGTGACCTTGAAACCCAAAATTTGTAGTAATCTTATAGGAATTTTAACAAAACTTTGTTTATCTGAGATGCGTTCTAGTGGTATTTTGATGGATTAACCTTGCTTTCCTGTAATTCTTATTATGTTTTCATGTTGAATACAGGCCGAATCAGGCAAGGCTGCAGCTGGTTCCTCATTGTCTAATGCAGAGAGGATCAAGTTGGACATTAAGAGTAAGGTCCCTGAGAGTAAGATCACTTCTGTTTGGTCAGAAGTCATTGATACCAATGTTGGCCTCTGGGACTATGAAGAATTTAAAGCAAGGATGGTGACTAAGGATCCTCCTTTGGTGACCAGAAGAATGAAAGAGTTAGGTTTGGCCCATGTGGTTGGTTTCCCTTCTACAATACAATGTTATGAGCTGGACCTTGAGTGTGCAAGGCACTATGATCAGGACACACAGAGGATAATTGGTCCTCAAGGGATAATTATTGCCAATCTCAACTCGATCTCCATTGCCTAGACATTCAATATGCCAGAACGATCTCATGTGGTGGGATTCACCATTCAGGTAGCTCAGGAGTTCTACGACGAACAGACCTTGAAATCACAGTAGCTAATCAACTCCTGGCTAGAGAAACCCAAGTCCCACTATTCCAAATTCCCCAAACAGCTATTCAGAGCCAAATTCAAGGAGTATTACGATGCCATCACATTTCTTAGCAGGGTGGTTGGATTGAAAAGTGCTGGTACATTTGAGAATTGGATGTGCCATGCCATTGTAAGGATGGAACGAGAGAAAATTGACTACCATTGGGCAGGGGTCATCAGCCAAGTTATTCACAAGCATTTGTCTAATGTGTTGTAGACAAAGACCTTCACAATGACCTCCTATTTTGTCTATGCACTTTCTAGGTTCCACTCCTACAGGGGATTCAATACAAGAGGCACCTTTGGACAGGATATTATTTATCAAGTTTTCCCTTAGTTGCATTGGGGAGGTTCAAATTATAGGATGGAAAATGATGCATTCACCATGCATATCACCAGAATGCTTCAGGAGGCAGAGCATGTCAGAATTTCAGATCAAGCCAAGGAGTTCATCAAGAAATATGGAGCTTGGTTTATTCAATTTCCAACCTTCTCCTACATTAAGATTAATGGCTGTCAGCAGGCTCCATACAGACTTCCAAGGTACCCCACTGATTACATTATATTGCTGGAAGTAACAAGGCAGATTTGTGATTTTGATGTAATTGTCAAGAAGGATAAGCATAAGACTGGATTTGATGGAGAGTTCCCATTAAGGATTGGCACTGGGGAGGTATGTCCTTCCATTGGTTTTTCCCAAGCTTCAAAGGAAGAATTGAGTACTCTTGGCCTGTCTCTCCACTCCCAAAGGTCCAGATTTAAAATCACAGGAGAGGCTCAAAAGAGGGCCAGCAGGGAATATTGCCATAAGGTAAACTTAGAGGATTACCGGGCCAACTGCAGTGATGAGTACGAGGTCTGAAAGAAGAAATTCTCTCAGCTTCTAGTTGATGCAGTTCGATTATACAATGTAAGAGCAGTCCCTGATCAGTTGGAGGATGATGGGAACTTGATCCAAGATCATGCCTATGAAGCAGTGAAGGATAGGCCGATCAGTGAGGTAGATTGGTTGGAAGAGGAACAAACAGAATTGAAGCAACTGATGGATCTAGTTCTCAAATTCACTAGGATGTGGCTCAAACATACAGTGTGGGAATTGGAGAATAAGGGTGTATAGTGCACTCACAACCTAATGGGAGACTTGAATCCCCATTCTACTTTTGAGGAATCGATTGAGCAGGATCCTAAGGGAAAAGGTAAGTTGGATTCCCCATCCAAGATAAAGACAAAAGGTGTTCAACAAGAAGAGACCTAGGGAACCGTGAAACAAAGGAGGTCGAAGGCCAAGAGAAGGACAAGGATTGAAGGGTCCGAGCATAAGGAGGTCAAGAAGCAAAATCCTGAGGCCGATGCTCCTGTGCTAAAGAGAAGAAGAATTATAAAATTGTCAGAAAGGGAAAGCTCCAAGGTTGCAGAGGAGGTAGCTACCCCACTGGTAATAAATGTTGAAAGCTCAGAGGAGAAGGCCAAGGTGTATGCAAGGAAGTCTAGGACTCCTTCTCCTAAGGACAGTGTGCCTGAGGTTGACCTACCTTCGACGGTTTCTCGTCAGGAGCAACATGATGATGTTCCTTCCACTCATGAAATTCAAGGTGAACTGGGTGAGGAAGAGGATGTTGAAGATCATTTGGATATTGAAGGTGAAGAATTCCATGTGGGTGATCTCCACAGTGCAGAGGCAGAGATTGAAAAGATAATGCAATCCCATATCATTACACGTACAGTTTCTCCTATTAGAACTGAGGCAATTGAATCTCCTCCAAGGGAAGAAGAGGCAGTGAAAGATCCATCACTTGAACAGGAGGAGGAACATGTTGAAGAAGAGGAAAGTAGAGTTGATGAAACTCCAGATAAACAAAATTTGAATGAGGAAATAGCAGAAGATCAACAAAATGTGGAGAAGCAGGCTGAGGAGCAATTAGAGTCCAGTGTCCTTGAATGGCTTGACAGGGAAATGAAGAGAAAACAGGTGGTTGTGGAAGATAGTCCACCGAATTGGGATGCATTGCTAGCTAGGATGGGAAAGGACCAGGGTAAAAAGAAAGCTAGAGTGATCTCGAGAGTTGAAAGGGATGAGGCACATAATAAGGTTGTTCATGTTGCTACCCATGTCCCAGATAAAAACAGAGATGATGTGGTTGGAAATGATTATAATATACAGACTTTCAATCTTGGGCCTACATCGGTTGAGTAGGACATTGAAGATTATGAGGTCTCCAGTACAGTTATTGTGGACAGATTGAGGAGGGAAGTAAAAACCAAGTAGGAGCTGATGAGAGAAAATGAGAATCTCAAAAGATGCTTGGAGGAATTAATGAAGCCACTACAATCCATCAATCCCTCTTCCTCTCCCACCAATCCTTTGCCTCAAGAGACCATAACTGAGCTTGAAAAGATGAAGGCTTCCACCCTTGCCACTACGAATTGGTTGAAAGGGGTGCAAACTAAGGGTGATGAGAGCATTAAGGAGATCCTGTCAACTACGAGGGATGCTATCATGACAATTGAATGGTTGAAATAGGTGTTAGCATAGGATAAAGAGGACACCGACCTCCTGCTACAGAAGACTAGGACTATTATGGGGTACACCCGGAACAAGTTGGTGAGCGATGGAATTCTTCCCTCCTCTAGAGCTACCGAATCGTGGGAATGGTTTGAGGCATTGCAAATTAGGCTAAAGGTGTTAAGAAAGATTTACAAATAGAGAAAACGCATTGATGACACCCTAGCTGGCATCTATGGTGGTTGTATGGCCTTCTTCGAAATCATGATGGGACGAAGGAAGATCACGCCCAGGTATTTGAGTTTAGAGCAGTTGAAAGAATGGTGGTGTGATGTCTATGCACCACTTGATGGCGGTCATGTTTCCGAGCACCAACTGGATGATGCGGCCACCTACCTAGTAGTTATTGAGAAGCATGTGACATACAAAGCAGACTAGGATAGGTTGGTCAAACACTCAAGGGAGGAGATTGCGTCCATTGAGAGGTGACTTAGGGTTCTACCAGTACTGCCTGTGGCCGACTTAGATGCGGTGTTCTTGATGTTACATGAAGAGTCAGATCGGTGCAAGGACAATAGGGAGAGGAGCTGATTTTGTGCTTCCCATTGTTTTCCCACACATCAAATGGGCTACATCACAGATCCTGGTCTGACCTCAATGGGACACGCATTTATTGCCTGTTTGACCATTTCGAAGACTCCCTCAGCCAGGTGGTTGTGCCGAGTTATTGCTGTGAAACCCTTGCCTGGCCGTCGTATCTCTCTAGAGTTTCTATATATTAGGATTTTGGCCTCTTTGTAAAGGGTTAGAAAAGTTAAGGTTAGAGAATTAGATAGTCAGAAAGTTAGAGGTAAACAGTTAGAAGTATATTAAAATTAGCAAGTAGCTGCTCCCAAGCAAATATTTTAACAAAAAGCCAGAGTTGTTGCTATAGTGGACAATCTGAATATAAGTAATGTCATTGTGATTTGGTGTCATACTGGTATTCTCTTGTCTTGCATGGTTCTTTTTTTCCATCTTTAAAATTTCTTTGAGGAGGTTAATGTTTAGAGTAAAATTTATTCAAGTTTTGTCAGTAGTTTGATACTTGAATGTCATAGCAATCCTTCAGTCCATACTTTTCACAACCAACTGATTGTTAGTTGCTTTGCAAAGTTAGCCTAGACTTTATATTCCTTGTGCTTAGTTCAATCGTGAATGTTGTTCATTTTAACTACAATAGGGTTATTTGAATGAATGTTCATGGTTTGAAAATCTTAAGATCCTAGAAGATTGTACTGTTTCCACAATATAGCAGATTTATCTGGGTCAAGTAGAAATCAGTTTTGAAGGATTGGTCCATTTTGGGTATTGGTTACTTTCATTGTTCATTTTAGGAGTAATATTAGATTTAGAAATCTCTTTGAAACCCTCACTCTTTTGCTATTTCTTTGATTATTGGGTAAAATCTAGGATTGAAGTATCACCAATTTGTTAAATCTGACAAAATCGATTCAATAGTTTGCTTGTAGTAAGGTCCCATTGTGATTACCAGCAATTTCACATTTATCACTGAGTTGTTTATGCATTTGCTGATAGAGATTTACCTTTTAAGAGAGATAGGATCTTGCATCTTGTCTGTGTTGTTTTTGTGCAAAAAAAAGCTATCAATAGGACCCTGAAAGATACTGCATTAGAATGGTTTTCAAACTTGCCCAATCATTCCATCCGTTCATTCAATGAATTGGTGGATGCTTTCATAAGTCACTTTCAAGTGCACATGAACCCTAAAAGTACAATGGCTGACCTCATGAGATGTAGACAAAACATACATGAAAACGTAGTGGATTTTATCTCATGATACCAATCCTTGTATGCTCAAATTGATATCAAGATTCTTGATGCACATCTGCAAAAGATGTTTATCGAAAACTTGCACACAAACCTTCAGGATAAGCTAACCATGATGAAATTCCCTTCATTCATGCATTTATGTACAATCTTGTGTGAATACCATAACTCAGTTTCAAGTCATGATTCAAAATACACTTCTAAGTAAGATCAAAAACCCGAACACAATAATCAAAACCAAAATAACACACAAAAAATTTGCAAACCAAATAGAGGCTTTTTACAATTCAATCTACCTCCTCCTTCACAACCACAACCAACCCAACCAGTTTGAACTCAAGTGGTAGTTGTTAAAGTAGTAGTGCCTTATGCCTATGGGGACTCAAAGAGACAATTTTCTCCCTTACCCGATACCCTCCATAACACAGTGAACCAATTAATTCAACAACGCATGCTCACTTTTCCACCCATTAGACCGCTTGACCCAAACCAACCCTTACCACCCACCTTCAAACCTACTGCTTATTGTCATTTTCATTGCCAAAATGGACATGACATTGAACACTTCCAACATCTAAAACATTTAGTTCAAGACCTCATTTATTCTTGCCATTCTTCCATTATGGGTGTTAATGATCAAGGAAATAAGTTCATTGCACCCCCTAACCAAAATTTACAAATTTTCACCAATCCTATGCCTAAACACACTACTTCATTTTTCAAGGCTACTGAACCTTCAAACACTGATATAATGATTGTTGATACAAATAATGAACACCATGATATACCTCCACCTAATACTAAAGATAGTCCTATGGATCATCTTGTAGTTATGATAGGTGTTATCCCTCATAAGGGCCAAACCACTAAATCTCTTGATATCACTTTTTCTGCTAAAGACATACTACAAAAGATTCTCGATGCTCCTCTCTACATAGCTGGTAGAATCTATGATAAGCCCACTAATAAGATATTAATAGATCCCTCTTGTGGTGAGAATGTGATCACAAAGGATTTTTTAGTATTACATGAGCTATATCAAGATGCTTATAATAAACCAACTACATGGATTAAGACACACACTGTTTTTGCATGCCCTATGATCAGATCAATCGTACTCCACTTACAGATAGGACCTAAAACTTTGGAGGTAACATTTTCAATTATTCCACAATCGAATCAATTTTTTTTGTGGCTAGGCCACCCTTGGATTCGCTCAATGAAAGAAATCCCATCAGTTGTTCACAAGTGTTTGAAGTTTCCACATGGAAATCAAATATTTACCATACACCATAGTGGCTTTAAGCCCTTATCGTCTAAAGGTAATTTTTCATTAGAAGCCTTTTGGCCTGAACCCATGGAACCCATCACACCTTGAAAAGACTTCTTTTTCATAACCTACCAAAAAATCAAAGCCAAAAAGATAGCCAAATTGTCTCTTCATAACACATCCCCGTCCACTTCCACACCTCCTGTCATAGATGAAACCATGCTTCAACCTGAGTCCGACATTGATCAAACCATACAACCTCATGAACAACCACCCCTTGATACTTCTCAACCATCATTTAAATGAACAAGGGAAAATGAAACAACTCTTGTCATGCCTCCTCATATTAAACAAGTGTATAAAGCAAAAGACAAAGTGGTTGATCCATCCTCTTTGGTTTCTTTTGTTCTTCCCTCTTCAGAAGTAGAAGACCCTATGATGCATCAATCCACTCTTACACCTCAAAACCTCCAAAATAGAATTAAATGAAATTGTGATGCTAGGGAATGTAGGCATCGTTGTCGTCTCCTTTCTCGTCAATCTCGCATGGAAAAAAATAAAGAAAATAAACCTCTACCTTTGGCATAAGTAATAGATGACCACCCTCCTCCTAACCTACCACAAGACAGTCCAATGCAACAATCACAACAAAATCAACCAATCCAACAACCTCAGCTTTTGATACATCCATCCTTAGAAATCAACCTTCGTCCTCCTGTTGTCATTAATCTTGATGATGATGACGATGATGCAACGATAGCAAAAATAGATGAAGAAGTGCATAATGACCTAAATTCTCTATTTTCATCTACAATGAGCTTAAAGATAAATCCTCTCTACCAAGCGAAGAACCTGGTACAACTCCTAGTTTAGTGCTTGTAATTATTCCTTTGGATAGTCAACTGCCCTTGCATTACACTGAACATGATTGGGAAGCAGATGACTTGTTAGATGGTTTACTTGCATTCACCTAGCTAGCCTTTTTTTTTCTTTTCTCTTTTTTTCCTTTTTGTTTTTATTTCATGTGTGTATCGTGTTCCCCTGTATCATGTTTTTGATGTTCCCTCTCTTAGTACACTTCTTCTATTTGTACCTCTATTCTTCTATTCATCATGCATTGTCTTTTTCAACTTTTGTTTTGTGTTTTCGTTTTGGGGATGATGCAAAGCGTAGAACTACCCTATGTCTCTTCCATGTTGACCCAAAAGGTCCTTGTCTTTTTTTCTTTTGTTTTTTGTTTTCCTTTTGGGGATGATGCAAGGAATTGAGATCGAAATGTCTCCTTCATGTTGACCCAAAATCTTTTTCATTTTATTTCTCCTTTTCATTTTCTTTCATTTCACTTGTGTTTTCCTTTTGGGGATGGTGCAAGGCATTGAGACCACAATGTATCTTCCATGTTGACCCAAAACAGACTTCTTGTTTCTCTTGTTTTCACTCTCTTTGTTTCATTCTTCCAGTTCTATGTGCTTTGGGGAATGGTGACAGTTTTGCACTCTTTCATGTAAAAACATTGCAGCAATGAACATATTGACCCCAAATCCATATATCCCTTATGTGTTTGGTGTGCTTTCTTTTCTGGGGGGAAACTCCCTTTAATTTTGTCTTTCAATTTCCTTGACATGACGCTGCCTAACTTTGAAACATATGACTTGGCATAGGGCTTTCCAAGTTGGCTCTCATGTCCTATTTTCTTTTTTCTTTCTCTTTTTTTCTCTACTTTAAAGTAATTGCTCACAAAAAGACGTGTAGAAATTCCTTTAAAGTGGGGGGAATACATTACCATAATTCATTTTCATTCTTGGTTCCTAGTGTAGCCTTGTTATTTATATGATGCGTTTGTCGCTTTTTGGATGGCATTATGTGTGATGTCTTTCATAATTGTGATCTATCTCAACATATTACATTCCTCTTGGTGGCCTAATGTGACGCACTACATCCCCTAAGTTTTGAATATACTATTCTTTGATTGATCCTCTTCTGGAGACATTAGACACAATTTCCCTTAAGTGATTGACCTTGCATGAACTAAAAAAGACTCCTTTGAATGTCTTTCACATTTTACACTTAACATTTTGCATTTTTACATTTTACATTATTTCCACCTTGCATAACACAACTTGCATGCCTATGGTACCTTTGTTTTTGTTCATGACATATTTCTTTGTGGTGCCTTGTTAATTTTATTAGTAGGTGTAACTTTAATATGGTTGAGCGGGAAGCCCACTTAGTGGCATGACTTTTCCCCATAGCCACCTTTTTGTTTGTGAGTGCATACCAACTAGAGTATGTATCTTACCTTTTGGGCTTTCTCACCCCGCAGAAAACCAGAAGTTCTATGGCCCCAGAGTGAGTGCATTTGAGCCTTCTCACCCAAAAAATATCATGTGTTATGTCACCCTAGAGTGTGTACACATTCTCTTTTTAAAACAATTAGCCTAGATCTAATCCACAACTAGTTGGAGAGACGATCAAAGCTTCATTTGATTCTCAACACTTGTGTGTTCCTTTGTTCTTATTCCTAGTTTTCCATGAGATCTTCATCTAGGGGGCTTGATCATCCCTCTTGATTGTTGTCATTCAATCTTGCTAACGTAAGTGCATTTGAATCCTCTTCTCGATATTCATGGCCACTTTAGTGTGAGTTTGAAGCAAGTTCACCATCTCACTAAAGTGGGGGAAAAATGTGTTGTAGAAAAATAGCCCCTTGTCATTTTCATGGCCTTTTAGGTCTTGTTTCATGGTGTTTGATATATTTTTATCTGACTTTATGTTGTAGCATGGCTTGAACATGCATATTTAGGTACTAAAATTCATATAATGACATCTTGTTAAGGTGTTTTGAACTGTTGTAAAACATTTCTAAATTCTTCTAGACTCTATTTATTTCAATTCACCTAAAAATCACCTTTTCATCACTAAATAAGTCCTATTTTGAAGTGTTGTAAAGTCATGTAACAAGATTTCACACTTTTCTAGGCACATCTTCACTATTTATCCCTTTCTCATGCTTTATTTAGCCCATGTATGCCCTCATATGCTTTAATTAAGTGTATTTTTGAATGTTAACCCGACAAACAAAATTAAATGCAACTTAATTCCCAACACCCATTTTCAGATTCTAGGTGGGACCCATTCGCCATGGGTGGCAAATGAGTCCCCCTTGGCTCCAAATTCAAAAAATTTAAAATTTCCTTATAGATTTTTATTCGAAAACACTTGATGTCAGCCTATGATGAGGTATGAATGGTTAACTAAGGCACAAGTGTGTATAAATATGTGAATTTCACCTCATTTTACATCTCCCATAATCTCCTACAATACTCCAACATTCACACATCATCTCAAGAATTCAAGCATCTTACAACATCAATTCAAGCAATTACTCAAGCACTTTGGAGCATCCATTGACATTACTTCAGATTTGCATTATCAAGGGTTTGGTAAGTTTATAGCTATTACATGTCATTAGTTTATCATTCTCTTTCATTTCATTGTTTCATTAAGGGTTTGATTACCTAAAGTGGGGTTCAACCAAGGAAAACTCCTATTTGTTAACCCTCAACAATCTTTCCCCTATTGCATGTGTGTTTATAGACCTAGGTATGCAGATTTAACAAGCTTTTTGGTGTTCAAGATTGGTAAACAAGTCAACTAGGTGCTTCAAGTCAACTCATTCGTATTTCAAGCTTGGAGAAGGTTTTATGTATGTTTCTTGCATAATTGACTTCAGCAACCTAATAATCAAAGATTTCCAGATCTGGTGTTGCAGAGTTGTCTCTTGATTTTTCAAAAATTTGGGAGAGGATTGATTTGCCACTAGCGGTGAATGAGTCCCACCTTAGGACTGAAAATTTGAATTTTGTCAGATTCTGGATCTCGACAATTAGAAACCAGTTTCTGACACTTTTTCACCAATACGAGGACTAATTCGCCACCCTGGGCGAATGAGTCCCAGTATGAAATTTCAATGATTTCAAGCAGCATCCACAACATTCCATATTCATCCAATATTGCCCAAGTGCACTTTGTTTCATCCTATTTCTTTATGTTCTGCATTGTTTCTTCATTTAGTTCATTGTTTGCATATCACTATATATTTTCTAGCATTGTTTAAATCTTAGTCTTATATTCAAATTCATTCTTTTAAATCACTTAATTCCATTTAGTTTACTTCATTTAGCTTAGACAACATCATACATAACATAAATTTGAATGAACCCTTGGCATTTTTGGGCCATATCTCTCTCCTTTTAGGTGGAAAACCCTAGAAGAGTTAGATAAGTCCATAGGAAACCCAAAAAATAATGGTTCAATGTGTTGTTGCATGAAAATTTTCTTCTAACCCACGATGAGCAATATAATGTCTATCCTTTGGCATAATTCCATCGCTCATCACATGTTTTGTTGTTATTTTAATGAGGTAACCCACAATGAGTGATGTGGTTAAGGCCTTGACCCATTGCTAGCCCTTGTACTATCGTTGGTTACGTTGTACTTTTTTGGAGAGAACCTACAACTGTCGATGGGCGGAGCATCTTTGACATCATGCAGGTTTGTTCTATCGTGAGTTGGGATTAATTAATGAACCTTGGACATGCGATGAGTGATTGAACTCAAGTCTTCAGTCGAGATATTCTTTACGCTTATGATCAAGGGCTGATGTTTCATCACTGGCCTTCTATCCATTGCTTGATGAGATCCTAGTGTAGAAAGGAGACACATGATAGGTGACACTAATGAAATGTGTGAGAATATGCATGGAAATTTCCTAGTGCATCGAGTACACATCAAATCATCGGTGGGGCCCATGGAGAGTAGGAAACAATGTGAGCCATTCGATGAGTTTTTCATCTGAATACATTGACAATTTGAATTCAAATGCGAATAGCCAACTTGAGGCATAATTTTTCACTCGTAGAAGCTTTCTTGCATAATTACTGGTATGTGTACTCTGCTAAATTCATTGAAAGATGTTTACAATTTTTATTTTCATCTCAGTCGAATGTCCGAGGAGTCGAAGGAGAGTTCGAAGTAACCAAAGCTAAACCTGAAAGAGTTGCAAAAAGTTTATTCCTAAGTAAGTTGCCATAAATCTTCCACTGGTTTCTTTTATTGCTTCGTAGGAACTAGTGTGTCAAACCAAAGGGGGTCTGAATTGATTTCAAGAATCATTTAGGGTTTTTGGTTTCTCTTGAATTAGTACAGTTTCCTAATTGGGTAAAATCATGTCTAAATTAGAGTGTGAGCTGTTGAGAATAGGGTAATAATCCCAAACCTATTTTATTTATGAACTAAGTAAAAAACCTCGAAGAAGCTAAAATGAGCCAACCTGGTGAGTCCTCATTGTCTAAACCTCTACCCAAGAAGAAAAATCATAAAGTCTCCAATAACCCCCTTCAAACATCCAAAGTCATTGAAAGGAAAAGGGGCCAACCTAAGGATTATACTCACTTCATGGATAAATTCCAACTGCTAGACGTCAATGCAAGCAATAGGAAGGCTACAAGGGAAGGAATCCTAACCACTAGTTTCAAGGACCTTGCAGAGGGAATTGGTGACATTGTTGTGCTAGAGACTGGATGAGAATTGTTCCTATATGCTTTTACAAGAAGAGATGCTTGACATCCTAGTAAAAATGTCTGGTGTTATGATCTAGGAAAACTGGTTTTCCCCAATGGTTTTGTTGAGGTGGACTTGATGCTCCATTTTGCAAACAGATATGATGATGTAAACAGGGTAATTACAGACACCGAGGGTAGGAGCATTCTGGAAATAAAGGCAAGTAAAGTTGTGGAGGTTTTCCAAATGAAACCTTATGCCAACAAAAAGATCAATTTTGAAAAATTGTAGCAGGAATATGCCAAACACAAGGTAGCACTCCAAAAAGGTGAAATACCTAGGCATAGGTGAGAAAAGGGCATTGCATTTGCACTCAAAGAGTTTGAACCATTGGAATATGAATATTTTACAGATTATTTCAGATATACATATTATATGTTGTGTCAGGTGCTTGGAATAAGGTGTGATGAAAGGATAACCTCACCCCTATTGTTTATAATTTTGGATATTCAACATAGAAACAAGTATACCTAGTTTGACTATGCCCATAGAGTTGCAGAACAATTACACTATGATCTGGTAAGGTTAAAGGAGAGGAGAACCCCATTGACATTCAAACACTATTCATTATTGATGCATATGATATTATATCAGTGGCAGGAAGTCTTTGGAAAGGCCATGAAACTAAGGCAGGTGTATTAAAGGAATAATAAGTTGCCAATTCAAATGTGGACACACCTTTGGGATTTACATTGCTCAAACTTAAACTATGTTGCATTTTGTATCATAAAACACACTACTATGGTGCAAATGGGTGTTGCACCTACTGAAAGTATTTCCAAAACAATTTAGGCATTGTTAAGGCCAGATGACCCAGACTATGAATGCAATTGGGGAGACTGGTAGTTATATAATGATTGCATGGTCATCAGATCTTATGGGACTCCTGTTGCAGCACATTTTTTACCCAAGTTTGTTTCTGATAGGTTGGCCTTTATTGAAATAATGTGGTAAATGGACCACTCTAATGCAGAGAACTTTAGGTTGTTCTGAAAGGCCTCTATTATTGCATCAAATTTCTCCTTTGACTATTTTGTTGTATCAACAAAGGAATTTATGAGGTATTTTGTATAATGGTTAGAAACCTAAGAATGAAAGTAGCCTCTACTAGAAACTCTATCCCAGAAGGACATATCAACAGAGAAAAGATAAAGAGTTCAATCTTAGGGTATGGACCTCATGCCTTCTACTTCAGGGAAGATGTGATAAGGAATTTTCCAACACCTTTTGTTGTCTGAGATAGAGAAGACATATGTATGAAGATTATTGAGGTTGAGCATAGGGCTTATACTCATAATTATTACTGTCAAATCCCTTACAAACACATCTCTGACAAATATAAAAGGATGGAGTTGGTCCTCAGCGACTTCATGGATGGCACTTTCTTGGAGAAGGTGAAGCAAGCTAAGAAGCTAGCTCAAAGTGCTCTACAAGAGCATTTAATAAAATTTGGTGGTCAACCAAAGGAGCTCACAGCACTAGAAGAGCAACATCCATTAGATATAGAGGATACTCTTGTTATGGAATTACCTATTGAGAGTTTTGGTGAAGCATAGGATGTTGAGGAGAATGTGCAACGGCCATCCATTGAAGTTGCGCCTACTAAAAAAGGAGCAAAGTCTAGATTTTCACACCTTGATATTGGGGATGTAATGGAACCTTTTTTCCCAGATGATAGGCTAGTACCTTGGGAATATTATGAAGGCCGAGATAATGATCCAAGGGTACTAGCTTGTGCTAATTTTTTAGAAGATGACTCTTTTGTGACAACAAGAGAATTCAGGGAATACGTGGTTGAGCTTAAAGCTCAGGAAATAAATGACAAGATACAAAAGGCTTGAGAGGGAGTGGACCCTTCCCAACTAGAGGAAGTTAGAAAGAAGACTAAAGAAGAAATTAGTCAGGAAATTACACAAATGAATCCTATGGAAGCTAGGAGATTGGTCAAAGACAATAGAATGATGGTGATTCCTGGCTAGAGTTTTTCATCAATAATTTCCCTGGATGCAATAAGAAATGACCCAAGTGTTGTGGTGTCAGAAGGAAAATTTTGGTTCATGGTTTAGTCCTAGTCTACATGCATTGGCTATTTGCAATTTACACTAGATTCAAGAAGATGTAGACTCAGTAGAGCAATGACTGGCCTCTCAAGAGACTTGATAATAGGTAGGGCTTCAGAGATGACAGCCCCATAAACTACAAGACTAACAATGCACATAGCCATGTTGAGTGTGGACACTGCAAAGATCTCTCAAGCAAGGTACATGAAATTGTTGGAAAAGCATAACAAATTGGTTGAGGAATACAATAAGTTAAAGGCTACTGCAATTAGTACAGGATAGAAGACCTTACGTACTTCCCCAGCTAGTATCTCATCACAAGAAAAGGAAACCTTCAAGGAAATAATTATTGCCATGAAGAATGAACTCCAAACAGTCAAGTTTGAAAATATTAAGCTCCAGGAGGATATGAAAAAAATCACAAAGGGTATGGCTAATGAGATCTTAGGCCATAGATTGACAAAGGAAACTTTTAAAGAAGAAGATGCATGGCTAACATATAAGGGTATACATGAGGCTTCTCAAAGATTTGTGCATGTTTAGGAGGGTTTTCAAAATACTTGGAATAAGTGGAGCAGTAGATTGAATAGTTTAAAGGAGATACAAGCAAACACAAAGGATAATCCTGAAGCTCTAGCAAATCTCCCAGGTATCATAAGGGGAATTGAGATGATTGGTGATATCACAAGTTCTCATGAGCGAATTGGAACATAACTAAAAGGTAAAACCAAATCCTTTAGAAGTATGGAAGAATGTGGTATGCCCAAGATTCTTAATGAAGATGGAACACTCATTGATTATGCACCATGGAGAGAATTCTTCAAGCATCAAATAGCTATAGGTCCATGAATAGAATATGTTGATGACAAATTGGACCTAACTTTCTTGAATGGAATTATTGATACTCTCATTGGAATCCAAATAGACATGGACACTTTTGTGAAAGAAGTCAAGGTAGTGATTGATGCAAGGTACAATGCATACAATACAAAGGTGTAGAAATTGCTTGATATTAATTAGCCTACTGAGGATGAATATAGAGATTGGCTGGAAAAATATGTTGAGTAAGCCATGAGGGTGGTGAGAGGCATATAGAATATAATCGAGTATAGTACAGGTCCAGCCTTTGAAATAATTATGTAAGTGAAATCTATATCCTCTTAATAGAAGATGCACATGGTAACCTAGCCTATCCTTCCCTTTTGTTTTATTTTCCCCTTCTTTCTTGCTTTACACCTTTTGTCAAATGGATGGTGACATGGAATTCTTGAACAATATGGATACAAGTTCTAGAAGCTTTACAAGTTTTTTCCTTTTGTATTTCCCCCCATTTCTTCAAAATGTAAATATAACTGCCTCGGGTTTGAAATGAAGTGAAATGTGCTTGAAATGTTGAATGAAATGAAATGTAAATAGCCAATAGACCGATGCTTTTTTTCTCCCTTGATCATATAAAAGGGATTTCAAGGCTATTGTGCAAGGGGTCTTTGAAATTTTGGTTGATCTCAGATAGTCGTAGTGAAGTTTTCATGAGTACAAGCATATAATGGATATAGAATTACTTGCTGAGTCTTAGGATATGAGTCTGTATTCATAGTTAGCTTAAATGTTTTGAAATAGTTATAGAATTTGATAATAGATAATGGAAAATTTCATGCAAGTTTTCTCCTATGTATACATTCACAAATCAGCAATGAAATATTTAAATATTATCTTATTGGTATCCAATTCATGTGGTTGGATGTGTGTTTGCGTTGTTACTTCAATTCAAGTATTTGATTAAAATTCTTTAATGTAATCACTGGTTTATGAGTTAATTCATAGGATCTTTAAGTATGTTTTGTGTGGAAATCCTGAGTTATGGATCTGCAATGCAAATCCTTAATGGTCTATAAATATTGAATGCTTTAGTTATTGCATTACAATGTGTTGTGAATTTGACCCCGTCACCCTAGGATAATGCAGTGATTCTATATATTGAGTAGATTCAAATATATCGGGTCAGATGGATCATATCAAAGAACCATTCATTTAGTTAAATTTTTCTTCAATATGGTGATGGTTATTATGGTTTTCATTTCAATTGTCCATTCTCCACTCCAATTCATAATGGTGTGAAGGATTTGCAAATTCCTTGCAACTTGTCACTTATAGAGTCATTGATATGAGAATGTATCTACTTAATGTGCAATGTATGTGGAGATATTTTAAAGGAATACTATGAGTACATTGTAGGATCACCCTCCTAGGTTTTGTAGAGCCCAAAGTGTAGGAGGAAAGCTAAATTTCTTTCTCTCATTCGTTAGATAGCCCCTTTGTGGTTGCTAATCAATGGAATTGGAAAATCCATATGTTTCCTTGAAGATCTGGTTGGTATTTAAAAGAGCCAACAAACCCTCAGATCTCTCCATTCCCAGAGGATCATGTTGTAAATTGTCTCATTCCTCTTGCAAATTTAAATTGCATACCCTTTGATGATGACACTTTAGAGGAGCTTGATTATATCATAGGTCTTGCATGTTTTGATGGTTCAGATATTTGTCTTCATGTTCCCACTTTTCAGAGCAAGACACAGTCTCCATCCTTTGGTATTCCTAATTATCTTTGCATCATCGTATCCTTGGCCCTTATAGATTCAATGCAATAGAACATTCATTATCTTCCAAAAATAGTTACTTGGGATTCATATCTTGCAAACATATCATCCTTATTTGTAGATTCTTAGATTGCACATTTGGAAGAAATTTGTCTCCTCTTTGTTGATAATCACATCATTTTTTTTGTCCATCATCTTTGGGGCTTTTTCTACACCAATCTTCATAGGATTTTGTATTGACATCATTTCATTCTAACATGTGGATATTTGAGTAGTTTTTAGAGGCACACATCATTTGGATTTGGATTCCCCATTCATCCATCTTATGGGAATGGATTCTCCAATCACTAATGGATGTGCTTCTTCTTAAGGAGAGAAATGTTGTTTACAAACAATGGATCATGTTTTGTCTTTAGAATTTCATCATTGGCACAATATTTCTTTCATTTTGAGGGCCCCATATCCTCTTTTTACCTCTCCTATCAAGGTGCATCTATTGTACTTGTGTGATAGAAGCAATCCTTGAGGGGTCACAACAAGTCCTTCTTTTACTAGTACAATTATTCCATTTTCTCTTTTTTGGAGAGGATATTTTTCATGTGGTTTTATCCTTTCCTTTGGTTATGGCAGATTTCATTTGATTGTACATGGCTAGGTATCAATCCTTTTATCCAGGATGCATTCATTCATCCACCATTGCAATCTTCATCATGTTTTTAGCTTCTCCCTAAGTTGATCTTAGGGGGGTGTTGGATTAAATAGGTAATCATCTAATAATTAATTAATCATTGATTAAATATTAGGCCACTTTTACTTTATTACACTTAAATTAATCTTAGTGGTACTTTTTCATGAATAAAAAAATGGATACCTTTTTGGGATATCACACTTTTCTCATTCAACCATTCACTAATGTCCTAAGAGTCCTAATCAGATTGACTAGAAACCTCTCAAGGTGAGCCAATTCTCAATTAGGAGGGTCCTAGGAAGGGTTTCTAAAGTTCTAATGGGTTCACCACCAAGAAAATGCTTGGAAAATAAAATGTTTGAAAACATGTTGTGATATGTAAAATGACCTAAAACTAACAATGCAAGCTAAATGAAAGATGAAAATGGTGAAAATATGCAATAGGGAGATGATATGTGTGCACTTGGGAAATTTGGAGATGTCGTGAGGATTCTAGAAATGCAAAGAGGTTGCTAAAATATGTTGCAGTGGACTAAGATGCCCAAGATGGTGTATTAGTCTCATTGTTGTTTTTCAGAGCAAATGCAAAGTCTTCGGATCTCAGAACTGGATCTCTAAAAATCTCTAAAAATTGAGCCTGGGAGGACTAAGATGACCAAGATGGCATATTAGTCCCATTCCAAATTTTTTCAAACTTTGAACAAGATCCTTAGCTCCAAGGTCTGCACAAGCTTCCTTTCTGGTCTCAAGTTCTGAAACTTCTGAATAAGGCCTGCAAATGAGTTTCCATGAAGATGAAAACTTTGTAATGCAACTTTTCACTCCAAGTGATCTTCAACTCCACAACCTACATCTACAATCATAAATATGCAAGATGGGAAAAATTGTTTGTTAGTGAATGGCAGTTTTCCTTGGTCAAACCCCTTGTTGGTAATTAAACCTTGAAATGAAATAAAAGTAATGAACAAAATGGTGAATGAACAAAATGCAATGCTACAACTCACCAAACCCTTATGAAGTCTGCAAACTTGTGTGTAATGGTTGCAATGGATATGGATCTTGAATGCTTGATAGATAATGCTTGAATTTCTTGCTTCAATCAAAACCCTACATCACAAATGTTAGCACAACAACACACATGATGCAAGAAAACACTTTGATATGATGATTTAATCAGAAAATGGCTCAAAATGCTTGACGAATCTACTCTTGAATGCTCTTGTGAACTCAATTATGCTATAATAAAAGATCTCACAAAATACTTGGGTTGAAAATGAATCAAGGAACCTTGTATTTATACTTATCTATGCTTAATATCCCAAAATTATATCACACCAAGCCGACATATGAATTCATTGAATAAAGGAGGCTAAATCTCGCTAGAATTTGAAATTAAATCTCAAAAATGACTCAAGGAGGACTAAGATGCACTAGGTGACATCTTAGTACCAAGTCCTAAAACATTGGGGCACAAACACCAAAAAGGGGCCCAATCCAGAGATGCAAAAATTAGGGTCCCGAGAGCCTTGGGGGACTAAGACGCCCTAGGTGGCATTTTAGTTCTCACCCAAAAAATCAGAGACACACTGATGGAGTCATTAAATTATCATTTATACATTGGAGAATATCGAGATTAACCAGAAAAATATGTCATTCATAGGGCTTGTGGACATAAAATAGGTCCAATTAATCCATAAAGTAGCATAAATAAAGCAAGGCAGGCCTAAACAAGTTTGAAAATGCAAGGGTATTCATTTTACTACACTACATTTAGCCCCCACTTTAGTGAGAGGATGAATTTGATTCAAACTCACACTAAAGTAGCCAACCATACAATCATGAGGGGTTCAAATGTACAAATTTTAGTAAGATAGGATGACAACAATCAAGAGGGTGGCCAAGCCCCTAGGATCAAGATCCTATGGAAAAACCAACATAAGCACAAAGGAACACACTTGTGGATGATATATGAAGCCATAACCAAATCACAAACATACACCATCAAAGGAAAGAAAAAGGAAAAATTGCAACGGATCAAGCTTTGACTGGTCGTCCAATGTAGTGGACTAGGTCTAGGTTGTTTGTCCAAAAAGAGGTTTACAAGTGGAAAGTGATGTCCACTATGAAAACAAAAATCATGCTCATAAGGGCTAGTGGGAGCTAGGTCTCCACTAGGTGAGCCCCAAGGGACCATATTAAAACAATACTTCCATGACTTTAATAAGGCACAAAAACACATCCTCACACAGGCTAGTGAAGCTAGGTGTTCACTAGGTGAGCCGCAAGGTGGTCCGTATCAAATCCATACCTCCATGACTTTAATAAGGATAATAAATACATGCTCACACAGGCTAGTGAAGCTAGGTATTCACTAGGTCAGCCCCAAGGTGGTCCATATCAAATCCATACCTCCATTTCTTTAATAAGGACAAAAAGGAAAAGAAAATGCAACAAGAAAGAGGGGTGTTCAAAGGCATTTTTCTTAGTTCATGAGAGGTCTTACTTTTAGGGGACATTGTGCTTAACATATCCAAGAGAGGATAAATACAAGATCTCATCCTGGGGAACATCATATCCAATGCTTCCAAGAGAGGACAAGTGCAAAAGGGTCTAATTTTGTTTCCAAGAGAGGACAAGTGCTAGGTCTCATCCTGGGGAACATTGTATCTGATATTTCCAAGAGAGTACAAGGAAATATCATGCTCTCAGAGGAAGTCAAACCCAAAGACACTACCAAGAGGAAAAAAACACATCACATAAAGAAAGAAAATCACATCAAGGAACATGAAAAGGAAAAAAATGCAAATGAAATCATGCTAAAATAATGCCAATGTATGCCCACATTTTAAAGGAATTGCTAACACCATGCCGTGAGAAATTACTTTAAAGTAGAAAAAATGAAAATGAAATCAAGAAGGAATACATAAGAGCCAACTTGGAAAGCTCTATGCCAAGTCATATGTTTCCAAGTAAAGCTATGTCCTGCAAGAGAAAAGGGAAAAGAAAGGGGTTGCCCCAAAAATCAAAACACCAAACACATAAGGGATCTATGGATTTGGGGTCAGTATGTTCTTTTCTACAATGATATTAGAGAGCTTGTAATTATCATCATTCCCCAAATACACAAAAATGGAAGAATGACACAAAGAGAGTGAAAACAAAGAAAAAAAAGAGACTTTTGGGTCAACATGGAAGAGACATAGGGTGTCTCGACACCTTGCGTCATCCCGAAAAGGAAAACACAAGAAAAATGAAAAGGAAAATGAAAGGAAAAGAAAAGATAATGAAAATGCTTTTGTGTCAACATGAAGGAGACCTGAATGTCTCGATGTCTTGCATCATCCCCAAAAGGAAAAAACAAGAAATGAAAATGAAAGGAAAAGATAAAAGATTAATCAAAAGGAAAAAGTGTATGACATATAGAAGAATGAAGGTACAAATAGAGGAATGCACATAGAGAGAGAGAAACATCAAACAAAACATCATGGGGGATCATGTTACACACATGTAGGCAAACAAAAAGAAAATGAAATTGAAATCAAAAGAAAAGATAAAAGACTAGTAAAGCACATGCGATTCAACCATCCAGCAGTTCATCTGCATCCCAGTCTCATTTAGTATATGTAGAATGTAGATCACAAGCAAGAGGAACAACATCAAGTGTTGTACTAGGAGAATCACTTGGTTGAACACATGGTGAATTGCTCGATTTAGGAGGATCACCATGGTTGCTTTCATTTAAGCTCATAGAAGAGGAAAATAATAAATTTAACTCATTATGCACTTCCTCATCGATTTTAGTTGTTTCCTCATCGTCATCCAAGTTAACCACAATAAGAGGACATAGATAATATCCATAGAATTTTTTGGTGCTTGTTGTGGTGGAGATATAGGTTTTTTTTGTTCTAGTAAGAGAGGAGGCTCATTGTTTATTGCTTTTGTCAAGTTTGGATTTTTATTTTCAGTGTTATTATCATTATTCATCTTTCAAGAAATATCAAGACATCTATTCCTATGCTCTCTGGCATTGTGGTTTCTTTTATTACGATTTTCAAGTTGAGTTTTTGGAGGAGTGGGTTTTTCAACCATAGGTTCCTTTTCTTCTTGTGAAGGAAGAATGGAAGAAACCGTAGAAGTTTGTTCAACCAATTTCTCTTTGGCTCTATAAATTTTCTTGGAAGATAGATTAGGACTTGTTTGGGTTTCGCTAGGTCTCTTGTAGGAAATAGGCAAGAGATTGCTCATGGATGAGTATTGGTTTGTTGGAAGGGTTTTAGACTTGGCATTGTTTTCTTTAGGTGGAAGAGGTTCAAGCATAGGTGGAGGAAAGTTTTGAAGAGATAGTTTGGCTATGCATTTGGCTTTGAATTTTTGGTAGGATAGGAAAAGGAAGTCTTCACGAGGTCTTATAGGTTCCATAGGTTTAGGCCAAAAATAATCTAAAGAGAAATTTCCACGAGAAGATGGGGGTATAAAGCCACTATGGTTCACTATAAATATTTCATTGCTAGCTGGAAACTTTAAGCACTTATGGACAACGGATGGGACTGAATTCATGGAGCGAAGCCATTTGTAGCCTAACTTCACATGAAATTGGTCAAAATTAGATATGATAGAGAATTATACATTTGATTTCTTCAATCCTACTTGTAAAGGGAGTGTGATTGAGACCATCATATCACAAGAAAAACCATCATGTGTTTTAATCCATGCTTTTAATTTATTGTATCTATCTTGAGCTAGTTCATGCACATATAAAATTTCTTCTATGATCACATTCTCTCCACATACGAGATCAATTAAAATCCCAGGAGTGGGCTTGTTATTGATTCTACCGGTAATGTAAAGAGGACCATTAGGTGCATGTTTGATTGTTTCTTCTGAAGAGAAAGTAATTTCAATGGTTTGTTGTTTATGAGGCTCAATGTCAACCAATCCTATCAATGTGTCAATAGGACTTTTTTCATTAGTATCCATAGTACTCTATTCATCATCATCCATAGGACTTTGTTCATGATTGCTTAGATTTTCATCATTCGTGTCAAAATTCATCACATCAGGCTTAGTTTCACTAGCCTTAACAAATGAAATATTATGGTTGGGCATGTCATTGTTAAATATTTGCAAGTTTTGGTTGGGAGGGGCCACAAACTTATTACCTTTATCATTTACACCTCTAGTTTGGATATGATTAGAATCAATGAGGTCTTGCACAAGATGTTTAAGACACTTTCAATGTATCATGTCCATTTTGTTGGTGATAATGACAATAGGCATTGCATATAAATTTTTGAGGTAATGGATTGCTAGGGTCAAGGAGTTGAATTGGAGGTAAGGTAAGCATGTTTTTGTTTAAGAGTTGGGTCATTATTTTATGAAGTGTGTCGGGTAAGGGAGTAAACTATCTTTGTGGATCCCCAAAGATATAAGGATTACTCTTCTTTATAGCAGCTACTTGGGTATCAATTGGTTGGGTAGGTAGAGAGGTGGAATTTAGTTGAAGGAAACTTTTATTTTGTATTTTGAAAAGTTGGTAAGTGTTTTGGTTTGAGGTTTTGATCTTTTTGAAATGTGTAGGGGTGGTTTTTTGTTCACTACTAGTTAGGTAATTCTAATAGTCTCAAAGGGTAGTGCATAAATGCATCAAGGAAGGAATTTTCATCATCATAAGCTTATCCCTTATCTTGCTTTGTAAGTTTTCAACGAACATCTTTTGAAGGTGGGAATCAAGAATTTTCACACTGATTTGGGAATAAAGTGATTGGTAGCATGTGTACCATAGAAAAAAGGAAACTTACTTGATTTGGCGAATAATTGATGATAAATTGGACTTAATGAGACCTTTATTTGGTGTTGAGAGGTGTTTTTCACATCCACACTAGGTCTTGGACCCTTACAAATGCATTTAACAATGTCTTGTAAAGGTGTTGTAAAGTGTTGTAAAAGATTTACATGCTTTTCAAGACTTAATGAACCCATTTTCCCTTAATTCAACATTTTAAAAAATATTTCATGGCATTTTCATGTCAATCTAGAAGGGTTGTAAAATAAACTTAATATTCATCTAGTGTTGTAATGGGTTTTACACATTACATTGGTTCTTGTGCCTTTATAGGCTATGTGGACCTAATTTTATTGTTGTAAAGTGTATTTAATCACACTTTCACATTGAATTTTGTGTCCCAAGCCATAATTAACCTTCACACCATCATTAATAGGCCCCTACTACCCCATATTGTGCATCCTAAGGCATAATTTGATGAAACAATCAATAAAGTCACTATATAAACTTGATTTTCTTATCTCCCAACAACCTAGCAAGCAAATGGGCCCCTTCGGGAATAATTCACCATCTATGGCGAATGAGTTCTTGCCAAGTGGGATGGATTCACACAAGGTGGAAAATGAGTTCCATTTGGGTCTTTTTTTACTTTTGAGCAAGAAAAATTAGGTTTTAAATTTAATTTTTCTTCATGTCAGCCTTAGAGATCCAATTTACAGGCTAATAAGGTGAATTTCCTATAAAATAAAGTCTTTGAACCCTAATTTACATCTCTTAACTCATTTCACAACTCATTCATCATCCATCTTCTCTTTCAAGTCAAGCAAGTTAGAGTTTCATCATTGCAAGTCATCAAGATAGCCTCCTAAGACATTCAAGGGAAGATTCTTCATATTTTGTTATAGAAATTTAAGATCAATCTTTATGAAAAGGTAACAACTTCATTGTTTCATGCTCCATTACATTCTTTCTCTATTTTGGTTTAATTACCTAAAAGGGGTTTGACCAAGGCAAACCTACATGCCCTAACATCCAACATTTATCTTTCTCTTCTTGTGTGTTTATAGATTTAGGCATCTTGGAGGCTTTGGAATCATTGAAGATCAAGTTTCAAAGTTTTTCAAGTCATCTCTTCATTGGATAAGGCAAAATATCAACAAAAAGTCACCTCCAGTCCTGAATTTGACAGTTTTAGAACTAGATACCTGGAGAAGCAGAAAGTGTGGATCATTGAAGGCTCATGTTTCCACTTTTGAATCTTAAAAAATTCAAAATTGGACTCATTTACCATATGTGGTGAATGATTCCCACTGCTAGGCTTGATTTTAGTTTTCTACATTTTTGGATACCCATCTGTCTGAACCCGACTCTAGAATACTTTCACAGAACTGGGATTGATTCACCCAGAATGGTGAATGAGTCCCACCAAGCCTAAAATTCAGGATCAGTAGCATTTCAGATGTCATTTCCAGTCTCCATCAAGATCTCAAGTGCACATATTCAGTTTCATCCATTTTTGTTATAGTTTACATTCATTTCTAGGTATTTTTGCATATCACAATGTGTTTTCAAACAACATGCATTTCAATAGTTTTCACTTAACAATCAATATATTTCTCTAGTTTTTTCCATTTAGGTCATCTCATCTAGGCACATTTTATTTATATTTCCATTATACTTGAACTAGTTTGAGTGAACCCCCTAGATTTTGGTGTGGGATCTATCTCTTTCCATTAGGTGAAAGACCCTAATTGAGTAAAAGAGACATAGCATCCCTACTCCCCTAAAATCTATGGTTCATTTTGGTAAACCTTCTTTTAAAATACTTTTATTTTTTGATTTGGAGTCCTTCATCATATATCTACCCTTGCATTGACTTTGCATTAGGGTTTTCATTAGTTAATTTGCATGCTAGGTTTCAAATTTTGCATTCATGCAAAGTGCATTTAGGTTGCATTTTTGGCATCTAAAACCATTAATTTTTTTTGAAATTCTTCATTTTTTACTTAGTTTTGCATCATAGAACTCAGAAAACATAAAAATCCCTCAGAAAAATTAGAAAAATCTCAAAAAATCCCCACTAAGACTCATTCGCCACCTTGGTCGAATTAGTCCCTTTTCACCCCTAAAATTATCTTTTGCAAAGTGGAAAACCTTGTTTTTAGGATTTTGTTTGGTTCCATTACCTAGCTATATCTGTTGGCTTAGTTTTTGTATCATACATTTCATTAGATCTAGCTTAAATTAGCTCATTTCATGCATTTTTTTAATTTCACGTTTACATCTCCAACATTTCATTTTTCAGATTATTGCATACTATAATCAGCAACTTTGTTTTACATCTAAAAATTACATAAAAATCATTGCATTTCACCTTCTTTCCTTTTGCATAACATGTTCTTTTTCAAAATATGTGTCTTTGATTTGGTTAAACATGGATTTAATAAGCACAATATTCCCTCTTATGAGTTCAATTTTGATTACAACAATGAGGAACATGTTAGTCATATATTTGACCAGACCATTACATTAACTATTGGTGTGAATGGAGGTGTCAACAATCATAACAAGCATACTTGTTCTTCTCCTGATACCTCTCCTATTAGTGATGAAGGTATTTTGGTGAAGGAAGTTATGAGCATTGAGGGCCTTGATTGTCCATCTCCTCATTCCCCCTTGGAAGATGTTAGAAGCCAAGAGGATGATATCATAGACACATTTCTAAATATCACCCTACCTAGTCTCCATAACCATGACAAACAAACTTGTCCTTCTCCTAATATCCCTCCTCGATGTAAAGAGGATAGGTTGGTGTTAGAATACATTCCTATTAAGAATCATGAAACCCTTGATTCTCCCTTCCCTGATGTTCCTACCATTTGGGATAATCTATTTGAAAATCATAGTGGTCCTTCTCTTGATGCCTCCCTCACTTGTGATGGAGCTACTATTCAAACTTTACCCTTGGATGAACATATTACAAGCTCTCCTTGTAGGGTAGATAATATGGAACAAGAGAATGATACCTTAAAGACAATGGACACTGAACTAACACATTCTCATAATCCTCCCCCCTTGATAATCCCATCATTGCTCATTCCCCTATTGGAAATGAAGTTATTTTCGAAGAACCAAGCCTTACTTGTCAAGAACCTGTAACTTGTTGTTCTCCTAAAAGCTCTCCTCCTAGGGAGAATATCATGGTGCTATAAAATAGCAACAATAAAGATGTGTTTTCCTCCAATAGAAAGGTGATTCTTGATTGCCCTTTATTAGAGATACATCAAACTAAGACCACTAAGGTTATGAATGCAAAAGTTTCCATTGGAACCCCCTTAATCAATGGACCTCATACATACCCCGTGGGACATCCTAACAACCCTCTAATTCTCTACCCACCTTCACACAAACAACAAATTCAAATTAAACTTGAACTTACCCTTTACCCTCCTCAGAATAATGTTTCAGTGCAATTGATTCATAATACCATTGCTCATATGTATAACACTCGAAACAATCCACAACCAACCCCAACACCATTACCATTGCCTAATCCTATCCCACCTAACCCTTTCTTTCTAGGTCGCAAGGATTATGGTCTTGTCGAGAAACTTAAGAATACTCTTGCTAAGATATCATTGTGGGACCTTATTCAAGCCTCCCCTCACTATCACAACATGATACAAATAGCCTTACAAAAAATTCTTGTCCCTTCTAATGTACCACCAACTGATATAGTATCCATGATTCAAGGACTAAATGCTGAAATTGTTTTCCACCAAAGTGAACTCCCCTCTTTGGACATGAAAAAACAAAATGAATTTTTCATGATCATAGCGCAATACAAATGAAAATGGATAAAAATAACTCTTGTAGATACTATTTTTTCCCTTAATTTGTGTAGTGTGAGCCATCTGTGAGCCATCTGGATAGGCTTGGAATTGATCAATCAACCATTTGACCTAATTCTTTATCTATTAAGGGATTTGACAATGATGAAAAGAAACTGCTAGGGGTGATCATTATACCTCTTATCATTGGGGTGGCCACCTTGAATACACCAATCCATGTTATGCCTTATGAACTTTCTTGTAATCTTATCTTAGGAAAAATGTGGATTCATGCAATGAAAGGTGTGCCTTCCACTCTTCATCGCAAAATGAAAAACATCTACAACAACACAGTCCACACGCTTGACACTGATCTTGAACATGATAGTGTCTCACAACTTGAGAGAAACAAAGAAAATTCCTTAAACACATCAGCATCAACTACACCAATGGAACCCATACAACAAAAAAACAAAGAACAACATATTGAAAAAGTCACACAACTATTAGAAGATGATTGGGGTTCCTTTGAGTTTGAACATGAATTCATGGGTGAGTACAAGATCATGCACAAAGATTCAAATAGGAGAAAAAAAAATTAGATGACCCTTTGAAAGCATCCACCTCAACTACTTTAGACAACGAAACAAACTACACGGCCACTTTTGATAATGCCTATCACCAACCACCAACTGATCAAAAAGCAATGAAAAATCTTTATGGAAAAGGGTATGAGCTTATGAAACAAGTTGGCTATAGTGGAAAAGGATGTGGTGCTCATGAACAAGGTATTTTCCACCCTATAGACCCTATCACACAAAAAACCACTCATGGTCTTGGTTATTACCCTTTGATAGAAATTTCCAAGCCTTCAATCAACACCAACACTCTCGTATCACATTCTTCTTATTCAACCTTAACTATAAAGCATCCTAAACTGGTAGACACTAGTGGTCTTGGTTGTTCTCCTTTGCAAGCAATCAAGCAAACAATAAACTCTTCACTTAATGTCAATGTCATCTCACAAGACACTAATAATTTGACTTTGTTAGATTTTACATCTTCCTATAAAGGAAAGAACAAAATATCACAATCAAAAGAGTCTTGTGAATATATGACAACTCATACTAAGCAATATGTTTCTTTGAAGCAAACCATAGGACCACCCTCTACCATTGATCAAGAGGGAATCTTTTCAAGACTCCTCCAAGATCACTTGATAACCCTTCCTCAAAGAACTCAAAAGAAATTTTATTACAACACTTCATTTTGTGCATATCATAGAGTTCATGGTCATTCCACTAATGAATGTAAGGCTTTGAGTCGTAAAATCCAACATTTTCAGGAGTTTGGTATTCTTCCTTTTGTGGGGGCACCTAATTTCTCTAAATGATACTGATTTTCACTCTTCCTACATTTCATCAATCATTTTGGCTCACCTTTGTCCTACACTTAGTGAGTGCAAGGGGTTTTGTAGTAGTGTCCTCATATGTCACTTGTCATTGACTCTTTTGGCTATTCGTTAACTTTTCATAAACATATAAGAGCAAGCTTGGGATGTGGATGACATGCTTTAAGTTGGCTCGCATGTGACATACTACCTTTTCCTGATGTAGCTTATCGGAAACATATGACTTGGTATAGGGAATTTCGAGTAAGCTCTCATGTCTCCTTCTACTTTAAAGCAATTGCTCATAGTACTAGTGTTCACAACCACTTTAAAGTGGGGGAATACATCACCACTCACATTTCATTTTGTGATTTCTTTCTTCTTGCGATGCATCTTTTTCTTGGTGGTGTCATTGGGATTGATTCCCTCCAAGAGCACGATACTTCTTTTGAGACGTCCTCTCTTGGAAACATTAAGCATGATGTTCCCTAAGATGAGACCTTGCACAAATTAAGAAAAATACCTTTAAACAGTCCTTGCACTATTTGGCATTAACAATGTCTATGAGTGTCAAGCATATGAAGTTTTTCTTACCTCATAGAGCTCAAAAATCATTTTCCTTTGTGGCGCCTTATCAAAGTTATCAAGAGGTATAACCTTGATATGGTAGAGTGAGAAGCTCATTCTGAGGCATGACTTTTCCCATAGCCACCTTGTGGATTTCTCACCCCGCAAACAACTAGAAGTTATGTGGCCCCAGAGTGAGTATACCTAGGACTTCTCACCTAACGGACAACCAAGAGTTCCATTTCCTTAGAATGAGTATGCATTTTCTTTTTGAAAAAATAGCCTAGATCTGATCCACAATGTGTTTGACAAATGGTTGAATCTTGATCCACCTTTTCATTTTCATCTTTCTCTTCTTGCCATTGCATGATCGTGTATCTTGTTTCACTACATGTCATTCACCTTGTGTGTGTCTTTTTACACTCATGATGGTTTTACTTACAATCTTAGATCTTGGGGGCTTGATTTCCTTCTCGATATTTGTTATCCTAGACCATCCCATTGGTACAGTTGGACTTCTCTTGAATGTCTACTTTAGTGTGAGTTTGAAGCATGTTCATCCTCTCACTAAAGTAGGGGCTAAATGTAACATAGAAAAAAGGAAACTTGATTGATTTGGGGAATAATTGATGGTAAATTGGACTTAATGAGACCTTGATTTGGTGTTGAGAGGTGTTTTTCACATCCACACTACATCTTGGACCCTTTAAAATGCATTTAACAATGTCTTGTAAAGGTGTTGTAAAGATTTTCACGCTTTTCTAGACTTAATGAACCCATTTTCCCTTAATTCAACATTGTAAAATATATTTAATGGCATTTTCATATCAATCTAGAAGGCTTGTAAAATAAACTTAATGTTAATCTAGTGTTGTAATGTGTTTTACACATTCACATTGGTTCTTGTGCCTTTATAGGCTATGTGGACCTCATTTTAGTGTTGTAAAGTGTATTTAATCACACTTTGACATTGAATTTTGTGTCCTAATCCCTAATTGACCTTCACATCATCATTAATAGGCATTGGTGTAATTAAAAGTGTTGTACCTTGTCCTAGGTCATTATTACACCTTAGTTAAGTTTACTTAGGGACCACATAGGAGGTTGTTGAAGAATTTCCACTTTTGGTAGACTTGACATGTCATTACTTTATTACTTCCACCTTTTGTGGAAACATCATGTGATTATCTCTCCACCTTTTTTGGGTGATCCACCTTTTGTGGTGATTATCACATTATCACTTTTCCACTTTAGGTGGAGTGATAGCTTTTCATAGTTGTATCATGTCATAATATTATGATACTTGTCATAATCTTATGCCCTTCTATGTTCTCACCTTGGCTATATAACCAAGGGGTCTCCTATGTACTTTTGCATAACACATTCCATTCTATTTGCATTATTGGCAGAATACAGTTTATTCTTGTCATCTTGTTTCTATCTCTCTTATGTTTGTGCTTTCTATTAGGCCTCTAGATCTTGGGTGGCTACCTTCATAGCCAATTCTTACATGGTATCAAAGCTATTGGAGTGCCTTATGATTGTCATTTCGGAGAGATTCTTGGAGGGTTCCATTTTTGGCCTTGTATTGCAGGTGCATTTTGGGAGCTTGTTACATCATATCTAAGCTCTTTGTTGCATTCAGAGTGTGCAAGATAGTCAGATTTACCTTTTGTTTTGTCTCAGTTGGACATTGGAGGCCAAATCTACAAAGGGTTGAAGATTGGAGGTGGTTGCTAGAACTAGGAGCTAGCTACCACTTCGGAGCATTTTTAGCTAAAAAGGACATCGCCATCGTGCTCAGAAGGGCCAAAAACCCATAAATCGACTACCAAATCATCCAAATCAAAGAAAGTTGTCCGTCGAGGAAAAAAAATTGGTTGGCCAAGCCGTACAGCCCAGCCATCATTAGAGTCGGTACGAATTCATTTTTCAAAAAAATTATTTTAAATTTCTAAAGAAATTTTTTTTAAAAAAATCATTCAAAATTATTATTTTCGTAGTTTTTAGCTTATTGTAAAGTTTTTTTAAATTAAAAATCAAAAAATAAAGTACAGTCTACGAACTATATAGTCCGCAGAGTTGTACCTTTAGGGTACTTGGTACCTGCGGCAATGATACCAGGTCCAATAGCAGCCAGGTGGCAGGAGACCACTGGCCTGCCATTCCCTCGCAGCTCCCTCACATATGCCCTGCGGCCACACTCAACAGAAGCGGCCGGTTTATTTCAATATTCCGGTGGCATATTCCGGCAGAGAGATTCAGCTACGGTGACGGGAAAACGACCGTCAAATTTTACCTAGTGGCTACAGTGACGGTTGAACAACTGTCAAATTTAACATAGAAAATTGCTAATGTCATCACTGCATCAGCAGCTTTTTGAAAATTGGCAGACCCCTCTCCATTTGAGTTTTCAGTTTTGCAGTTCAACTTCTGAAGCTCATATCTTGGTCATTTTGAGGCCTTTTTCAATGTAATTTTTTTTATTTGGGCTAATTTTTTGTGTATTTCACAGTGGTACAACTATTTTCTGATTTTCATACATGAATTTTCTATAAAATTCAATTTTTCACAAATGTTGTTGAGTTGTCACCATTTTTGCAACTTCCAGGGCTTCGTTCAGGCTCATACGAACTCTTTTTCAAGTGTCATTTTTTTTAAAGTGCATGATTTTTTCTGAACTTCACAGTGGTGCTATCAGTTTGTAGTGATTGTGATAAAAAATTGTACTTTCAGCACCTGGTCAGTTTTGTCCTATTTTGGCATTTGTAAAGATAAGATCTCAGTTTGATCTTTTGTATCAGTTATTTAAGTCTATTGTAGCCTACTTAAGGCTGTTTTAAAATATTGAAAATTAGAATCCCTCTTTGCTTGGCTTGCAAGTGGCCATTGTACACACACTAAGTATAAAGTGCCAAATCATCTTTTTTTTGGGGGGGTTCTTTGATTGAGTGAATTTGGGGGGGTGTCTTATGTGATTGTGCCTCTCTCTCTATCTTGTTCTCTTTCTTTTTTCTTCTATGGGTTCTCCTAAGTTTCCTTTGTTAACTCCATATAATTATGCTTCTTCGAAAATTGATGCTTGGAGTAAGTTAATGGAAAAAGGATTAACACATTATATTGATGGAATTGTTGTTGCACCATCTGATCCTAAAGATGATCTTGTTTCTCATATGGATTGGATCACAAAAAATACTATGACTCTTGGAACTTTAAGGAAATATGTATCAAAAGATCCAATCTTTCAAATTGAAAAGTGTAAAACAATCAAAGAGGCTTGGGAAAAGTTTGGTCAATTGTATGGAAAAGTTAATTAGATTAGAGGTTATCAACTTGACAATGATCTCACAATGTTAGATCCCAAAAATTTTGGTACAATCCAAGACTATGTCACTAAGGAAAATGAGCTAAGAGCACAGCTTAAGGATTTTGGCATTGATAAGAAGGATGCACAGTTGGTCTACAATTTGTTGGGAAAGCTTCCATCAAAATATGCAGCATTTGTTTCTAGCTTCCAAACCCATCACTTGATAGTGGGTAGTTCTTTCACTATGTCATCATTTGATGCATTCATAGAAATTTTGATGTTAGAGCAAGCAAAGTTGATAAGCATGGGGGTTCTCAAGTCTTCAAAGTCCAAAGCTTTGGTGGCTAATCAATGGAATCAAGGGACTCAAGGAAAGGGTTCCAACAAGAAGCAAAAGCAATCTAAGCCAAAGACACAACAAGATAAAGCACAACTAGTCAAAATATAATCAAATCCTCCTCTAGGGTTTTATTTTTTTCTTTTATAAGAATTCATTATTGTACATTGTAATCATTCACATTCCAATTCACATTCATTTATTTAATTTATCAAATATTTATGGATCAATCTCTCTCAAGGTTGCATGAGCACATCAATGACTTTTTCTCTTTAGATGTGATAGGTCTTTTGGTTGTAGGTGATCTCTAGGAGTTGTGGGGTTCACTATCAACTCCAACATCTATATTTTTCCACTCAACCAAATACTCCACATATTCATATCATTCAATATTATCAACAACTCTCTTCTACAAGATGTTTTTAATAGTTTCTCATTATCTTTATAGAATATGGCTCTTCCAATTTGGTAAATTTTCCCATGGGATTTCTCCCTTTTTGTCCATGATATCTATACATATATGCTACAATAAAAATAAGTGAGGTATCCAAATTATGTGGAAGCTTTATTTTATAGGCATCTATTGATATATTCCTAAGCACCAAACATGGTCAAGTGTCTTCCTCCAACACAACATGTAGTATGCCTCTTTTTTAAATCATTTATTTCTAATACATGTACCAAAATTAATTTTTCCTTTATAAATTCATTTTCTATCCTCTTTTGATCAACATTCTTCTTATATTTCTAACTATTCTTAGATAGAAAATCTTTGATTTCTAGATGAAGATTTTGTATCTGTGTAATAGAATCTATTGCTTCAAGATTTTGAATTTAGATCAAGTATCTTTTAATCCTCGGGTCTACTATACCTCTACGGATATAAATACATACCATTTTGAAAGGAATCCTTTTAACACTCCTATTGATTCAAAAATTGTAGGAAAAAACTTGTCTATGATAACAAAATATCCCACTATTTGAAATTATCTCATACTAAACAACTCATCAAATCCCCTAAGTTATGGTTCACCATCTTTATCTTTCCTTCTACTTTTGGATGATAGAATAAGATTAAATCTAACTTAGTGTCCATATTTCTCCCTACTTCCCTCCAAAAATGACCAATGAATTTGATTTCTTGGTTTCATAGAATGTTTTGTTATATGTACCATGCACTCTCATAAATTCTTTAAAAAATGAACAATTGCAATATTTTACGCATCACTTCTCTTTTTACATGGTACAAAATGTGTCATCTTGCACATTATGTCAATTATCAAAAGCCTTGAGTTGACATTCCACGAATTCATTAATATTTTTATTAACGAATTCCTTTGCCCACAGATACTTACAATTCCTTTCATGTGAATTTAAATTATTTCGATAGGAATATTGTAAAATGTATTCTTCCTCCTCCTGTCTTGTCGAATACTGTTTTCGACAGTCTGAGTTGGACATATTTTTCACGTTCACAAATGTATCAGCCTGCCAATGGAACTTCCATCAACGGAAGTTGCCATATTCCGAATATGTGGGAATAAATTTGAGCCTTTGATCTTGGTTGTTGAGTTCCTCATACTAGATTGCTTTTCATAATTTTCGTTTTGGGTGTACAGTTTACAAAATATTGTTTTTAATACAAAAGTTAGAAATGGAAAAGCTTTTGAAGATGTATGGGGTCTCTGTAAATTTTATCACACTATAATCGTTTAGTAGCAGATTTCATGAAAGTTGAGCTTCTAGAATCCAAACATGTGCCCTACCTCTCCTTTGGCTATCATTCAAATGTATCTAGCATGGAAAATTAGAAATTTAAATTCACAAGTTTGGCATGACCAACATTTTTTTTCTTCATGTATAAAGTTTTGATATATATATGGAATTTTTTTTGTAAAATTGAATTTTAAAAGACTATTGTGATATTGCTATTAGGATTCAACTGTGTAGTTTAACGAGTCAAACTCATTGACCCATGTTTCATGAGTGTTCACAAGAACCCATTGTTGGAGTTAAAATGACACTGAGAGGGGGGGTGAATCAGTGTCTTAACAGATTTGACCAATTTTTAGAAAATCAAAAACCATAGCTCAGATATTTTCTCAATATACTCTGATTAATACATTCATGAGTTGAATGTAATCATTTATAAACAGAATTAAGAAAAGTAATAACCAAACAGTGAACTGAAATAATCAACAACACAGTAAAGCAAAGGGAACTCAGAAGAACAAGAAGACTCCAGATTTTATCAAGTGGAAAACCCTCCTAGGGTATAAAAACCACTCCCTAAATGCCTTCCTGGCTTAATCTTTTAAACAAAAGTTCACAATGCCTTATAGGCTGATTTTTGAGCACCCACTCATGGAGCACTTGCCCCTCATTTTGAGACACCCATCTCAAGGAGTACCAACCCCTCAAATTATGTTTTGAACAATAATAGTGACTTAGAGGGTTTCTCTGTTTTCAGTTAAGCACATATCTTTCTGCAAAGTTCATTCATACATTTCCATACAGACAAGAAATGATACTCTCATAATTACAATCAACAACCCTTACAGTTTTCAACACTGGTATTTATTTACATTTCAAGTATGTCGATTGTGAATAAATCTTCAAAATCATTTTTCACTAGATCTTCAGATTCTCTTGTTGATTTTTTAATATAAAGTTGAATACTGACAGACTGTAGATGATGATTAAAAATCAATAGTAATGCTTATCCAGAGAGCTGTAAAATCATCCAAAAAATGCAACAGCTCAAAAAGAAACTCAATGTATATCATGTTATGTAACCGTTCTAAGATTTGATGCCAATCCATGAAGACAACCACTGAGTTTTGAGTCTTCGTAACTATTCGCCGAGACAATCAGATAGTTCTATCGAAGGCAGTTGCACCGCCAAACATTCCTCTTAGTTAACACTCTTGCCATGAGCCATCAGAATCGGGAAGAACACATAGCGAAAACATCGTGTCTCATCGATAGGCTTCCTTAGAGTATTATTCATTCGCTGAGACATCAGAGTATTTCTCACTGAGACGCCCTTCTGTTCATTCACTGTCACAATAGACTTTTCTTTATTTGCTTTCGCTATGACCCAACGATGTCGGGAAGACCTCTTGCAGACCATATGAATTTTTACCGAAAGCCCCCTTATGAGTTGCTGTAACCATCAACCGTCGGGGAGACGTTTTGAAGAAAAGACTTTGTTTTGCTGAAGGTCATCCTTTCACCCCGTGTCGCTGAGACAATACGAAGTCAGGGAGATGCTATATCGATTGCTCTAAGTTTCACTGATACTCCCATCCATCTCGTGTATCGTTGTGACTAGACAAAATCAGTGAGACATCTTGTAGATTGATTTATGTTAGATCGAAACACCCCAAATTCACCTTAGATCGCCAAGAGAAATCAACTCTTATACCGACAGAGACCTTTTGACTTATGTGCTTCGATATAACATTATGATATCGGGGAGACCTCCTGTAGTGCACACCATGTCTTTCCAAAAGTCTTCATCCACTTGTGTGTCGCTATAGCATAACGATTTTTATGCCGACAAGGAGCCTTTTGTTTTCCATCGGCAAGACCGAGGTCACTCGCCGAGACCTCATACCGATATCGCTAACTCTTATCGAGAAGCCTTTTGTGCCAAGTCGGTAAGACACCATGAGATCGCCATGACATTTCATAGATGTTATAACTCTCATCGATAAGCCTCCATTTGCATACGGTCGGTGAGACAATATGAATTCGCTGTGACCACATACCAACGGAAAAAGCTTATGCCGAAAGACCTTTCTGCTGTTGCCATAACAAAAAGAAGTCTTGCCAATAGCTACCAGAATGTTAAATTCAATCGACATGACATTAGAAATGTCTTGCCGATAGGAAACACAAACATTTCAAAAAGGATCGGAGACCCTGCCATACTCATGCTGATATGAGTGAGCCCGAAAGAGAAACAACCAAAGCCTGTGATAAGCAAGGAGAACCATCTTGAGACAGATTATCAATGAGAACAAACTGAAAGAGATTTTGTCATCAAGGACAAACTGTAAACACAACTGAAATTCAACAAACTCCCCAAACTATAAACACAACTAAAATCCAACAAACTCCCCCTTTGTCCTTGATGGCA
Source organism: Sequoia sempervirens (assembly GCA_007258455.2). Lineage (NCBI taxonomy): Eukaryota > Viridiplantae > Streptophyta > Pinopsida > Cupressales > Cupressaceae > Sequoia > Sequoia sempervirens. Next base: position 84,928,811 of record VDFB02058242.1, read on the forward strand.
AAACACCCAAGACTCTCCCCCTTTTTGCCTCAAGGCAAAGAATAGATGAACACAACTGAGAAGCCAATCAGAATACCATGAGAAACAGCTGCAAAAAAAAATAACAGTGCAACAACCAAGATTGTAGGAGAGTTGTAAGTGAATCAAAACATATAACATGCTCCCCCTAAGCCAATGCATGGAAAATCAGATAAGTAAAGATTGAGAGATAACTCCCAATTGAAGTCTCAACCTTTCAAATAACTCTTTAGCTAAGGGCTTACTAAAAATATCAGCCACCTGATCTTGAGAGCCAACAAACTGTAAACAGACTTCATTAGCCAAAACCTTTTCCCGAAGAAAGTGAAACTTGATAGCAATATGTTTAGTGCGAGAGTGCAAAATAGGATTTTTGGAGATACTTATCACACTTGTGTTATCACAGAGAATAGAAATAGGTTTAGGAATTTCAATACCCATATCAAATATAGTTTGACTCATCCAAAGAACTTGAGTACAGCATGAAGTGGCAACAATGTATTATGCTTCTGCAGTAGAGAGAGAAACGGATTCTTGTTTATTGCTATGCCATGCCACTAAATGATCACCAAGAAAGAATGCAGCACCACTGGTGCTTTTCCTATCATCCAAACAACCAGCCCAGTCAGCATCAGTATATGCAATCAGTGAAAAATTAGTGCTTCTAGGATACCAAAGGCCATAATTAAGAGTGCCCTGAATATATTTAAAAATCCTTTTAACAGCAGTGACATGGGATTCTTTAGGTGATGCCTGAAACCGTACAATAGTGCAAACTGCCTGCATAATGTTAGGTCTAGAGGCAGTTAAATATAATAGACTACCAATCATTGATCTATATTCAGTTTGATTTGTATTAGGGGAATCATCAACCTTAGTAAGTTTGCATCTAGTAATCATTGGAGTACTAACTGGATGGCATTCATCCATCCAAAATTTCTTAAGCATCTCTCTAGCATACTTGGTTTGATAAAGAAATATTCCATTTTCACGTTGAGAGATTTGAAGACCAAAGAAGAAATTTAATTCTCCTAATAATGACATTTCAAATTCAGATTCCATTAGCTGAGAGAATTTTTTACTTAATGTAACATTGTTGCAGCCAAAGATAGTGTCATCAACATAAATTTCAACAACCAGAATATCAGAACCTTCAGTTTGAACATAAAGATTGCTATCTACACCTCCTCTAACAAAACCATTTGAAAGCAAATGACTGTCAAGCCTAGAGTACCAAGCTCTAGGTGCTTGTTTTAAGCCATAGAGGGCCTTTTTCAATCTGTAAACATGATCAGGCTTATCTTGGCACATAAATCCTTTAGGCTATTCAACATAGACCTCTTCATCTAAATAGCCATTTAAAAAAGCAGTTTTGACATCCATTTGATAAATAGTAAAGTCTTTATAAACAGAATAAGCCAAGAATATTCTGATAAATTCTAATCTAGCAACGGGTGCAAAGGTTTCACCAAAATCAATACCTTCTTGTTGAGCATAGCCTTTGCAGACAAATCTTGCTTTGTTGCGAATGACATTACCATTTTCATCAAGTTTTTTTCTGTATATCCATTTGCCTCCAATGACATTTTTGTCATCTAGTCTTGGGACTAACTCCCAAGTCTAATTTTTCTCAATTTGATCAATTTCTTCCTGCATAGCATTAAGCCAACATGAGTCTGTGAGAGCTTCATTAAAAATTTTAGGCTCAAACTGAGTAACTAGACAAAAAGCTATTTGAGCCTTTTCATCAGATTTTGCAACCTTTCTTCTAGTTTGAACTCCTACATTTTTATCCCCAATAATTTGATCTTTGGGGTGATATTTAGATAGAGCTTTTGATGCAACCTTTTCAGGACTTGTTGTTTCAATACTAGGGCTTGTTCACTCAGTTCCTTTTCAAATAATTTCTAGTTCAAGTTCTTCCTCATTATCCTGCAAAGATTCAACATACAAATGTGATCTCTCATCAAATTTTACATTAACAAATTCAACTATCTTATTAAGCCTTTTGTTAAGGCATTTATAATCTTTGCTATGAGTTGAGTATCCCAAAAAGATACCCTCATCACTTTTTGATTGAAAACTCCCAAGATTATCATCATCCTTTTTGATAAAACGCTTACTTCCAAAAATTTTAAAGTATTTGACAGAAGCAGTTTTTCCATTCCACAGTTCATAAGGAGTGTGTTTATATTTTACTCTAATCTGCACTCTATTCAAAATGTATACAGCTGTATGAACAGCTTCTTTCCAGTACATATCAGGCAACTTAGCTTCATCTAACATTGTTCTAGCCATTTCTTTTACAGTTTTGTTTTTACGTTCAACTACCCTGTTTTGTTGAGGTGTTTTTGTTGCAGCATACTGTCTTTTAATGTCGTGTTGTTCATAGTAATCAATAAACTCTTGAGATGTGAACTCACCTCCTTTGTCAGATCGAAGACATTTAAGTTTCAAATCAGATTCCTTCTCAACCAATTTACGGAAGATTTTAAACCTTTCAAATGCTTCTAATTTGTGCTTAAGAAATGTGACCCAAACCATTCTAGTATAATCATCCACAAACAGCATAAAGTACCTTTCACCATTAATAGACTTTGTTCTGGTTGGTCCACATAAATCAGTGTGCACAAGTTGTAAAGATTTTGAAGAAGAATTTTCATTTGTTTTGAAGCTGATTTTAGTTTGTTTACCACTTAGACATTCTTTGCACACAGAATTTTCTGGCTTGTTAAGTATTGGTAAACCTCTAACATTCTGATTCTTACTTATTCTAACTAGATTTTCAAAGTTTATGTGTCCTAATCTTTTATGCCATAACCAGCTTTCTTCAATTTGGCTCATTAAACACATACCTTGATTATTGTCATTGCTTGATGTGTCGAGAAGATTGTACACATTTCCTTTTGTCCTCCTTCTAGCTGCAATAGCCTTTCCTAGCTTGTTTTTAATCTCACATCCCTGCGAAGTGAAAAGAACATGATAACCACTATCACAGATTTGACTAACACTTAGAAGATTGTGCTTGAGACCTTCCACATAGTACACATTATAGATAGGAGTGTCTTCATTTAGAAGAAGTGAACCTCTACCTTTAATTTGAATACTGGAGTTATCACCAAACTTAACATATCCACCTACATAATCTTCAAGATTTACAAACTTATCCTTGTTGCCAGTCCTATGGTTAGAACATCCACTGTCTAGGACCCATAATTCATTTTTCTTGGAATGAAAAGTTGTTTGAACCAACATAGTTTTCTCAATGGTGTTGACTGTCTTAGGTTTCCAAACCTTTTTAAATTTATGTTGTTTAGATTGCAGATCAGTTCTACACTGTTTGACAGAATGTCCCAAAGCATTGCATTTAAAACATCTGATTTGTCTAACAAAACCATAGTGTTTCCTAAGACCAAACCTGGGTATTCTAGGATTCATAAGCCTGCAAGTGCTCACCTTATGGCCAAATTTGTTGCAGAAAAAACAATAACCATAGAAGAAAGGATTGACTCTGTATGAAGATCTGTTACCTCTTAAAGACTGAACATGATCCTTACCAAATTCTGAGTGATTTGAACCAGAACCTTTGACTTCAGAAGAGGGGTTTTGTTTTGCATGGTCAAGTGAGCATTCACCCTTTTCAAAACCAACACCAATTTTATCTTTGTACATCTTCTGCTTGCTGAGCATCTCATTCAGTTTTAGAGTGCTTTCATATTTCTCAATTTCCTTTCTAAGACAGACTGCTTCTTGTTCCAGTTTTTGAATTTCTTGATCTTTGTAGCTTACAGTCTCTCGAAGACAGTCTTCAACTCTTTTAGCTTCTTCAAGTTGAGTTTTTAGAGAGATCATTTCTTGATCTGGTTTGTGTTCTTGAGCTAGGACTTGTTTTTTGAGTTTTTTGACCTCTTGCAAAGCACATTTCAGCTCACTTTCAAGATCTACTACACCTTCTTCAACATCAAAGGTGTTAGAATCATTTTGCTAAGTAGTTTCAACTATGAATAAAGTTTCATCTTCTTCAGCTGATGAATTTTCAGACTCAATATCGGATTCATCCTTACTAAATAGACTTTTCTTCTTTTTGAAATTGAAGTTTCGTTTAGGTTTGAAGGTCTTCTTCATAGGCTATTTTTCAGTTGTCTCATTGTCATAGATTTGATCATCATAGGGACACTTTGCAGCAAAGTGTCCTATTTTTCCACAGTTGAAACATTTAAAGGGAAGTTTTCCCTTATATTTTCCTGATCCTTTATTAAATCTTCTAACAAAATGGGATTCTTTAGAATCAGACAACTCTGATTCACTGACTTTGACTTTTTCTTTCTTTTCAATGTTGAAGGTAGTTTCTTTACCTGTTGAATTGTTTTTGCTAGTTCTCATTTCATAGGCAGTAAGTATTCCTTGTAGGCTGTCTAAGGTAAGCTTGTCAAAGTGTTTCTTTTCTTCTAGGGCTGAAACCTTAGATTCAAATTTGGATGGTAAGGTTCTAACAACCTTTGTGACCACATCAAATTCATTAACCTCTTGACCTAGACCTTTCATTGAATTAACAACTTCATCTACTCTTAGGAAATATTCAACCACTTTTTCATCATCCTTAATTTTCAACTCCTCAAACTGATGTTTGAGTGTAATGATTTTTGATAGTTTGACTTTCTCATTCCCTTGATATATAGTTTCAAGTTTTTCCCAGATTCCATGAGCAGATTTGCAATGCATGACTTTAATGAACACATCTTTAGTTAACCCACACAAGAGCGCATGCTTAGCTCTAGCATTTGTTTCATACTTCTTCGTTTCAGCAGCATCAGTGGGAATAGTGGCTAGTACATTGTAATCTTCTAAAACAATGCACCAAACATCAACATCAAAAGAAACAAGAAAAGCTTCCATTCTGATTTTCCAGAACACATAATTAGTCCCATCAAATAATGGAGCTCTAGATACAAAGGCACCATCTTGAGTATGTGCCATTAAAAGACAAACACCAAGACCAAGATCAATCCAAGGTAATTAAACCTATCAGAGGACCCTACGCTCTGATACCAATTGTTGGAGTTAAAATGACACTAAGACGGGGGGTGAATCGGTGTCTTAACAGATTTGACCAATTTTTAGAAAATCAAAAACCATAGCTCAGATATTTTCTCAATATACTCTGATTAATGCATTCATGAGTTGAATGTAATCATTTATAAACAGAATTGAGAAAAGTAATAACCAAACAGTGAACTGAAATAATCAACAACACAGTAAAGCAAAGGGAACTCAGAAGAACAAGAAGACTCCAGATTTTACCAAGTGGAAAACCCTCCTGGGGTACAAAAACCACTCCCTAAATGCCTTCCTGGCTTAATCTTTTAAACAAAAGTTCACAATGCCTTATAGGCTGATTTTTTAGCACCCACTCATGGAGCACTTGCCCCTCATTTTGAGACACCCATCTCAAGGAGTACCAACCCCTCAAATTATGTTTTGAACAATAATAGTGACTCAGAGGATTTCTCTGTTTTTAGTTAAGCACATATCTTTCTGCAGAGTCCATTCATACATTTCCATATAGACAAGAAATGATACTCTTAGAATTACAATCAACAACCCTTATATTTTTCAACACTAATATTTATTTACATTTCAAGTATGTCGATTGTGAATAAATCTTCAAAATTGTTTTTCACCAGATCTTAAGATTCTCTTGCTAATTTTTGAATATAAAGCTGAATACTAACAGACTGTAGATGATGATTAAAAATAAATAGTAACGCTTATCTAGAGAGCTGTAAAATCATCCAAAAAATGCAACAGCTCAAAAAGAAACTCAATGTATATCCTGTTATGTAACCGTTCTGAGATTTGATGCCAATCCGTGAAGACGACCACTGAGTTTTGAGTATTCGTAACTATTCGGCGAGACAATTAGATAGTTCTGTCGAAGGCAGTTGCACCGCCAGACATTCCTCTTAGTTAACGCTCTCGCCATGAGCCATCAGAATCGGGAAGAACACATAGCGAAAACATCGTGTCTCATTGATAGGCTTCCTTAGAGTATTATTCATTCGCTGAGACATCAGAGTCTTTCTCACCGAGATGCCCTTATGTTCATTCACTGTCACAATAGACTTTTCTTTATTTGCTTTCGCCATGATCCAACAATGTCGGGAAGACCTCTTGCAAACCATATGAAGTTTTACTGAAAGCCCCCTTATGAGTCGCTATAACCATCAACCGTCGGGGAGACGTTTTGAAGAAAAGACTTTGTTTTGCTGAAGGTCATCCTTTCACCCCGTGTCGCTGAGACAATACGAAGTCGGGGAGATGCTATATTGATTGCTCTAAGTTTCACCGATACTCCCATCCATCTCGTGTATCGTTGTGACTAGGAAAAATCGGTGAGACATCTTGTAGATTGATTTATGTCAGACCGAAACACCCCGAATTCACCTTAGATCGCCAAGAGAAATCAACTCTTATACTGACAAAGACCTTTTGACTTATGTGCTTTGTTATAACATTATGATATCGGGGAGACTTCCTATAGTGCACACCATGTCTTTCTGAAATTCTTCATCCACTTGTGTGTCGCTATAACATACGGATTTTTATGTCGACAAGGAGCCCTTTTTTTCCATCGGCGAGACTGAGGTCACTCGCCGAGACCTCATACCGATATCGCTAACTCTTATCGATAAGCCTTTTGTGCCAAGTCGGTAAGACACCATGAGATCGCCATGACATTTCATCAAAGCTATAACTCTCATCGATAATCCTCCATTTGCATACGGTCAGTGAGACAATATGAATTCGTTGTGACCACATACCGACGGAAAAAGCTTATGCCGAAAGACCTTTTTGTTGTCGCCATAACAAAAATAAGTCTTGCTGATAGCTGCCAGAATGTTAAATTCAATCGACATGACATTAGAAATGTCTTGCCGATAGGCAACATAGACATTTCAAAAAGGATCAGAGACCCTTCCATACTCATGCCGATATGAGTGAGCCCGAAAGAGAAACAACCAAAGCCTGTGATAAGCAAGGAGAACCATCCTGAGATAGATTATCAATGAGAACAAACTAAAAGAGATTTTGTCATCAAGGACAAACTATAAACACAATTGAAATTCAACAAACTCCCCAAACTGTAAACAAAACTGAAATTCAACACCCATCTCTCATGATAATGAATAGTCAACTTAGCATTCATTGCATCTAAGTGATTCTCACAAAGGTGAAGCACTAGGCCTTCTCAGGAGGTCACCCATCTTAGTACTTCTCCAGCTCAAGCATGCTTAACCACAGAGTTTTCCCAAGGTTAAGGCCACTTAGCTTGCAACCCCACTAGTTATTTAGATTTGTGTCAAATAATATTTTATATAAATTTTAAGCTAAAAATATGATTACATTGCTATTGTATAATTTAGTTTCTTCAACAAGATACATAAAATATTTAACATTTATAAATAATTGTGGCAATAATTTCACAATTTAAACCTCTCAAATCATCATTTCTCAAGATTGTCAGAAACATAATTTCGATAAAGTCATAAACTCTAACTCTAAACATAGCAAACAAACATGTAATACAAATAAAGGAAAGCTAACTTTTTCAAGGTTGATATAGGATAGTCTATTAATCAAGGATGCTCTTGCATTGAACACTTTATGTAATAAAGGATGAGCTCTTGTTCGTGACACTTCTATGAAAATATTTTAGTTTTTAGTCATGATGACATTTTTTTGTTGATGACAACCATGTTGTATCTTATGTGTTTATTGTTGGAGTAAATAAGTACTCACCTAATAATGAATTGTTCATTGATTAATTATTATTCCCTTTTACTTTATTACACTTAAGTTAAACTTAGGAGTGTATTTTTGTTATTAGATTGGGCTATTTATAGGTTAAGTTATCTCATTGCATAGGATAAAGATATTTGTCACAATATAATCAAATCCTCGTCTAGAGTTTTCTTTTTTTCTTTTGTAAGCATTCATGATTGTATATTGTAATCATACACCTTACAATTTACATTCATTATTCAATATCAAATATTTATGGACTAATCTCTCTCAAAGTTGCATGAGCATATCAATGGTTTTTCTCTTTGGATGTGATAGGTTGTAGGTGATTTCTAAGAGTTGTGGGCTTCACTATCAACTCTGACATGGTATCAAAGCACTAGATCTATAGAATTTTGTCCAAATTTTGAGGGATTCAATTTTGAGGGAAAAATCAACTCATCTTGGAGTGAAACGACATCACCATTGAGTTTAGAACAACCAAAAACCTAAAGATCATTTGTTAATTCATTGAATTTAGAGAAGTGGAAAAAAATTAGTGGCAAGGAATCCCATATAGGAATCAGTATGACCCTACTTCCAGTAATGCTCTTCCTATCATTGACTGGTATGAGGGCTTTCAATAAAATTGTCTATAGTTATTATTAAAAAAATTCCAAAAAAATCATTTTTTGTTTGAAAAAGAAAAAAAAGGGGTTTTGGTAACCATAGGTACTTGTGTCTATAGGCCTTGGTAGCTGATTCCTACATGGTACCCACCCATTTTAATGGCGACATGTTTATTCCACCACATGGTGGCTAACCCTCCACCAGTTGGTGGTAAAATTATCATAACCAGCCTCCACATAGCTACTTAATGGCCCCTAAACCTCAACCATTGACTATTAACTATTGGGATGATAAAAAAGAAGGATTCCAAGGATAGTGAACAAAACCAGCAATCACTACTTTTTTGACAACAAATATTTTTAGAATATTCTGACTTGAGATAACATATTTCACACATCAAAAAGGATTGTTTTAGCAACGACAAATTTTCAGGTGATCGAACTTCTTTTTGGAAAAAGGGAATATTTTGGAAATATTCTACCAATGTCAGCATGACGTCAATCGTACAAATGACCCCTTGCCCCACTCCTAGTCTCCATTTTCCCTAAAGGAGCTAGCTTTTTTCTTTTTGGAATAGCTTGTCCATACAATGTCAAAATTGGTAAAACAAGACATCATTAGAAAGGTGGTTCCATGTACTTTCTAGTAGTATAGGTCCCATCATCTAATTTTATACTAGTATATTTTATTCTCATTCAAAGTCATATCTTCATTGTTTACTTTTGAGCTCATAAATTTTCATTTGTATCTCCAATTTTCATGATTCTTGTAATGCTTGAAAGGTATTTTATAGCTCTTCAAATCCATCCATGCACTATTTTTAGAATTTTCTTTGAGTAAATTTTATTATTTTTTGTGATTTCACATTCTTTTTAATTGCTTGGATATCTTAGCACCTGGAAAGAGTTTTTTGTGTGAGATAAATTTATTTGATCTGCTTTGCATGTATTGAGGTTATCAATTCCTATGTTTTCATTTGAGGAAGTATCATGGGTTTTTTATTCATCCTTCTGTAATCATCCTAGAAAGGGATAGTTATGAGTCTTGGTGAAACAAAATCCTAAAACATCTCAAGAGGCTTATTTTTTTAATCTTTATGGACTCATACTTACACTAGATACACAAAGGAGTAGATCAACATGGGGTATTATTAATGATCATATTTCAGGAGTGATTTGTTCTAGTGTTGATCATGACACTATGTGTGTTACAATCATTGATTATCCCTACACACTTTGGACTAGACTTTGAGAGATCTATGGAGACCCTCATATCTCTCCATTCCTAGAGGATCATGTTACATATTGTCTCATTCCTCTTATAGATTTAAATTCCACACCCTTTAATGACGACACTTTAGAGGAGCTTGAGTATATCATAGTGTGTCACCAAAAAAATGTATAGTTGGACATTTTTATGCTCACTTGAGTCTCTCTTATGTACTTTGGCTCAATTTTTCATAAATTTAATGTTGTAATGTGGCCAACACATTCACATTAGGTCTTGGACCCTTGAGAATCATTCAGACTTCTAGTATGTCTTGTAAAAGTGTTGTGAAGTGTTGTAACTCACTTTCACTCTTTTCTAGGACCCTTTCATTATAATTCATTTAAATAACCCCTTTTTATCACTTACCAAATCTTACTTCAAAGTGTTGTAAATAGTTGCAACAAACTCTCATGCTTTTCTAGACTTGTCCTCACTAATTCAACTCTTTTTTATGTTTAAATGACCCCTTAATACACTTTATAGCCTACTTAAGTGTATTTTTGAGAATATTCTCATTAAACATTATTTAATGCACTTTAATTTCTAAAACCCAATAAAATTTCCCTAGTGGGACCAAGTCACCACCTGGGGCGACTTAGTCCCACTAGGCACAAAAATAAAATAATTTTAATTTTTTGGCAAAATTTTATTCTCTTACCCTTGAGGTCAGCCTGTGATGTGTTATTTTTGGGAATTATTAGAAAATCAAGTATAAATAAATGGTTTTCCCTCTCATTTTAGACCTAATTCATCCAACATTCAAGCATTCATTCACTTAATCATCCAAGCAATTATCAAGCATTCAAGCACTATAAGCATAATCAAGTCATCCATTGGAGCACTTCATTACATATCTTCAGATTTCTACATCAAGGGTTTGGTGAGTTTATGACATTGCATGTTGTTTATTCATCATTCTATCTTTAGTTCATTTCATTTCATAGGGTTTGATTACCAAATTGGGGTTTGACTAAGGAAAACCCCTATTCTCTAACCCTTAACCCCTTTTCCCCTCTTCGCATATGTGTTTGCAGGTCTTGCATGCAGATTTATCAAAGAGTTTGGTGTCAAAAAGTGGTCAACAATCCATCAAAGTTAACAAAGCCCTAATTGAAGCTTGGAGACCTCTTTCAGCCCATTTTTTGTAGAATTTGAACTAGACACTTGTCAGAAAAGGAAGTGTAGACTGAAAGCTACAGAATCCTGCCCTAAATTTCTTAAGATTCCTAAGTGGACTAAGTCACCATCTGTGGCAAATTAGTCCTACTGCCAAGCTTGAAAATTGATTTTTACATTTTTGGGTACCCATTTGGTAGATTCCTGTTCTGACAGATTTACCCTGAAATTAGACTAAGTTGCCCAGCTTGGCATAAGTGTCCCAGTTAGGGCATCTCTTACATAGCCCTAGTTCAATTGAAAAGAATTCATTAATATTTGTATTTTAGTTTACATACCCAATAGCTTGGGGTGAGATGACGTTAACCTGTGAGATGAGAAGGCATCCCTTGCCCATTTTTGAGAAGTAACTGTAGTAAAACGTTGTCGTTTCTTTCTTCAACAATTTTGTAAACCACAGATTGTGAATGGGTTTTGTCATTTGGATGGTATCTAGAGTGTTTTTTTTTCTCTCCACCCACAGATACTTGTAATTCCTTTCACATGAATTTGAATTATTTCGACGGGAATATTGTAAAAATTATTCTTCCTCCTCCTGTCGTATCGAATACTATTTTCGACAGTCTTAGTTGGACATATTTTTCACATTCATAAATGTATCGGCCTGCCAATGGAACTTCCATCAATGGCAGTTGCCATATTCTAAATATGTGGGAATAAATTTGAGCCTTTAATCTTGGTTTTTGAGTTTCCTCATACTATAGTGCTTTTCATAATTTGCGTTTTGGGTGTACAATTTACAAAATATTATTTTTAATACAAAAGTTAGAAATGGAAAAGTTTTTGAAGATGTATGGGGTCTATGTAAATTTTGTCACACTATAATCGTTGATCAAAATAGTAGCTATTCAGACATATTTCATGATACGTGAGATTCTGGAATCCAAACATGTTCCATTGATGGAAGGATACATTTTCCCAACCTCTCCTGTACCTATCATCATCTAATTTAAATTCACAAGTTTGGCATGATCAATGTTTTCTTCTCATGTATAAAATTTTGATATAGATAAGGAATTTTTTTATCAAAATTGAATTTTAAAAGATTAGTTATTTACATTTGTGTCGAATAATATCTTATATAAATTTTAAGTTAAAATTATGGTTTCATTGTTATTGTATAATTTAGTTTATTCAACGAGATAAGGAAAATATTGATATTTATAAATAAGTGTGGCAATAGTAACTTCATAATTTAAACTTTTAAGATTACCATTTTTCAAGATTGTTAGAAACATAATGATAAAGTCATAAACTCTAACTCTAAACATAGCAAACAAATATGTAACACAAATAAAATAAAGCCAACTTTTTTCAAGGTTGATATAGGATAGTCTATTAATTAAGGATTCTCTTGCATCAAACACTTTAGATGATAAAAGAGTGAGCTCTTGCTTGTGACACTTCTATGAATTTTTTTAGTTCTTAGACATGGTGACAATATTTTTCTCATGACAACCATGCAATATCTTATGTGTATATTTTTCCACTTAACCAAATACTCCACATATTCGCACCCTTCAATATTATCAACAACCCTACTCTATAAGATATTTTTAACTGTTTCTCCTTATCTTTATAGAATTAGGCTCTTCCAATTTGGTGAATTCTCCCATGGGATTTCTCCCTTTTTCTCCATGATATTTATGCATATATGCTACAATCAAAATAAGTGAGATATCCAAATTATGTGGAAGCTTTATATTATAGGCATTTATTGATATATTCCTATCCACCAGACATGGACTTGAGTATCTTCTTCCAACACGAATTGTTGTATGCCTCTCTTGGAAATCATTCTTCTCTAATACATGTACCAAAATTAATTCTTCCTTTATAAATTCATTTTCTCTCCTCTTCTGATCAACATACTTCTTATACTTTTAACTATTCTTAGATAGAAAAATCTTTGATTTCTAGATGAATATTTTGTATGTGTGTGATAGAATCTATTGCTTCAACATTCAGACTTTAAATCTTATCTTCTACTCCTTAACTCTACTATATCTCTAGGAATGCAAATACATACCACTTTAAAAGGCATCCTTTTAACACCTATTTATTCAAGTATTGTAGGAAAACCTTGTCTATGCTAAAAAGATCCCACTACTTGAAATTATCTACTACTAAAAACCTCATCAAATCCCCTAAGTTATGGTTCACCACCTCCATCTTTCCTTCAATTTTTGCATGATAGACTAAGACCAAATCTAACCTAGTGTCCATGTTTCTCGAATAGTTCCCTCCAAAAATGACTAGTGAATTTGATTTATTGATTTGACAAAATGTTCTTTTATGAATACCATGCACTCTCATAAATTCTTTAAAAAATAAACTATTACAATATCTGAAGCATCACTTCTCTTTTTAAATTGTATGAAGTGTACCATCTTGGACAATATGTCAATTACCAAAATCCTTGAGTTGAGCTAATCTATTGGGCTCTAGATAGTCCCAACATAAAATTCACACGTATATCCTCCCCTAGAGGCTTATGTGTTATTAGTAAGGGTTAACACAATTAAATTCCATTTTGACTATTCTCCCTACTAGACTAACACACTCAATATTTTGCACAAAATTATATACCTCCACTCCCATTCTTGGAAAAAGAGTAACCTTCACTCAAGATCACTAACATCCTGTCCACTCCAAAATGACCTTCTAACCCACCATTATGCTTCTATTTGTGATCAAATTATCTAACACTAGCCCTTATACTATACATGTAACTATTTCTTCTTGAAAAGAAAACCATTCTAAATAAAATAATCTTAGTCACTACATTTTATTCTTCCAGCTGGATTTTATCATGCACTCTAGACATGCCTCTTGTAAATCAACATCTATTAGATACAGCTTCATCTCTTTGAATCGTTTAACTCTGGCTCTCATATTTATGAGTAATGCACTAAGTATATGCAAAAATATGTGACACAAAAAAGATGCCACTTTCTTTTTTATGCCCGAAATGAGCATTTGGCAAGTGCCAAATTTGGTGCTTTCCAAATGGTTTGGATGGCCAAGCCTAAGGCTTGGTCATTCCAAACCAAGTTTGGTGAGCACCAAATTTGATTCTTGCCAAATGTCAATGTTGTTATAAACATAAAAAACCAAAGTTTCTTCTCAATTTTATGCTCAACTTGTGACCTACACATTTTCTACTCCTCAACTTGCGCTCGCCAAAATACATTGACATTTTTTCACCTAGAGGTTGTGAAATCTTCATCAAGATGTCACCAAGATGCCAAGGAGGTCAAAGAGGGAAGTATCTATGCTTTTTTAGTTTCAAATTTTGATTAAATTATATATTGAACTAGGTTTTTTATTAAAATTTGTTTTAATTTCTAGGAAATGATATTCCACCCCCAAATATTGAAAGTCCTCCATCACCTCCTCATGAATACCCTCTTGAACAAGAACCATAGAAAATGCCTCATCAATTCCTAGACATCCCCCAGGAACACAAGAAAAAATGCAAGGGAAAATAGAAGACAATAAAAAATAGCATGAGAAATTGATTACAAGGTTGAAAGATCCTACTGCAAAAAACCCTCATAGGACAAGCCTTGTTGAATCCATGTAATCTATCGTGTTTCATGTAAGATCAATGAGTGCACAAATTAATTTTTGGTCCAATAAGAGGGAAGAAGAAAAACATTTTTATGTAAATAAACTATCCTATGGGCAAGTAAAGAACAAGAAAATTAACAAATATGACTTGTGTTCCCTCTTCACCAACCCACAAACCAATCAACCCTTAGCAATTGTATGCAGGAGATTCCCTATCAATTGGTTCCACCACAAAGGGATAAAGAATAATTTTTGGGTTAGGTGGTGGATGGTTTTTGACCAGCCTCTGTGCAATAATTATGAGGTGCCACAATGCTTTTTGAGGAAACTCTATTGTTAGTTTGTCCTCAATGATATTTCAAACTATTTTAACTTTTTGTATTTCTAGGATAGAGGTGGGGGCTCGTCACATGACAAAGTAGGGGCACAACATAACCCACACCTGGCATCGAGACCCTTGGGTAGACCTGTGGTGGAGCATGTGGCTATTCCTTCCATTATGAAGGACGGTGTCAAGGTGGACACCTTAGAATCCATTAGCTCACTCACTCAAAGCCTTATATAGTATGTGAGGTCTCTACTATAGGGTGATATGGGTGAGTCTCCTAGGCCTCGAGTTCCAATTGATTTTTCTCAATCTTGCAACTTTGTTTACATTTATGATCCTAAGAGTAGTCAAGATGCAGCTATGCAGGACACATCAGTTACGTAGGGGATGGTTATGACATAAGCTTTGTTGAATGAAATATTCAATATTGATGCTCAAGTAAATTTCAAGAATTTCATTTAAATTTTTTTTATTAAATTTTATTCTAAAATGTAAGAATAACTAAATTAGTAGAATTATTATTATGAAAATTCAAGGATAGAGTGTTCATGCTACTTGCAACATTCCCCTAGCCCCCTATTTTATGACATCGTCGAGTCCACAGTTATGTAACCAATAAAGAAATATAATTATTACATGCGAATAGTTGAACTTTATCCTTATCGAAAATCCAAAAAACATAGGTTGTCATCATCCTCACATTTAGTTGTCATTCTCGACATCCTTATCTGAGCAATCCCTTTTTATTGTTGAGACTAGGCTTCAAAGACAGAGAGGACAAATGGAAAACTTTGGACAAGATTTCAATCCCAACATCGATAATAACACTTATGACACAAACCAACATTAGAATTTTTTCAACCCATTTCACAACATGAACATGCCATCTTCATCACGAAACCCTTCTGAACCATTCATACAAAGAGACCAAAATGGACGAGTATATGCAAAAGACTTAAAAGCTGCAGTGCCAAATCCTAATATAGTCTCCTTCGTAGAAAACTCAGTCTTACGCAACCCTCAAAGGTATCTAGCCATGCTTTTGGACCAAGGGGCTAAGTTACCACGAGGCTTTGACATAAATACTTTTCCACCTCCATCCGTCTACCCTCACCATCAACAGTCACTTAACATAAATCTTGCCATTAATTCACAACAAATGTCCACTTATCACCCTTATCCTAATCTTGACAAGGGAAGCCAATTGTCCACAAGTCCATTCCAAACCTCCACATCATATTATGGCCCTTCACCTATCAATCTCGTCCAAGTCTACATGCCTTATCAACCATCTACTAACTCATGTCAAGTCCTCACATCATACCGTATTGATCCCGTCCAAGTATCCACATCCTATTTTAGTTGACCTTACACCAATCCAATCCAAGTCCCCATGTCATATCCTAGTCCTTCACATACTAGTCTAGTCCAAGTCTCCATGTCCTATCCTAGTCCTTCATCCATTAATCATTTTCAAGTCACCCCCTCACAAGCCACATTTAGTCATGAAAAAACTATCATGTTACTAGTTTTTTAGCGAGATCCTAACAACAAGATTTAGAAAAGCAACGACGTATCATGATTGTCTTATCTTGTCTTTTGGCTTTCATCATGTTACTAGTTTTTCAGCAAGATCCTGACAACAAGATTTGGAAAAGAAGTGACGCATCATGATTGTCTTATCTTGTCTTTGGATTTTTTTACTAGTTTTTCAGCGAGATCCCAACAACAGGATTTAGAGAAGCAGTGATGTCTCATGACGTTTGTCTTGTCTCTTGACATGCATGTTATTAGTTTCTCAACGATGTCCTGATTTCGGGATTTAGAAAAACAACAATGTATCATGATAATGGCTTTATTGTTGTATTTTGACAATCATGTTGCTAGTTTCTCAAGGATGTCCTCGAAATAGGATTTAGAGAAGCAACGACATTTCATGATTTGTCCTTTTTGTCCTTTTTGCTGATGGCAGGTTATGACAAAAAGACTGGGGAAACAACACTCTTAGTATGAGTCATGATCATCCTTGTCTGTGACTGCTTGTCTTATGTGATGGTACGACTTTGCACACCTTGATTTATGTCATATCATGGTGTTTGTTGACCATCACAACAATCTGCCTAGTGATGATTAAGAGCAATAAATATAAAAATTCCTATGGTAATGTTTTGAAGGATTTGGTCTAGGAACTAACATGCATCTCCTTTTGTCTTGTCATCTTCTCTTGCTCATCTCATATAGGCATTGCATCCATATCATCATCCATATCTTTTGCACTAACATTTCTTTGTCTTTTCATATTCTAGTCTTCTCATCAATTTCGAGAGCACACCTGTGTTCTTGGAACCCGTCTGTCCTCTCGAGGGGGCATACCGCTACCCTCCTCATCATTCTTCCTCATCTTATTTTGCACTGGGGCATATTTTGACTTATTTTCTTTGTCACAATGCGACATGCTACATTATGACAAAGAGGGGGAAAATGTACACTTAAAAATGACCTAGGCCTGCAAGCTCTATTTTTACCACTTTCATCCTAGCATAATTATGACATGTAATTATGTCCTTGGTCCACATTCGACTATTAATTAAATAATACATTATTATTTAATTAATTCATGTCTCTTGTATTCTTCATGATTATTAAATAAATAAATTTTATTTATTTATTCAATACATCACTAAGGGTCTATTATCTTCTTACAATTAAATAAATTTCTTAATTTATTTAATTACTTCTATTTATTTATTCTTCCTGATTATTAAATAAATGAATTTCATTTATTTATTTAATAGGTCACTAATTGTCATAATTAAATGAATTGATTAATTTATTTAATTATTAATCATATATGCTAAATTAAATAATTATTGTTAATTATTTAATTGTCAAAATTAACATTTCTCTCATTTTAAATAAGTTAATTATTTAAAATGATTTCACATTCTTAACTGTCAGTTCATTTTAGTAAATAATTTGAAAATCGATTATTTATTATTTCACAAAATCCATATTTTGAGTTGATTTAATTCAAAATGGTAACTAATCTTCTAAAAATCAAGTAATCGAGCAAATTCTTAATTTTCCAAATCTGATCTTCAGTTCATCTCTTATCTTCTTGATTTTTTGAATCTCACAAATCGGGCAGTCTTTATCTTCTTGATTTTTGAAAATCTTTATTTTCTAATAATTATCTCATTTATTTTCCACCATCGATTCGATCTTCTCAGATGACATCTCGACTGCTCACTTAAAGATTTTTCCCTAACCTTGATTAGGGATTATCAAATTTAATCTTGTCCTCTAATTTTAGGTCTCCTCCGAAGGTCAATCTCGTTTGTCCATTCAAAATGGCATTTTCTATGCCATTTTCCTCTCATTTTTAGATTAGGCACCGACATACTTAGATATTTCATAGAGATTGTTGCATTTATCTTATTCCACTTAGTCTTAGCATATTTTAGGCATAGGAATTTTTAATCATATTGTCGTAGGCATAGGCATTTAGATTCAAATCCTTCAAAGCTTGTGTAGGACTTCGTCAAAGATTGCTCGCACATTCGGTCTGAGGGCAACACGTCAACCAACAAGTTAGAAGGTGTTACAAAGGTGAATCATGGAGGTTTCGACGATTAGCTGGTATAATCATTTTATTTATGTTTACTTTCATTGTACTTTGTAATTTCTTTGGGTTTCTTAATTCGTTTTGATTTGCTAACCTTAATCCAAAATTTAACCCTTAGTTACACAACATATAACATTGTATGTCCAAGGTATGGATTTTTGGTTAATGCAAATATTTTTTACCATTTTTGTCCATGTTTGCACTACAAATGATTAATTTAATAAATGAATAGTTACACAAAGTTCATTTTTAGTAACCGTAAAATTGTTACAAATATCCCAAGCCTCTTTAAGGGGGAAGCCCCCTTTACTTTAGACAATATTGGTAGCACAAGCATGTGAGTTTTTAAAGTCTTTATCAAATATATTATGGATGAATTTGAGATCACAAGTAATTGGTAACATAATGAAACTAAAAATTATTATAATGCAGCCATAAAAGATATATTATTGGGTCTAATTCACTATATCACATGTGTAGAGATCAAATTTTCATCCTAACTTACCACATCATACTTTTAGAGTTACCTTTACTTTAGGCATATCATGCTCTATATCCTTGTACATCGAGCTTCCATTGCTACATCTTTGCATTTTATAGTGACCTATGTCCTTAAATTTGTGTTATGTATGTTCTCATTTACTTATCTTCACGCTCATCCAGTATTATATTTGTAGCATCGTAAATTGTCACCCTTGATAATTTCACACTAGATTTTGCTCCCTCCTAAGTGCATGGACCTAATTGTACACCTAATTTCTTAAATTATGCATTTCATGGCCCATTTAATTATTTATCAAGGAATCAAATGTATAAAATCAAACTAGAAATTTAATATTTTGCTCCTGACACTTTACACCCTACAAAATAGGGCTTAGACAAGGGCTCCCTTGACGACCTTGTCCCCCTATTTTGGCTCCAATTTTTAATATGTCAGAGTTGGCACTTTAATATTTGAATTCCAAATGTCAAATTTTGGATATTGGAATTTAATTTTTGGGAAATTAGAATTATTTCATATAAATACCTAGTCATTGCATCATTTGAAATCTAACAAGGAGAATTAGAAAAAATGGAAATTATTATACTTCAAGATCAAGTCAAGAGAAATCAAGAGAAAGATTATTGCAGCACTTCATTGTCAAAACATCAATGTCAATTTTTATGTGAGTTTGTTCATGTTTGTGCATACATTTTGTTTGTGAGGACTAACCCTTGTAGGTCTTTAAAGAAAACCAAGCCAAATTACAATCAAATCTTGAGGAGATGCACATGACTTCAAACCTTCAAGGAAATTAAATCTAAGTGGTGGGTTGCATCTGATTGTTGATTAATCATCATTCATTTATCATTTAGCCTCTATCCCTCAAAAGGTTTTCCATTGTCGAGGTGGAAACATCAACACCGGTTTGAATGAGGCAAGCCCCTATATGGCACAACCCTTCCTCTCTCTTTGAATGTGTAGGTTCTAGATCTAAAGAAGATTGGGGGAATATTGAAGACCTTTTTATCATTGTGTCATTGAAACCCTACAATTTGACAAGATACGGAAACTCAATTATCTTAGCAATCGACAAAGATCTGATAGTGAGATTCGGAAGGAAGAAGCCTCTAATCAGACACCTGAGGACTGTGAAAGAAGATTGCAATTTTATCTCTCTAGGCATAGGCGCCCTACGTGTGCTTTTCCAACAAAATTAGGCTCAAATTTATTTGATAGGTGTATATTACTCTGCTCTTTCTAGGTATGTTGAATTTATTTTTAAAGTTCCTTTGTTATAGAAAATTTGCATTTTCAGATTAGGTCTCATAGTTTCATTAGGTCAATAAAATAAAATAATTTATATTTAATTTCCAAGGCATTAAAGGATCATATAAGGCTGGCTGACTCACCTTTAATGTTGGAATTCAATCTAATCTCCTTGCGGATTTGCATATGAATGTTCTTTGAAAAAGGATTGATGTTAGTGATCTAAGCATTAGACCTAGGATCCCCTTTTTCAATAGACCATTATGGTGAACCTCACATATCTTACACTTGCAATTTTTCAAATTTTGTAGTGTATTAAATTTGAAAATTGAATTTAAAACTTAGGTTTTTTTTAAATCTTGGTGATAATTTGTATTTATTTTCAAAAAAATTATTTATTTTCATTAGTTTTTCATTATAAAAATTCAAAAATAATATGGAAAAAATTGTAAAAATTTTCATCTCTATTATTTCTTGTCCAAGGTTTATATCTCAATTATTTTCATTGAAAAAATTAATTGCAAAATTATTTTATCATTTATGCATGCATATTTTAGTGAAAAAACATTAAAAAGGTGACAAATTTGCATTGTATTTTCATTCCAAAGGATCAAAAAGCATTACTTTTCTATATTTTTTGAAAAAATCATTCAATTACAACATTTAATTTCTAGAAATTATCATTTGAACATATTTAGTTTCTCTAAAAAATCCAAAATTGCATGCATCGTGTGCTTCTGTTGAGGGTGAAAATATGGTCCACCAAAATGAATCAACAAAGTGATGGACCACTAATTTTTCTAAGACCCTAAACACCTCAAATTATGCAAAATAAGATGAAAATAACAATCAGAAATGCAATTTAACTGTTATAGCAACTATAGGGGATGTTTTTAGAGCATAAAAAGTTGTGTACCTGGCTATAAAGTTATTATTTTTTATCTATGGAGGACTCATTCGCCTTTAGTGGCGAATGGGTCCTTTTAGGGTTTCGAAAAACTGATTTCAAGATCATGTTCCTTGATGTTTGTACTCTCAAATTCCCTATTTTCAAGTTCTGAAAGTCGGTATGCAATTTTGTAGAGCTCTTTCCATGATCTTGCACTTTGAATGAAAACTTTTTCAACTTTGCAACTTTGTCAATTTTGCTCCAAATCTTGCTCAACTTGATCTTCAACCTATAAATCTGCAATCACACACTCAAAGGGAAAAAAACTTTTTTTTTTTTAGTGAATGGGGGTTTTCCTTAGTCAAACCCCTTGTAGGTAATCAAACCGAATGATGAAATAAAGTAATGAAGCATGAAATGTGAAATATGCAAATGATGTCACCTTGGATGTTGTCTTGTGAAACAAATCTGCAAACTACCATGTAGTTTCCATGAAGAATGTAGATATAGGATCCTTGAATATGATTTGAACAATGGTTGCAAGTAGATCTTCAATGCTACATCCACCTCTTAGCTCAACAACATGAATGCATGCATCAAACCCTTGAAATGATGATATGTCCTTGAATTGTTACAATAAACACTTGAAATTTTCCTTGTAATGCCTTATGAATGGCTTTGAAATGTTTTATAATGCTCTTGTAAAGTATTAGGATGCTCTCTTGAAAATCTTAGGTGAAACTATGTGAATTAACCCCTTATTTATACTAAATTAGGAGATTAACCCCAAAATTCAAAGAATTAAGGTCGACACCAAATCTTGGAAGAAACATCATTAAATTCCTACTAGAATGAAATTCAAAAAGGGGTGTCTTGTTAAGGGAGGACCCAATCACCACCTTGGGTGAATGGGTCCTAGCTCAATTTTCTAGGACTTAACCCCAAGGGATTGAAAGAGTGATAAAAACCCATTCTGGATCACCTGAAAAAGGGGGGTCCTGTTAAGGAAGGGCCCATTTTCCATCAAGGGTGAAAGGGTCCTAGTTCAACTTACCATGACCAGAATTTTCCCAATGAAATAATTTGTTAATTAAATTACAATTGCCAAGATAGATCTTTGGGAGGTGTCAAAATTAAGGCCTAAATTTGAATTAAAAGGGGGTTAATAACTCCAATTAACCACAATCAATTAAGACCACCTTGATAAGTGTGACAGAGCTTTATAACACTTTACAACACTTAAACAAGGTACAAATTATGTATATTTATTTAGAAAGGGGCCCATAAGGCTTAATTAAGCAAATAAATCCTAGAAAAGTGTGAAAGTGTGTGTCAACACTTTACAACACCCTTGCAAAGGACCAATTAAGGCATTTTTTAGTTAAATAAAGGTTCTGGAATAGTGTGAATGTGTACAACACATTGCAACACTACTCCAAGATACCATTAGTTCAAATTTAATGTCAACTATCAAACCAAGCAAGGAAAAGGCTACTTTTTTCGTTACTACATTTTGCCCCCACTTTAGTGAGAGGATGACCCCATGTCAAACTCACACTAAAGTAGATATCCAAGACACTTAAGTATGCAGCAATAAAAAAGATGCATGATCATACCCTATCAAAGGCCAAGAAAAATAAACAAAAACAAAGGATCAAGCACAACTGTTTCAACACGATGTGAGACGATGGTTGTTTGTCCATAACATATGTTTCTCACTCTAGGGTAGTGAAACCTCGGTCTGTCCAATAGGTGAGTTATCCCAACAAGGTGGTAAATTAGAGAATCTTATTAGCCTCTCATACCATACTGAATTTATCCTCCTGACAACTTTCATAAGGCACCACAATGAAAATTCTTTTGTAAATACTTTTTGAATGTTATGTAAAAAAAATTGTTAAAGGGGATTTTTCTTTGTTCATGTAACGGTCTTACTCTTAGGGAGCATTGTGCCTAATGTCTCCAAGAGAGGACAAGTCAAAAGTGTCAAATCATTGCCCATGGGATGCCTCATTTGCATCATTCCGTGACAATAGATCGTACACTCTTAGACGGCATCAAACCCAATGACACCACCAAGAAGAGGACACATCACAAGAAAAAAGGAAAATCACACCATTATTTTTTTCCAAAAGATGTCATCTATGTATGCCCCCACATTAAAGTGGTTGCTACACCATCACTGTGAGCAATTGCTTTAAAGTAGCCAATGTTTTTTATCCTAAGACATGAGAGCTTTCCTCATAAAACCGTATGCCAAGTCATATTTTTCTGAAGTAAATTGCATCATGAAATAGAAAGGAAGGGTTGCCCCCACAAATACATAAGGGATCTATGGATTTGGGGTCAGTATGTATGTGTTATAATTTTTTCATAGAGCATGGAACTACCATCATTCCCCAAATACACATAGAACTACGAGAATGGCACAAAGAGAGCAAAAACAAAGAAAAATCCTTCCAGGTCACCATGGAAGAAACATGAATGTCTCGACGCATTGCATCATCCCCAAAAGGAAAACACAAGACAAATGAAAAAGATAAAGACAAAGATTTTGGGTCAACATGGAAGAGACATAAATTTCTTGACACCTTGCATCATCCCCAAAAGGAAAACACAAGACAAATGAAAAATTATTATGACATGAGAAGAATGAAGGTACATATAAAAGAATGAACAAAAGAGAGAGGAACATCAAATGAAATTTCATGAGGGATCACATTACACACATGCAATCACATAAAGAACAATGAAAAAGAAAAAGACTAGTACGACACAGGTGAGTCAACCTAAAGCAAGTCATCTGCCTCCTGATCTCGGTTGGTACAAATGGAAGGTGGGCAACTAGCCAAAGGGACAACATCAAGTGTCAAACTAGGAAATGCACCAAGTTCAACACTCTTTTTAACAGTTTCATCATTTAATCCCATGGAAGAAGAAAACAATGTATTCAACTCATCATGCACTTGTTCATCAATTTTTGCAATATCAATGTCATCATCTAAGTTAATCACAGCAGGAGGTCAAATAACAATTTCCTTGTAATGTTATTTTTTATGTTACGGTGAGGTTTGAGATTCATCACGCATTGCTTCAGGTAGGTTTGTATTTTGATTTTATATGCTATTGTTTTCTTGATTTTGCAATCTACAAGCAATAGCATGACATCTACGTCTACACTCTCTAGCACTTCGATTTCATTTTAGTTTATTATCATTTTTTTTTTGTGTAAGAGTAGATTTTTCAATCATAGGTTCCTTCTCTTCCTTGGGAGGACTAGATGAAACAACAAGAGGTTGTTCAACTACTTTCTCTTTGACTTTGTAAACTTGTTTAACTTGAGGAGGGACAACAAGATTTCTTTTACTATCTCGTGGTTTCTTGTGGTAAATTGTAGGAGGTTGTTCTATAGGTTGTTCTTGTATGTTCAGAAGTGTTTTTGGTTCAATCATTGTCTCATCAAGGATGGTTGGTTCAACCATAGGTGTAGGCATGTTTTGAAGGGATAGTTCCACTATTTTATTTGCCTTGAATTTTTGATATGATTTGAAAAAGAAATCTTCATGAGCATTTTTAGGTTCCATAGGCTCAAGCCAAAAGTAACTTAGTGAAAAATTCCCTTTTGCTGAGGCAAGATGGAATCTACTATGATGTGCATTTAAGATATCATTGCCAAATGGAAACTTTAGATATTTATGCACAACCAAAGGGACTACATTCACGGAGTGAAGCCATGGATAGCCTAGCTTCACATGAAATTGGTCTGATTGTGGAATGATGGAGAATGAGACTATTAATGTTTTTTGGCACACTTTTAAAGGGAGATCTATTGAGCCTGTCGTAGGGAAAGAAAATACGTTGTGTGTCTTGATCCATGCTTTTGGGTTATCATATGTTTCTTGATATATCTCATGCACATATAAGTATTTTTTTGTGATCACATTCTCTCCACAAACAGGATCAATCAATATCCCATTAGTGGGCTTATTATTGATTCATCCAACTAGGTAAAGAGGACCATCAGGTGCACATTTAGATATGTCATTTTTTGAGAAAGAAATGTTAAGAGGTTGTCTAGTCAAGCCCTTATGAGGTGTAGCTTTGATAAATTTTATCACTTCATTTGCACGGGATGTTGTTCAATAGTATTTGTATTCTCATTATTTGTGTCAACATTCATCACATCAGTCTTCATTTCACTAGCTTTGAGAACTGAGATATTGTGCTTAGGCATGGGGTTTGTTAAGATTTGAAAATTTTGATTAGGAGGAGCTACAAAATTATTACCTTGATCATTCACACCTTTGATTAGTAAATGATTAGAATTAATAAGGTCTTGCACAAGATGTTTAAGACACTTACAGTATTTTGTACTATGTCCATTTCTTTGATGGTAATGACAATAAGAATTTTTTTGAAAGCCTTTGGGTAATGGCATAATAGGATCGCATTCTCTAACAGGAGGTAAGGTAAGCATGTTTTTTTCAATAAGCTCCAACATGATATTGTGAAGAGTATCATGTAAAGGAGTGAACTCTCTCCCTTTCTCCGAAAGGAGTTGTCTTTATAGCAGCCACTTGATTATTGTTTTGTTGAGTTCTTTGAGGGGGATTTAATTGTAAAATTCCCTTATTTTGTTTCTTAAAAGGTTGATAATTGTTTTGAGTCATGGGTTCGCACTTTTCAAGATGACTAGGGGGATTTTTCACATCATGGTCGCCAGTCAAGTTTTGATGGTAACAAAGGGTTGTACATAACTGTTTGGAGGATGGAAACCTCAACATTTCAAGCTTTCTTTGTAGTTTATCTTGTAAGTTGGAAATGAACATTCTTTGAAGGTCAGCATCATGAATCTTAATGTTCACTTGTGAATAAAGTGTTTGATGTCTTCCTATGAAATTGGGCACTTTCTCATCCTCTTTTTGCTTGCATGTCATTAAATCAGCAAGGGTCATCTTGGGACCCATGTGAATATGGAAGTGGTTGTAAAAGGCATCAATGAGTTCATTAAATGAACCAATTGAATTGTTCGGTAAAGAGGAGAACCACTCTAAGACAGTATCTTTCAAGGATCTAGGGAATAGCTTAGCCAACAGTTTATCTTCAAAGATGAAATCACCACGCAAGGCTATGAATGTAGAAACATGGCTTATAGGATCTCCTTTCCCACCATATTTCTCAAATCGAGGAACCTCTATTCCTTGTGGCATTTGTGCTCTTAATATGTCGATGGAAAAGGGTGTAGACTTGATGTATTGCAAAGGTTGACCATTATTGTTCTGGTGTAATGTTGCCACTTGTTGTTGAAGGGATGTCATGGTTTGAAAAAGTGAGTTAATGAGAGGACCATTTTTTGATGTAGATCCAAAGGAAGAAAACACACCCTTTTCAATTCCATTTAACAAACTCATCATCCATTATTGTTTACACTTCACAAATACAATCTTTCCTTCTTCAAGGCACTTGGTTCAAACACTCAAAATTGAAAAATAGAATTCCCCATCACTCAATGACCTTCAAGAAACATTAGTAAGCAGAAAATTATCAAAAACAAACAATTACAATCTCTTCCCTTCATATTTCCTCAATTGGTTAGGACTGTCCTAAATCAGCGTTTTAGGCCACACCCACAAAGCAATATCAATTTCTCAAGCCCATTTAAATTTTCATAACATTACAAAAAATTGTAATTAGGTCTAAACAATCATATTAGACCATCCTAAAACATTTTTTCAAGACATTTTTCCAAACTCCAATTCAAAACCTTCAACTTTTGTCTCAATGATGACTACAACAACTTTGTCTACCTAGAACAGTCATTAAATGATCTCAAAAACTTACAAATACACCAATCCCAATCTTGAAGTGGATTCACCTAATCTTGAACACCTTTAAAAAACCAAAATAACTCATGAATGACTTAAAACCATGAACAAAACTCATCTAGACTCCTTTGTTCATTGTTTTTTTCTAGAATTTCAATGATTTTCAAAACTAGGGCTTATTGGTTTCATCCCAAAACCTTCACCAACGACTCTAATCCTTTGGAATATGAAAGATCACATAAAAAAAAAACCTACACACTAAAAATTAGACCTTTCCACACGCTCAAAAAGGAGAAATGCAATTTTCTTTTCCTCTAGTTACCCTAAAACAGGGTTTTGGCCGCTTGGAGTAATTTCTCCATAACTTTCACAAAACTAAATATTTTTTCATGAGACAAAAAACACATTAAAGTAGATTCTCAGGGATATTACCTACCATGGAGGAGGAAGGGTTTTATGCATGAATAATGGCCATACGATGGCCTAAACACACAGAAAATGTTGGAAAAATACAAAAAATCTGAGTATTTTATTGAAATCTTCACTCCAACTTTATTTCCTAGCCTTCCTCAAAGTTTGTGAAGGTTCCAAATACATTTTTAAATCCTATCCAACTTCTACAACTGACTTCTTAACTACCTAACCCTTCACCTTCCTTTATTTTACAAAATATTGCATTTTTTTTCAAATATTGCTATGACAACTTTTGGTCCATTTGTGCAACTTTTACATTATGTATCAAAATGTCCCAAATTAACCAACTAGGCCCTATTACATGCTAAATGTGACCTTTTAGGACTTATTTCAATCATTAAGTTAACTAGACTAATTCAAGAGCTAAAATGGCCTCATGGAGGCAAGATCTCACAAGGGTGCTCCTGCACCATTCTCTCCAACAAAAAAGAAATCCAAGTCCTCTTGGATTAGTAAATGCTCCTCCATATAGTCTCTTCTATGCCCTAAAAATATCAATTTCACTTTTGGTTTGAGTTGGTCTATGCCAACTGGTTTCCATCTTGCCCTTCCTCTGTGAATTTTCTCATTCATGCCTTGAAATGTTTCAACCTTCGTGTGTCCTTCTTCAATCAGATGCATCTTCATCTGCAAATTGTTCACTGTCCAAAATATAAGTACTATAAAGAAATGATACATTGACTAGATCACATTACCTCCATCTTTTCTCAATCCTTTGCAAATCTCCAAGACTAATTCTTCCTTGATCATCACTTCATCTATCCTTGTTACCAACTCAAAATCTTCATTCTCTAAAAATTGATCTTTTATCTCTTCTTTCTCTTCACCTTCATGCTTGGAAATGGCTGCAACACATCTGTCTTGTTCATCTATGAACTCTTCATCTGCATCTTCAAATATTTCTTCCTCTTTTATCTCCCTTTGTCTTCTTCTCTTATTGATTATCTTCCTTATAGGCCATAAGACTTTCTTTTTTAAATTCAAGTTCCAACTTTTCATCTCCTCAATCATCTGCTCCATCTTCTTCATAGACTCTTGGAACTGTTTTTCCAACCTGCTCAACTCTTGCTTCAACTCAACAATTTCTATTTCCATCTTCTCTTGTCTCTTCTTCTTCTTTCTTTCTTCCTCTTCCTGCAAATGCCTCTTCAAGTTTTCCATCTCTGCCTCACCTAGGTCTTTTCCACTCTCCTAGTCTCTTAGACTTTCTCACTGCATCAACCTACAAACAACCACACAATCCACACAACTACAAAACCACAACTCACAAATCAACTTATTAGCCCAAATCTTTCTCGAGCTCTGATACCAAACTAATGCAAAGCCAAAGGAAGAAAACACACCCTTTTCAATTCTATTTAACAAACTCATCATCCATTATTGTTTACACTTCACAAATACAATCTTTCCTTCTTCAAGGAACTTGGTTCAAACACTCAAAATTGAAAAATAGAATTACCCATCACGCAATGACCTTCAAGACACATTAGTAAGCATCAACTTATCAAAAACAAACAATTACAATGTCTATCCTTCATATTTCCTCAATTGGTTAGGACTATCCTAAATCAGCCTTTAGGCCTTTTAGACCACAACCACAAAGCAATATCAATTTCTCAAGCCCATTTAGATTTTTCTAACATTACTCAAAATTGTAATTAGTTCTACACAATCATATTAGACCATCCTCAAACATTTTTTCAAGACATTTTTCCAAACTTCAATTCAAAACCTTCAACTTTTGTCTCAATGATGACTACAACAACTATGTCTACCTTGAACAATCATTAAATGATCTCAAAAAATTACAAATACACCAATCCCAATATTGAATTGGATTAACCTGATCCCAAACACCTTTACAAAACCAAAATAACTCATTAACAACTTAAAACCACGAACAAAACTCACCTAGACTCTGTTCACTGTTTTTTTCCAGAATTTCCATGATTTTCAAAACTAGGGCTTATTGGTTTCGGCCCAAAACCTTCCCCAACGACTCTAACCCTTTGTAACATGAAATATAACATAAAAATAAACCTACACACCAAAAATTAGACCTTTTCACATGCTCAAAAAGGAGAAATGCAATTTTATTTGCCTCTAGTTACCCTAAAACAAGGTTTTGGCCGCTTGGAGTAATTTCTCCATAACTTTCACAAAACTAAATATTTTTTCATGAGACAAAAAAAAAAAAATTAAAGTAGATTCTCAGAGATATTACGTAACATGGAGGATGAATTGTTTTATGCACAAATAATGGCCGTACAATGGCCTAAAACACAGAAAATGTTGGAAAAATATAAAAAATATGAGTATTTTATTGAAATCTTTACTCCAACTTTAGTTCCCAACCTTCCTCAAAGTTTGTGAAGGTTCCAAATGCCTTTTTAAAGCTATCAAAATTTTACAACTGACTTCTTAACTACCTAACCCTCCACCTTACTTTATTTTACAAAATATTGCATTTTTTTTCAAATATTGCTATGACAACTTTTGGTCCATTTGTGCAACTTTTAAATTATGTATCAAAATGTCCCAAATTAACCAACTAGGACCTATTAAATTCTAAATGTGTCCTTTTAGTCCTTATTTCAATCATGAAATAAACTATATTAATTCAAGAGCTAAAATGGCCTCATGGAGGCAAGATCTCACAAGGGTGCTCCTGCACCATTTTGGTTATAAGGTTGAGGGGAATAATGTTGTGTAGTGTATGTATGGGGAGGGATAGTGAATTGTAGTTTATTGAAGGTGGATTTTTGAGGTATTATTGGGTTTGAATCATTTCCTATGGGAATACCTATGGAAGTGTATATGGTGCTAGTAGGTATGATTGTTAAGGTTAATTGAATGGTAGTTGTGGGTTGGAATGTTGTTGTAAGTTGTGTACTAGTGTATATGGGAATGGATATTTGTATCATGGAGGATGGGATTGGAATTCCACCTTGGATTTGAGTAGACCCCAAAGCTTGAGTGGAAGTGGTAATGGTAGGGATGGTGTTGGTAATGTTAGGGACATTGGTTGTAGGAGGTGAAGTCATGGGAAATGAAGTATGCAAACTATGAGCCATGTAGGGTTGATTCTCAACACTATCAGAAAGAGAGTTAGGAAACTCAAGATCCATGGTGAGTGAGATATCGTGGGATGACATGAGCCTGGAACTACATCTTATAATAGTATTTTGAATAGGAAACCAAGTTGTAAATCTCTTACAAGTTTTACAACCCTAGTGTGCAAACCCTAGGATAGCAAAGGGAAAATGCAATAACCTAGAATGAAATTGAATTTTCAGTGTCTAAGCAATGCAATTTACTGATTAAACAATGTAATAAGCTGAAAATGAAACATTTTGATGCAATTTTGAACTTTTAATAGTGCACTAAAATGAAGCAATTTAAGCTAAATGTGATTAAATTAATAAAACAACAAATCATGAAACTAAATTAGAAAGATAATTGCACCAAACAGAACCTAAAAAATTGAGATTCTAATGTCCTGAAAATGAAAATCTATAGCTAACAAGGACTCATTCACCAGTAAGGGCGAATGGATCCTAGTTAGGTGTTTCTAGGATTTTTCTATGGAATTCGAAGTAAATTTTGATTCTTTTTCAATTGCCATAAGGTTCAAATCAGACTTGATTAGGGACTTATTCACTAATAAAGGTGAATGGGTCCTAGTTAGGTATTTTTAAATCATTTTTTAATGATTTGCAAGTTCTCAGTTATGTCTTTTGGTCCAGGTCTAAAACAGTGAGCTTCAGCTTCAAATTTTCAAGAAACTCAATGTAAAAATGCAATGAAAAGATGAAATGCAAGACCTAGGTTGAAATGCAATTGTATGAGGTCTAAATGAGATGAAAAATGACTAATTTGTTTTGTAATTTTCAGATTTATAAAGGTACAAAACAATGCAAATCTAAACCCTATATGATATGGAAGATTTCAATGCAAAACAAGCAACCCTAAATGAGATCTTAATTCAATGCAAATCTAAATGCAATGAATGCAATATTTTAACTTAAGATGCAATGAGAGACTCCAAAAATAATAAAATTTCAATGTTGATTATGTCAAGTTTACCAAATGATGTTAAGGGTGAAAATAGGGTCCACCAAAATGAATCAAAAAAGTGATGGACCACTGATTTTTCTAAGACCCTTTACACCTCAAATTATGCAAAATAAGATGCAAATAAAAATTAGAAATGCAACCTAACTATTATAGCAACAATGGGGAATGTTTTTAGAGCATAAAAAGTTGTGTACCTGGCTAGAAAGTTGTTTTTCAGCTATGGAGGACTCATTCTTCTTCAGTGGTGAATGGACCCTTTTAGGGTTTTGGAAAAATGATTTCAGGATCCTATTCATTGATGTATGTACTCTCAAATTCCATGTTTTCAAGTTTTGAAATTCGGTATGCAATTTTGTAGATCTCTTTCTATGATCTTGCACTTTGAATGACAACTTTTGCAACTTTGCAACTTTGACAATCTTTCTCAACTTGATCTTCAACCTGTAAATCTACAATCACACACTCAAAGGAAAAAAAACTTGTTTTTTAGTGAATGGGATTCTGCCTCAGTCAAACCCCTTGTAGGTAATCAAACCAAATGATGAAATAAAGTAATGAAGCATGAAATGTGAAATATGCAAATGACGTTACCTTGGATGTTGTCTTGTGAAACAAATTTGAAAACTAACATGTAGTGGCCATGAAGAATGTAGATATAGGATCCTTGAATATGATTTGAACAATGGTTGCAAGTAGATCTTCAATGCTACATCCACCTCTTAGCTCAACAACATGAATGCTTGCATCAAACCATTGAAATGATGATATGACCTTGAATTGCTGCAATAAACACTTGAAATATGCCTTGTAATTCCTTTGAAATTCTTTATAATGCTATTGTAAAGTATTAGGATGCTCTCTTGAAAATCTTAGGTGAAACTATGTGAATTAACCCCTTATACTAAATTTGGAGATTAACCCTGAAATTCAAAGAATTAAGGCCAACACCAGATCTAGGAAGAAACATTATTAAATTCCCGCCAAAATGAAATTCAAAAAAGGGGGTCTCTTTAAGGGAGGAACCATTCACCACCTTGGGAAAATGGGTCCTGGCTCATTTTTCCAGGACCTAACCCCAAGGGATTGAAAGAGTGATAAAAACCCATTCCAAATCACCTAAAAAAGGTGGGTCCTTTTAAGGGAGGACCCATTCGCCATCAAGGGAAAATGGGTCCTGTTAAGGGAGGATACATTTTCCATCAAGGGAAAATGAGTCCTGGCTCAACTTACTAGGACCAAACTTTTCCCAATGAAATAATTTGTTAATTAAATTACAATTTTTTGGGATAGATCTTCAAGAGGTGTCAAAATTAAGGCCTAAATTTGAATTAAAAGGGGGTTAATAACTCCAATTAACCACAATCAATTAAGACCACCTAGATAAGTGTGAAATTTCTTTATAACACTTTACAACACTTAAACAAGGTAAAAATTATGTACATTTCATTTAGAAAGGGGCCCATAACGCTTAATTAAGCAAATAAGTCCTAGAAAAGTGTGAAAGTGTGTTACAACACTTTACAAAACCCTTGCAAAGGACCAATTAAGGCATGTTTTAGTTAAATAAAGGTCCTAGAATAGTGTTAATGTGTACAACACATTACAACACTACTCCAAGACACCATTAATTCAGATTTAACGTCAACTATCAAACCAAGCAAGGAAAAGGCTAATTTTTTCGTTACTATAACTTCATATAGAAAAATTAGGTTTTGGTGCATTTCCATAAAATTATTGACTTTCAAATTTGAACCTTTGAGACATAGGACCCTAAGACACTATAGATCAGTCCTAAATTTTGAGTTTTATAAAAATTCTTGCTAGACTAGGGCACCTTGGGCACCCTTTTCAAGTCATTTTGGGAAAAAAAAATTGTGAAGATTCCTATGTGCATCCTCTATCTAGATCTAGTTCCTATAAATTTTAGAATTCTATTTTTTAAACCTATTTGATTTTTCTAAGACATTTCTAGCTTGAACAATAGGGCATAACACACTTTTCTCATTGCAAAAATCGTGTGTTGTCATAATTTATGTTCTATTGTTAGATCTTGAACTAAGCATTTCAAAGAATTTTTATTACAAGCATGTGAAAATGAGATTATTTCTCCTATTTTGTTATTTTTCATTGATCCCTCTCCCACTATCTCTCCTATGTGTGGGGTTATATTGGTGAAAGAGAATTTAATCATTGAAAATCATGACAATTATGTTTATTCTTCTCCTGATATCTCACCTACTTGTGAAGAAGATATCGTGGTGCTAGAAGATCCAATCATTGAGCATCATGAGAATCTTGTTTTTTTCTCTCCCAATACCTCTCCTACTTGGGAAGATATTATGACACAAGAGGGTGAAATCATTGATACATTTATTTCAAAAGATAGTAAGATGGATGGCATAGATAAAGATGCTAGGGTGACATTAGACCCCCCATCGATAAAATATCATCAACAAGTAGTTAGCTTTGTTGAGGTTATGAATGCACAATTAATATTTAGATCTCTTTTAATTATTGGGCCTCCTAATACTCCTCTAATTATTGTACCTTCTGAATCACCTCTCATTATAGGACCTAAACCTCATGGCCATATCTTAAAATTTACAAATCAACTCACTAGTAATCATGTGTCGCAACAACCAAGTTATCACACAGTGGCTCACACATATAACATGAAATAGTAAGCAACTAAAAAAAACACCAACATCCATCCCATTACCTCAACCATATCTTCCACCGACACCTAATATTCCTTAGCGTAGTGGTAAATAATATGATCTTGTTGAGCAACTTTGTTATACTCCAACCAAGATCTCCCTTTGGGACTTAATTCAAACATCACCTACATACCATTGGATGCTCCAAGAGTCTTTATAGAATATTTATGTCTCAACTTCTATCCAACCAAATGATGTATCCACCTTGTTTGACTATATGCAAGTGAAAATTTTGGGTATTACATTCCCACAACATGAGTTATGCTCACTTGAGGTCCAAAATAAACATGAAGCCTTAATGAGAAAGGTGGTCATTAATAAAACTAGGGTTAGGTGTACCCTCATAGATAATGGATCGAGTCTTAATGTTTATAGCATTGATCTTCTAGATAAAATGGGTATGGATGAAAATCTTATAGAAACTAATGATGTTAATATTCATGGCTTTGATAATGTTAACAAGCAGCCATTATAGGTGATCACACTACCCATTAAGGTCGAACCTATGTTTTTTCCTACCCCTATCCATATCATGTGAACCATAGGAAATAGGGTTGGACACCTTTTTGGAGATGGAACTCAAGGGACCTATTTCTCTCTTAGTTCATTAAAGGAAACAAAGATCCCTCAACCAATTGACTTGATTGAGGAATGGGCTAGGGCTAAGATGGTTTCCATGGGTGTGATTAAATGAAAGAGGGAGTTCACAACTAAGCAAATGCTTAGAAAGAAAGGAATGAAATAAATATGCAAATCTAACTATATGACCTAGAAAATGGAATTTGAAAGAATGTAATCAGGCTGATAAATAGAATAAAACAAATAAGTACTTGGAGAAATGAAGATGAAAAATCAAGGCTTGAAAACCATGAAAATGGATTCTTTTAAGGTGTATTGGAACTCATATGCTAGACTGGGTGATTTAGTCCCAGTATAGGGTTTCTGGGCAGGATCTACAATCTCCAGGAGACTAATTAGGAATCTTTAAAAACTAGTAAAAAGGTAGTATTAGGACTCATATGCCCAGACTATTTCAAAGTGTCCCATTTTGTTGTGAAGTGTCCCAAGAGAAGAATTATGAATCAAAACTTTGTGGGCCTCTGAAGATGGATCAAATAAGCACTTTCCCACTAATTTTATGTAAATTGGTTGGATATCTTGCTCTAGATCTAAGTTTCCATGAGCCTTGATAAATTTTAATGACAAATTTTGCAACTTTGTCATTTTGGTAGTTTTGAAGGCTTCAAATCCACTTTTTCTTCAACCTATAAACCTGCAATCACAAAAAGAGAGGGAAAGAATGTGGTTTTGTTAGGGAATGGGGGTTTTCCTTGGTCAAACCTCATTTTGGTAATCAAACCTTAATGAGAAATGAAGCATGAATGAAATGAAATAATAGAAACTTGTTTAAAACCTTGTAGATTTGCAAACAAGCATGAAGTGGCCTCAATGAATGTAGATCTTGATCACAACACTTGATTAGAAATAATGCTTGAATGGGATATTGATTTGATCTTTAATGATGCATCACAACATTAGCTCAACAACATGCATGATGCACTAAGTCTTTGACATGATGAAATGACTCTTGATTGCTACAATAATCTTCAATAAATCTTCTCTTGAATGCCTTAGAAATGCTCTTGAATTCTCTTGTAAAGTACTCTTGATTTCTTATGAAATTATAGGATGAAACTATGTGAAATAACCTTGTACTTATACTTGTTTATGCCAAATTTCCCAAAATTACAACACTACAAGCCAACATCAAATCTAGGAGAATAAAATCCTGCCAAGAATTTGATTTAAATTAGGTCCTAGTTAAAGTGGGACTCATACGTAGTTGTGGCGTATGAGTCCCAATGGATTAAACACGGGACACAAATTCCAAGAAGTGTCTTGTTTAATGTGAAATTCAAAATTAGGTCCCAAGACCTAGGAGGGACTCATACGCCCAAGGTAGCATATGAGTCCCAAATCACCAAATTTGGAACACACAACCTCAAGCATTGAATTATGATTGTTTATTTGATAAATGTCATGATTATCCTTAGAAAAATGTATTAAATAAGGCTTGTGGATGCAAAATAGGACCAAATAAGGCATAAAGAAGCCCAATTTTAGTAGGGAGGGCCCAAACAAGTGTGAAAATGTAGAGGGATACATTTTTCTACACTACATCATGTCAGGACCTCTTTCATACAATCTTCTCCTAGGTAGACCATGGATTCACACCATGAAGGGAGTCCCATCTACTCTTCACCATAAAATGAATTATGAATATAACAACAAGATATATATGGTTAAAGTAGATGAAAAAAGTTATGATTCATAAGTCCAAGATGATCATAACACTTCCAACTCACTTAATAATTTTATTCCAACTTCAAGGGTAGAACCTATACATATTGAACATAATAATGATTATATTCCACCTATAACAAAACTCTTAGATGATGATTGGGGGTCATTAGATTTTATACCTTGTTTCAATGGGGAGTCTAAAATATTTCCATCAAAATCCAAAGATTCAAATACAAATGATGATCATGATATTGCTCCATCTTCGAACGCATGTTTTGGTGATGATTGGGGTTCATTAGATTTTACACCCTCCTTTATGGGAGAGTACAAAATCTTATAGTATAAACCTAAAGAGTCTTGTGTTTTATCTTGTTCTACATCAACATATTCAAAGACATCACCCCATGATGATGGGGGATCTTTAACTTCCATCCCTCATGAGTGGAAGATGCCTAACTTTAAAAAACTTAAAAAGGATTTGCATGCTTGCAAAATATCCAATCCTTCTCATGAGCATGTCGATACGATTTCTTCATCTAAGTTAGAAGGATGGTATGGGCTTGGATACATAATTCTTTGTAAAAATGGATATAATTCAAACATGGAACAAAATGATAAGGATCAAGTGAAGTCTATACCATACTTTTCCAAATAGGGTCTAGGTTTCCAACCTTCATCACCATCTTCATCGAATGCTTTATCATCTAC
Organism: Sequoia sempervirens; assembly: GCA_007258455.2. Taxonomy (NCBI): domain Eukaryota; kingdom Viridiplantae; phylum Streptophyta; class Pinopsida; order Cupressales; family Cupressaceae; genus Sequoia; species Sequoia sempervirens. Next base: position 84,965,956 of record VDFB02058242.1, read on the forward strand.
TATATTTATGACATCTTGTGGTAAGCGGGCAAGATTTTCTTCACAAGAGAAAGAAATTTCTTCTACTAGTAAGCAAGAGCATATTTTGTCAAGGCCTCTCAAATCCCGCTTGATTACTCTTCCTCTGAAAACATGAAATAAATTTTATAACAAAAACTCATTTTGTGCATATCATCGAGTGCAGGGTCATTCTACCAATGAATGTCATTCCTTGATTAATAAGATAAAACAAATTAGTGATTGTGTCACTTCTCTCTCATGCGTGGATGCATCAAATCCTTCTAATAAATAATGATCTCTATTCTATGGTGTTTCTCCTCACTATGTGGCATTTGTAGCTTTATGTGTTTGCTCATTGTCATTTATGGTGGTACAATCTTAATTGCAACCATATTTCATTCATGGTAGCAACACGATAGTCTCTTGTGTGGTTTTCTTTTCATTTTACACTTGAGGGTCAAGGGTAACTAGCTTTGGGAGGTGTGCATTCTTTTCAAGGATCCCCTCTTCCCATTTTCTTCCTTAAAATACCAACATAGCATGTATGTTGAAATTTTAAGGGGGGGCATATATTACCCCTATCCATTTTGTCTTGTGATATTTGACTTATTGTCATACCCCTTTAGTGGTGGTGTTGTTTATAATGCCCCTTGAAGTGTGGTTATCAATTTGTCCCCTATGAAATTAAGCATTTATTCATCCCTCGTGATGTTAAACTTTTTATACCCCCTAAGGTGATTTTTGTGTGCTCCCTAAAGCATGGTTAGCATAGTCCTAGCATAATGGAGTTTATTGGTCTATGAGTTTAAGATAATTCTCAAAATGGCCACCTAGCATAACACTACTTGCTTGCTAGTAGAGCCATGCATTTCATGAGTTTCATAGCATAATGCAGCTTTCTAACCATGTGAAACCCATCATATTACATGGAAACCTAACACAACATAGCTTGCTAATTAGTAGATCTATTTATCTCATGAGTTATTTAACATCCTTGTGAGAGCACCATTTTTTTTTAACGACACATTGGATGGATGCCATTTGGTATTTGAGACAAATTTAAGACTGCTCAAGGTCTCTTTTCCTTATTGACTTGAATCCCTTTAATACTAACCTTGTGTTTTTATGATTATTTTATGTTATGTGTTTGTATCATTTTTGTATTAATGTTATGTTTGCATTATATTAAATTATGTGTCTTCATTGTGTATGCTTCATGTTTGTCATATTACATTTCACCTCACATGTGTGTTCCTTTTCCCTTATGTTGGTTTGCCATGTGATCTTGAATCCTAGGGTCTTGTGCACTCCTCCTAGATTCATTGACATCCTATTCCTTCAAATTTTGGATAATTGAACCCCTCTTGTCATTTTTCTACTTTGTGTGAGTCTAAGCATAAGTTCATACTCTCACTAAACTGGGGGCTAAATGTAGCACCATAAATTGTCATCCTTGACAATTTCACACTAGGTTTCTCTCCCTCCTATGTGTGTGGACCTAATTGTACACCTAATTTCCTAAATTATACATTTTATGGCCCATTTAATTATTTATCAAGGAATCAAATTTATGTATAAAATCTAACTATACATTTTTTTTTTCTCCTGATACTTTACACCCTGTGAAATACGGCATGGAAAAGGGGACCCTTGGTGACCTTATCCCCCTATTTTAGCTCCAATTTTTAATAAGTTGGATTTGGAACTTTATTATTTTAATTTAAAATTTCAAATGTCGACTATTGGAATTTAATTTATGGTAAATTAAAATTATTGCATATAAATACCTAGTCATTGCATCATTTGAAATCTAACAAGGAAATTTGGCAAAAAGGGAAATTATTATACTTCAAGATCAAGTCAAGAGTAGTTAAGAGCAAGATTATTGCAACACTTCATTGTCAAAGCATCATGCCAATTTTTATGTGAGTTTGTTCATGTTTATGTATATATTTTTTTTGTGAGGACTAACCCTTGTAGGTCTTCAAAGCAAGCCAAGCTAGATTATAATCAAGCCTTGAGGAGATGGGCATGACTTTATTCCTTCAAGGAAATAAGATATGAGTGGTGAGTTGCATCTTATTAGTGATTCATCATTTGTTTAATCTGAGTGTTGATTCATCATTTGTTTATCATTTAGCCTCTATCTCTCAAAAGGATAAGCTCTCTTTTATCAAATTTTCCATTGTGGATGTGGAATCATCAACATGGGATTTGACTAAGGCAATCCCCTATATGGCATAACCCTTCCTCTCTCTTTGAATGTGTAGGTTCAAAACTTGAAGAATATTGGAAGGAACATTGAAGACCTTTTTATCATTGTTATAGTGAAACCCTACAACTTGACAAGATATGAAAACTCAATTATCTCAACAATTGACAAAGATCTAATAGTGAGATCCAAAAGGAAGAAGCCTTTAATTAGACACCAAAGGACTATGAAAGAAGATTGTAGTTTCAGATCTCTAGACATAGGTTCCCTAGGTGCCCTTTTCCAACAAAATTAGGCTCAAATTTGTATGAAAAGTGCATAGTACTTTTCTCTTTCCATATTTTTTGTTGAATTTTATTTTTCAATTTCTTTGTTACAAAAAAGTTGTATTTTCATATTAGGTCTCATAGTTTCATTAGGTCAATAAAATCAAATCAATTTCAATCAATTTCAAAGGTATTAAAGGATCATATATGAGGTTGATTGACTCATCTTTAAGGTTGGAAGTCAATCTAATCTCCTTGCTAATTTGCATCTGAATGTTCTTTGATAAAGGATTGATGTTAGTGATCTAAGCATTAGACCTATGATCCCCTTTTTCAATAAAAAAATATTCTTTGGTTGTTTTATTAGCATGATGATTATTTCTACATGTATTCACAGATAATACATAGATATTAGTTCATAAAATTCAAGGATTGTCATGTCTTCATTAGGATTGTCTTAGCCTCATTGCTAGGATTGTCATAACTTTCTTAGGAGAGTCATAGATTCATTAGGACTAGATGTTACATTCTTAGGATAGTGATAGGTTCATTATAATAGTTATTGAAACATAGAAAAAGAGGTTCACCATCAATAGAGTATCAATGATGAACCTAATTTTCATTCGGGGTGTGTTTTATTCAATTATGAAGGAAAAAATGCCAAAATAACAATCAAAAACTAATCCTAACTGTTATAGCAATGAAAAGGGGATTTTTTAGAGCTTGAAGTTATGTGTACCTTATAGAAAAATTATTGTTTTTCTAGGCCTTAGAGGACTCATTCGCCTTTAGTGGCGAATGGGTCCCTGTTAACGTTTCAGAAACCGAATTCTAGGTTTTATTCCTCTCAGTATGCTCTCCCAGATCCCAAGTTTTCACTGCTTTAGGCCCTAATGAGGACTCATTCACCTTTAGTGGAAAATGGGTCCTTTTATGGTTCAAAAAATTGACTTCTTAGTTTTTTACTTCAATGTATCTACTCTCAGATCCTTGGTTGTTAGCTCCCAAAAATTTGAAACCAATTTTGTAGCCTCCTTTCTTTTTTCTTGCACTATGAATGACAATCTTGCAACTTGACTACTTTGATAATTTTTTCTTCAAACTTATTCTCCACTTGATCTTCAACCTATAAATCTACAAACGCACATTCAAGGGAAGAAAAACTTGTTGATTGTTAGTGAATAGGGGTTTGACTAAGTCAAAACCCTTGTAGGTAATTAAACCAAATGATGAGATAATGAAATTGAAGCGTGAACATGAAATATATAATGTTGATACCTTGGATGTTGTCTTGGAAGGTAAATGTGCCAACCAACATGAAGTGGTCATGAATAATGTAGACCTTGATCTCAAATATGATGTGAAACAATTCTTGCAAGTAGATCTTCAATGCTACATCCACTATCTTAGCTCAACAACATACATGATGAAATGATCTTGAATTTCTGCAATAAACTCTTGATAATCTACCCTTTAATGTCTTCTTGAATGCTCTTGAATGCTCTAAAATTCTCTTGTGAACTCTTAGGAAGCTTCCATAATGATTCTTAGGTGAAACTATGTGAATTAGCCTCATATTTATAATAAATCAAGAGATTAACCCTGAAATTCAAATAATTCAAGCCAACACCAGATCTGGAAATGAAAATTAGTAAAATCCCACTAGAATTAAATTAAAAAAGGAGGTCCCTATTAAGGGAGGACCCATTCGCCGCCTAGGGCGAATGGGTCCTGGCACAAGTTTCCAAGACCATACTTTTGGGGGGTGAAATAAAATTAAAAAATGCATGTAGAATCTGTAAAGAAAGATGTCATGTCCCCAAAATTGTAACACCAAATATGACATATTAAAATACATATAAAAAATCCAATAAATATCAAAATATAAATATAGGTAATCGCAATCTAAATATTATTATTATAATTATAGTTATCCTAAATAATACTATATAATTATAATGTGATTATCATAACTACTAATTATAAATATCATAATATTATAATTATAAAAATATAATATTGTGATTACCAAATATAAATACCAAATATTATAATCATTATAATATATTAAACGTGAAATACATAACATATCAATGTAAAAGATTATAACACGTTGAAATAACATTATATATATATATATATATATATATGTATATGTATGTATGTATGTATGTATGTATATTGACTTTAATGATTAGAATACGAAATAATAAAAATACAAATAAATAAAATATCAAAAATAAAATAAAGGACATAATCTAAAAATATCTTATAGTCACAATTATCAAATGATCTTTATAATTATACTTATCCAGTGATAATATTATAATTATAAATACTATCATTAAAATAAACATAATTGTCAACATATATTAATGTTGACTAAGATTATGAATTGAATCTCTAAGAGGCAAACAATTCCTAAAAGTTAAGATAGCCATAACAAATAAAGATTAAGTCGGCAATATTAGAAGGAAACAAGGCACGGATTAGAGGCAACAGTTTGATGAGAGAGAGACACGTCCTTGGGAAAGGACTTGACTCAAGGAAAATATTTAAGAGAGAACATCTTCAAGCAAAAAGGATCGGGCCAAAAAGGAATAAGGTCTATAGATGGATCAGGAAATAAAGAGGTAAGTATTTTTTCATAAAATTAAATAAGAAGTAATAAATACTTATGTATTTAGGAAATGAAATCTATTAAGTACGTTGTGGACTTAGTGTAGAAGTTGATAATCCAACCTTACAAATCCCAATGAAAACCTGCAAGCAAATAACCTGTCACCAAAGGAGATCAAGAGACACAAGAATGGTGCTCTATAAACATGAAGCAAAAGATGCATTACCCGTGAAGATTAATAATTACAAAGTGATCAATCCTTAAGAAAGGAGATCAAAACCCTAAAGAGAACCCTAGGATGAGGATTAAATTAGCATGTGACAAGCGTCAAGATCATAATGATTGAGACAACATGACTAATTTAATAATGCATAAAATAAAGATTTCTAAGCTTATCTTAAGTGAAATAAAGTAAAGGTGACTTAATTAATTAATCAATATGATTAAATTAATCAAGTAAACAACCTATTACTCTAACACCACCCTTAAGATGGACTTAGGGGGAAGCTAAGAAACTAAGGAAAAAATGCATGAAAGTAAAGATGGGTCCTGACAAACAAGGCCAGATGAGGTACCCATGTACAAATGTAAAAGATCTCTCACAACAGGAGCAAAGGAGAAAACCTCACGGGAAAAACTCCTCTCCAAAAGAGAGAAATACAAGTGAAGGACTAAGAAGCCTCCAAACAAGAGTGAACGACAAAGAAGCCTCCAATCAAGAAGAAATTGTCCTAAAAGATAGGAACAAAGGATGAACATGAAAAAAATCATTGAAGCATGAAGAAGTTGCAAACATTGTCGTAGAATGACTATTGAAATGATAAAAATAGGAATGCAAGAGTTTCCATATGGTAAGTGCTCCATCTCACCAAAATGCATGGGTAACTAGCCATTGCATCTGCCTAGTACATAGGAACAAATGTTGTATACATAGCTCACTCCAACGGGAAACCAAAGAAGCATTAACACTAACAATAGAAACCCCCCCATAATGCTGACAAGGGAGAGGTATGATAGGTACACTGAAACTGAATGTCTGAAAGTAGTGCATGAATAGGAACCAAAAACATCTGAAGGTGCAGACATTAAAGTACAAGTAGATATAAAGGATGTGCAAGTCCTTCACTCTTGTTTGCAGCTTCTTCATGCTCTGATACCATGTAGAAGTTGATAATCCAACCTCACAAATCCCAATGAACACCTGCAAACAAATAACCTGACACCAAAGGAGATCAAGAGACACAAGAATGGTGCTCTACAAACATGAAGAAAAATATGCATTACCCGTGAAGATTAATAATTACAAAGTGATCAATCCTTAAGAAAGGAGATCAAAACCCTAAAGAGAGCCCTAGGATGAGGATTAAATTAGCATGTGACAAGTGCCAAGATCATAATGATTGAGAGAACATGACTAATTTAATAATGCATAAAATAAAGATTCCTATGTTTAGCTTAAGTGAAATAAAGTAAAGGTGACTTAATTAATTAATCAATATGATTAAATTAATCAAGTAAACAACCTATTACTCTAACACCCCCCCTTAAGATGAACTTAGGGAGAAGCTAAGAAACTAAGGAAAAAATGCATGAAAAAAAAGATGGGTCCCAAAAAATAAGGCTAGATGAGGTACCCATGTACAAATGTAAAAGATCTCTCACAACAGGAGAAAAGGAGAAAACATCATGGGAAAAACTCCTCTCCAAAAGAGAGAAATACAAGTGAAGGACTAAGAAGCCTCCAAACAAGAGTGAAGGATGAAGAAGCCTCCAATCAAGAAGAAATTGTCCCAAAAGATAGAAACAAATGATGAACATGAAAAACATCACTGAAGCATGAAGAAGCTGCAAACACTGTCATAGAATGATTGTTGAAATGTTGAAAATAGGAATGCAAGAGTGTCCATATGGTAATTGCTCCATCTCACTAAAATGCACGGGTAACTAGTCGTTGCATCTGCCTAGTACATAGGAACAAATACTGCATACATAGCTCACTCCAACATGAAACCAAAGAAGCATTAACACCAACAGTACAAACCCCCCATAATGTTAACAAGGGTGAGGTATGACAGGTACACTAAAACTGAATGCTTGAAAGTAGTGCATGAATAGGAACCAAAAAATCTAAAGGTGCAAACATGAAAGTACAAGCAGATATAAAGGATGTGAAAGTCCTTCACTCTTGTTTTCAACTTCTTCATGCTCTAATAACATGTAGAAGTTGATAATCCAACATCACAAATCCCAATGAACACTTGCAAACAAATAACCTGTCACCAAAGGAGATCAAGAGACACAAGAATGGTGCTCTGCAAACATGAAGCAAAAGATGCATTACCCATGAAGATTAATAATTACAGAGTGATCAATCCTTAAGAAAGGAGATAAAAACCATAAAGAGAACCCTAGGATGAGGATTAAATTAGCATGTGACAAGTGTCAAGATTATAATGATTGAGACAACATGATTAATTTAATAATGCATAAAATAAAGATTCCATGATTAATTTAATAATGCATAAAATAAAGATTCCATGATTAATTTAATAATGCATAGAATAAAGATTCCTAAGTTTAACTTGAGTGAAATAAAGTAAAGGTGACTTAATTAATTAATCAATATGATTAAATTAATTAAGTAAACAACCTATTACTGTAACACTTAGATGTTGATGATTGGAAAATAAATTAGGAATTTAATAACAGTTGGTCATTGATAAATATTTTTAAATATATTATGGTTGATGTTGTATAAATATATTTAAATATATTATGTGGGACAATTATATTTAAATATATTTATGATTGATAAATATCCAATTAAGGATTGATAAATATATATACTAAATATAGTATGGTTGTATATATTGTAATTCATACAATTGATAAATAAATTACTAAATGCAATTAACACTAAGATACTTATCTAATCAATGTTATCTATTGATTTATTTGGAAATGGATTCATGTTTCTATATGTATTCTCATGGTATAGTAAGTTCCTTTATGGATAACTAGTTATTGTGATAATCATTACATGCAAGTTGTTGATATTATCAAACAATCGTGTTGATGGTTGAGAGGAAGGAACCAATGGGTTGAGAAGATACTAGATTTCTCCTCTAGGTACGCCACTCCCCAAATTGGATGACTAAGCATCATTCCATCGGCCATCAGGAGCCAAGGGGGTGATATCCACTCTTGGGCTTAGAGAGAGCATCCATGGACCTCCTATGGAAATCCTTCCTCCAAACTATCACATGGTTGGATCAACTTGAGGAACTCTCCATCATAGTTAGGAGGGGATGAGGATGGATAAGGAAAGTAGATACAGGTGTATCCACTAAGTAGCCCACCTTAAGGTTGGAATAGTCTTGGTCAAACGTTTTTGTTGCTTGGGGACAAGGGGTGGGTAGTCTTGGTCAGATGCTCGTGTTCTTAGGCTTAGATGGGTAGCTTCGGGCGGACTTATCTTTCCCATCCAATCCCAATCTATGATTGAGTTACTCTGAACATGATGTGGCTTGTCATACATAATTGTATTGTGCAAGTAGATAGGAATATTCCTTTTATGTTTGTTATGCTATATGGATAAATAATATTTCTTATGTGTTTTATATTTCGTTACTATCTAACATGGTTGCATGACCAAAACCAAGATGTATCTTTCTCAATGCATTTAGTTGATAAGTTGTAACCCTTACTACACTAACTTATGTTTCTAGGGTAAGAATTAGGGTTTTCTAAAAAGGGGACATTACAAAAGAGGGGTCTTATAGAGGGAGGACCCATTCACCACCTAGGGTGAATGGGTCCTAGCACCAATTTCTAGGACCTTGATTTTTCCCAATTAAATGTTTTACAATTTGAATTTTTTGAAAGGCACAAGACAACTAAGAGGGGGGTGAATCAGTTGTCACCAAATACAATCACAAATCTCAAACACTTATCAACTTCTCATCCACTTAATTTTGTTATTAAGTATGAACATGAAATGAAAATAACATAAAACAATATCAGCACAAGAAACACCATATTTACATGGAAAAACCAATAAGGGAAAAACCACGATGACGATTAACTCACAATATAAAGTAATTCCAAAACCAAATACAAAGAGGCTCACTGTCAAGGGCTCACTGCCCAAAATATAAGGCTCATTGCCTACAGAAAGGACTCACTGTCCAACATGGAGGTTCACTGCCTACAGATACAAAAGATAACAGAAAAGATCTACCATAACGAGTTACACACATCCACAGCCTTGATTAGAAGATTGTAGATGCCATTAGCTCACCGCTTTCAAGAATCTAACACATTAAAGTACTTCTACCTCAATCCACTTTTGTACACTCTTACTTCTCACACTTGTGGCATTCTTGATACATCAATTCATAACATCTCAACTTGTATTTATACCATCTTCAACCTTAGAAACTTTCTCCAAGGCCGGCTACACAAACTTCATTTTATAAATTCAAATTAGGTCAACAACTCAACATTCCCGCAGTAGAAGAGAATGAGATCGGACCAAACCAACACTTAACCAAGACCCAAAACAACATCTCAAATCAATCACACACTTCCCTAATTGATACTTCTCCTTCGCATGAAGTGTAGACACTAGGTTAGACAAACCTAATGAAAACACAAATGAACTTTGAAGTGCACACTTCCACAACAAGAAAATAGTATGTAGACTGGATAACACACTTTTCCAAACACTGGAACACGTCTCAGATGCCTTTAGACTCATCTACAACAAATGAAACAACCTTCATACACATAACACTTTCCACCAATCCATCTGGACTGCACAGACACACACAACAACTCTGAAACACAACTTCTAAAGCACCAAACCATGAATTCCTTTGCCAGAACATAGATAACATCATTACAAACCTTCTACCAGATCTGCAAGACCTAAAACAAACTACTGGAGGACTACGGAGTAGAAACATTTCTCATAGTCCACAAACAAACAACTTTTTCAAACCATTTCACACACCGATGAACACAACTTTCACACTCCATCAAACTAGAAGCTCTAATCTAGGATATATCACCCAATAATGTCCATGAATAACACTTCATATCCACACAAACATAGGATCAACACAAAAGAAATGTGGAGCACATACCTGAGCACATACTCAACTTTGTCTTCACTATTTCTCAAAAGCACTTGGCAACTCATCATATCAACACACCTACAACACCATAAAGATAGCTCCATGTACTCACATCTCAACAATATCTCAACTATACATGCACAACCTACAATCACTTGATTCATTTCTCTACAATATCTTGTACTGTGTTGACATCAATGACAACACCACCATACTCACTCATGGGTGGTAGGATAGATCCTCGGAAGGTGTCACAAATAAGGCTTAAATTTGAATTAAAGGGGATAATTAACCACAATTAATTAAGAGGACTCTAGATAAATGTGAAAGTGTGTTACAACACCATTAATAGGGTACACATTAAGTATATTTTATTAAAAGGGGTCTGAGGTCACTGTGAATGTGTACAACACATTACAACACTAAACCTAGGCAACATTAGATTAATTTAATAACAATTATTCCCAAATTAAGGAAAAGGGATACTTTTTCTATTACTATAGTTATAACTTCATTCGAACGGTCATAGGCTATTTAGGACAGTCATATGTTTTTTAAGATAGTCATAGCTTCATTGGGACTATCATAACTTTAGTAGGGTGGTCCTAATGAATGTGCAATAGTCATAGCTTCATTGGGACTATCATAACTTCATTAGGACAATCCTAATGAATGTAAGACAGTCATATGCTCATTACGAACTATAACAATAATACTCAAATGATGAAAAAAAGATTGTGTTCTATTTTTGTAATATGATTCTAGAGGATGAATAATATGATTTTTGTGATTTCCCTATTATCATGTTCATGGTCACTATCTAATTTTTTTTTTAATGGTCATAAGATCTCTTAACATTTATAACTTTGAGATGAACTTTGAATGTGATGTCTTGTGATTTCCTTTTTGGAGACCATTGCCTTCCTATTATCCAAGGTGACTGCCCTCCATTTACAAACTTGTGATGCTTCTCTTTAATTGTGCTATAGACTCTATATAATGATTGTCATGCATTTTCCACTTACAATCTCAAAGACCTCTACTCCAAACCTGTACACATTTTCCCTTTCTATTTAATGACTGTGACTGTCATTGGCATCATTCCTTTGAAACTATTTGAATCTATTATCCCCATCATCATCTTTATCTTCTATTCCATTGTCACTTTTTCCTAATATTTAGGTCTTGTAAGGAATTTCCTCATTATTATGAGGAAAATTCATTTAATTTTCTTGATGACTATCCACTAAATCTGACTCTTGTTATCCAAAATATTGCCCTAAGTGGTAATTCATTACAAACCATCCTTGCACCTTTAATATGTATGTTCTTGACTTTGAAATTTTCCTATCCACGGTCATAAGCATTAGAAAACCCTATCATTATCTCTAGACCTCCATTCAAACCCTATAAAATTTTGTCATGCTTTTGTGTCATATATTGCAATGAGTGTCTTTTATCTCATAAAGGATTGTCCTATTGGCATCATATGTGACTTCCCTTTTGATGTAGTTACTACCCTTTGTTTTGTTAATGGTGATTGTCCTTATGGAGGATTTCCTTCATCATTGTGGTTGTTCTCTTTCACTTGACATTGCACTTTCCATGTTTCACTTTCCTTAGCATGGTGATCCATTGCTTTTTGAAATTTTTCATCTTGAATTGACTGTCCAAAGATTCATTGATGAATCCTTATCATGGTCTATCTTCTTCATGACAATCCTCTACTTATACTGTCCTTACATGGTGACAATCATCCTTTTTTTTAACTATCACAAACCTACTCTTGGCATACCCTATGTCAATATTTTATGACAATTGTCCTAGCATCATGATATAAGTGTCTGCCCCCTATTAATAGCAGATCATTATCTTCATGTTTTGTCAATGTTATCTTCACTATGCTTCTGGAACTTCATATTGACTTCCCTTTCATATCAAAACCATCTTAGGCCTATAATATCTTATCTTTTGATGCTACTAAGTCCCATAAATATGATTATACAACATCAATATTTCATAGGTTATCTTCATTTTCTTATGACTATCCTAGGTTTTGGATCTCTAAGAGTTATAATGCAAATGATGGGTGATGAGAGGCTTGATGTTGCTTTTTAATAGTTACAACTATTCTTAGACAACTGCAAGGTGATAGGAGCCTACTAATTACTAAAATTTGACTAAGTATGAGAAATTATAAGCTCCTCCAAAACCTAGAATTTGTATTATAACTTCTAGAGATCTGAAACCATTCTTAAACATCCTAAAAGAATATACATGAAATAAAACTTTAAGTATAAAGAAGGAAATGTCCATATGTAAATGTCACTTATAATTAAATGTAATGTTGAGTTCTCTCTTAGCTTTCTAACCATGACAATTTTTTCTATGTTTCGATTATCTTAAGATTTTGATCTTTAATCTATTTTGTTAGTGTCTCCATTTTTTGTTAAAAACAAATATACAATATTTTCATTTCATTTTTTACCCATTCATGGAAATTTGAAAGAAATTACATTTTTACAAACTAGAGTATTCTATATACATTAAAAAAAAATTATTAGTTTCCAAAATAATTAGGGGGCACATGCTCAAATTTTTGGTTTTTAAGATGTGTCCAATTTAAAAATTAGTAAAAAAAAATCATATATTCATTAACAAATTAGTAGAAAGATCGAGCATATACTATAGCTAATTTTTGACCAAAGCATTTTTCAAATACAAAAAAAAAATTAATATTTTAGGGCAGGCCACACCAAATGATATCTTATGGTTTTTTGATAAAAATATGAGCATTTTGTGTGGCCCCCTATTTGAACCCCTTAATCTCCACCATTTAAAAAAAAAAATAGTAGTTTAGAAAGTATATTCAGATAAATATGACTTGTTTTGATTGCATCTTCAAATTTTGAGTGTAACTATCTTCAATTTATCATCCAAGCTTAGTTTTTCCTAATTTTAAAAATAAAAAAAATAAAGTGACCACTTAAAACCCCCTTTTGACCCCCCATTTACATGCACATACCCTATTAGCAATGTGAAAGGATTAGTTGCATTAGTTGAAGCTCAAAATTATAAAACATGGACAATTGTACATCTATTAGTGCATGGTTCATTTCAAAACATATTATAATTGATCATTAATAGTGCAATATTATTAATATTTGTATAATGTTTTAAATAAGCTTGATGATAATATGTGAAAAGGTCAAATCTAGTTTGTATAAGATTACAGTGTTTGATTTCTAGTGGCAAGGATGTCCTAAGTGATCACCAAGTCCCTACTTAATACACTATTCCATGATATAACATGTTTTCTTTTTACTAAGCAAAGATAAGGTTGTCTACATTTAGTGTGTCTTTTCCTTTGATTCAATTTACAATGTAGTAAGAACAATATACCTTATATTTTTTTGAAATTTGTATTTCAATTTTTTATGTGGGATTTTAAATTAGAATTTAACCTTATTCTTTCATGTGCTTGTATTTCAAACATTTAATTTCTATAAGGTCTAACTTTTTAAGGATCCAATTTTTTTACATTTAGACGACTTTTTCCCAAAAGGAAACTTTGCATTCCTACAATTAAAGATTTACTATGTAGCATATCAAATAGATTTGAAGCCTAAACTTCCTTCTACTAAACATAAATTCTAGTCCCTAAATACTAGACTTATTCAATGCATTTCACATGCATGTATTTGTAATGGGTTTGTAAATATACTTTGATGGTGTAGAAGATACATTCCATGTAACCACAAGCAAGCCTTTCTATTTTATTTATCCATATGAAGTTTCAAAATAAAAGTGGAAAAGTTCAAATGATTTGGAAAGGAGGTTTCCAATTCAAGGGTTAATAGAAAAACCATATAATCTAAATACTAGGTGAGCTAATACACTAAAAAAATTACCTCTACCTAGGATTTTTAAGGATTTATATTGCTTGTTGCATCCATTGAAATTTAAAACTCAAAGCATTGATTTTGAAAACTATTTGAGGGTATAGCTAAGTTCTAAACCAATTTAACATTGAATTGTATAATATATAAATATGTCCATCCTCTTAAATTCTCAATAAGTAGTCCATCTACCCACTACAAAAAATAGGTGTCCTACCTAAGAAAAAATATGACAATGTTAAAAAGAATTCTTTCAAGTTTTATGGATGTGCAAAAGATACATGCATATAATGCACATAAATCATTAAAAAATTTGAGCCAAATCGATCCCACTTCACTAGAAAGGGTAAGTTCTATATTCTAACAATATGTACATCAAGGTCCTTGATACTCATCCTCAAAAAAAAAAATTCCCTTATTCTAATGCCTCCTACTAGTCCTATATACATTATGTTATGGTTGAGATGAGTAGTAGATGGCAATGACATTTTATGATTGTAATTAGAGTGTCAAAAATATGCAATGTTATTCATTCTATGCCTACCAATAAGCTACTTTATTACACTAAGCTACACTTTGTGTTATGAAAGAAGGAATTTCTATATGTTTAACATTATTATGAATCTTATCTAGTTTTCCTGTGTTACTAGATGTTTGCCCTTTTTTCTAAACTTTGCACAAAATTTATTAAGGATATAACTCAATGAAGGGGACTCTAGTTCTTTTATGAAAACATCCCTTAAATATTCTAAACTATGGTAGTTCAAACAAAAATTGTTTTATATAAAACTTTATTTTTCCCTAACATTAAAGACTAAACAATTGCTTTAAAAAAGAAATATTATTCCTACACTTTAAATAAATTATTTTGAAGAAACAATCCATTTTTGACATAAATATATAATTATTTAAACCAAGCCCCATGCATGACAAACATGTTTTGTTTTTAGAGATGAAAAAATATGAATATATTCAACAAATTTACTAGAATCTAGATCAAAAACATGCATTTTTCACAAATAGTACAACTAACAAGACATTTTACTTACTCAAAAGAAGAAAAATTTAGTCTACTATAAAACCCTCATCCCTTATATTGTGTACCCCTCTCCCTTATGATTCAAAATCCACAACCAATTTAAAAATAAATAATAAACATTCCAATGACAAATAAATTTTTAAAACATTTGACAAAAACCCATATCTACATTGAAGGCCTCTCAAAGAATAAAGAAATCTTTCCCTTGTAGGGTTTAGGATAAACCTAGAAGGCACTATTCTTTCTAAAAAAATATAAATTCAAAGAGTTCAATTCATGTAATCCTAACCTAATATCAAGTAAGAACAATGATCCTTTGAAGTCAAGGGGTGCAATAGATCCAAACCCTACAGCTCCATTAACCTCCGAAAAACAAATGAATATTAACCAAAAAATATTCAATCAGCATTTTAATAATACACAAACATCAATTCCTTGACAAATAAATATAAGATGCAATATATAAACAAGTGACGCAAGCATCAAGTTCCTCCCAGAGAGCATCATGCATTTTGATTTAGAGGAGAAAGCAGATAAAAAAGTAGTGACCATTTTTGTCATGCAATTAATATATTCATGTGAATGGGTGAAAAAATCTTGTTTCACGCTCAAGAATCTAATTGCTCTAAATGCCATTGGATCTATTTTTACTCTAGTACTATGAATTTCATGATAGCAACATTTGAAATTACAGATGTCAACAACAGTAGGCTCATAGATCTCAAAACAAAGCCTTAAACAAGTTTTCTTTAATCAGATAGATACAAACTGCAAATGTATCGTTTGGTTTCAACATCAAAAGAACAAAAAGAAATAACTTCAACAGAATTTCCTGATAGTGATTCTCTATTTCTTTTCATTTTTTCAAATATACATAGTTATGGAATACTCTGCAATCGCCTTTCAGTTCAGTATCAAAAGAAATCAAGAAGAAATAGCTCCAATAAAGTTTCTTAATAGATCTACCATCCATCTTTTCAAATGTGCATAGATAGCTTATGGCATCTCAATAAAGATTGTATTTTGTTCCCTGTTGTTCAATATCAAAATAAATCAAGTAGAAATAATCCCACTGTCTTGATACTCATATATCAATCATCTTTCCAGCTAGTCATACTTAGCTTGTGGCATTAGTCTTATCAAAAACTGTACACTGATTTAATTGATTTGGTTTGATATGTGTATTGACAGAGTTTCTATTGCTAGTGTTTGTATACATCAATTTGTATTGGGACCTTGAGAAAACACAAGTTCTTCTGTCTTCAGCACAAGGGAAAAATATGCAAATCATACAACCCTAAAATTATGGTTTTGAAACTCACAGAAGAAATAAGGTCATCTGGGTTCAACCTCTTTGCTAATCCAAAGTCTCCTACAGATTCATTATACCAATGTCAATTGTAAATACTCTTGACTTACACAGCAAATCAAGCAGCTTTCTCTCTAGTGAATTTGTGTCAAAAGAGTTACATCTCTCAAGTCTATTCCAAGGAGATCAAACTTACCAAGACGGACATCCTGCTCCTTCGTCAAGAAACTATTTGAGCACTGCGAAGAAATTGGCACACTACAATCATGTTACTGTTTCCCAAGAGAAATGTTGAAACAAGCACAGTCCCTTATTAACTAACCTTCAAATCTCAATGAAGGATATGATTTGAGTGCAGATAGTCCACTAAAATAATAATCAATTAACTAACCTTAAATTCTCAATGAAGGATACGATTTGAGTGCAAATAGTCCACTACAAGAAGAAGCTGTACAAACCATTTATAGAGTTTCTGCTAGAAAACATTAAGCCAATTTATAAATGTAGTCGGAGATCAGAAAGACAAATTGCATTTGGATAAATTGTTTTTGAAGTAACTTGACTTTCACATGATTACTACTGACTTATTCTGAAAATATACTCTGTTTTCCTTTTTCATTTTCTCAGCCCTGGTTTAACCATACCATTTTAAATCAGGATTCAGTCAGGCATTTAAAAAAGAGATGATGCTAAAGACATATGACGAGCAAAACTCTTTCACAGGCAGGGAAAACTTACATATCCCCACCTTCACAGTAACCTATCACAATACACATATAGCAGCCCTGCCAAGAAAAAATTAAGAAAAGCATCATAAATTTTGTATTATAAGAAAATTCTAAACAAGTTCCCATAAAAATGCCACCTTAATATTCAAAAATAAGCCGCACTAACTGAAAAATGTTAATAAACCTGCAATGACTGAAAAAATGGAGAGGATATTACTGTTCATTGCCATATGGTCCTTTGGAACATGATATCAAAACTTCATCTCCAACAATTTCAGCTACCAAACTCCTACCATGTGACTTCAAAAATTGTAAGAGTAAGGTTTTAGAAAACACTACTATAACCAAGCTAAGTAGTTAGCAAACTCAAAAGAATAATCATAATAATATGACTTTAGTATAACAAAATCAAATTTAAGAAAGCATGAATATCTAAAGGGGAGTCACTGTCAAGCATATATTAATGTAAAACATAGCCACATCAACAATGACAACACTAAAGGTGAGACCACAAATGATTCTCAGAATACACTTCATGAGGAAAAGGCATAGAGAGAATATCCTACCTGAAAAATGGATGAAACTTCTATTGCAACCAATATAACATTACACTCTCAGAGCCTATTCAAAAGACCTGTGAAAACAATGGATGAAAATCAGCAAAAAGCATTGTGAAAATAAGTAACTCCTGAACTGGTAAACATGATCTCCCATTCTTAAATGCTTTCTTTTTGAGTAAATCTCTTTATCAGTAAGAAAGCATCCAAAATCTGAAAAAGCAAGTACAAAAGACCAGCCCGTTTTTAGTCCCAAAACTGATGATGAAATTTCTTTAGGTGGCCAACAAACCTCTGATGTGCCACCGTGTCTATTGCTAGATTAGCTCTCTCCTCCAGATTAAAATAGTTTTAAGTGTAAAATTGTCAGCTTGTTAAAAAGTTAAGTTACAGGTATAGAATAGCTCTGTATAAATAAGGTGTTATCTATTGAAAAAGGGCAATTTGCTCTACTAACTTAATGCCAGAAAATACCCTCCTAGATATGTAACTAGAGCTTGCTTTTCCATTTAATCTGGTTGCATTGCCTTGGTGCACAATTAACTTAATGCGAATTGTAGTGAACTTTAAAACTAACAGACAACTAGCATACGCACAGGCTATAAATTAAATAAGTATATTCCTTAGACTGTAGATCTTTTTTGGGCCAGAAAAAATAGGGAAATTTATACAACCAAAAGTTTTTAAGGCGAGAATTGATCGGTAAGAGCACAACAAAACGAATAGAAAGAATGGTGATTAAGATAATGATCTTAACATAATGATAATACTCAGATTTATTTCTTTGGCAGCTCTCTGTACTGTCATTGTCGAGTGTGAGCAAACTGAGGTCCAATTTGTTGCAGCTCGAACTTTTTGATGGATCCAACAATATCTTTTAGAGTACCATTGTATGTATATGGAATTTCTTTGAGCATTGTATGATGATGTTTTTCATGGAGGGCTTCACAAACTGCCAGTAGGGCTCTGTTTTGCTAGAAATGGTGCCGTGATAATGGTAATAGTAGGCCAAGATCCTGCGCCAAAATGGGAGCTTTAGAACTAGGCATGTAAATGGAGTAATGCACAAGATAAGGCATGAATTGTTTTCTCTGGTAGGCATGACTGCAACATGTGGAAGCACAGACAAACCAAGTGAACTGTTTGACCAAAAAACCCATATGAAACGAAATTGATACATATAAACATTTTCAAACCCTAGCTTAAAATTCATAAAAAAAAATATGTGTAAACACAAGAGTAGATTGCCATTTTGCTTCAACGATTTTTTTGGGATCAAAATGAATGTTTAAAAAAATCCCAATTTCTTGAGCTTTTTGAAGGTAATTAACGGAATATAAAAAAAAATCAATTTTCTGTATTAAAAAGACTTCAATACATATACATATTCATAATCCTAAAATTTAAAAATCATAATCTGAATATGTGTAAACAAGTATAACAGCTTGGCAGTACCCAGAACCTAGAACCCCTACTTGGTAGTACCCAGAATCATAATCTTGGATGTTTGGACACTTCCTTGCCTGCAGTACCCACAACCCCTACTTCTTGTTCTTAGTAGCTCTCACATCGGTCTGTAACTCTTAAGAAGAAGTTACCATTTGTTAAACACACAAAAAACATAAATATTAAACTAGATGCCTCAGCAAAGAGCATATAAGACCGTGACCTGCAATAATAGACAATAGAAACAAAGTCCAGATAAAAATAAACAAAAATATAAGGTTTCCCTGGAATGGAGCAACCCCAATGCCTCACTTTTTCCTTGACTATCTTTGCAAGAAGATCCTTGGTGAAGAAACTGTCACTACCCTGTTCTTAGCTTCTGAAGAAGAACCACAACCTACAGCTTTCACAGAAAGAGAGATGCCTGTAAAATGAAATCCAACTGCCACAGCCACGGAAGAAGAAATGGTTAAGTGAAAAGAACGAGAACCAGCTGCCACAGTCAGGGAAGAAGAAATGGTTTAGTGAAAAGAACACTATTAAGAGCGAAAACCATAGTACAATCGTCTCTCAAAGAATACATAATGCTCAAGTATTCAAATTGACCCTACGACTGGCTCTCACTTTACACAGCAAATGGCATGACCCTTCCAAAGCTGCAACAGTGAACTTGGAATAAGAAAACATCCGCTGCAAACATGCCTCAATCTAACAACGCCACTGAATTAGAAGCTACAGACTTTAAGCGATAGTTTACCTACAGCTTCAAATGCTTCACCTTCTTCGTAAACAGAGCACAATCCAAATGCATATCAAACGAATGCAATAGTAATCTGCCGTGCATTTTCCTATGCTTCCAACAGCACCGTACTGTATCCAGCAAATGCATTTAATGTCAAAAATATTTGTCCAAATGCCTTCTTATTTTCCTAATTTTCTTAAACAAAAATGATTTATAGAGCTACTCACGAATAGAAAAAGAGATAAATGTTAATTTTCAAATATAAAAATAAGTTTTAAAATTCAAACTATACAAATAGGAAGTAACATGTTAAAATAATAGCATATGTTTGACCGATGCTACCAAATACATATCACACGAATGCGATAGTAACCTGCTCTACGGCAGGAACTAAAAATATAGACCCCTAAATGACCAATAAAACCCAAGTTCATAACTCCAATAATGCTTCAACACTACAAGTCCATAACTCCCATAAAAAACTAAACCAAAATGAAATGAGCATAAACCAATGGTCATTCAGGAAATAATCTCATCATTTCCAAGTAATAACTCCATTGAAAATAAACACCTGATAGAACATTTAAATTCAGTTCCCCTGCTTTGATATCTTCAATGCACTGTGAAGATGAAATGAACCATCCATTGGCTCTCATCAACAAGAGTAATGAAACCTCTGTATGATCTCACTATGCTGCCTGCGACGCCATTGTCTCCTCCCTCTTATCTTTCTTTCCACCACTGCCAAAACTTTAAACAAAAAAAGGTATTTGTGTGATGTTAACAAATCTAGAGCCTTCAGAATACTTACATCTGCCGCAATTGGCGAAATTCCTCTATCCTTCATGATTTGATGCATGCCCATAAAGCTTTGAGTACAGAAAATAAACAGAAAATAACTGAAAAGGGTCAGCCATCAATGTGTCAAGTAATTTCTATGTAATTCGGTACAGGACGAGTCTCTTCTGGATAAATA
Source organism: Sequoia sempervirens (assembly GCA_007258455.2). Taxonomy (NCBI): domain Eukaryota; kingdom Viridiplantae; phylum Streptophyta; class Pinopsida; order Cupressales; family Cupressaceae; genus Sequoia; species Sequoia sempervirens. The sequence goes on from VDFB02058242.1 coordinate 84,986,888, forward strand.
TCATGGAAAGTGTGACGTTGGAGATGTAACAGGTATATATATTATTATCCCACATTCATTAAAGAAACGGTAATATTACACACTATATATCCGAAGGCGACAATTTAATGTGTCTTTGAATAAACCCAAAGACTGCAGCAAGTCTAATAGACACTATTTCGAGGGTGATGATGAGAGATAAATCTTGCATCCCATATGCTTGATACCTATCTCGTTCTAGGCTGACTCGAACAGCAAATACAACGTGGCAATTTTGTTTTTATTTATAATTTCAAATTTATTTATTCTTTTTAACATTCATTTTAATTTCTATTTTGTTCTTAATCAATAAGACATGAAGTAAATGTTACCCTCTACGTGTATGGTGTTAGATTTAATTTCAAATTTTTTTCTTGTTAACACTCATTTGTTTTTATTTATAATTTCTATTTTGATTTTAATCAATGAGGTATGAAGGAAATGTTACCCTCTAAATGTATGGTGTTGGGTTTAATTTATATTTTATTTATTGTTAATATTTATTTGCTTTTATTTATAATTTCTATTATATTGTTAACCTCATTTGTTTTTATTTATAATTTCTATTTTGTTCTTAATTGATGAGATATGAAGTAAATGTTACCCTCTACATGTATGGTGTTGGATTGGGGCATACTTATCCCTTGAATAATAATTGGACTTCTTTTTCAAACATAGATTTTAGGATGTGTTAGTTTTTTTGGAGGTTAGTATTTGCCTTGTTCTTTTTTTGGATCACATTGCTATTTTTTAAGCCATGTTGTTAGCCTCCCTCTAGGGTAACTTAAGCAGCACATACAAATGAGCATTTCTGTTTATATTTATATGATCATCTTTTATTGTTAATCAACAAGTTATGGAGTAAATGTCGTGACCTCTAGATGTTTGATGTTGGGTTGGGGGCATGCTTTCCTCCTAAATAATAATTGGGCTTCTTTTTCAAACAATAGATCTTAGTATGTGTAGCTTTTTTTGGGTTGGCTTTTATAATTTAGATCAAGAGTTTTTGTATTTAATGTTAGGAAGGGTGTATTAACCTTGCTCCTATTGATATGATTTCAAAAAGTGTGATTTTTGTGTTATAAAATAGAAAAACTCAATTTCTAGGCTATAGAGTTGATTTTCGGCCATAATAATATTTTGGGTTGTTTGGCACTACCCAAAAGGGTGTTTGTTGTGCAAGTCTCTTCAAGCTCTATAATTAAATAAATATGTCCAATTAACCTCTTGGACCAAAAGTTATGGCCTCCAAAATTTTGCATAGAAATATAAAAATGTGGATACATAAAAGAGTTGTAAGCGAGAGTTAAATTTGTTGACCAATTTATAATTCATGTGTTATAACACTATAGTGTCGAAAAATGTCATTGGTGACATTTTCACACTTGTTTGGGCCCTCCTTATAAAATCAAGCTTAATGATGCCTTGACTTAGTGTTGTAATGTGTTTAACACACTCACATTAGGTCTTGGGCTCTTGTAAACTAAATAAACTTGGCTATACCTTATTTAGAGTGTTGTAAAGTGTTGTAACACATTTTCACACTTTTCTAGGGTTTTGTTAAATAATTGGGTTGCTTTGTGCTTTAATTGGCCTTATTTTACATCCACAAGCCCTGTTTAATCCCGACATAAATCAATATCCAATCATAATTCAGGTGTTTTTAGGTTGTGTGACCCAGGTTTAGTGATTTGGAACTCATACACCACCTTGGGCATATGAGTCCCACCTAAGGTTTTGGGTATCGATTTGGATTTTACACCTTTCTAAGCATTTTTTAAAATGGTCCCATAATTTATGCCTAGTGGGACTCATACACCACCTTGGGCGTATGAGTCCCGTGTGGCCAAAAATCAAATTTAATTCAAATTCTTGGTGGGATTTTATTCTCCTAGATTTGATGTCAGCTTGTAGTGTTGCAATTTCAGAAAATTTGGCATAAACAAGTATAAATACAAGGTTCTTTCACTCATTTTCACCTAAGCATTGAAGAGATCATCCTAAGCCTTCAAGTATTCATGCATTATAGCAAATTGGAGTTCATGAGAGCATTCAAGTGTTTACGAGAGCATTCAAGAGTCTTCAAGAGTTAATTAGCAAGTGTTTTAGAGTATTATTCAAGCATCAAGCATCATTCCAAAGTCTTTGTGCATCATTTTTTTTTTGAGCTAACAATTGTGGTGTAGGGTTTCATGATTCAAGCTAACATTCAACTCAATATCTATCACATTCAAGAAAGAGTCAAGATCTACATCCATTAGAGTCATTTCATACATGTTTGTGACACTTTATTGTTAGGGTTTGGTGAGTTGCAACATTACATTTTGTTCATTCATCATTCTCTTTTCCTATTTCATTTCATTTCAAGGTTTGATTACCAAAATGAGGTTTGACCAAGGCAAACCCCTTTCTACTAACAAAACAACATTTTCCCCTATCTTTAGTGTGTGATTTGCAGATTTAGGTTGAAGATACATTGAAGAGAAAGTTTGGAAAAAGTTGTCAAAGTGTTTAAAGTTGTCAAAGTTGTCACCTTGCATTAGAGATCATTGGAGAACATCTACAAGATGCAAATTAAAGATTCAGATCCAAAAATCGGGTGGAAAGGACAGAGTAGACATAGAAGAGTAGAATCAGACTTTGAATTTCTAAAAAACCCTAACTGGATTGATACGCCACTTCTAGCGTATGAGTCCTAGTATAGGTCAATTTCCAGATTTTTGCAGATCTGGAATCTACACTACTAGAAACCTATTTCTACCCAAAATCCCTAATTTGGGACTAAATTGCCCAGACTGGCGTATGAGTCCCAACATGCTTTAAAATTAGTGGTTTCAACATTTCAAGCCTTCATCCAATCTTCTTCAGGTTTCCAGGTGCACACCTTTCATCTCTCATCTTTCTATTTTGATTTACATACATTTTTAGGTCATTTAAGTGAAGTATTGCATTGTATTAGGTTTAAACATTAGGTCCTTCATTTAATTAGTCTTTCCAAGCCCTAGCTTGGTGGTGAACCCCTCTTTAGTCTATAATCAGACCCTAGGACAACCCTATTGCAAGATCTCTTTCTCCTTTTCATATCTTAGATTGAGATCTCTAGGGTTTTCCTTGAATGAGAGTGTGTGAATATTGTTATTCTATCTCCCAAGTATAGAATCAACAAAATTCAACCTTTCAAACACATCATAAGACATGTTTTACTAGAGATAATAAACCAAAATGGAATACTTGTTGGAATTGACTGATTCAATCCACAGCTCCCATGAAACACCTACAAGCGATTACCTATCACAATATAGAAAAGATCAACAAGCAAGATTGTGTTCAATAACCTGAGAATTATATTGATGCAACTACCGGTTGAATATGCTTCTGTACATAATGTATTATAATTACAATGAAGCAATCCTTATGAAAAGGATGAAAGCTAACCCTATATTAGGGTTAGATTAGAACATGACAAGTGTCCTCATAGGAATGAATGACAAAACATGTTCTAATATTAGAAGCTTAAATCATGAAAAATGCAACTAATTAATTAAAGGAAATAATGAAATAAAAGCACTCCTAAGTTTAGCTGAAGTGTAATAAAGCATAAAGTGACCCAATTAGTTGATGACTTTATTACTCTGAGACCCCCCCTTAAGATGAACTAGGGAGAAACTAAACTATGATAAAGAAATACTTGAATGGATGCATGAATGTGTCCCACCCTAATGGTTGATGAGGTATCCATGTACATAAATGAAACTCTCATAATTGGAGAAAGGGAGAAAACCACATGGGAATAAAACTACCCTCCAAAAGAGAGAAAATAAAAGAATGTAATGCACTAATAGAAGAAGGATAGAAGGTGGATTACATGATACCCCCCAAAGACAAATTCTATCACATAAGTACATATACAATGGTATCCATAGGAGAGATAGAAAGAGACTAGAAGGCCCCCCCACAATGAGGAAACTCCTATCACAATGGTGGATGCCTGATGTAGAATCCAGAAAGAGATCCTGAAGCAGTAAATAGCATTCCTCCCCTTGGAAAGAAACAGATCCAAAGGACGATATCAAAGAAACCCTGTGAAGAGTGATGAAACAATATGTCTCAAGATGTGTGCCTCTAAAAAGTGCTCACGTATCCACATGTCGGAAAGCAATAATGGCGATCCAAGATTCTGTGAATACTGATGTAGAACAAGCTGCAAAGGAAATGAAGATGGTGGGCCAACAACGATGATGTGGCTATCAACAAAGAGGAGATGAATGTCCTCAAAGTAATCCTCCAGATCTACAATATAGGACTCTACAAACAAGGATGATATGTCTGTGAGATACGAATCCCAAGTAGATATCTCTAGAAGATGTATGATGTCCTGTTACACTAAATCAATAGGGTCCAAGGATGTGGCGATGTCAAACTGATCAAAAACAATAGGAGATGTTGATGTAGTCTCGATCTGAAGAGCGGGAACATGAATGCAAGTCTTTGAACCATCGGAACATGCAAGACCTGTGAGATACTCAAGCTCCTCTAAAGTATCATCATCAAAGGGTATGCAATCTATATCTGCAAGAGGTATGAGACAATATGTAGTAGGATCCCCTGGGTATGGAGAGATTTGAGGGCCTCCACAGATCTCCCAAAGTCGTGTCCAAAGTATGTGGGGACATTCAATGTCTGATACAACATACATAGTGTCAAGATCAACACTAGAACATATAACCCCTACAATATGATCTACAATGTTGCCCTATGCTAAAAAAATCCTTGGTGTGTCTAGTGTAGGTATGAGTCCATACAAATAAGGCAAAATATCAAGCCACTTAAGATGTGTCAGGATTCCATTTCACTAAGACTCATAGTTATCCTTTTCCAAGTTGATCACAGAAGGATGAATAGAAAAACCCATGATACTCACTCAAAATAAAAATCAAAGACTAAAACCCTCAGAACTGATAAAGCAAATCAAATGATGTCATCTCATGCAAACAAATCCTTTTTGGGTGCCAAAATGTCCAAGTAATTAAGCAAAGTGTGAAAACACAAAATACTATATAAAATGTACTTGGGGAAGATTCTATAAAAAGTGCATGTATAGATCTGAAAAGCTCTGAAATACCTTTCCAACGCCACTTGGATCGAGAAAATTAGAGATACAGGCAAAAAGTTATGAGCTCAGAAGCACAAAATGAAGATCTAGATTTGACTAAGAATAATAGGAACTACTAGCAAAATCTGATGATGAGACCTGTACCACTAGAAAGTTCGTGGAACCATATTTTTGACGATATCTTATGTGCCTGATTTTGACACCGTATGCCCAAGTTATGCCAAAAAGAAAAAAACTACTCCTTTAAGACAAACTAGTGTTAGGAGGGGGCTAGGAGATCGTACAACCCGATGATGTCAGCACGACATCAACACTTCCTGAGCATAAATTTGATGGCCTAAAGGCCATCACCACAAAAAAATTCCATGTCGCTAAAAAATTGATGGTCGTCACAGGGAATATTCGTGGGAATATTCCATCTGCAAGGAATAAATAGCCAGTCCCCTGAAAAGTTCACAGTCACTGGATTTTTGAGAAATGGTGGTCGGGGTTTTTGTGATCGCCGATTTTGGTAGATTTTGGCCACTAGGGAAGTACGCCAAAGGGAAAGGGCCCACTACTAGCCTCCATACCTATAGCTATGCAGGTAGGTACACTTGCACAGTGCAGGTTTGACCTGCTTTTTCAAACAACCTTTTGCCTATGTTTTTTTTTAATTTTGATTTTTCAAAAAAAAAGAATTGGGCCTTTTCAATTTTTGGGATTTTTAAAAATTGAAACCCTTTTATTTTCAAAAAAAAAAAATTAAAAAAAACCAAAGAAACCTGTACCTTTCACTTGGCACGCAAAACGATGTAGCAAGGTCATACAGATCCATACAGAAGGCCATGCTGCTAAAAAAAATTATTTTCTTGCAACTGCTCGGATTTGAGCAAAACGATAGGTGATCTTAATGTTTTTGGCTGCTCTGGACACAATGGGGGTGTCTGTTCTGCTCCAGGATGCACCAAAAAATTGCTCAAGGTCAGATCCCTCTAGAAATTGAATAGAGGGCTACAGATCTGGGCTCTGATACCAGGTTAGAATTGACTGATTCAGTCCACAGCTCCCATGAAACACCTGCAAGTGATTACCTATCACAATATAGAAATGATCAACAAGCAAGATTGTGCTCAATAACCTAAGAATTATTATTGATGTAACTTTTGAGTTGAATATGTGAACAACAACCATGAATATGCTCCCGTACAACAATTGAAATAATTACAATTAATCAATCCTTATGAAAAGGATGAAAGCTAACCCTAGATTAGGGTTAGATTAGAACATGACAAGTGTCCTCATAGGAATGAATGAGACAACATGTTCTAATATTATAAGCTTTAATCATGCAAAATGAAACTAATTAATAAAAGAAAATAATGAAATAAAAGCACTCCTAAGTTTAGCTTAAGTGTAATAAAGCATAAAGTGACCCAATTAATTAATGATTAATTAATTAATTAGGTGATGACTTTATTACTCTAACAAGGGTTTCCTCGCATACATTTTTGTTATGATAAATTGTTTAATTTATGTTCATATGTGTTTCTTCTTTGTGTAATTGTTAAAATATTAAATTTTATACAACACTCTCCTGAAATTTTTAGTGTAGGAAGTGTTTATATATATATATATATATATATATATATATATATTCATTTCGTATCATAGCATAATCACCTTAAATTTTAGGTGTTGGGTAGGAGTTTTTCACACCAATCTTCATTTGAGTGTGAGATTGCACAAAGCGGACTTAAATCTTATTGTAAGAAGGGATGAAAAGCATATCAAGGATAGAGATGAAGAAGTTCTTATACAGGAAATTTGAGTTGTGGAAGCTCAAAATGGAGGATTTTATTGTAAGTTGAGATATATGGGTTTTAGTATCTAGATCGAAACCTACAACTACAACATAAGAAGACTAGGATAAGATGGATATAGGAAAGAAAATAGTCTTATTGTTAGCATGAGAAAGGTACTTTATCTAACTAGTTAATTCCCTAGCTAGTTATCCACTTAGGTCCTTTTCACACCTTATCACTTAATATTACTTAGGGTACACATAGGATACTCATAACTTTATTTTGCATATCATAAGATTAAGATACTTGTCAAAATATTATGATATCATATCTCTCACCTTGGCCTATATAACCAAGGGGTTTCATTTGTAATATCAATCTCATTCTCATTGTAAGCTTTGAACTCTCTTGAGTATAATACATTTTATTCTTTCTCATTTTTTATTTCTAGATTTTATTTCCTTCATTCATTTGCATTCTTGCATGGCCTTTTATCCAAATCTTACATCACCTATCAAAGATAATGTAAGTTTTGGGTTAGAAATATTTTAGGAAAATTGGGAGTGTAGAGCTATTATTTTTCAAAGCACATGAGTCTGTTCTTCTCTTGTGTCCTTGGATGATTTGGAGAATAAAAAAGGTGTGAAGAAAATACTAGTAATTAGAGGGTTCAAATATTGAATTTTCAATTGTAGGAGTTTTGAAGCTTCTTGAAGAAATTTTGAGCTCACCATTGAGTCTAGAGTAACTAAAAAAGTCATATTTACCTTTTGTTTCACCTAAAATGGATGTTGGAGGCCAGATCTACAAGAGTTTGAAGTGTGAGGCTTGTTGTAAGATCTAGCAAGGAACTACTATTTTAGATCATTTTGGGTTAAACCTGATGTTTCTATTGCACTTAGGAGGCCAAAAAATACTAAAATCAACTATAAATTTATTGATTTTGGACACATGCAAAAAAAATGAAAAAAATGGTTCAAAGAGTTGTACGACCCCCATGAACATGTAAGTACATTATTTTTCACGTTTTTATAGTGATATCATGAGAATCACATCACATAGTCTTTTTTAATGTTTAAACAATTGTACGAAAATATTAAAAAATGTTTCTTTGATTTTTAAATAAAAAATAAATTATAAAAAAATTATCTAAGGTACTAGGTACCTACACAAGTGCATGCCCCAGACCACAACATACCCCCAAGGTAAGCCTCGTGTCCCTCTTTAATAGGTCATAATCTATTTAAAATCCTTCAACCCCTTGGTTTGGGGTGTGGCCTTTGACCCCCCAAAAACTCTTTCATTTGGTCATATGACTTTTTTTTTTAAATCAACCATTATAACCTGCAATATGTCTGCTCTTACACTATACGATCATTTCCCCTACAAAATTTGACAATGATTTTTGTGGCACCACCATATTTGGTGACTTGTTAAACTTGGTGGAGGTCTAAAATACCGAGCGCTCCTCTACATTCAATGAAATTTTAAACTGGTAGAGTGAGTTATATTTTGGCAATATCATCAAATTTGATGTCAATTCCATTAAATTTGCTGGAAGGAGAACCTTTAAAATTATACCCCCACTCCATTGATAGGTTGGATTTTGAAGACCAACGTTGACAACTCATAACTCAAGATCCCAAACTTTGATTTTTGTGCAATTTTTTTTATTTGGTCTAATTTTTTATGGTCTACATGTTGGTGATTATGTTTTAGAAATTGTAAATTTTCATAGAGGACACATCATAGTTTCATTTTGGGAACTTCAAAGTTGCATAGCTTTTGCATATGACCTTGGATCAAGGTGATTCTTTTTTGAAAGTGCATGATTTTTTGTGTAATGTTTAGTGGTGCTATTTATTTAACTTGATATTGTACTTTCAAATATGCTCATTCTTAAAGGATTTGTAAAAGCATTGAAGTCCAATCCACTTACTATTTCTTTCCAATGTAAATTTGTAACCACACTAAATATAAATTGCTAAATTACTTCTCTTACGGGGGGAATTTTTCCTCACATGAGGTTTTTTCCTTCACGTTTTCTTGAGAGAATTTTTCCTATTTTTCTCTTTTGGAGAGGATTTTTGTCCCACTGGATTTTCTCCTTTTCTTCATTTGTGAGATATTTCTTTGTACATGGGTACCTCATTAGGCCTAGTAGTCAAGATCCATATTTACATCATTGCACTATTTAATTCTCCCTATGTTGCACTTAAGGAGGGATGATAGCGTGAACATGGTCCTTTATCTAACTAGTTCATTCCCTAGCTAGTTATCTACATAGGTCCTTTTTATACCTTAGCACTTAAGTTTACTTAAGATATGCATATGATTTTGGCCCCACGATTGTTTTTGCACCAAAAGGTCGACCTATTAATGTCTGATACAATTTCCAGAGTTAATGGATCCATGGGAGGCGGTTAAGCCATGTCACGAATCCCAAGGGGAGCGTTGACCATATGCCAACAATCTCCCCCTTAGCGTTACCTGAGGGGATTCAGACCCGTAACCTTTGGCCCTGATACCAATTGTTGGCCCCATGATTGTCGTTGTACCAAAAGGTCAACCTGTTAATGCTCGATACAACCGCCAGAGTTAACGGATCCATGGGAGGTGGTTAAGCCATGTCACGAATCCCGAGGGGAGCGCTAACCATCTACCAACATATGATACTATCACTTTATGTCTCATATCATAAGATTAAGACACTTTTCATAATCTTATGATATCCTATCTCTCACCTTGGCTTATATAATCAAGGGGTTCCCTTTGTAACCTCAATCTCATTCTATTTGTAATATTTTCATTCTCTTGAGTAGAATACATTTTATTCTTTCTCATTTTCAATTTCTAGCTTTTCTTTCCTTAATTTATTTGCATTCTCGGGTGGATTTTTAGCCAAGTCTTACACTTATTAGACTTAGTTTGTCCAATTTAGTGTTTTTGAATAGACATGAAGAGATGATCTTAGTGTTCAAACCTTTGGAATAATCTTATAGAAATTTACTAGACTAAATCCTTGGTGAATAATATTTTCCTAAGAAAGAAGTTGTATACCCTCAAGATATAGGATGGTGGGTTTTTGGCAAAATATCCAAATGCCTTCAATATTATAGTTACTTAGTTACACCCTATGGGAGTGAAAATTGAGAATTATTGTTGTATGAGTTTGTTTTTCTCTTTACCAAATTCATTGGACCACATCATTATAGCCATTGGGAGCACTACCTCCAAATTCAAGGTAGACGAAGTGGTTACTGTTGGATGTTGTGGTTGTATTGTTGATATGTGGTTGTCATTGATGACAACACTATTAGCATTTGATGTATTGAAGGTTGTATATGTCGAGGATATTGAGAAAATTATAAAAGAAAGTATTGCAGGTTCCCAATGGTTCAGTGAAGGTCATGAAGGTGTCTTGTTCTGTACGTTGAAGATCAGTTGTTGTGGACTAAGGGGTTTATTTCTGAGAGTATCTAGCTCATCTACTGGAATTTTCAAAGGTCTGTGTGAAAATTTGATCATGCTATGAACAATTGTGTTCTGATAGCGTTTTTGTGGTCTTTGTCAATGTTCCTAATTGAATTTTGTGTGTTTCTAGTAATTTCTATTGATGCAGATATTTCTTTGTTAGTTCTTGTTGTTTGTGGATGCATCTAGATTGTGCTCTATCCTTGTTGTACGCTCGCATTGATCGGTGTGCTCATGGTCAAAGATTTTTCTCGGTATGCCTAGGTTTTCATGTTTTTGGCTGACATGGTGGTTGTAGCATGTTGTGGATCCTTGAAGATTTAATTTTGAATGTTTGGCATGCTCGAGGATATTGTTTTGGGTCGCATCATGATATTGGCTAACGGTGTTTGATCCACATTGAAAATTTATTTCTAAATTTGGGCTGACATTGAAAATATGTTTTATATTTTTGGCTAACTAAGTTGTTGATGTAATCTCATGTTGCAGATATATAAGATCAATTGTTTGAGAAAAGTTAGTGTGTGCATAAGATAAAATGTATGCCAAAGAAAGTCCAGATGTATGAATAGTGTTCAAATCATTTTATTGCAGAGCAGGGTGAGAAGAAGTTTGAGCGAAGTGTGAAGAAGGTTTTATGTGCTTAATTGGAACTGTAATTAGGCTTGTGAAGAAGCTATTTTCTCAATTCATACTCTGTGGATCTAATCCATATTGATGTGTATTGTTGGGAAGTGAGCCCTCTTATATTTGAGCAGTGATTTCTAGGCAGTATGCCTGAATGCATGTGCATTCCCATTATTTTTCATTATACTTTTAACAGGGTATAATATTGTGGACTAACATCCACCGTGGTTTTTCCCCTAACAAGGTTTCCACGTAAAAATCTTGGTGTTCTCTGTGTTTTTGGTGTGTTGTTTGTTCATGGTTTATTGTTCATTCATCAAATCTGAGATTAAGTTAAGTAAAGTTTGAAAAGTTTAAATATTCTGTGACAACTGATTCACCCCCCCTCTTAGTTGTTTGTCCTTGTTTTTCCAACAATTGGTATCAAAGTTGGTTCCTCTAAAGAATTTTAAAAGCTTGAGGTGATCTAAGATAGTATCATACAAGAAGGACAATCCTAGATTTGATGGAACAAACTACTCATTATGGAAAGCTAGGATGGAGTGTCATTTGAAGTGTATTGGTGGACCCTTCTGGAAGATTACAAAGAATCCATATGTTATTCCTTAGAATGGTGCTTCCACTGCTGATGAGATTAAAGAGGCTGAGAATAATGTCAAGGCTATGGAAGCTTTGTTGAGTGTTCTAACAGATTCAGAAATGACAAATGTGTTAGGTCTGAAGACAACTCATGAGATGTGGACAAAGTTGGAAACTTTGTATGAAGGATATGTACATGTGAAGATGGATAAGCTACAGAGTTTGAAAGGAAAGTATGAAAATTTGAAGATGGATGAAGATGAAAATATTTCTTCTTTTATGCAGAGAGTAAATGAACTAGTGATGGGTATTAGATGTGTTGGTGGTACCTTGGATGAGGAAGAAATTGTAGCTAAGGTGCTCAGATCATTGCCTCCCTCCTACAAAGCAAAGGCTCGTGCTATTGAAGAAACTAGATCATTGATGAATGTAACAAGGGATACACTGATTGGTAAACTTGTTGCCTTTGAGTTGAGCAAATTTGGTGAATCTATTCCCAAGACTGAAACTGCATTTAAGGCTACTATATCCAGAAGAAACAAGCAAAGATATAATCCGGGAGAGAGTTCCAGAAAGACATTCAAGTATGAGGAAGAAATGAAATAGCTTGAAGATGAAGAAATAGAAGTAGAAGACTTGGAAGCACTCATTGTGAAGAAAGAAGGTAGAGGACAAGTTAAGTATAAAGGAAAGCTTCCTATCAAATGTTTTTCTTGTAGTAAAATAGGTCATTTTGCATCAAGGTGTCTTGAAAGAGTTCCTAGATCCAAGCCTTACAAATCTAGATTCCAAAAGAAATGTTACTATGTTGAAGAAGGAGTGACTGATGATGAGTCTGATAAAGATAATGGAAATGAAGATGATTGGGTTTTCATTGCTATCAAGGAAAATAGTTATGTGGCTATTGAATCTGCTAAAGTTGAGAAAGCTCTTGCAACCTGAATTGAAGAAAAGGATAAGTGGGTTATTGAAAATGGATGCTCACATCATATGACTGGTAACAAAAGCAAATTTGTAAGTCTAGAGAAGTATGGCAGTGGGGTTGTAAGATTTGGAGATAACAATGCTTGTGTGATTCGTGGCAGAGGATCTATTTGTCTTGGTGGTAAGCGTAACACTGATGATGTTCTTTATGTTGAAGGCTTGAAGCACAACCTGTTGAGTGTTGGACAGATGGTGGACAAGGGTTATGATCTTTAGTTCAAAGATGGAAGATGCAGGATATATGGAAGCTCTGGAAATGTAATTCTTTAGGTAAACAGACAAAAGGCAATATTTTTCACCTAAATGCTGCTAGTGAAAGTTGTTTAATTGCTCAAGTAGATGAAAGTTGGTTATGGCATAGAAGGTTGTGTCATGTGAATTTTGATAACATTGTCAAAATAAGATCCACTCAAGCAGTAAGAGATCTACCTAAGCTAGTGAAGCCTGCTAACACAATCTGCAAGGAGTGTCAGATGGGAAAACAAACTAGAGTCTCTTTTGAGCAAACAACATCATTCAAATGGATTACTGAAGCTGGTGCATACTGATCTATGTGGTCCCTCCAAAGTCAGAAGTCTCCATGGTGAAAGGTACTTTATGTTGCTTATTGATGATTACTCTAGAATGATATGGGTTGCTTTCTTAAGAGAAAAATGTGAAGCATTAGAGAAGCTCAAAATTTTCAAAGCTATGGCAAAAAATGAGAAAGGTCTTAAAATAAAATGCCTAAGGTCAAACAGAGGTGGTGAGTTCACCTCCAGGGAGTTTAATTCTTTCTGTGAAGAGCATGGAATTAGAAGATAGTTATTTGCTCCCCGAACCCCCCAACAAAATGGAGTTGTAGAGAGGAAGAACAAAATAATTCTGGATGTTGCTAGAACAATGATGATCGAAGGAAATGTGCCTCACATCTACTAGAGTGAAGTTGTAAGCACTGTTGTGTACACTTTGAACCGGGTAAATGTAAATGGTAATTTTGGTAAGACTCCTTTTGAACTATGTTTTGGTTATAAGCCTACTGTTAAATACTTCAAAATCTTTGGAAGCAAGTGTTATATCAAGAGAGATGAAAATATAGGCAAGTTTGATGCAAGAAGTGATGAAGGAATCTTTCTAGGTTACTCTACTAGAAGCAAGGCCTATCGGTGCTATAATAGAAGACTAAGAAAAATGGTTGAGAGTGAAAATGTCAGAGTTGATGAGGATTCTGCTAAATCATCCAGATATTTTGGATATGATTCGGATGAAGACAATACAAACAAAGGGAAGAATGCTCAGACACAGAATCAACTTCAAATTGTGCCATATGTTCCATTTGTTTCGGTAAATTAAGGTAGTCAGGAAGCAAAGACAAGTGCAAGTGTAGAAGAAAGACTAGAAGAATTAGAAGTTCGAGAGAATCCTAAAACTCTAAGGTATGTAAGAAATCATTTTGAAAATCAAATTATAGGAGACAAGAATAAAGGTGTGCAAACTAGAAGAAAGATTGCAAAAGAGTATTGCCTGATTTCCAAGATTGAACCTAAAGATGTCAATGAAGCTTGCAATGATGAACATTGGATGGAAGCCATGAAGGAAGAACTAATGTTGATTGAAAAGAATAATACATGGATACTTGTTCCTAGACCTAAAGATAAGAATGTGATTGGTACTAAATGGGCTTTCAGAATAAGCTGAATGAACAAGGTGAAGTGGTCTAGAATAAAGCAAGACTGGTATGTAAAGGGTATTCACAAATGGAAGGTATTGATTTTGAAGAAAACTTTACCCCTATTGCCAGAATTGAAGCTGTAAGGTTATTTCTTGCTTATGTTGCATATAAAAATTATAAAGTCTATCAAATGGATGTGAAGTCAGCTTTTCTAAATGGTGAGCTAGAAGAAGAAGTATACATTGAATAGTCGAATGGATTTCAACTGACTAATAAGGAAAACATGGTTTGATGATTAAAGAAAGCTCTATATGGACTCAAGCAAGCCCCCAGAGCTTGGTATGCTAGACTAGACAAATAGTTATTAAAGCTTGGATTCAATAAAGGTACTGCTGACAACAACTTGTATTTCAAATTGGATCATGAGAAAGAGTTAATTATTGAGGTCTTTGTTGATGACATTATTTTTGGAGGAGATGATAATCTATGTATGAAGTTTGCTGATGAAATGACGAATGAATTTGAGATGAGTATGATTGGAGAGATGAAGTTATTTCTGGGATTGCAAGTTACCTAGTTAGACAAGGGGATCTTCATATCTCAGTCCAAATATGTAAGAGAGTTGTTGAAGAAGTTTGGCATGGATGAATCAAAACCTATTGGTACTCCCATGGTAATTGGATGTAAGTTGACACAGAATGATGATTCTCCTAAGGAAAATCAAACAAGATACAAGTCAATGATTGTTGGATTTCTCTATTTAACTCAGACCAGAGCAGACATTATGAATGTTGTATGTATGGTTGCTAGATTTCAGGCTAATCCAAAAGAGTCTCATGTGACTATTGTAAAGAGAATTTTTAGGTATCTGAAAGGAACATTTGACTTTGGGCTTTGGTATCATAAGGATGATGATATTACTTTGAATGCATATACTGATGTGGATTGGGTAGGATATGTAGATGACAAGAAGAGTACTAGTGGTGGTGCCTTCTTCCTCAGAAAGAAGTTGGTGTCTTGGTTGAGCAAAAAGGAGAATTCCATTTCTCTATCTACTGCTAAGGCAGAGTATATTGCTGCTGCAAACAACTGTACTCAAGTGATGTGGATGAAACAGATGCTGAAATATATCAAAATAGTATATGATGAACCTATTGCCATACACTGTGACAACTCAAGTGCAATTAACATATCAAAGAATCTAGTGCTACACTCTTAATACCAAGCATATATCAATCAAATTTCACTTCTTGAGGGAAAAAGTAAGTGAGAGAGAAGTCATACTAGAGTATGTGCCTACCAAAGGGCAGATTGCAGACATTTTCACCAAGTTGTTGTTGAAGGATACTTTTGAGTATCTTAGAGGGATGCTAGGGGTGATTACCCCTCCTAATATAAACTAACACTTGCTTGCATCAATCCGTGTGCTCCATAGATATTTCCTGATGCGGATTGATGTTTCTGTGGCTGCTCTCAAGGGGAGTAGTCAGATGTGTAGATATGTGGTTCAAAGCGTGTATGTGGGAAGATAATGCTTATCTTTTCTATTGATGTCAAAGGGGGAGAAGAGTCATGTGAAAAAATGTTGCTTCTCTGGAGTGAAGAGTCTTGTGGGGAGAAGTTCATGCTAAAGAGGTTAAGGAAGAAGAGTCAGAATCTAAGGAGGAGTAAGTGTTGATTGAGAGTTGGGTTGATGGTGTTTTTCACATCATGTGTTGCCATCAATGTCAAAGGGGGAGATTGTTGGATATTGTGGTTGTATTGTTGATATGTGGTTGTCATTGATGTCAACACTATTAGCATTTGATGTATTGAAGGTTGTATATGTCGAGGATATTGAGAAAATTGTAAAAGAAAGTATTGCAGGTTCCTAGTAATTCAGTGAAGGTCATGAAGGTGTCTTGTTCTGTACATTGAAGATCAGTTGTTGTGGACTAAAGGGTTTATTGCTGAGAGTATCTAGTTCATCTATCAAAAGTTTCAAAGGTCCGCGTGAAGATTTGATCGTGCTATGAATAGTTGTGTTTTGACAGTGTTTCTGTGGTCTTTGTCAATGTTCTTGATTGAAGTTTATGTGTTTCTAGTAATTTCGGTTGCTGCGGATATTTCTCTGTTAGTTGTTGTTTGTGGATGCATCTAGATCGTACTCTATCCTTGTTGTACATCCACATTGATTGGTGTGCTCATGGTCAAATATTTTTCTCGGTATGCTCGGGTTTTCATGTTCTTGGCCAACATGGTGGTTGTAGCGTGTTATGGATCCTTGAAGATTTAATTTTGAATGTTTGGCACACTTGAGGATATTGTTTTTGGTCGCATCATGATATTGGCCAATAGTGTTTGATCCACATTGAAAATTTATTTGTAAATTTGGGCCAACATTGAAAATATGTTTTATATTTTTGGTTGACTAAGTTGTTGATGTAATCTCATGTTGCGGATATATAAGAGCGGCTGTTTGAGAAAAGTTAGTGTGTGCATAAGAGAGAATGTATGCCAGAGAAAGTGCAAATGTGCGAATAGTGTTCAAATCATTCAATTGTAGAGCAGAATGAGAAGAAGTTTGAGCGAAGTGTGAAGAAGGTTTTTTGTGCTCAATTGGAACTGTAAGCAGGCTTGTGAAGAAGTTATTTTCTCAGTTCATACTCTATGGATCTAATCCATATTGTTGTGTATTGTTGGGAAGTGATCCCTCTTGTATTTGAGCAGTGAGCTCTAGGCAGTGTGCCTGAATGCATGTGCATTCCCATTATTTTTCATTATACTTTTAATAGGGTATAATATTGTGGACTAACATCCACCGTGGTTTTTCACCTAACAGGGTTTCCATGTAAAAATATTGGTGTTCTCTATGTTTCTGGTGTGTTGTTTGTTCACGGTTTATTGTTCATTCATTAGATTTGAGATTAAGTTAAGTAAAGTTTGAAAAGTTTAAATATTTTGTGACAACTGATTCACCCCCCCTCTCAGTTGTTTGTCCTTGTTTTTCCAACAGTTATATCTTTTCTTTCTAAAGAAATGAGAAGGAAGAGTTTTGAGTTAGCTAAGGAAGCCCTAATGGTTCCTTGAAAATCCAAAGATAAAGGCAAGAAGGACAAGAAGCAAGAAGTTCTAGATCCAAATCTTCTAACTTGGTTCAATTTTTTTTTTCATGTGTCTTACCTCAAAATGGCAATTGGACAATACATTACACCATTAGTAGATTTGTCACCATTGGATGATGAAAGGAAGTTCATTAAATGGAATTAGAAGTCATCATTGATACATAAGAGAAGAAGTTCATGAAAATAGAAAATTTAAAATACTTGATTCATTTGAGGAACGTACCTATAGAAGATGCTACATAATAGGGACAATATATTCTTGAGCATCCAACTCTGCATTGCTTATGGGAAAATAATTTTTGGAAGGTTAGGCTTATAATGTTTGTTTTAATTTATTAGCTTACATGGGCCATGATTTAGTAGCAACAAATAAAAATTTTAATAAATAATATGGAGATGTGGATTTCCATACAAGGTTGTTGTAACCCTTAGGAAATTCAATACATTCTTCATGAAAAATTCTATGAGAAGAAATTAATTAAGAGTTACAAGACAAAGTGGGGCTACTTTTGAGAAAGAATCTCATTAATATTTAAATTTTTATCTTTGAGAGGAAAATGAGGCATATTGGTGTTGTTAGAATTCAACATGCTCTAATACCATGTTGAAATGATGGATGTTGAATCACCCAATGAAGTTGCACACACTTCAAAGGATCTTTCCAAGAGAAATTACACCACATAGAAAGTGTTGCAACTAAGGGCTGCAAAGAGAGATTACTATTGATCTACAACATTAGATCATAGATTGATATTTGATTGATATGATACAAATGAACAAAATGCCTAATTATATAGGAAAAAGAGAAAACCTAAGATGCATGAGATGTTGCCATGTGTCATGATCTAACAACATGTGAACCCTATCTAGGAAATTATTAAATGTTGAGATAAGTTCTAGAAGGACAACTCATCTTCTAGAAGGAATCTTATCCCTACAAACAAGGAAGGGGACATTACCCCATTATTAAATGATTTATTAAAATCTAACCTAGGGCTAAATGATCCATGACCTAAGTTAACTTATACTAGTGTAATAATTAATTAATTACACTAACACCCCCCCATAAGTTCAACTTAGGGAGGAAAATGCAATGATTATGCAAGAAGATGATGATGAAAATATGGGTCCTGGCTACGAGGCCATGTTAGGTACCCATGTACATGATAGAGATGTAGAAAATCTCCCACAACTGGAGAAAAGGGGAAAACCCATTGGGAACAAAACCCCTCTCCAAAAAGGAGATGAAAAAGCAAAAAATGTGAGATAGGATGGGAAAGATGGAGGACTCCCAAATACCCCCCAAGGACACTATCTATCACATGGATACAATACAATAGCCCCCCATAGGGAGGAAAGAGAGAGATAATATATCCCCCCAGAAGATGTGATCACCTGCAAAGATGGTAAGTGTCTGAAGACAGAACATGATCCAATGTCGACAAACAACTTGTCTCCCTTTTGGAAGAAACTAAACCAACTGCAAGTGTAGGGATGCTTCCCATTCCAGATAAGAATTGAAGGAAGGATGAATGTGGATGTCGATGATGTCTCTGAACTCTGCTCAAATGTATCCTTGCCTGAAGATGAAGATGCCACAATCAATGAAGAAGATGACAAATCAGGATGATGCAGAAACTAATGCTAAACAATATCCAAAGATTGAGATGTGATGAATATGATGGATGTGATGGAGACTTGGTAGCCCCCCTGAATGAAGAGTCCTCAAAACCATTGAAAGAAGTTTGAAGCAACAAATGTGTCCAAACCACAAGTCTCCCACTAGGAAGAAGCAAATCCAATGGTGGATGCTGAAGAAACCTCGAGTCTTGAATGGAATGATAGGGAAGAAGTCTCGAGTATGAAATCTTTGAAGAGAAACTAAGTGCCTCCAAGATAGTCTCAGGATCTCCAAACAAGGTTGAGACAAAGGAATGAGAAGACTCAAGAAAACTCTCCAAAGTGTGATCTGAATAGAGGAGTGATATCCCCTCAAGAATGTCCTCCAAACCTGTAGAAGTAGCCAAGTCAGTGATACCTGAAACAAAACCATCCCGTGATGCCAAGTCTGGAAAAATGAATGTGTCCTGATGAATGATGATAGTGGAAGCTTCAATCAATGAATTTGGACAAGGAATCACTGATTGTGAAGGGATACCAACTGTCTCTGATGGAGAAGAAGCACCTGAAGGAACCTTGTCAACCTCTTCAGAAGATTCAAGGCAATCAATTTCCTGCACAACAATATCATTATGAGGTACCTGATCTAAAGAATGACATTCTGAATCATGACCATCGGGGAATGGTGGAGTGTCTAAATCTCCATATATCTCCCAAAGCTTAGTCCAAAGGATGTGAGGACAATCGCAATGATCAATAGATCTCAAAACGTCACAATCAACTTGCATCTCAATGATCTCCAAAACAGTGTATTTGCTGCAACTCCAAGCAAGTTCATGAATATCTTCACTCAAATGAGGAATTATACCATACAAATGAGGCAATAGATCAAGTGATTAGAGATGGTGGCTGATCCCATCTCGCCATTGCTGATAGTTTCCCTTATGCAACATAACCAAAGAAGGAGTATATGCAAGCCCCATAATGAACTTTCTCCAAAAACATAAAGACAAATGACCTTCAACAACAAATAGAAGCTTCCAAAGATGATGTGCAACTGAAGTGATGCTACCTGGATCAAAAAATCTCATGCAAGAGTACCTGGAGCTGAAACTGATCAAGGGGTCTAGATTGATGAAAAAAGCTCTGAAAATACTTCCTGATGTCATTGGAATCACTGAAATCCGATAAATGGTTGCGAAGTTACAAGCCTTTGAGTCCAGATTAGGGTTTTGTCTTCAGTTGGCTGTATAATTTTTTGCAAGACAAATTTTTCAAAATGGATGTCACCACTGGAAAGTACTCAAAATTACCTTTTCGACGGTATCTCGTTTGTCGATTTTTGATACCCTGGTGAAAAGTTATGATAAAACAAAAAAAATGCCTATATGTGGCACTTGGCAGGCTAACTAGGTGCAAAATTTAGGCACCCGGGCTTTAAAAAATTAGCCCCTGGTCCTTGATGTGACCTCAGGCACTGTGAGTGAAAAAAAAGTGCCGCTAGGCGAGGTGGCGGTGGGGTGGCTGTCGAGTGGCGGCCGGAGTAGCATCGCTGGATGGAGTAGAGCCTTCGGTCATTGATGTGACCAAGTCCTCGGCAGGGGCAAAAAAACCATAGGCGCCAACAGGAGAACGAGCCGGTGGAAAATCGGCGGACGAAAAATCTCCAACGGTGGGCATGGGAGGACGATACCGGTAACAAATAACCAGCAGTAGGAACAACAGTTGACAGGAGATGGGTCGGTAGGTCGGCGAGAGAACAGAACGACAAAGGCTATGCAGGTGACAATTTGCATTGGGCATAGATGGGCATCCAACATCCGATACATCACCTGCTGTGTAAGTAATTAAATTATATTAATACACTAATAGTAATTTTCAAAAGGAGTAATAAAAAATAACTAAGTCTTGTGAGGTTTTTTAAAATGGTAGAATTTAAAATTGATATCTTAATATTTCAAACATTAAAATATATCAATGCTTATAAATGAATTATTGAATATATTAAAAGTAAAAAAAATGCTATTCAAATAATAATAAGTAGAATTTTAAAATTATATATATATATATAACTTAAAATAACTATTAATTCAATAGAATGGTTTGAAATTGATATTTCTTATTTTAAAAATATACATTTAAGATATAAATATTAGTCATTATTTTTTTAAGTTATAATTTGAATATTTTAAAAATAACAATAGATGTATTTCAAATATCAATATTAATATAAGAATTACTCTCATTCATTTTAAAAAATAGATCTATTTAAAATTAAGATATCAAAAGATCTATCTAAAATAGGAATATTAACTTTTAAGTTAAAGACATTTTACAATGACAACAAGAAATAATCAAATGTGACAATTGTTTATTTGTTAAAATATTGATATTTAATATTAAATATAAAAAATACAAAATAAATCATTTTTTTATTTTTATTCATTCTAATATAATTTATTATTTAAAATAAATAAATAATAGATTATAATTATAAATAAAAATATATCTTTAAAACATTTAAAGATATATTTAATATAATTCACTCTTTAAAATATAATGTCAAACTATATCAATTTTTTATTTTTATTCATTCTAATATAATTTAATATTTAAAATAAATAAATAATAGATTATAATTATAAATAACGATATATTTTATTTATAATTATAATCTATTATTCATTTATTTCAAATATTAAATTATATTAGAGTGAATAAAAAGAAAAAATGATTTAGTTTGTATTTTTTATATTTAATATTAAATATCAATATTTTAACAAATAAAAAATTGTCACATTTGATTATTTATAAGAGTGAATTATATTAAATATATCTTTAAATTTTTGAAAGATAGATTTTTATTTATAATTATAATCTATTATTTATTTATTTTAAATATTAAATTATATTAGAGTGAATAAAAATAAAAGAAATGATATAGTTTGACATTATATTTTAAAGAGTGAATTCTATTAAATATATCTTTAAATGTTTTAAAGATATATTTTTATTTATAATTATAATCTATTATTTATTTATTTTAAATATTAAATTATATTAGAATGAATAAAAAAAAAAATGATTTAGTTTGTATTTTTTATATTTAATATTAAATATCAATATTTTAACAAATAAACAATTGTCACATTTGATTATTTCTTGTTGTCACTGTAAAATGTTTTAAACTTAAAAGTTAATATTCCTATTTTAGATAGATCTATTGATATCTTAATTTTAAATAGATCTATTTTTAAAAAATTAATGAGAGTAATTCTTATATTAATATTGATATTTGAAATATATCTATGTTTTTTAAGAAAATACATCTATTGTTATTTTTAAAATATTCAAATTATAACTTAAAAAAATAATGACTAATATTTATAATTTTATTTTTAAGTTATAATTTGAAATAAATAAATTATAGATTATAATTATAAATAAAATATATCTTTATTTATAATTATAATCTATTATTTATTTATTTTAAATATTAAATTATATTAGAGTGAATAAAACTAAAAAATTGATATAATTTGACATTATATTTTAAAGAGTGAATTGTATTAGATATATCTTTAAATGTTTTAAAGATATATTTTTATTTATAATTTTTATCTATTATTTATTTATTTTAAATATTAAATTATATTAGAATGAATAAAAATAAAAAAAATATTTAGTTTGTATTTTTTATATTTAATATTAAATATCAATATTTTAACAAATAAACAATTGTCACATTTGATTATTTCTTGTTGTCATTGTAAAATGTCTTTAACTTAAAAGTTAATATTCCTATTTTAGATAGATCTTTTGATATCTTAATTTTAAATAGATCTATTTTTTAAAATTAATGAGAGTAATTCTTATATTAATATTGATATTTGAAATACATCTATTGTTATTTTTAAAATATTCAAATTATAACTTAAAAAAATAATGACTAATATTTATATCTTAAATGTATATTTTTAAAATAAGAAATATCAATTTCAAACCATTCTATTGAATTAATAGTTATTTTAAGTTATATATATATATTATATATATATATATAATTTTAAAATTCTACTTATTATTATTTGAATAGCATTTTTTTTTTACTTTTAATATATTCAATAATTCATTTATAAGCATTGATATATTTTAATGTTTGAAATATTAAGATATCAATTTTAAATTCTGTCATTTTAAAAAACCTCACAAGACTTAGTTATTTTTTATTACTTCTTTTGAAAATTACTATTAGTGTATTAATATAATTTAATTACTTACACAGCAGGTGATGTGACAACTGGACAGAGCAGAAACCGTTAGGAGGACTGCAGGGGGTTTGCATGGGCACAACCATCGGATGTTGGATGCTCATCTATGCCCGGTGCAAATTTTCACCTGCATAGCCTTTGCCGAATAGAACCGGAGATCGGATGCTGACATCGGATGAAGAGACAGTGTCCGATGGACGGGCCGTCGGGCCGACAGATGATATAAAGTGCCCGTTGTCAAAGTACGACCAATGTTGACCAATAAATTTTTCTGCAGACTGTGTAATAACCGATAGATATATTTTTTGAATAATGCCAAAGATTTGGCAATTAAAAAAAAACCATCAATGAATTTGAAGCCGATGAAAAAATAAACAAACCCTTACATGTCGACTATAGAGATAATTAAAGCCAATGGAATAAAAAAAACTCTAACCCCAAATTTTTAATAAAATGCCGATGGAGAATTATTATTGCAGGTTGCCCAAAGAAATATTCTTCTGAAACTATATCAATAGCCCAAAAAAAAAAATCTTTTGCCAAAAATATATAGATAAAATGCTTGATTTTTCTGAAATGAAAAAATGGCCTGCGAATAAATTTTTTTTGCCTCAAAGGACAACTAAGAGGGAGGATTTTTTTACTACAAATTTGTATGGATCATACCAGTTGATTTTGCAAACCCTAAATACCTCTGATGGATCTTGGGTTGATGTATCCGATTTTGATGAATGGGTAGGCGATCCTAGGGTTTCGAGGCCTTTTGAAGACAATGGCGAGCTTGGATCTGACTCTATCTACTTCAGAAATTAGCTTGGTCCCTGAGTGGAAACAAGAAGCCTTCAATGGAAACCTTCAAGCCTACAAGAATCTCTCCAGCCCAACTTTCTTGATCTTGTGATGAACTCTCAATGGAATGGCTCTGATACCACGTTAGAATTCAACATGCTTTGATACCATGTTGAAATGATGGATGTTGAATCACCCAATGAAGTTGCGTACACTTCAAATGATCTTTCCAAGAGAAATTACACCACACAGAAAGTGTTGCAACTAAGGGCTGCAAAGAGAGATTACTATTGATCTACAACATTAGATCATAGATTGATATTTGATTGATATGATACAAATGAACAAAATGCCTAATTATATAGGCAAAAGAGAAAACCTAAGATGCATGAGATGTTGCCATGTGTCATGATCTAACAACATGTGACAACATGTGAACTCTATCTAGGAAATTATTAAATGTTGAGATAAGTTCTAGAAGGACAACTCATCTTCTAGAAGGAATCTTATCCCTACAAACAAGGAAGGGGACATTACCCTATTATTAAAATCTAACCTAGGACTAAATGATGCATGACCTAAGTTAACTTATGCTAGTGTAATAATTAATTAATTACACTAACAGGTGTTATGTATTGAGGAGGCCATTGACCTTTGATAAATATATCAATTTATTCATTTTTTTCTATCATAGTTTGTTCCTTTTATTCAATTATAGGATTCAAGGATGAAAACCCTAGAATTTTGGAGGATGAAACCTGTTTGATTTCCTTGATATTAGAAGATAAAAATTCTTTTTATTTTGGAGGGAAATCTCACATAGATGTTATTTTGTACTTCAAATCTTTTTTTAGGTTTCAACATATAGTTTGGTATTCACATCAAGTTTTGTATTTCTAAATAAATTTCACATTTGGTGAAAGCATATATTTTATAATCACTAGAATAGTAATTAATTGTGGAGGAAGCTTGATTTGTATTTGTGTCATTCTTTGAAGCTTCAACATACATACATAGATACATGCATGCATGCATGCATATGTATGCATGTATGTATGTCTTCTCAAAGTCACCCATTCTTGAAACCTACAGTTTGAGCAAATATGTTACACCAAATTACTGAAAAATATTAATGATAATGATATATAGACACAAACACATACATAGATACATACATACATACATACATACATATACTTACACTATATATACATGATGGGTGAAATCACAATACCGTGTCTCACTTTTTGCCCAAGATGGACATTTACATCAATGTTTTTAACTGAATCTTCATCTTCTAAGACCTGTAGTAGCTAAACCATTAAGAATTTGAAGATGATGTGAAGTAGTGATTTTTGGCAATTTGTGTGTAGATTCTAAAAAATATTTTTTTTCAATTGTTTTGAAATAAATCATGAATCTTTCAAAATCTCCTTTAATAACTGGTTTAGACAGAAAACAACATTTTTAGAAAGTAACGTTTGTGTCATACAACATTACTTTTTTTCTATAAAATATTAAATTCTAATTTTTGAAATATAGATTCTCAACATCAATATCTAGGGAAATGATGTTTTTTCATAATTTTTTGTTGCATATTTTTTTTAAAATTAATTTTTAAAGTCACTATAACTATAATTTTTACATACGTTGGTGTCGTACTGCCTAAATTTTTGTGTATATATCAAAATCCAATTTTTCTTTTTTGGGTGAAAAAATGACATCAATACCTAGGGAATGGGTTTTTTTGAATTTTTTTTACAATGGTTTACTATTTTTCCACCTCTGCACAACAAAAAGCTTGATGTTCAGAGAAAAACCTATGTTTATTAAAAAAGAAAATTAAATACATGATAAAATGAAAATATATCAAGCCTATACTTGTTAGAAAGCTCATTTCGAGGGCAACAATCTTGCAAAATATAATTTTTAAATGATGTTATTTAATCCCTCAAAAGAAATGAAAAAGTGGTTTTTTGCCAGCATTTTGATAGCTGTGAAGGAGACTCCATTGTGGGTATGATTTAATACTAGAGGGGTTCTATCTAATGGCGTTTGATCTAAGGGGGTCTTATCTATCCCTCTTCAATTAAAACCCTTTAGATGGGGCCTCTCAAGACTTAAATCATTAGTTTTTCTAAAAAGTAGTGGTTTCAGGCAAAAATTAGCACATCCCAAAAGTGAGACATAGTATACATATACATACACATTATATATATACATACATATGTATACATACATACATACATACATACATATACACACACATGTATGTACATACATAATATACATACATACATACATACACATATATACATACATATATACGTACATATCTACATACATGCATGTACATACACACACATATACATACATACATACATACATATTACATGATTTGAGTGAAGAAAAAATGGTAAATAATAATATTTATTGGTCATTGTATGTTCTCACCTCACCCTCATTGAATTTTGATGATAAAAAAGTAACAAATATTTTTTTTTTCTACGTAAACCAGAGAAATATATTGATTTTCAAAAGATTATACAATGCTTCATCATGTTGTATTAGGCTTCTTCGACCCAAAAAAACATATGTAGCTACAAACTTAAATATACCCATGGACACCATAGACTCCTTCTAAACTACTGGCTACTGCATTCTATTACATTCTACAGAGCAAACCTTCTACCTTCTAGAGATAACCAATGCAGGGAAGATGTGATCATATCAACCAATTCACCACCCCCCCCCAAAAAAAAGTTGACTATCAACCTAACCAACCCAACATTCTATTTACTTAACATAGACACAACAACACTTATCAGTCAAATTCAACACCTTCGCTAACAAGATACTCGTGAAAGGCTCCTCTCCAGTCACCCTCTGGCGATCGCTCTAGGTATAGGAATCTCCTCAAGAACTCCACTCCACAGCTGGCTCGAGCCCTGTGCTCCAATAGTGCTATTCCATTGATGTCAAGTAGAAAAGGGTACCTCTTCACCCTTATATTCGGCAAAAAGATTCTTGCTAAATCTCTAGGCCTCGGCATCACAACTCCCAATTTTGCGATTATTATGACCTCCTCTAAGCCTTCAAACAATACGAGCCAAATTAGCTTGCACACCATGAGCAATGTCATGGCATTCAACGTCTCCAAATCAAACAACGCAGCTACAAACCGTGAGGCTATGTCCACATTAACCCTATACCTTTCCTTCGAGAAGAGGAATTCCTCTCCCAAGATGAGTTTTATCGCTTCCACCACCAAGCAATCCTCCTCCATAAAGACTAACTTGAGCCTATTGTCTGTTATTTTGCCCAGAAAGGCCCACTGAAGTGTAGAAAAAGTCTTCTACAATATTATATTAAGAAAAAAAAATATTTAAGTTAACAAGTAATTTGACCATTTATATCACCTTTAGTTTGACCCCTACATCTTTAAAAGATCTTTCTTTTTTATGATATTGCTATTAGGATTCAACCATGTAGTTTTCAAGTCAAACTCATTGACCCGTGTTTCATGAGTAGTGGTTCATAAGAACCCATCTCATGATAATGAATGGTCCACTTAGCACTCATTGCATCTAGGTGATGCTCACAGAGGTTAAGCGCACTTGAGCTGGAGCAGTACTGGGATGGGTGACCTTTTGGGACAACCCAATGCTAAGTAGCAATATCATAATTTGACTCGAAAACTACACGGTTGAATCCTGATAGCAATATCATAATTTGACTCGAAAACTACATGGTTGAATCCTGATAGCAATATCATAATTTGACACGCTGTGGAAAATACCTCCTATTGATCTTTCTTTTTTTAATAAGATGTAACTTTTATTCTTATAAGTGTCACTTATGAATAATATTATATCACACAAGTCTAGGAAGAAAAAATATAAATATAAGAGAATAAGTATATTAATGTTTTTCTTAAATATTGAAGAAGAGAACGAAAAGTGTTAGGATAGAATTATGGACATGGAGGTTTTTTTTTTCTTTTAGACATTATATTAATATTATAGAGGTATTTTAATATTATGGAGGTTTTCTTAAGTAAAACGAAAAAGCAAAATTTGAAAAGCAACCTAACTGTTAATACGGAGAAAAGTGTGCCGCCGACCCACCACCCAACATCTAAAATCTCAGATTTACTCCCGCTATATTCGGAGTATAGCGGTAGCCGTTGATGGAAGTTCCATTGAAAGGCCAATACATGTGCGGCTTCCACCTTAGTTAGCGTGAAAAGCGTGTCCAACTCAGATTGTGGAAAAGATGATTTGACACGAGAGTACGAAAAGGACACATTTTACACTATGCGCGTGGAAATATATAGTCAGTCAAACTACATCCACGTGGAAGAAACTGTAAATGTCTGAAAATGGCTATAAATACCATCCAATGAGACGCTCCAAATGCAAAACACACCCACCTCGGCCGGTTGTAGACCAATACAAGCTCAGCCCAAATTCTCTGGGTTGTAAAATTGTGACAGCATTTTATTACAGTCGGTCTCCAGTTAATTCTCAAAAATGAGGAGAGGAGGTATTTCTCACCAAGCCCAACCTGCTTGTCCCGAAGTGCCAGCAGATACCACTTCTCACCTTCTGTCACCCTTTCAGATGGGCCCGCTCTTCAACCTTTCCCACAGGTAACATACATTTTCACATTTACCAATTTCTGTAACTGTTTTAAATTTCTTGAATGCTAGTTGCAGTCCCTGAGTTGATTACTGTTTTAATGTGTGCAGAGTTGTGTTGGCCCCTGTGACTCGGTGCCGCGCAATAAACAACATTCCGCAAGCTTCTCACGTGAAGTTCTATTCTCAGAGGGCCAGCAAAGGAGGCCTGTTAATCTCAGAAGCAAACGCAGTCTCACCCCAAGCTATTGGGTACGTAAAACAAAAAAAACAAAAAATGTTAATGCTTGTGTTTTAACTGAAGGAGCATTGTTGATGAGATCTTGTCTTGCAGGTTTCCACATTCGCCTGGTATTTTCAGTGAAGAGCAAGTGAAGGCGTGGAAAGAGGTGGTGGACGCCGTTCATGCCAAGGGCGGCATCATTTTCTGCCAGCTCTGGCACGTCGGCAGGGCATCGCACACAGGTCTCGCATTTTATCAATTATTTGTGTTGTTATTATTTCTCTGTGTTTTCTGTGTATTTGGTCTAAGTTTGTCTGGTGTGTGCATATTTGGTACAGTTTATCAGCCCAACGGAGAAGCCCCCATATCGTCCACAGCCAAGGCAATATCAGAAGAATGGAGCATCTTAATGCCGGGCGGCTCCAAGGCTACTTACTCTCCCCCCAGAGCGCTTTCCACATTTGAAATTGCTGCTGTTGTTGAAGAGTTTGGTAAGGCAGCGAGGAACGCCATGCGCGCGGGATTTGACGGCGTGGAAATACACGCGGCACACGGTTACCTGATCGACCAGTTTCTCAAGAACGGCGTCAATGATAGGGCAGACGGCTACGGCGGGTCCCTCCAGAACAGGTGACGGTTTGCCATGGAGGTGGTGGAGGCAGTGGTGAGAGAGATAGGCGCCGAGCGCACCGCCATAAGAGTATCGCCCATTATAGACCACATGGGGGCCACCGATTCTGACCCTCTCTCTCTCACCACTCACTTACTTGGTCTGCTCAATTCTTATCCTCTCGCTTATCTGCACATGACGGAGCCCCGATTTACTAGAGAAGGCCTCAAAGATGAGGCGGCAGAGGGCGAAAGGATCGCTGCAGCGATGTGGAACATTGTGAAGGAGGAGTACAGAGGGAGGCTTATGAAGAGCGGCGGATACACCAGAGAAGCTGCCATGGAAGCCGTGTCCAGTGGCAGCGCCGACATGATATCTTTTGGTAGGCTTTTCATTTCGAATCCCGATCTGCCCATCAGATTCGCCCTCCAAGCCAAGCTCACCAAGTACGACCGCTCTACTTTCTACACTCATGACCAGGTCAGGGGTTACACTGATTACCCCTTTTACGTCCATTCCACTCCACCAAATTCAAAGTTCGATCAGCGTGCTGACTTTAGAGCAGAGGTTGAATCATCATGAGTCGTGCCAGTTCTGCAAACTGGCAAAGCATTTGTACACACCCCCATTCGCTTGGAGTCGTTTTGGGAATCATGACAACCATGCTATACTTGCCCGAAGTTTACGTGACCCATTATCAACTTAAGAAAACTCTCTTCGTTTTCATTTTCATTTTCCACTGTATGCTTAACTTTCGTGTTCCACTTGTATGCCTATTTCTGTCATGGTGCTCGAAGGTGCAACGACTCGGATTCAATTTGACAGAAATTTGTTTGCATTAATTTTATAAATAATTAAGTTACCAACACAACTCACCAAAATCAAAATCACTGTGATTCCTGTTAGGAAAAGTGGTTATAGCCAAATTCGCACATTTAAGTTCTTAAATGGTGTTTGATTTCAATAATATTTTTTGGGTTTCTTTGTATGCGATTTAAGAGTTTATAAATTATTGTTTTGGCTTGTTGATAGTTACAACAAACACAAGAAGATTTGTTATGTACACAAAGGTCAAAAGTAGTCATTTGAAGGTGATGTCCAATATATATTCTCTATTACCACCAAAAAAATTGCACAAATGCCCCCAATAAATGTCCCAATAATCATGGATTATTGATACCAATAAAGTTGCACAAACTCTTCCAATTAAATATTTTTTTGGTAAGTACTGAGTATAAAGTGGACAGTTAAGTATTATTTTTGTAAGTACTGAATATAAAATGAACAACTATTAATACATTAGAAATTTTTTAGTAAACTTTTAATTAGAACAATTTGAACATAAAGACAACTGAAACCTTTCCCTATCAAATTTTGTTAGGCCAAACAATGTTTAGCCAAGGACGGACATACAATCTGGGCAATTTTAACTGATAGAGATAAAATGAAAGACAATTTTGAGTGGAGTACCTAATAGCTGTGTCTTAACTCACTCGGTTATAAAAGCAAAAAAATCAGAGTAACGAAGCTTTTCTAAAGTATGACATCACCAAAACCTGGCATACTCACGTTTTCTCCGAGGAATATTCGATAGTTCCAGCGAATTTCACTCTCGAATTCCAAATCCATTTATTATGCTGAGGAGTTTAGGTGAAGAAATGACTGGTCCTGACTCCGGACTATGAATTGAATCATAGATGTGCGCGTCAGATTTTTTTTTATTTTTCCTCGAAAATTTCTCAGATTGCTGTAGAATTCCAAATCCATCGAACTTAAACAGAGAAGTGTAGGTGGGGAATTGACTAGTCCGGACGATAAATTTGCAAGAATCCGTGTTGGATGATGCCTAGATATTGCTCGTCAGAGTTGGAATGGAAAGGTCAGTAAGTACTTAATCTCTAATGTTTTGTCCTTTGCTCACACTCGCATGACACGTGTTCACGGCATTCAGTCTGGAAATCAATTTCTGTCACTTCGTTGGAAGTACAGCAATCTCTATGTGTTTGAGATTTCAATTAATTGAAATGAGTTTTGGGAGTATTATGTCTACGAATCGATCCTTCGAAGTCCATAGGGAACCTTCCGCGAATGTGCAATAATCTCTTTTGATGTGCAAGCTTGACAATATTGGACACCAAAAAGCGATATTCCGAGTCCATAGGGACAAATGAGAAAAATTCTAACTTGATAAAGAAGTTTTTTTTATTACGAAGAGATACTAGGGTTTTAAGATTTTCAAATTAAATTGTGATTTATTAAGAGAAATATATAGGGCTTTTCATGTAAATTTAGGAATTGTTATATAATCGACTTCAATAGATGTTTTAAGTCAACAATATAAACTTAAGTTTATGTTGTGGTATGAATTTTTTAAGGAATAACATTTGTCTCTTTTATTTAATAATTGTG
Organism: Sequoia sempervirens; assembly: GCA_007258455.2. NCBI lineage: Eukaryota > Viridiplantae > Streptophyta > Pinopsida > Cupressales > Cupressaceae > Sequoia > Sequoia sempervirens. The sequence continues at coordinate 85,018,783 of VDFB02058242.1, forward strand.
AATGGTAAGAGTGTACAAGTGTTGCAAAGTTTCATGACAAATTATAGATTCATTTCTTTAGAAGATTTAGAAAAGGATTCCGTTGAATTAGAAATGTTGGTCAGATTTGTAGGTTGACATTTTTTTTATTTGAAGATTTGATGAGGGTATATCATGTGATATCGTCACAACTAGGCATCTCTTTGTAAGGTTTTTGTGCATATGTGGATCATATCCTTGCATATTTAGAGAGTCTAACATCTAACTCATAACATTATGATATAGATTGAGTTGGATCCTATGGAGGGAAAGATTCATGTATCATAATTATGTCATATATAGATCAATATGGTGTTCCATAGTAGCCTATGACACATGATGCAATAGAGTAGCTTATTGGAGGCATGCATTTCATAGCTATGAATGTCATCCTATACCTGCTCAAACATGGAAAAACCCAAGAGTATTAGTCATTTAAACAAGAAAAATAAGCATTCCTTATGAGATTCTTAAGCATGCTAAGAAGATGAAAACATGATCAAAATAACATGAAATAACAAGTAAATGAACATGAAATCCTAATCCAAGCTACTCAAACCCCATCCCATAGGGAGATTGGTGTCACTTTGATGTGGAAAGTGGCCCTTTCCCAATCCCAATTTGATAAGTTCCAAGACCCTGATGAACAATGGTGATTTTGATGCAAAATGATAGTAGATTCAAGCTAAAATTTATATTATTTAGTTAAATTCATCAATTTCTACTATTAATCAAATAAAACAACTTATTAGATTAATTCACTAATATTCATCTAATTTAATTAAATAAATCAAATTATTTAATTAAATCCCCTATGTCCTCTCATTTGTTTAAATAAATTTAATTATTTAACAAATACCCCTAATCTCACTTAGATTAATTAATTCTAAATTAATTAACCTAATTACCCCCTAATCTCCATTACCCATTTCCCTAGTCTTAAACCCCACCCTTGGTTAAGTCAACCCTTGGTCAACTAACTAAGTTGCACAAAAAAATTAATTCTTTTAAATAAGTAATTACCTTATTTATACTCAAAAAGGCATATTCTAGGGAATATTCCCTAAAGCCCCTTTTGTTGACTTTCCCTGCCAAAGGCATTTAAACTTCTTACAAGGTTTTCAGTGCTTCTTCCAAAGGCATTAAGCCTCTTACAAAACCCTTAATGCCCCTTGAAAAGCATTAACTTCTCTTACATCCTCATTAACATGCCTTCAATTCTCTACATCCCCTCACCCTTCATCTACAAGTCAACTAACCAAGTTGCAAAAAAATCAATTCTTTTAAATAAGTAATTACCTTATTTATCCTCACAAAGGCATATTCTAGGGAATATTCCCTTAAAGCCCCTTTTGTTGACTTTCCCTCCCAAAGGCATTTAAACTTCTTACAAGTTTTCAATGCTTCTTCCAAACTCATAAATACCTCTTACAAAGGCATTTAATTGCACTTACATGCCATCTTGTCCCTCTTACACCTTCAACAACATTCTCTTACATTTCAACCATATTCATTTAATTCTCTTACATCCTCTTACACATCCACCTACATGCCTTAATTCTCCAAAATGTGCTCCACCTCCATCCATTAGCCTTGTGACAAGTGTCACAATTCTATTGGTTCTATGTTTAGTCCCACATTCATCAATTTCACTCTTTCTTAACCCTTGAATCCTATAAGTAGAGGCCTCTTCTACTTGAAATGGATCCATCATCTCATGCAAAGTCATTATGCTCATTTCATCCATCAATCATCCAATTGCTATCACTATCTTTGAGGGCAATTGGCATTTATCAAATCCATTTTGATCCACAACTTCATGCTTTTCATATACAACATTTTCAAGAACATTGGTCGAGGCATATATTTTCCCTCAATGACCCCTCGTGTATCTCAAATCCATAGCTCCTCCAGATAGTAACTGCGCTTTTCTCCTCTTCTCCTCGCTCTCAAACCGGAGCTTCTCCAGATTCTTTTCCACATTAGGACCAATATCCCTTCCAAATTCAAGCAGTTAACATCCTTAATGGCATTTTCATGTTCTCCTAGATCCAAAGACTTTCCATTCCATTTTATAGCTTTCTCATTTAAAACAGAGAGACCCTTATCAATAGATTTCAAGGAATTGTTAACTATGAAAAATAAGTTATTAAAAGTTGCATTAAAAAAACTCACAAATTATAAATCCTAAAATTAAAAAATATATATTTATAATCTATAGAAAAAATATCAAAAATCACTAATTCACATCATATTCAAATTCTTAATGGTTTAGTTGCTATAAGTGTCAAAAAGTTAAAATTTGGTGAAAAATATTGATTTCAATGTTCCACTTTGGCTAAAAAGTGGAACACAATATTGTGGTATGACCCCCATCAGATTAGGCGCTAGCCCTAGAAGCTCATAATCAACCATACTTTCAAAATGATAAACATCGTTCACCAATAGTTTAGGAGTAGTTAATAGTTTATATGCACCTCATGATTCATTGATTCATCTAGGAAGCATCTATAGTGAGCCATAAGAACTTTTATCCTAGGGAAACATGTTTTGCATACCTCTATATTATATTTGTGTAATGATGTCCATATTAGCTTAAAATAGTTTTTATATGAATGGTAGTTTAGTCTTTGGTTTAGTGACAAAATTTTGGTCCAAGCATACATTAGATATTAGTATAAAACTTAAATAGTTTGTCTATTTTGAGTTGTGATTAATCTTTTTGAGGATACCTCTAGAAACACAATCTTGGGCTTCATTAAGGTTGAAGGGAAGGAGAAAATATCCACTCTAAAAAATTGGCCAACAATCACTCATATTCTATTGATGAGCTCATCAATATACCTTTATAAAGACACTTATTTGGTCTTGAAGTGTATTGATTCCTCTAGGAGTGTGGGTATTGATCTCGAGACCGAAAAAAACTAATGGCATGATATGAATGTAGTACAAGAATTCCAATAGAAAACAATGGTATGTTTCCAAAAGGAAAGAAGTTGTAAGGAAAGCATGCTATTTAATTACAATCCTAATGTAGTAATGTTGCATCTACAACAATATTGGAATGGGTTCTTGGACACCCAATTGTTGAGAGATATTATTATTTTATTATAAATGCTCCTTGTTGACTTAAAATATTACTTGTAGTGGAATTCATGAAGGAAGTAGATCATAATGGTGATAGTTACAAACTCATTTGAGGTCATTTATGACACTTTTATAATGCTAGGTAATGGGAGTTATGAAGCATCTTTTACATTTTTAGGTGGGTCCCATGAATTGGTTGTTGAATATGGACACCATTCTTGTGAGGTGTACCCATGAGGGGTAGTTATGAGTCAAATATGTTATTTGTTATTATGAATTACTATTAATGAAAGATGCTCTTCAAGTGGGGTGTGGGATTTTTTGTGATGGTTTTACTAGTACATTATCTTATGAAACTATTTGTGGCTTTTCTCTCATTTCTCTATAAATTGAAGGCATGCGATAGTAGTTTCATGAGTTTATTTAAAAGTATGCAAGTGTTTCTAAAATATTGTCAAATTAAGGAGATAAGTGTATTGCATGTGCACTTTTCTATTGAATATTTAATGTTGGCTTTCAGTTGTTTATGTGTTAGTTTGTCCTTGATGCCAAAACTGTTTTATGGGGTTCATGACATCACTGGTTGTTGCATTCGTTGGTGTTATGATATGCAGTGTGATATGAATGTGATGATATGCTTGGTGGAAGTTGACAGGATGCATTCTCAGCTTGTTTTGATACATGCTGATTACAGTTGGTTCATATGGTGATTCACATGGTTCATGGATGGCATGCACTTTCAAGTTTCAGTTTTTACATGTTGGTACTGATGTTTGACATATGTTCATTATTTCAAGGTATGCATTTGCTTCACAGTTACAAGTCACAGTGACATACATATACTGGCAGATTCATTTTGAGGTGCATATTTGTTTATACATTTTTGCATTTTTACTTGGGTTGACAGATCAAATGATATATGAGTGGCACATATTATGTTTGCACAAAACATACCCATTTACAATAAGTTTGCATAGAAGTATGGATCTTACAAGTATTAACTCACTTATATGTATTCTCTTCATTGACTATTTGTTAAGAGGATATGTGTTGTCTTCAAGACACATATGATACATAAGTGTGCTAACATTTGATACATGGTGTTATAAAGCATACAATGTTACAAGGCTTTGGACAACTTGTTTTGGAAGGTCTACAACCACATTGTGGTCATGTGATATTGGAATTAATATTTTTTATGACTTCATATCTTTTGGCTCAGTATTTCAGTTGATTAGTTAAGGTGGTTTTCTATGCTCTCATTGTGATGAAAATTCATGCTAAAAATTCAAAAGATCTATAGACCTTGTCATCTCCATCACATATGATATTGAGGCTTTGAATATTTTGTTACTTGCATCACATTTAATTTTAAAAGATTATTAAAGCCTTTATAATAAAAGGCTCGGGCAGATTTATATGGAATTATATCGGTCTCATTGCATTTTATAGGAAGATGAATTTATTAAAAGTCATATGGCAGTGACATTAATAAGGTTTGGGCTCATCCAAATAAGGCTTTAGTTTGTTTTGATTGATCATAATGGCATCGAGTAACGTGCATTGGTATTTTGGTATGGTTATAAGGGGCCTTGGTTTATTATTGACTTCCATTGGCATGATCATTTGTAAAGGTGTTTACACCATTGACATTTCTTGTAAAAGGTATCGACATTTTGGCATGTTGATCACAATAAAAATAGGGTATTGATTTGAGACAACACTATCTTGTTTGATATAGTATCAGACATTATTGATAAAGTTCTCAAATGTAGTTTGTAACGTGGTGACTTGGCACCGACAACCATAATTGACAACGCATGCACATGTGGTTGTGATAGCTCATTATGATGTTGGGTTAAATCAAGTGCATTATTGGTTTTTTGTCACATCAAACTTCAAAGCATCATTGTTTCTTAACAAAGTTTTCAAAATCTCTTGAAAGCAGCGGACTTCAAAAGATTATCAATGATTATGAAGTTTGGAATTAGGGGTTTATGCTATTGTGTAGAAAGCATTTTCATTATGATGAAGCTTAGAACCCTAGCTGCCATGGATAGCATGATAGTTTGTAGGTTTTGGTGTCTTCTCTTAGCCGATACATTGAGGATTTATGTTTTTGATTTCCTAGAGCTTGCTGGTAGTAAGAATGGTTTGGTATTTTTGTCATTTTGGTTTCGTAATTGAAATACTAGCTATGAGCTAGTACGTGTGCGACTATGGAAGTTGGACTTGACTTCCAGCTGGGCAGTTATGATGGTATTCAACATAAATTCATGGTATATGCTTCTCTTTCTCCCACCGTAAACATGTAATACAAAAACTATCTCGATTCTTACAGGCCTTGAGATAATTGGTTAAGGAAAGGATTATTTTATTTTGTTTTAAAAGGAATGAAACTGTGATTAAGTTTGCAACTAATATCATTTCTTTGAAAGTTATTGTGTTGACTATAATTGCTTTGTTAAAAAAAGGAAAAGAAAACCTTATGGATTTTGTGATTTGAACAACTGTGGTTAAAGGGAATTAACAGTTGTTGATTATTATCAAAACCTTTTTGTTTTAGGTTTCCGACAGTTTGTTACAAAGGTTGTGATTCTTGAAAGAGTTAGTTGAAAACTCTTTAGGGTTCTTCTCTTGTAACCCTAACTCGATATGGTTTACAGTTATTTAAACTGCATACAAAGATTATTATTCGTAGGGTCTTTAAAAGATGATCTTTAGGCATTTTCATGTGGATCTGAAAAGAGAAATATAATGTTTTGAGACATTTTGATACAATAGATATTGCATTGAAAATATTTTATTATGATTCTCATATTATTGTATTTGAGGAAGATGTTGATACACAACATTCTTCAATGTGCTTAATGAGGATATTCATAGTCTTCTATTGTAATTCTAGGGTTGCAAAAATTGCACTTCTAGGTTTCTGATAGAATGCTATAATTTTTTGCTTTGTAAAGGAGTTCATGCTCCTGTATCTCATGTAGTTGGTGCTTCTAATTTTTGTGGAGTTGGTGCTCCTGTATTTTGTGGAGTTGGTGCTCATGAATGTGAAAGAGGGGTGATCCCATAATAGTGGTTTACAATTTTTGGCCAAACTGGACACTGAAATTATTATTTTTAACTAAATCTTCACATTTGGGCACCTATAGCGGCTAAACTGTGAGGAATTTGAAGATAGTGCAAACTAAAGTCTCATCAAATTTTGTCTGTAGATTCTAAAAATATTTTTTGCAAAAATTTTGGAATCAAATTGCACTTCTTTTTCCATCTCCCACGAAAATTGATTTTTTTCAGAAAACAACATTTTTAAAAAGTGACGCACACCGTATAATGCATAACTTTTTTTCCATGAAGGATAAAATTCTAATTCTTTCAAATTCTGATTTGTAACTCGATATCTAGTGCTTCCACTTGGTTTGGAGGAAGTTTTATTAAATATTTTTCCTTAATCAAGTTTCAAAGTCAAACGAATTACACTTAGACACAAAGTACATCGTGATAAATAATCTAACTTTTTTCAGATATGTAAATTTTTTATTTTATTTTTTTGTTGATCAAGGAATTCAACACCAAAAACCGCTGCTTCTGTTCTTTTAACGTAACTTCACAAGAACAAAGAGATTCATTTTCGATGAAAAACTCCATATGTTTAATAAAACTTAAAAACAAATACATAACAAAACCAAAACATATTAAAATTATATTCATTGGATAGCTTGTTTTGAGGAATACCATAATCATTTGAAATAAATTTTAAATGAATTCATTTGATCCCCCAAAAGCTAAATCAAAAGTGATTTTCTATCAACATTTTGATAGGTGTAAAGGAGACACATTTATAGGTATGGTTTAAAACTAGCGAGGTTCTATCCAAGGGGGTTTGATCTAAGGTGATTTGATCAAACCCTCTTCAATTGGAATCATTAAAATGGAACTTTTTAAGGCTTAAATCATTATATTTTCTAAAAATATGTGATTTCAGCTAAAATCCGTTCCTCTCAGAAATTGTAAACCACTATTATGACAGCACCCAGAGTTGGTGCTCTAAGTGAATAAAGGAAAGATTTTTCGAATGGTTTTTTATTCCCCAAGAGGGTATTTCCACTCAAGACAAATTCTATGTTATTTGGTGATTTTATGTGTGTGATCTTTTTCTTATCAGTCTATTTTAATGTGTTATCAAATGTACAATTATCAATCCTTCATATTTGTTAATGTTATGCCACATTTCATATCAATCTTTCATATCTGTCAATGGACATTTCATACATAAAAGGTTCTGATTTAAAGTGAGCTCTGATACATGTGAAAGTGTTAAGTTTCACCTCTGTTAATGTTTCATGTTTAATTCATGGTTCATGCAAATACAATACTATTCATGCACAAGTCAATTTTGTTCTTTGAACTGTCATTTGGTGTTTTGATTTAAAATTTAAGTTTGCTTCACATACTATCATCTGTCCTCTTTGTTCAAAAGTAAACTTACAATTTTGACTTTGAAAAAATATGTGACTTTCATAAATCACTGATTCACCCCCCTCTCTCTGATTTCAGCCTTCCAACAAGTGGTATCAGAGGGTAGGGCCCTTTCATAGGTCTAATCCACCTAGGATTGATTTTTTTTTTGGAAGTCTGTCAAATATGTCACAAGCTCAAGAAAGCACCTCTGTGACTAGAGCTCCATTGTTTGATGGTATAGACTATGTGTTTTGAGAGTCAAAATGGAAATATTTCCGATCTCAATTGCTATTGATGTATAAAGCTAGACCCTTGCATAATTCTATTAAAGTTCTTGATAAGAGGAGTACTATGGGTAAGTGCAAAAGAAATAGAAGTCAGAAGAAAAACACTGGTGTCAAGTCTAGTGAAGTAGCACCCCTTCCAATTAATACTAAATGTGATCCTGTTGTTGGTGAAGAAGGAGTTCACTTAGTAAGTGAAAAATAATATGAAGGTGATGAATTTGAGGTTGATTTGGAAGACGAACTGCTTGTTTCCTTAGATGAACTTAAGAGGCTTAGAAAGGAAAATCAAGATCTTAAGGTACACTTACAAGAAAGTGTTAATGTAAATAAAGCTATAATACAAAATCATAATGATGATAAAAAAGATTATTGAATTTTTGAAAGCCCAAATGATGGATAGAAAAAGGACTGAAGAGGGATTGGAAGTCAAGTTAAAAGACAAGAATGAATTGTGTAATAAACTGGAAAATGAGGTTGCCTCATTAAAGAAATGTTTAGATAATGATTCTATGTTAAAAGAACTAACTCTTAAAGATGATACAATTATAAGTCAGAAAATTGAAATTGAAGAATGTAAGAGGATAGCAGATGTTGTAAGGTATGATTTGGAGGTTAAAAATATTGAATGTCTAAAACTTGAAGGATAAGTAGTTGCATTAAGGAAAGAGCTTGAAAGTGTCAAGATTTAGTTATGTAAAAATCAGAAATTTGATCATAGTACTAATCTATTGAATGAGATGATTGGCAAACAAAAGCATTCTAAGGATCCTATAGGAGTGGGTTATAAGGTTGGACAAAGCTCTGCAGATGAATCTAAACATGAGACAGTGTTTACTATTGTAGATGGAAAGAGGTTTACAGTCAAGCAAACACCAAGATTGAAGGTTGATCTTGGTCACCATATTGCTGCTACTCAGACAGAAGAAAAACGGGTTGATGAAAGGACAAAAAGACTATCAAGATCTCCATTTATCAGGTATAACTATTCTCAATTTCATGGCTATTGCTATTATTGTCATGCTTATGGTCATAGAGCAAGAAATTGTAGAAGGTATGGAAGATATGATCATAGAAGTTTTGGAATATCAAGAAAGAATGATTTTTTTACTCCTCAAATTGATTATAACATGACATGATTTAAGTGTCATAAAATTGGGCATAAGGCACAACAGTGTAGGAGTAAGTTGAAGGCATCTTTTAAAAATAACAATGTAGATGCATTGACCAAGAAAAAGAAAGGGCCCATATAGGTTTGGAGAAGAAAACAAGACCTAGGAAATGAAAATACTAAACTAGTGCATAATGGACAAAAGGGATCAACTATTTCCTGAAAGGTCAGCATGAGGTAAGGGGGAGTTGGTTATTGTATTACTCTTCAACTCCTTAATGCAATCGTGAAGGTGTGCAAAATAATGCTTGTATTACAGTGACAATTCTCTATGATGTTGCAAACATTGCTAACTTTAATGGAGTAAGTTGATTTACAATAGAACATTTTGTTTTATAGAGAACATGTGACAAACTTTATGCATATGCAAACCTTGGAGTGATGGTACAGTCTTTATGGGTGAATGATTGTTTGAGTAGAAAATTTATCTCTTTGCATTATTTTTTCAGTAATCAAGGTGTGAGCTATATGTTTTATGGACTGGATGTCTTGAAGTGAGCTTTTATATTTGAAACAGTAAAATATTTGTGCATCTATGATCTTGAGCATTTCACAAGTTTCTGTAACAGTGATTGGCTCTTACAAAGGGAAAAACATGTGTTTAGGACTGTCATGTGATTTCTATGTCATTGTTTTACCATGTGAGCATTTGTTTCTCTTGACAGTTTGTATCTTGAACTGAAAATGATGGACATGGTCACAGTGAACAAACAAGGACTGGGAGGTAATGAAAGCAAGCATAACATAACAAGTAGTGGTGGTACAAGGTATTTGATATCAATAAAATCATTCGTGGCTCTTAACATAAAATGTCTAAGCATTGTGATTTCTTGATGTGCATATCATTCTATCTCTATTGTTCTTTCAATGAATACAAAATACATCAAGCTTCAATAAAGGCTTGTTTGACAAATACCATTATTTGGAAAGATCATGATACATTTATAAATGTTGCTGATTTTGGAAGTTTGTTTTTGTTGATTCTCAGTTGGTTCATTTGATTAAAAGGTTTCTGATTGATAGTGACTCTTCTTTGACAAAGCCTCTACTTGATAGCAGTGGTATTGATCTTCAAAAGTTTGTGATACAGGTCATTTGTACTAGTTTGGAGTAGTGTATTCATGATAAAAATTGCAAGAGGTTTCAGACTTGATAATGTGTTTGGTGACAAAACATTGCACTCTTAAGACAATGTTCATGTTGTGTTGCAGTTGGAATTGTTCTAGTAAATTTAAGGAAAAGAGGTGACAATGTGTTTTTACAAGGTACTGTTGCAAGTTTGAATTTGGTATGGAAATGAAAGTCATATATGAGAAAGCAATAGAGAGCCTTGGTTCAAATATTTATTTCATGTTTGATTCTTGCTATCTTCCTTGAAGCATGATAAACAAATTAGAAAAATAATGTATTGATGCTTCTTTCATTGGTCATGAGTTATTATAGACTGCAAGAGTCCTCAATCACATAAGATAGTGGTTCATATTAGCATCTTGACACCAATGCTATTGACAGTGGTTCATATTAGAAGGTGTGTTGATTGTTGACAACATTTTGTATCTATACATCAAATGTCAGTGTATAAATCTTGGATTCACATGTTCACACAGTTTGAAGGTTTGGGAATTGTTAAGGTGATATTATTCAGTACAATGCATTGTCATGTCAACGTAGTTCTATGGTGTTGTGTTCTTGCTTTGGCAGTACACATTCAGTTCATATTTTTTAAATGTTATGATTGTTGGGTCTACTAATAGTGAACAGTGAACAACACAAGTGTTTCCACAGTAACAAGCTTATACTGTTGAAGTGTAATACATGTTGAGAATCAATGAAAAGTGTAGTAGATATGCATTGTGCACATTGAACATCACAATCCAAGGACTTGACACAAGTTGTCTGTGAAATAGTGCTAATGAAATTTTTTCAATGGGTCAAATTTATGGTCTCTCAATGCAAAGAATTAGGGGGAGCTTCATGTTGCAATTTGTCTTTAAGTATATGAGTTGACAGGGTCTTTGATTGTTGTGAATGAAAAGATATTGTGTTTGCTCATGTGGTCAACACAAGGAGATATATGACATAGAGTTGTTTGATTATGACTGAAGTAATGATATGTTGATAGTCTTTGATTCTGGATTTCTCCTTTCAGTTGGTTACTATGTTGGTTGGTTTCAGTTGTTTTTATTCATGGCATCTCACATTCTCTTCTTTCAGTCTTTGTCATTGAGGCAAAAAGGGGGAAGGATGATATGTGTTTTTCCATCAAGGACAAAGGGGGAGTTTGTTGGATTTTAGTTGTTTATGTGTTAGTTTGTCCTTGATGCCAAAACTGTTTTATAGGGTTCATGACATCATTGGCTCTATTCTCTGCATTCTTAGATTGGCTGATATGCAGTTGCATTGGTTGGTGTTATGATATGCAGTGTGATATGAATGTGATGATATGCTTGGTGGATGTTGACAGGATGCATTCTCAGCTTGTTTTGATACATGATGATTACAATTGGTTCATATGGTGATTCACATGGTTCATGGATGACATGCACTTTCAAGTTTCAGTTTTTACATGTTGGTACTGATGTTTGACATATGTTCATTATTAAATCAGGGCATGCATTTGCTTTAGGGTTACAAGTCACAGTGACATACATATATTGGCATATTCATTTTGAGGTACATATTTGTTTATACATTTGTGCATTTTTACTTGGGCTAATAGATCAAATGATATATGAGTGGCACATATTATGTTTGCACAAAACATACCTGTTTACAATAAATTTGCATAGAAGTATGGATTACAAGTATTAACTCACTTATATGTATTCTCTTCATTGACTATTTGTTAAGAGGATATGTGTTGTCTTCAAGACACATATGATACATAAGTGTGCTAACATTTGATACATGGTGTTATAAAGCATACAATGTTACAAGGCTTTGGACAACTTGTTTTGGAAGGTCTACAACCACATTGTGGTCATGTGATATTGGCATTATTATTTTCTATGACTTCATATCTTTTGGCTCAGTATTTCAGTTGATTAGTTAAGGTAGTTTTCTATGCTCTCATTGTGATGAAAATTTATGCTAAAAATTCAAAAGGTCTATAGACCTTGTCATCTCCATCACATATGATATTGAGGCTTTGAATATGTTATTACTTACATCACATTTAATTTTAAAAGATTATTAAAGCCTTTATAATAAAAGGCTTGGGCAAATTTATATGGAATTATATCTATCTCAATGCATTTTATAGGAATATGACTTTATTAAAAGTCATATGGCAGTGACATTAATAAGGTTTTGGGCTCATCCTAATAAGGCTTCAATTTGTTTTAATTGATCATAATGGCATCAAGCAACGTGCATTGGTATTTTGGTATGGCTATAAGGGGCCTTGGTTTATTATTGACTTCCATTGGCATGATCATTTGTAAAGGTGTTTACACCATTATAATTTCTTGTAAAAGGTATCGACATTTTGGCATGTTGATCACAATAAAAATAGGGTATTGATTTGACACAACATTATCTTGTTTGATGTAGTATCGTGTATTATCGATAAAGTTGTCGAATGTAGTTTGTAACGTGGTGACTTGGCACCGACAACCATAATTGACAATGCATGCACAAGTGGTTGTGACAACTCATTATGATGTTGGGTTAAATCAAGTGCATTATTGGTTTTTTGTCACATCGGACTTCAAAGCATCATTGTTTCTTAACAAAGTTTTCGAAATCTCTTGAAAGCAGCGGACTTCAAAAGATTATCAATGATTATGAAGTTTGGAATTAGGGGTTTATGCTATTGTGTAGAAATAATTTTCATTATGATGAAGCTTAGAACCCTAGCTGCCATGGATGGCATGATATTTTGCAGGTTTTGGTGTCTTCTCTAGGCTGATACATTGAGGATTTATGTTTTTGATTTCTCGGAGCTTGCTGGTAGTAAGAATGGTTTGGCATTTTTTTCATTCTGGTTTTGTAATTGGAATACTAGCTATGAGCTAGTATGTGTGTGACTGTGGAAGTTGTACTTGACTTCCAGATGGGCAGTTATGATGGTCTTCAACAGAAATTCATGGTATTTGCTTCTCTTTCTCCCACCGTAAACATGTAATACAAAAACTATCTTGATTCTTATGGGCCTTGAGATAATTGGTTAAGGAAAGGATTATTTTATTTTATTTTAAAAGGCATGAAACTGTGATTAAGTTTGCAACTAATATCATTTCTTTGACAGTTATTGTGTTGACTGTAATTGCTTTGTTAAAAAAAGGAAAAGAAAACCTTATGGATTTTGTGATTTGAACAACTGTGGTTAAAGGGAATTAACAGTTGTTGATTATTATCAAAACCTTTTTGTTTTAGGTTTCCGATAGTTTGTTACAAAGGTTATGATTCTTGAAAGAGATAGTTGAAAACTCTTTAGGATTCTTCTCTTGTAACCCTAACCCAAGATGGTTTACAGTTATTCAAACTGCATACAAAGATTATTATTCGTAGGGTCTTTAAAAGATGATCTTTAGGCATTTTCATGTGGATCTGAAAAGAGAAATATAATGTTTTTAGACATTTTGATACAATAGATATTGCATTGAAAATATTTTATTATGATTCTCATATTATTGTATTTAAGGAAGATGTTGATACACAACATTCTTCAATGTGCTTAATGAGGATATTCATAGTCTTCTATTGTAATTCTAGGGTTGCGAAAATTGCACTTCTAGGTTTCTGATAGAATGCTATAATTTTTTGCTTTGTAAAGGAGTTCATGCTCCTGTATCTCATGTAGTTGGTGCTTCTAATTTTTGTGGAGTTGGTGCTCCTAAACTTGTGGAGTTGGTGCTCCTGTATTTTGTGGAGTTGGTGCTCCTGAATGTGAAAGAGTTGGTGCTCTAAGTGAATAAAGGAAAGATTTTTCGAATGGTTTTTTTATTCCCCAAGAGGGTTTTTCCACTCAAGACAAATTCTGTGTTATTTGGTGATTTTATGTGTGTGATCTTTTTCTTATCAGTCTATTTTAATGTGTTATCAAATGTACAATTATCAATCCTTCACATTTGTCAATGTTATGCCACATTTCATATCAATCTTTCATATCTGTCAATGTGCATTTCATACATAAAAGGTTCTAATTTAAAGTGAGCTCTGATACATGTGAAAGTGTTAAGTTTCACCTCTATTAATGTTTCATGTTTAATTCATGGTTCATGCAAATACAATACTATTCATGCACAAGTCAAATTTGTTCTTTAAACTGTCATTTGGTGTTTTGATTTAAAAGTTAAGTTTTCTTCACATACTATCATCTGTCCTCTTTGTTTAAAAGTAAACTTACAATCTTGACTTTGAAAAAATATGTGACTTTCATAAATTATTGATTCACCCCCCCTCTTAGTGATTTCAACCTTCCAACATTTAATACATACTTAAGCCTCTCTTTACTGGTAGAGTTTTTCTTGAAAGGGTTTCTCCACATGCATTTGGTATTATGTTTTAGTATCATGGTTTGTTGATTGTTGTTATTTATTATATAGTTTTACATAATATCAAAAGGGATAATCTAATGTTGTATTGAGAAAAAAAATAGATTTACACCCTTTGAAGAGCTAACATTTATAGTAGATTAACATTTATAGGTGATGAATGTGCCACTTCATAGAACAAAGGCCCCACTTTGTGCAACAAAGGTGTAACTCTGTGATACATAAGCACCTTTTTGTGAGATAGATGCACCACTTCACAGTCTAGAACCAAAAATTACATTTGCATCACAAAATATCATAAAAAATTCATGAAAACGTTAGTATGGGGATGTGGGTCCGATTGGGCAATGCCAAAATGAAGAGTTGAGAAAAGATTGAAGGAAAATAAAGGAATATAAAAGAAATAAAAAAGAAAAATACCTTCACCTAGGATTTTATATTCTCTCCTTAATGAGTGGAAATGGAGTGCACCCTTATTTCATTTGATTTTCTCTTTGATGTTGATATGTGGATTACTTAATGCTCTAGCATAACCTTACTATGATTTGATAGTGATGATGATAAGCTTGATTCAATAGAGATTTTGAGAGCATGTAGGTATGATAGCTTGATAAGTGATTGTATTAGGTGAAAATAAATGATGGGAGCCTCTAGATATATAGTCTTGAAGAGGAAAAATCAATGGCTAACAATGATTGATGATGAATGGCCAATATTGAAGGAGGATTAGAGTTTGGATCAAAGATGCAATTATATGATAAGTGTCACATGATGGATAGGATCTAGGTTTAAGATTGATATAAAGATAAAAATCCTTATGAAAATGGCTAGGATTAGTAGGTTAAATGAAATGAGTGGATAAGATGAAAAGATAGTTTGACTTTTGGGTAGGTGTCTGGGTTCAATGAATCTAGACAGAGTTAATTAGACGAGTGAAATGGACATTTGTCACATGAGGAAAAATTTAGATTATGATCCATGTGAACAAGATGAAAAACTAGGATTAAATGGACAAGGATAGAAGATAAATGAAAAATAAATAAATAAATAAAGTATTTATTTATTTAAAATGAGATCATGGTGAAGGGATAATAGTTAAATAAATGATAAATATTTATTTAATTAAAGGATTATGATAAATATGGGAAAGGATGAGAATAATTAAATAAATAATAGATATTTATTTAATTTATGGCTAAGGATAGGTTAAAATTAGGTGTGGTTGCTTGTAAGGTCGGATTTTAGGTGTCTACATCTCAATTTAGACCATTATTTTTGTATTGAATTCTTAATTTTTTTCTTAATGGATTTTCCATTCCTTTGTTCCTTTCATGTAGAGTTCCTTTGGACTTCAAGATGTTCCTACATCTAGTTCTACATACTTTTCCTACATGTTTTCTTGCATCCTTGACCCACCCACTTTATCCCTGGATGTAAATTTTCAATGAATTTCTAGACTTCCATCATAATTTGCTATATTTTACATCTCCTATTCATACCTCTCATCTTAAATGTTTTCTTGTTCACTTCTATCATTTGCCAAAATTTCCTAGGATTCCATTAATGACCATATTTTGTCCCTGCAATTATATAACTATTTTTTTAGCTAAAAAGTATTTATCCATTTTAAGGGCATGAATTTACTTACAATTTTAGTTGTGGATGATGAAGAGGTCCAACACACCATGAATGTGGTAATTAAGTTCTAGATGTCGATGATCTACATGCGTAATACATACAATGTATTCCCTATATTCTATTGGATTTCATTCATCTTGCACATAACATTTATGAGCTTTATTTCTCCCTCGAATTCCCATAAGTGATTGGACAACCAAGCAAAATGCTACATATAAAATTTTATTTTTCATACAAAGGGAAACTAGTCATCTCTTATTTTTATGTGACCACGTGTGTCAAGGATTTGTCTAGGGTTTCAACTCTTGGAAGTCCAATCACCTACATAGTAACACATTTTGCAAATCATAAGGAGATAGTTGCACTGTAAAATATGTTTATTACTAGATGTCTCCATGGTTATTTGTAGATCTTTAGGGGAATTTTTATGTACTGAATTGTGACCACATTTTATTTTAGGGTTTCATCTTATGATATTTTCTAGTATGATTGTAATAGATATTTGGTGAATGTCATAAAATTTTAATTTATTACAATATTTGTAATGGTCTCTTCTTTATTTCATTTGGATTTCTATAGTTTGGAGATGGATTCTTAAGTATGTTCAGTTGTTTAATATCATATATTTAATGTAAGTATATACACAAACTAATATTTTGGAGTGATTTCAATACTTTTTTCTCCTAGCAAACTTTGAATCTATAATCCATGGGTTTTGCCACAATAGTGTGTCCCACTTCTGTGACATCCTAATATTTACCTCAAATCACATATTTTTTAGAAAATTTAATGATTTAAGCCTTGAGGGGTTCCATTTGAAGGATTTTAATTGAGGAGAGTTAGATCAAACCTTGTCAGCTCAAACCCTCTTGGATAGAACCACCCTAGTCTTAAACCAAACCCTTAATGGAGTCTCCTGTGCACCTATCAAAATGCTAACAAAAAACCACTTTTACTTCTCACCTTTTGGGGGATCAAATGAAGACATTTAGGAGACCTATTTTGTAATTATGTATCCCTTATTATAAGTTTTCCAAAAATTATAACTTTGAATATATTTAATTTGATTATTATATTTATTTTATTTCTTTAAAATGTAAGTTTTTCACCAAACATCAAGGTGTTTGTTTCACATATAGAAATATTTAAAAAATAGAGAAAAAAATATTTAAATTATTTGTGCACTAGGTATTGATGTCCTTATTTCAATAGAAAAATAAGATATTAATTTGGATGAAGATGAAAAAAATTATGCATTGTCAAAGTAACCTATATCTAAATTATAATTAGTCTCACTTCAAAAAGATAAAAATATTATGCAACAAAAAAATATGAAAAAATATTTGTGCACTAGATATCGATGTTGCAAATATAGTTTAAAAATTTATAATTTTAAATTTACTACAAATAAATTTATAATTTACCAAAGTAATGTCACTTTTTAAAAATTTTGTTAACTATAAAAAATAATTTATTAAAAATTATGTAAAAAACTCACAAATTATAAATCTTAAAATTGAAAAATATATATTTATAATCTACATACAAAATCTCAAAAATCGCTAGCTCACATTATTTCCAAATTCTTAATGGTTTAGTTGTTATAAGTGTCAAATACTTTCAGAATCAACCATACTTTTAGAATGATAAACATCTTTCACCAATAGTTTAGAAGTAGTTAATAGTTTATATGCACCTCACGATTCATTGATTCATCTATGAAGCATCTATAGGGAGCCATAAGAGTTTTTATCCTAGGGAAACATGTTTTACATACCTCTATATTATATTTGTGTAATGATTGTCCATATTAGCTTAAAATAATTTTTATGTGTTGTATTTAAGTCTTTGGTCTAGTGACAAAATTTTGGTCCAAGCATACATTAGATATTAGTATAACACTTAAATAATTTGTTTATTTTGAGTTGCGATTAATCTTTTTGATGATACCTCTAGGAACACCCTCTTGGGATTCATTAAGCTTGAAGGGAAGGAGAAAATATCCACTCTGAAAGATTGGCCTACAATCACTCATATTCTATTGATGAGCTCATCAATCTACCTTTATACATACACTTCTTTGGTCTTGAAGTGGATTGATTCCTCTAGGAGTGTGAGTACTGATCTCAAGACCCAAAAACACACATGGCATGATTGGAATGTAGTACAAGAATTCCTATAGAAAACCATGGTATGTTTCCAAAAGGGAAGAAGTTGTAAGAAAAGTATGATATTTAATTACAATCCTAATGTAGTAATGTTGCACCTACAACAATATTGGAATGGGTTCTTGGACACCCAATTGTTGAGAGATATTATTATTTTATTATAAATTCTCCTTGTTGACTTAAAATATTACTTACAATAGTGGAATTCATGAAGGAAGTAGATCATAATGGCGATAGTTACAAACTCATTTGAGGTCATTTATGACACTTTTATAACCCTAGGTAATAGGATTTATGAAGCATCTTTTACATTTTTAGGTGGGTCCCACGAATTGGTTGTTGAATATGGACACCATTCTTGTGAGGTGCACCCATGAGGGGTAGTTATGAGTCAAATATGTTATTTGTTATTATGAATTACTATTAATGAAAGATGCTCTTCAAGTGGGGTGTGGGGTTTTTGAATTTTGTGATGGTTTTACTAGTACATTATCTTATGAAACTATTTGTGGCTTTTTTCTCATTTCTCTATAAATTGAAGGCATACGATAGTAGTTTCATGAGTTTATTTAAAAGTATGCAAGTGTTTCTAAAATATTGTCAAATTAAGGAGATAAGTGTATTGCATGTGTACTTTTCTATTGAATATTTAATACATACTTAAGCCTCTCTTTACTAGTAGAGTTTTTCTCGAAAGGGTTTCTCCACATACATTCAGTATTATGTTTTAGTATCACGGTTTTTTCATTGCTATTATTTATTATATAGTTTTACATAATATCAAAAGGGCTAATCTAATGTTGTATTGAGAAAAAAAATAGATTTACACCCTTTGAAGAGCTAACATTTATAGTAGTTTACCTTTTTTAACAACAAGAGTTTCTTACTAGAGCTTGT
Organism: Sequoia sempervirens; assembly: GCA_007258455.2. Classification (NCBI taxonomy): domain Eukaryota; kingdom Viridiplantae; phylum Streptophyta; class Pinopsida; order Cupressales; family Cupressaceae; genus Sequoia; species Sequoia sempervirens. The sequence goes on from VDFB02058242.1 coordinate 85,038,011, forward strand.
TGTAAATATGCTCACAAAGTTTGTATCAACTACACACTATGAAACCTATATGTGAAAAAACAAAACAAAAATGGTGATAATTGTGAAAGGGTGACCCCTAGAAGGAAGACCTAAACAATCTGCAATAATAATGATAGTCCCTTAGTTATGATAAAAGACTATATTAAATTATTGGAGAGTGATGAATCCACTTCAAAAACATTGAATCCATCATGTTTATGCTTCTAAAAACTCTTTAGAACATAAACATATATAAATAAAATAAATTTTAAAAAATATTTTAAAATTTAAATAGTGTAAAAGAAAAAGAAAAAGATTCTATATATTATTCTAAGGAATATTTTATTGTGGTCAACACATATAATGAATTTACATACTTTTATTTTTATTATAGAAGAAAAATATTTAATATATTATATTAATAAAAAAAATTGATGAACAAATATAATGATTTTATATACTCTTATTTTGATTGTACACATTTTTACAAGCTTTTTCATCTTTTATTAAATTATTACTTTTTATATATAAAAAATGTTACTAAATAAGTAAAGTCCGGAATAATTATATTAATACTTTCAAACATAATGGAAAGAGTTGGAATTTAGGTTCAAGGGATATAAAATTGGATAAAAATTATATTATTCAAGGATTATATATATATATAAGTATTTTCTAAATTTAATTGGTCTATTTAGTTCTTATCCTCTCTCTTACCTATGCATGATAGAGCTGCAATTTTCCAGAGAAGGCCTCAAAGATGAGGTGACAAAGGGTGAGAGCATGATATCAACAATGTGGAATATCATAAAGGAGTACAATGGAGATAGACTACCATAGAAATAGTGAAAAATCTCATAGCCTAATTCAAAAGTAAACTAAATATTTCTATAAAACTAATATTTTGTAATAATGTTTAAAATAGAAATAATGAAAAATCTTGTAACCTTTAAAGCAAAATTTTAATATGATTACATAACATATCAAATTAGTACAAGTGACCTAATTAGACATTTAAGATCAATTTGCTTAGATATTAAGGATGAATCCTTTGTAGAAGTAAATTAAAACATAAGAATTAATGAAGATAAAGTTTTTGATGGACATTAACAAGTACACATGCCCATGCATTCATTTGGAAAATCCCAAGGCTTGGCATGGAATAAAGGCCTAGTATGAAGTTTTTGACATGACATATAATAAGACAGGCTTGGCATAGAGAATAAGGTTTTGTGAGATATATATGAAGGCTTGCATGGAGTTTCCATCCATAGATAGATGTTAGAAGGAAGTGAACCTTGTAGAAGGGCTTTCCACATGTAGAAAGAGCAAAGGATTCATACTTTTATGTTTCAAATAAACATCATAGAATGACATTTTTTGGGAATACACGTATTAGCACATCTATTGATATTTGTGCAACTTCTTATTTAGTGATGTGAGTTTAGTCTAGCTTTCAAATATCGTCTCCTACTAGAAATTGCAACAATGTGAGTCATCATATAGAAACTTGATTTTTAGGTGTCTTTTTTTTGCATTATCTATATCTATGAGATTGACTACTTTTCATTTTTTAAAATTAGATATTAGCTAGGGTTAATGTGAATTGGAATTCAAGTACGTAGCTCATTCTTTTATTTGAAGCTTTGGTCCTTTGTTTCTAATTTCTTGTACTAAATGTATATGATAGTCTTCTAAGAAGTGCATTTGTTTCGATATTAATATTCACTCAGCTATATTGTTATAGGTGCATGTTCATGATATATAAAATTAAAGTAAATATTGTGAATCTTATAGTAATATATCAATACTATCATCTATATTTAGACTTTACATGTTGAAATATCTCACATCAACAACTTTTCATTGTTCAATGATATTTTTATAGATTTAGGCTTATTTTACATGTTAATGCCTTAACAACTTTTGTCTTGTGGTCAATAAGTCTATTGTTTAAGTTGAAATTGGGTCACGCCCAAAAAACCAATTCACCTCAACACATCAATTGTTCAAACTCTTCCTATCTCACATTTTCTCATTAAACTAACCCTACCTCCTAAAATGAATAAAATTAAATAAATTATTAGCTAGATTGAATACCAATTAATAGGTTAGAATAGTTCTTGAAAAGTCAATGGCATATGTAAACGAAACACATTTAATTATACATAAACTTTAAATTATAATTTAAAAATCATCTTATAAAACTATCTCCACTTGTATTTCCAGTGACCATCATACATTACATTTGATGCATTTGACACATTTCTTTATCCTAAGATAATCTTGCAATGAAGATCAATGACTAGAATGAAATTTAAAGTAGGGAAAATATTAGTTTTATTATACAGTTCAAACTTTGTGAAGTCTACACATATCCTCTACATTTTTAGATCAAAGATATAAATTTATGAAAAAAATTATGTATGTAATTCTATGCAACAAAAATAATTCACTTAAAAAAAAATGTCTACAAAATTCTAAAAAACTATTACTAAATCTTACATTGAAATGATTTTGAATTTAGATTCTAGCTTTCCTTGAATATTTAGATGGAAGGTTCCTTGTTTTTTAGAACACAAATTTTGTAATTTGTGGATAATTTGATAAATTATTATCTAACATTTTTTTTATTTTTTTATAATCAGCATTAAATTTATCTTTATATAATTTTTAAATAAATTACATAGATTTTGTATCATGAAAATATTATATCTATATCCATTAAATCAATATATCTAATTGTTATATATATAAATTAAAAACAAAATTTATATAATAATTTTAAGTAATTTAATTGTAATTTTTTTAATTTATAAATTCTATTTATATGTATTTTATATAAAATAGAAATCTTTTATTTTTTAATATACATATTTCTATTTTACTAGCACTTGCATTTAAAGGAGGTTCAAAGATTACGTCCATAGAAAACTATATGTATGTTAATATGTTAGAGAGTATGTGTTTGTGCATGGATGCCCTAAATAATAGAATGAAATAAACTTAGACAAATCTAGATTTTTTCCTTAGAAAAATTAAGTATTATCTGGTTATGAAATATTTGTATACAGATTTAAAACATAAAGCAATACAAATGAAAAAAGAAAGTTGACATCCAATTGTCAAATCATCATTTATCTGGCTTTTATGTGATAAGTGAGATTTTGGAGGCTTTTACCATTAAATGACAGCTAAAACTTGTTTTCCAAAGACTCACAGTGATTTACAGACATACGACTTCGTTTCAGATTCAAATCTCACACTATATGTAGTCTATCCACTAATAAACAACACTCTATTTTTAACAAATACAAAAATAATTTACTACATTTGTTGAGACAGACAGTCCATAAGACCAGGAGTGGATGGTTCTAGATAAATTTATTCTAGAATTTCAAATCCATTAAAATTATGGAGATGAGATTAGGTGAGGAAATTACTGGTCCTGACTTCAGACCGTCGACTGGCAAAATCCTGTGTTGAATCATAACTGTGCTCGACAGTCAGATATCTTTTCCCCCAAAAAAATATCATTGTACTGACAGAAATTTACGTTATTTCCATTGTCAAAGCAAAAAGTTCCCTCAGCCCATGCAGGTTTTGTCCTTTCATACTTGTTGAACAACTGTCCTCGGTATTCCCCACTTCCATTGTTTTAACTGGATGGAAATCAATGAGCACCTATATGGCTCCACCAAAGCTTTACTGTTTACCACTATGGCTTCGCCCTTTTGACTGTAGTTTCAGTGTAATTGTCCTTCCTTTTAAATGATTTCTATCACTAGAGTGTAACAGCTCACCCCATTTGATAAATTTTGTAAAAGATAAATGTTTTTTAATGATTTTTTAAAAATAGTTAATGTACGATCATTTTTATGATTGTTTACGTGTGGGATCTATGTTTATTGTAAATATTAGATGTTGTAGTTAATGTATTGGTTGTTTATGTGTTGGATCTGTAAACAGTCGGTGTGTTGACTACAATATACTGGTTGTTTATGTGTGGGATCTGCCCTCACTGTAAACAGCTGGTGTATTGACTACAATACACCGATTGTTTATGTGTAAAATCTACGCCCACTGTACACAACTAATATATTGACTATAATATATTAATTGTTTAAACTCAACTAACTGTAACTCTTAAAGTTTTGAAAATGTCTAATCTTTAAAAATAATCTTACTTATCTAAAACTAATAATTTCAATTATCAATATAATATTTTAACTAATAAATCATATTAAAATAAACTTTTTTATAACTCCTAAAATTTAATAATCTTTGATCATGAGAAGTTTTATGTAAAATATTTGAGCAGTAAGTTTCTCATTGCTGATCTGAGCTCATGGCAATGTTTATATAATTGGTAGAAGGTCATCCTTTAGCCAAACAATTTAACCTCAACACTGTGTACCAAATGAAATTCTCCAGTTATGCCTGTTACAAGTTATTCTATTATGTTTTTTTAAGCAGCATCCATTATCTGTGTTTTATTGCTTTCTTTTGGAGATATTTTTGATGCTTCACACGAAATATTTTTACATAGATTTCTATAATGTTTTCCTAGACCTTTTTTAGGTTTTCAGGCTATATTTATAAGTATAAATCATGATGGAATTTAAATGGTGAGGTAGTCTGTCAAAGCATATTGTGATTTTAAATGGACAAAATTAGTTTGAAATGGAAAAGTGTTTAGAGTAAACTGGCAGACTATCTCATTATCTAGTTTATTGTAAACACTTTTCCATTTCAAATCAATTAAAAAATGATATAGTATATTAGGTTATATTCGTCTAGCATTTCTACTCTTCTTTGTACGACTATAATTGAGTTGGATGTATTTACACTCAATTTGTCTAGCATTTTTACTTTTCATTATACGGCTATAATTGAGTTGGCTGTATTTACGTTCATTTTTTTTCTTCTAATAATCATTATTATTTTTATATTATTATTATTCTTTTAAGTAATATCTTAAATAAATAAGCATCTTTTATCTAATTTAGAAGTGTCAATTTTATACTTTTATCAATTATGGCTATAATAATTGTATGCTACAACTCATATATTCACATTAAAATATGGTAGTCTCCCAAAATTATCAAGGTCATCCTTAGATTCAAACCTATATCTCAAGGGTTCTTTCTTAATGCCCTGTGTACATATCCCTTTTGAAAGTTAGAGGCTTCATGGTTCATACACTAATAATAGAGAGAATTCATCCTCTCCTCTAATATGAGATCTCTAATCTTTCTTTTAAATCATAGTCATAAGTTGTTCTTACACTTCAAATTCCATCTATTCACAATAGTATGCTAGTAAACACATTCTATTCAAAAGTTAGATCAATCCAATATTTGTGTAGGAATACACACAACCTTGGACATAGGGACCATCTCATACAAACTTCACATGTTCACACAATGATTGGCTCAAGTATGCATTGAAGCTACATAAAACATGGATAGCTCCCACTTTTTTCACATAAACATGATGTGACTAGGATCTTATATACTTCACAAGTACAGATAGTGACTATATTACATATGCTTCACATATACACCAATATGAATAATTCACGCATACATCGCATATACATAGTGTGTTGACTTGTGTATGCATCACATATACATAATGTGACTAGATCGTACACCCAACACATTCACAATGTGAATAACTTAAACATCACATGTTCACATAGAGATCAACTAGCATAAAAAAGTGTTTACAACCTTATTACAAGCATCTTATCATTTACCCTATTCACTAACACATAAGCCTATTAATACATCCCAACTGAAAGGAATAATGTTAGTGTCTCCCATAGTATACCATGGGTCCCATCCTTTTTCTCACCACGACCATCCATGATAACAAGAAAGCATCCCATATTGATTGTTGTCATCACTAGGAAAGACATAAGTCTAACAACGTGTATAACAAATGAGACCGTTAGTATGTTCTTGTAACCAAGATTCACTCACAAGTACGTAGTGAACAATTGGAAAGAGGGAATGGATGCAACCTACAATACACATATTCTCATTGCTTGGTTCACTAACACATATCCTTTAAATAACTCCTAAACATAAAAAGGAGTGTTGATGTACCTCAATTACTACATCAAGAATCCCATCTTTTTCTTGATTTATTGTTATCTTTTAAAAAATAAGAATCTTGTATTGCTCGTGATCATCACTGACAAATGTGCAAGTTTAACTAAACAACACATAAGGCCATTAATAATAGATTGCTAAACCATTTGAGTCAATGTCCATCCTAACATCTATTGCCTCTATTCCATTAGTAAAAGTTGGTTGAACCTTGTATGGGGTAGCTTCTAGTATATGCCACCTACATTGTACTAATGAAATTTGACTAAGCCATATCATACCAAGCATAGCTCCTAGAATTTGTTACCTCTATGCTATTAAAAATAGTCAACTAAATCCTAAGATATGATAGTTAGATCCTATCATCCATCACCTACATGGTACTAATGATAGCTAGCTAAACTATGATTTCATCATATCATGGATATCCCTTGACATCTTCTACCTCTGCACCACTAGTGAAAGTTAGCTAATTGTCAAGAACCTTGTTGGTTCTAACTCTGCCTGTAGATGTTGAATGCACTGTTTGTGTGTTTTCTTGTGGTTTTTATGAATTTATAGCATTTAAATAAAATGTTGCCAAGCAAGATTTAACAAGAAATAACTGGAAATATATAAGTGTTGCAATGATTCTTATTTAGCATGAAATATATTTATATTGTCAATACAAAATAGGAGAATAGCTTGTAAACAAGGTTGTATACCCGAATATGCCAACAAACCCTTATTTGAGAAATATGGAAATCATAACCAACAATGAAAAATACTGATGAAATAAGCCGATCTGCTCCAGATGGAGGTTTCTCCACCTTGAAATGAGTGCCAAATGGGAGTACTAGTCTAGCTGCCCCAAATGGTGCTGATCTAGGCCAAAAGAAAGAGACGTTTCAGCCTCTTGTTCCTACGCCCCAGCTGGAAGCCTATGGTGAATGGTACGACCATCAATAGAAATGGTACGACCTATTTATTGATGTAAATAGCTAATGGAATTATGCATCTCCACTAGTAAGCCCTTTCCCTTATTGAAAACTATGAATAAACTCAAAGGTAAATCTCCTGCAAGTACAAATGGACTCTAGAATAAAGCCCTCTCAGTAGCAATGATTTAGCTGGTCTTTCATAGCTTCAAGATTGCAGAACATTGAAGAATTTCCGCTCTCCAATGGTGAAAAATTGTTGAAACCCTTGTCTCAGGCACAAACTTCAAAGAAGCCAAAGCAAACAATGTCAAATGATCAATGATAATGAGGTCGACTTGTCTTGGCTTCTTATATTTTTCCTCAAAAAGGCACGACTTTCCAAAAGGCATGAATTTCTTTTGAATATGTTTTAATACATTTAAAATGTATTTAAAACACTTTATACTCTTTTAAAATACTTCATCTCACTTGAGCGTACCTTTTTGTTTTACCATTTAATTTCACTTTATTAAATTTAAGTGGCTCACTTTTATAAAGTTAAAATATAACTTTATAACATCCCTTTTAATAATTAAATATAACTTAACCACTTAAATATTAATATCTCCCTTAATACTCAGTATTTTGACATGCCATCTGAAGCTGGGGTCAACACTGTATAACCCCCATGTGTCCAGGTGCCCTGACTAAAAATAGCATCACTACTAGATTGAATTACTATAAATAGTAAGTCCCTCAAACTAAGCCAAACACTGATCTGCAAAGGCCTGGAATTGAACCCAATATTGAACCAAGGAAATGGAGTGACAACAACCTCCATTAATAGCCACTAAGACCCTCTATCCAAACATATTAGCCTACAAGGGTCCAAGTAATAAGCTAACCCATCTACAACTGATACAGACTATAGTGGGGACATTATAGTTTGTCCTCCTTGAATTTTCCTGTCCTCAAGCAAACTCAATGCTGGATGTTGTAAAATGCTCTCACTCTCCCAAGTAGCATCCTATGTCGGTAGATCTCTCCACTTAACCAAATATTCCCTGATAACTCGTCTCTGAAGATGACACTCTTTGGAATCCAAGATGGCCTCAAGTACTACTATCAACTTCCCCTCATCATCCATGGGTGGTAGGTCTGAAGAAGGAACTATATGTTGTCCCAATGCCTTCTTGAGGCATGACACATGGAACACACTGTGCACTTTACTGTCTATCAGTAAATCTAACTCGTAAGCCACCTCACCAACTCGCTTGATAATCCTGAATGGCACATAATAGTGTGGCTTGAGTTTCTCCATGCCCCTCTTCCAAAGAGTGGATTGTCTATAGGGCTGCAACATTAGATACACCATATCCTCGATTTGAAATGATCGTTCAACCCTCCTCTGATCAACATATTGCTTAAATTGATGATTCTGAACCTTCTGAATGTTCTCATGAAGGGCTCTCATGATATCCTAGTTCTCCTATAATAGATCCCCAACACTAGGTACTCTACAATCGCTCATCAATAAATCAAGGAAACTAGGTGCATCATAGCCATACAAAGCTCTGAAAGGTGTCATCTGGATAGTCATATGGTGAGTGGAATTATAGAATTACTCACAAAGATGCAACTGCTTCACCCAAGCCTTTTGTTGCCTAGAAATGTAGTTCCCCAGGTATCCCTCCACCCATTTGTTGACAATATCTATCTGCCCATTAGTCTATGGGTGGTAGCTAGTGCTCAGAGTAAGCTCTGTCCTGCATAGTCAGAATAACTCTTGCCAGAAGTGACCCATGAATCTACTATCTCTATCACTAAAAATACTCTAAGGTAACCCATGCAATTTGAATACCTCACGAAAGAAAAGATCTGCTACCTGTGTAGCTGAATAGGTAGTGGTGATTGGGAAGAAATGAGCATACTTGGTCAACCAATCTACTACCATAAAAATTTTGTCTCTCCCTTGAGCTTTCGACAAGCCCATAATAAAATCCATAGACAAGCATTCCCACTTCCTCTCAGGAATAGGAAGTGGTTGAAGCAACCCAACATGGTAAGTATGCTCTTTCTTGTTCTATTGACAAACAAAGCACTCCCTAACATAATAAAGAACATTAGATTTGAAACCCATCCAAGTGAATCTCTCTCATACCTGCCTTTAGGTCTTAAAGTATTCAGGATGACCAGCCATGGGTGAATCGTGGAAAGTCCTCAACACCTTGTTCCTCACATCTGAACCCGGGACTAAGAATATTATCTCTTTGTAAATGATGAGGTCATTCACAAGAGAGTACCTGCTATCCTGTACTATCCCATCAATAATGCCAGAAGCCCACAGATTCTTGGCATACTCTGCTATGATCAAGTGAATCCAATCCTTTGAAATCTCTACCATGGAGCTCAAATGGGGACAACAAGATAAGGCATCAGAAACAACATTCTGAGTCCCTTTGACATAGGAGATGTCAAAATCATAAGACTGTAACTTGTTGACCCATTTCTGTTGACGTTCATTTAGATCCCACTGTCCAAGGAAATGTCTCAAGCTATTATGATTAGTTTTGACACAAAACTTACTACCAACTAGGTATTGCCTGAACTTGGCCATTGCATGCATGATGGCCAATATTTCCTTGTTGTATATACTGAAGCTCCTCTCAGGACCCCTTAGCTTCCTACTCTCGAAAGCTATCGGGTGATAGTCCTGCATAATCACTACACCAATACCCTCTCCACAAGCATCACAATGAAGCTCAAAAGGCTTGGTGAAATCTGACAAAGCTAGAATTGGACATGTAGTCATCAACTGTTTGAACTTCTCGAAACATTCCTATGGCTAAGGTGTCCAAAAAAATGCTCCCTTCTTAGTCAAATCTGTAAGTGGTGTAGCATGCCGTGAGAATCTACTGACAAACCGATGGTAGAAGGTGCATAACTCCACAAATCCCCTGAGCTGAGTCAAAGTCTCAGGAGTAGGCCAATCAATAATGGCACAAACCTTATTAGGATCCATGTGAACTCCGTCTCTGTTGATTATGTGACCCAAATATAGAAGCTCTACCATGCCCAAAACACACTTGGACTCCTTGGCGTATAAGGACTCCCTGTCAAGTATGCCCAAAATAGTATCTAGGTGAACCATGTGCTCCTTCCAAGATCTAATGTAAACCAAAATGTTGTCAAAGAATACCAGAACAAATCTCCTCAACTGAGAGTGGAAGACCCTGTTCGTAGTGGACTGAAAAGAAGTTGGAGTGTTGGTTAAGCCAAAGGGAATAATTAAAAAATCATAGTGTCCACAATGACATCTGAATGTAGTCTTCTCAACATCCTGTTCTCTGACTTTGATATGTTGGTATCCTGTTCTCAAGTCTATCTTGGAGAAGTAACAAGCTCCATGAAGCGCATCTATCAACTCGTTGATGCGAGGAACTGGATACCTATTCTTAATTGTCCTTTTGTTCAACATTTGGTAATCAATGCACATCTTGAGTGTACCATCTTTCTTCTTCACCAAAACCACTAATGAAGTGAAAGGATACTTACTCAGCCATATATGTCCCATAGCAAGAAATTCCTTGATGGTTTTCTCAATCTCATCCTTCAAATGCTTTGGGTGTTGCTAAGGTGTAATCATGATGCCCGCTTGGTGCCCTCTTCCAACTCAATGATGTGCTCTATGCCTCTATTAGGAGGTCTACCATGTGGTATGTCACTAAACACCTTGGTATGCTTAACTCTGAGCTCCAAAACATCTGGATGATAGGATGTTTTGTGCTACTCCTCATACGAAGGAATCAACTTACACTCTGCTTCCCACTCTACATGTCATATTTAATAAGTCTCTCCATTCTCCTGAGATCGATTACCTTCAAGTTGTTGTCCTTAATGGACTTAAGTATATGATTAGTCCCGTCAACCTTGAATTTCATTTCCATTTCTCTAAGGTTGAGTGTAAATTCTTCAATTGCATGAAGCCACTTCATGCCAAGGACCACATCGATGCCTCCCATATTAACCACATAAAAATCTTCTTTAAACTCATAGTTATTGAGTTTCATAGGTAGATATTCTCTCACATTTGAGAGTAAAAAAATCAACAACTTTTACCCTTATGCCTTCAAACTCTTGAGTTTGAATTCCACTAATCGTGCATCTATGAAATTGTGAGTTGCACCTATATCAAGCAAAGAAATGACTCTTTGACCAGCCAAGATTCCACACAACCTAAAGGAGCCTTCCCTTTGCATGCTAGACATATGAGCTTCTTGTAGCTCCATTTCTCCTTCATTTTCTACTTCAATTTCTGAGTTTTCAGTCCTTGAATCCTCTTGATTGGCTTGCTGGTTTGTTATATCAGTCTTGTTTTCACCCTCATAAAACCACTCCATATGCCTATTTTGACCTTTAGGATTAAGAGGAAAACCATGGTTTAGATCATAAGGACCCTTGCAATAAAAACACAACTTCCTCCTATGCAAATCATTAATCGTTTCCCTATCCAAAGGGGCTACAAATTTCTTCTTTTGATCAACATTTTCTGATTTCTTTGGACTTGATTTGTTGTCATTATAAGGATGAAGATGGTTTTGAGTTGAACTTACTACATGGAGCTATAAGTTCCATGCTACAAGCTTTCCTCATAGCTTCTTGCAAGGTAGGGGGATCAAAATCCTTGATCCAACCCTTCATAGGCTCATAAAGACCCTCTACAAATAATATGACCAGCCTCTTCTCTGAGATACCAGTAACCATGACTGAAAGCTTTTGAAATTCTCCAATGTAAGATTCCAAATTGCCCATTTGTTTCAGCTAAGCTATATCTCTGAAGTACAACTTTAGATCTCATTTGTCAAAACACTCAACTAACCTATCAGTGAACTCCTGATATGAATTGATATGGTCATGCTGCAAGGTAACCATCCCATGGTGCCACCAGTCATGGGCTACCCTATCCAAATGCAAAGTTGTGAACTTAATGGCATCTTATTCTTCCATAGGACGTAGGGTCAAGAAAGTGTCCAACTTGCTAACCCAAGCTCTGGTTGTAACCCTACCGCTGCCATCAAAAGTGGAGAGTGTGAGCTTGTTGGTTGCATGTCTAAGATCATTATTTTATTCCTTGGTCTCCTATTGATCCTATTCCTTCCGTGCTCTCTTTTCTGACTCATGAACCTATTAAATTTAAGATGATCCTTAACTCGATGTGGTAATGCTTCCCACTCATCATGCAGTGTCATCATGTTATCTACAAAGACCATGTCACCTTCCTCCTCATCCATGTTCCCCTCTTCAGGTTCATTTCTCACAAATGTAGGGTGTGTAGGCCTATCATAGGTGCATGTAGGTGTTACTCTCATCCTTGGGGCTCCATCAACACTACCATCCTCCTCTTGGTCCTAATTCAGTCTCCTAGGAATGGTCAAATGTTGAACGCCTGTACTAAGCTATTGCAACACATTTGCTACCTGTTCCTGCCCAACTACAAGACCCCTCAAAACATCTTTGGATTCTCTGTCCTCATTGTTACCATGGTTTTTGGGTGGCTCACTATTGTCCCTGTCTCCCATGATTTCAAATGGTGTCTCCTCGAACTAGAAATCTAATGGTATGTCCTCAAACTGGTTTCTCTGTAATCTAGGTCTCCTGCATGAGTAATACCTGTGAGGTCCAACCTGATGCGGCTACATAAGAAATTCTAACCCTCTAGGATGGTAGGATCAGAGCTTTGATACCACTATGAAGAACCCTATTGGTTCTAACTCTGCCTGTAGATGCTAAATGCACTGTTTGTGTGTTTTCTTGTGGTTTTTATGAATTTATAGCATTTAAATAAAATGTTGCTAGACAAGATTTAACAAGAAATAAATGGAAATATATAAGTGCTGCAATGATTCTTATTCAACATGAAATATATTTATATTGTCAATACAAAATAGGAGAATAGCTTGTAAAGAAGGTTGCATACCCGAATATGCTAGCAAACCCTTATTTGAGAAATTTGGAAATCATAACCAACAATGAAAAATACTGATGAAATAAGTCGATCTGCTCTAGATGAAGGTTTCTCCACCTTGAAATGAGTGCCAAATGGGAGTACAAGTCCATCTGCCCCAAATGGTGTTGATTTAGGCCAAAAGAAAAAGGTGTTTCAACCTCTTGTTCCTATGCCCCAGCTAGAAGCTTGTGGTGAATGGTATGACCGTCAATAGAAATGATACGACCTATTTATTGATGTAAATAACTAATGGAATTAGGTGCCTCCACTAGTAATCCATTTTCCTTATTGAAAACTATGAATAAACTCAAAGGTAAATCTCCTGGAAGCACAAATGGACTCCAGAATGAAGCCCTCTTGGTAGCAATGATTCAACTGGTCTTTCATAGCTTCAAGATTGTAGAACACTGAAGAATTGTTGCTTTCCAATGGTGAAAAATTGCTGAAACCCTTGTCTTAGGCACAAACTTCAAAGAATCCAAAGCAAACAATGTCAAATGATCAATGATAATGAGGTAATCTTGTCTTGGCTTCTTATATTTTTCCTCAAAAAGGAAGGACTTTCCAAAAGGCACGACTTTCTCTTGAATATGTTTTAATACATTTAAAATGTATTTAAAACACTTTATACTCTTTTAAAATACTTCATCTCACTTGAGCGTACCTTTTTGTTTTACCATTTAATTTCACTTTATTAAATTTAAGTGGCTCACTTTTATAAAGTTAAAATATAACTTTATAATATCTCTTTTAATAATTAAATATAACTTAACCACTTAAATATTAATATCTCCCTCAATACTCAGTATTTTGACGTGTCATCTGAAGTTGGGGTCAACATTGTATAACCCCCATGTGTCCAAGTGCCCTGACTAAAAATAGGACCACTGCCAGATTAACTTACTACAAATAGTAAGTCCCTCAAACTAAGCCAAACACTGATCTGCAAAGGCCTAGAACTAAACCCAATACTGAACTGAGGAAATGGAGTGACAACAACCTCCATTAATGGCCACTGAGACCCTCTATCTAAACATATTAGCATACGAGGGTCCAAGTAATATGCTAACCCATCTGCAACTGATATTGACTAGAGTGGGGACATTACACTAATCCTTGGGATATGATGGTTAACACTTGACATCCATCATTTTCATAATACTAGTGATAGCCAACTATCTGCACTTTCATCAAACTAAATTTTGATAGGAGGGCCATCTTATATCCAATTACATATAATCTATATATCACAAGGATTCACAAATACTAATCAAGTTGACATGGTTATATATCAAATAAAGAGACCTATAAACCAATACAACAAATTCCATAAGTCTTGATGTCAAATTACCAACACACAAGTAACACATTGAAGCCACATGATTTGAACTCTACTGTTTCTTGACATAGATACATCAACAAATTCCAACTCTTAAAGTAATCAAGGTCTATTCAATTCATTGAATTGTATTTAAAAATATATTAATTACTAAAAATAAATTATATCATAATAGTAATATTAAACAATATCTTACTTCTTAGTACCTTAACATTTTTGTATAATACCAATAATAAATCTAAGCTTGCCATTATTCAGGCAATAAATACAAAGGTAAAACACCACACTATATTTCATAAAAAATACTACTATTTTCCCACACATGGAAAATCAAATCAAATGAATTTCATCCTAAATTCAACATAGATCTAAATATATATAGAGTAGGTAGACCATTATTACCTATTAAGAGTTTTCACCCATTAGATTATAATGGCTAAATTAATCATCGCTAAAAACAAACTTAGTAAGTTTCCTTAACTCAATAATAGCCATGTCATGGCTAAGTTTATCATGTCCTTATTTCTTGGAAGAATAAACCTCACTAGGTCTTGAGGCTAACATAGATACTCCTATACTTGTTTGTGATCCAAGAAATAAGGCCATAAAGTCCAACACATAAAATCTAATTATTTTACTTTAAACAAGTTTATATAATTTTTCACAAATTTACATTGACATGCTAAGATGCCAATGACTCTAAAAGTTCATCCAAGATTGGAGTAGATTTTATTAAGCCAAACATAAAAAACCTTAAATTTGATAAGCTAGATGCAAACGAAATTCCTTACTTTAAATCAAACCTATATAGTGGGGACATGTATTAATTGGAAAAGTGAGTTCACAACCACTTGATACAAATTTTAACCTCACGATGAAACATAGTAAAGAGAGAGGGATGATCAAGTGTAGGAGTCACCCTAGTCTTGAATCTATTTCCTAAACCCTCCCCTTATTGAATTGGGTCACACAAGAACCATTTACCTAAGAAATACCTATATATCCACTTTCAAACATGGGATCAAGCTCACATTTAGTTCTTCTGACAATGATTTCTCAAGAAATATACCCATAGATTCCCATCCCTATGGCTTTATAACCACTTAAGATTTTTTCTCATAGAATAAAAATAAAAATAAAACTATAAAAGGAAATCAATAGGAAAGATTAAAACCTAATAGTGTAGAAAACCACCATTTACTAGTATTCATTCTAAAATAAATCCCTATCTCATAGAGTTTCATTGATCACCATTTCATATCCCAACAAATTTCCTTAAAATTATTTCTCATAAATTAAGTTCACCCTTTGGAAAATAGGTACTAAGGAACTTCAAAGGACACCAAGATCTCAATTTTATACCTCTCCACCATTATGATTTGCATTTTATCATAGTCATTCTAGAACTATTATCGGTCATCCCATTAAGGCACAAGCTAAGTTTCGTTTACTTATAAAAAAAAACATATTGTGACCTTTTCTTAAAACTCACTAGAAGAGAACTACATAATACTACATCCATCTTTCCAATAAATATTTAATCATCAAGATTAATAATGGCATACAACAATTGTAACTCTAAGAAAATTATATCGCAACAAGTCTCTAATCATAACCCTAATGGACTTCATACAAATGTTCATACAACTAGAGTATACTAGTATTAGCTTAGTAATGTCATTCATTCTTAACCATACCCTAAACTATTAGCAATAGGATGTATATTATATATACCAACTTACAAGGTGTGATAGCATACATGAATCTATACCACCATCTAATATCCATGGTAGTACCATCTATTCCAACACATCATACTAATAAGACCTATTCTCACCACCAAGAAAATCAAGATTTACATGGTTATACATGAATTTTATCAATGATCAATGAACGTGAACTAAATAGATCACAGGAAGTTAGTGGAGGCCTAGTTTCACTCTCATGTGAGGTGTTATGAAACTATAAGGAACTTTAGCCTTTATGCTCAATAGAAGCTACAATGATAAAAAGTCACACTCTAAAATATTTTAAGAAGGAGCTTATGCATAAATTTTTCTTTATTGAATTATTCCCCTAAGTTTTTTTAAGGTTGTGGTGATAATAAATGGCCTTTGCAATTACATCTAACAAAAAACCATTTTCAATTATGCTTTGATGGGTATCCCTGACCTTTTCTTAAGATCCAAATTAAGCACAAGAAGGAAAGATGCTCTTTTATATTTAAATAAAAGTTTTTAAAGCCTTTTTAAAAGACCCATTTCAAACTTACCTATTGCCAAGGCGTTTCTTGAGGCCTAGTTAATATTAGGAATTTTGTCAAATAATTCATGTTCCTTGCCCATACTCCCCAATTTTGCACTCAAGTTTGCTTCATATTTGTGACTTCCTTCCACTTGATCATTAGTATAACTCTTTCCATAATGTCAAAAGGTCATATAGATTGTAATCACTCTTATTTGAAGTGGTTGAGGGTACTTATTTTTTGATGAGGGTAGCCCCACTAGCTCCAACAAGTTCCCATTATGGATAGCAACACCACCACCCAAAGAATTCTTATGTCTATCTTCAAATATTTTTTGATAGAATTAATCAATAAAAATATTAATACTTAGTATGTACTCCCACTCTATAATGCAGGTTCCAAGATGACACTTTTCTATATGGAATTATTAGCCTCTTCTTGGTCACATCCATTCTTTTTATTTTCTTCTCCACTTCCCTCCCAAAAATGGATTGATGCATTTTCAAACATGTTTTGATGGATTTCCATACTCCTATCTTGCTTGTCACTTTTGAGAAAGCTATATAAGTGAGATTCCATTTATCCTATCATGTTGTACGTGACACCTCTCTTCCTCCAAGGTGCTCACACATTCACCATAAATTTGTCTCCTCCCCTTTTTAGTATACTTTTATTTTTAATTTATTTGTCTCCAAGGTGCTCCTTCCATAAGGGATGTGACATCCTTCCCCTCTCAAAAAAAGTTGGATTTTTTTTTTCTACTAATAGCTAGCTTACAACACAACAATAGAACAGGAAATTAGTGCCTCCAATAGTGCCAAATTTTAGTGTATTTGAGTCCATCAATTGGACACATCTCACGACACAAAAGTCGATGAAAAATGGTTTCTTCATTTCGGCGCCAGTTTTTGCGCCATATTTTCCGTTGGATTTAGCGCCCACTTGAGCACCAAATTTAGCACCAAAAAAGTGGTGCCAACAATAGTGTCTCCTTTAGCACCAGGAATAGTGCTGGGAAATAACGTCAAAAATAGCACCCAATTTGGCTTCCAGTTTTGCTTCCATGTCTACTCCCATTTTTTCTTCTAGTTTTGCTCCCAGTTTTGCTCCCAATTTTTCTTCCAGTTTTGCTTTTAGGTTTGCTTCCAATTTTGCTTCCAGGTTTGCTTCCAGGTTTGCTTCCAGTTTTGCTTCCAGTTTTGCTTCCAAGTTTGCTTCTGTTTTTGCTTCCAGTTTTGCTTCCAGTTTTGCTTCTAGGTTTGCTTCTAGTTTTGCTTCCAGTTTTGCTTCCAGTTGTGCTTCCAATTTTGCTTCCAGTTTTGCTTCCAAATTTGCTTCCAGTTTTGCTTCCATTTTTGCTTCCATTTTTACTTTCGGTTTTGCTTCCAAGTTTTCTTCCAAGTTTGCTTCCTAGTTTTGCTTCCAGGTTTGCTTCTAGTTTTGCTTCCAGTTTTCCTTCTAGGATTGCTTCCAGTTTTGCTTCTAATTTTGCTTCCAGTTTTGCTTCCAATTTTGCTTCCAATTTTGCTTC
Source organism: Sequoia sempervirens (assembly GCA_007258455.2). Classification (NCBI taxonomy): domain Eukaryota; kingdom Viridiplantae; phylum Streptophyta; class Pinopsida; order Cupressales; family Cupressaceae; genus Sequoia; species Sequoia sempervirens. The sequence goes on from VDFB02058242.1 coordinate 85,056,148, forward strand.
CAGTTTTGCTTCCAGTTTTGCTTCCGATTTTTCTTCCAGGTTTGCTTCCAATTTTGCTTCCACTTTTGCTTCCGTTTGCTTCCTAGTTTTGCTTCCAGGTTTGCTTCCAGTTTTGCTTTCGGTTTTGCTTCCGGTTTGTTTCCGGTTTTGCTTCCAATTTTGCTTCCAATTTGAGTTTTGCTTCTAGTTGTGCTTCCGGTTTTGCTTCCAGTTTTGCTTCCAATTTTGCTTCCAGTTTTGCTTCCAGTTTTTCTTCCAGGGTTGCTTCCGATTTTGCTTCCAAGATTGCTTATGGTTTGCTTCTAGTTGGCTTCCATTGTTGCTTCCTTTTTTGCTTCTAAAAATGCTTCTTGTTTTGCTTCTAATTTTTTCTTCCAGGTTTGCTTCCTGTTTTGCTACCAATTTTGCTTCCAAGATTGCTTCTGGTTTGCTTCTAGTTTGGCTTCCATTGTTGCTTCTAAAAATGCTTCTTGTTTTCCTTCCATTTATTAATTTAATATGTTTTATTTCAATTTAATTAGTTAAATATATGATGCCTCTTAAATAACTCATATGATTAAATAACAAGATAATTATTATAACATGATCATCATCTATAATTAAAACAAGTGAGTCAAATATCTATAATTTAATTGAATTTGACAACATCCATCTTGAGTAGTAAATTAAAATCATCATACGTAATAAATATCCATCCAAAAATCATTGACCACTTTTAATATATATAAATTGACAAGTCAATACTGATAAGATCATCATCATATATAACTAAAACAAGTGAAAGTCAAATATGCCAGTAGATCAATAACATGTCAAAATGATACATGTCCAACAATCGACATAAGTCAAAATGATACATGTAAAAATGATATAAGTAAAAATAATAAATTATGTAACTCAAATTGATACAAGTCAAGATGATACATGTCCAAATGATATAAGTGAAAATGATACATGTCAATATGATACAACTCAATAATATGGTACTGTAGGCCATGAAAATGATACATATGATAGTAACCATGAAAAGAGGCATTATAACGATATATCAACAATGATCCATGATGTAGTCTATATAATCATGAATGTCACTGGGTACTACCAACAACTGCCTCATCGTCATCACCACCATCGTGATCATCATCATCATAACGATATATCAACAATGATCCATGATGCAGTCTATATGGTCATGAATGTCGTTGGGTACTACCAGCAACTGCCTCATCATCATCATCATCACCATCATGATCATGATCATGATCATCATCGTTGTCATCATCATTGTCATCGGCCTCGGTGTCTTCCGTATCTTCGTCATCATCATCCTCTACCACGTGATCTCTACTGATAGAACCAATATTTTCTGGATCTATATCATGATGAGGATCATCTTGATCTTCTGGAAGACCCATGTTCTGCAAAAAAAAAACATTTAAAATGAAAATTTATTATTTATTTCATGCAATAATTTATTTTTCTGTTATATATCTAATATTACAACATATGAGACGAAACCATAATCATATTACAACATATCAAAGTGCACATACCATTATAAAATTTCAAAAAAGTTACAGCTAATATGTCATTTCAATGATGTAAAACATGCAACAATTCTAATAAACATTAGTAAAGAACATAATTTTTTTTTTATACAATTTAACTATCAATTGTAAATTCTATTACATAACCTTAAGTGTCAACCCTCTGCAAAAGAATGAGGAGATTGCAAGAAGATTGGCTACATGGGCCATTGGTACAGGAGATGGACATGGCTCATTTATAAAATGTAAAATAATGGTTTATGCCATCATACAAGCCCAATACTAGGTTCTTGGTCTCATTTATAATAGACATCAATTACACTTGTACTCTAGTTACCCCTAATTTAAAGTGTTTCAAACCATATTCAATCACTGAGAGTAATCGATAGAATTGCAAAAATGATTTTTATCGACCACAATTACTACAATAGTATAGCCCTAGGTATTTGGATCACATAAATATAAATGGCCATTTACAACTAGGTACATGAATTTTATCAATGAAATGAACATGAATTATAGGAAACTTCAACCTATATACACTAGTAAGTGTAATAAGTCGGGACCATTTTTTGGCCAAAAAGTGGAAGTCTTTTTCTTGAAAATTAAAGTTTTTCATAGTTGGAGTAAAAATTTGAACTACTTAGACATAAAATCTTAACATGGTCCAATAATATGAAATGGTGGATTTTTTTATCTAGTTTTAAAATATGTAATTTATTTTAATGCCCAGATGATAAAATTAAATTTTGTATATGATGTACAAAAATAATTTTAAGTCCTATGTTTTAAGACAAAATATGTATGACCAACATAATTTGACCTAAATATAAAAGTATTTTTATAATTCCTTTTGGAAAAACATGATTAGAAAATACTAATACCTATGATTTCAATTTTATGAACCGATTTCTCAAAAATAAATTAATAAATAGAAAAATATGTCCAATCAGAAAAATAAAATTACATATTTGAAAACTAGGCATCATCATCTTTAATGGATCTTAATTTCATCGAAAAAAATTGAAAAAAAATATTAGCCATATTGCTAAAGTCAATTTTTCTCTTGCTAGTTTTATGTCATTGTACTTGCAAGTCCAAGTCCCAGGGTTGGGTTTCCAAGCCTAAAAAAATAAAAACCATGGGTTTTAAAATTATTTTTATATGAAATGCATACCTACTCTAAAATGTGTATTCATTCTAAAAAGGAATGGGTATGTGATGTAAATAGAAATAGGTACCTGTTTCATTTAAAAAAGTGTAACTATTTTTAAATGGATACCCATTTCTATTTAAAATGAGTACCCATTTTTTATGAAACTAGTAACCATTCCTATTAGGCTTTTCTATACTCATGAAAATTTTACTAAAAATGGACTCATTACCTAGTTTTTACCCACACAATATTAGCTACAAAGGTCCCAAGTAAAACCTAATTGTATTTGGTTGAGGGATTTTGGCCCCTATAATTCCTTTGTGCAACTTGTGTTGTCCTGCTATATTTTTAGTGTTGTTGTTGATGGGTTGTTGATGGTTTATGGTTTATCTTTGTTGCAACATGTTTTTCTTGGATAGGGTTGCGGCTCCCTTCAAAACCATTATGTAATGGGTTTCAAGTCCAATCAAAACCTATTTTTCCCCTAATCAAAAACATTTTAAAATCATTCATGAGGGATTTTTTGCATAAATTATTCTTTATTGAATTATACCCATAATATTTAGTCAATGTTATCATGATAAGAAATGGTCTTTGCAATTACATATAATAGAAAACCATTTTCAATTATTCTTATTGTTGTCTCTTAAAGTTGCACCCTTATCAAGTTGCAAAACTTGATACTTTAGAGATCCATGGGAACTTTTCCAAGTTGTGGGTCACCTAAAAATGGAAAAGAACCTTCGGAGAAGGTCGGCTTCCTATGTTTCATTACCTAACTATTGAATTTTTAGTAAGGAAAAGGGAGAAAGATTACTGATGAAAACAATTAAAACTAAAAATGGTAAATGGTATTCCCTATGGTGATGCACTTAACTAGTAAAAACTTGAAATTTCAGAGGACAGTCACTTGCTTCTCAAAGAAATGAAACAAAACAATTGCACAACCTATTTTATTAAATTTTATGCATAAATATTTCATTAAAGAGGCTTAAACTGACTATAACTTTCATAAAGGAAAGATAATTTTCACAATCTAAAAGTTAAGTACAATTCCTTAGCACAGTTTCCAACCTGCATAAAAGATAACTTTGCATAAAAGGCATGAAATTAGACAAAATAACAAGGAGGTTAAAATATCTCACAAGTGATTTGATCAATCACCTTAATAACACACAACTTTGCAAGAATAAGAAGGCAAGAAGCTTCAAATGTTGATATCCAAGGACTTTTTTGAATTCAAGTCAAGTAAAATGAGTTACAAAATGTATGCACAAAATCTGTAAAAAGGACTCCCAAAGTCACTGTCTCCAAAATTTGCATAATTCAGAACTGCTTTCAAAATGAGTAACCAAAGTGATTAAGTACAAAAGCTCCACCAAACAAGGAGTTTTCAACCTCCTTGGGTCAAATGCAACCATAATGCCTAAAATCTAGCCCCTAGATCATCTCCAAAAGGGCTCCAAATGTGAGAAAAAGTCAAACATGACTTAGTCCACCAAGATGACTCATAAAACTGACCTCAAAAGGCTCTTAAGAGCAATAAAAGCCTCCTAGATGCTCTCTAAATGTTTGCAACAACCTCATAACCTCCCTAGATGCTTGCAAAATCATAAGTTGAACCATATCCACTATTTCTCCTCATCATGCATTGAGAATTCAAGGCATATCACTTTGCATTAGAAATAACATTTAAAGCTTAAGTGATTTATAAAATATCACCTAAGTTAATGTTTTACATTTAGAAGTGAAATGCAAAAAAAATTGAAAATACATATTATGTGAGACTTCAAGTCTTACCCCATAGTGTATGTATTATTCCTTATGTATACCTTTTTAAAGAAAAAGAAAAAGACCTAATCTTATATCGGCATATGTTAGGGTATAAACCCTAAAAGTAAAACAAACAAAAAACAAAAAATAATATTCATTTCATTTGTTTCGATGCTTCTGGAGGAAGCCGCCAACACCGTAGGGTTTGAGAAAACTTTGTAAGATGATTTTCATGGTAGAATCTAGAGTAGAACAGTGATATTTAGTTTGCATCATTTCATTTTATTCACTTTGTAATTGTTTGGAAACTTAAATACGCCATCATCAGAGGGTTTCTTGAAGTTTCTTCTGCGCAAATTTCTAAGAATATATGGTGGCTAAACTGGGTAAGCAAAATCTACATCTCCCATTAGAAAAATTTGAAAATATTATCGTTCAAGGTTTCTTTCATGTTGAAAATGATGAGAATGCTCTTTTTTCCACAAATTTTTTGTATATGTCATGAAATATATGTATATCCTTGTGCGTGTGAAGAAGAATGGTTTGTGGAATGATTCAATGCCCTTGCTCAATACGGGTATAGTTAAAGACTTTATGCATCCTTTCCTTACCTTCACTCCTCTATATTTTTTCTCGGTAAAACATTTATGCTATCGTGGCATTTTATAGGCATCTGGGTCAAGGGTTTGTTTCATTTTTGATACCCTAGTCCTTTAAATGGAAGTAACTCAACCTGGTATTCTTTTGGGTATATTTTATTCAATTATTCTGTCATTCTGAAAACCCTCGGCCTTTACTACTCCATTATTCTTCTACAGGTTGCACTTAGCTCTATGCTGGGGATACTTACATACTTCACATTTCTTGCCTTAAAAATTTTCTGGAGAGTTTATGTGTATCTTCTATAACCCCACATTTTTGTCACATATCCTAGACCCATTTTGATGTTGAAGGTTTTAATTGAAATCCTTCCTTAGGATGGCATCTCTAATCTGTAGCCAATTTTCATTTCACTCTGATTCAATTCTATTTCTAGATTTACATGAGAAAAAAGATATTCTGAGAGCTCGAGTCTCCTTCACTTGCTCGCTCCTTTGCACTAATATTTCTATTTTTGCATTCGGTCCTCATCTTGAGAATGTTATTCCTATGACTGTAAACTCTTGTTAAAGCTTATCAAACACAAAATTTATGAGAATCTTCATAATTCTTTTATTATTATGACTGCCATTGTCATACTAAGACTGAGGTCTTTATGTGACTTTCAGATTAAGGAATTATATTTGTGCATCTTATCCCACTAATGCATCTTCTCTTTTCTCTTTTTCAAGCATGTGAATATAAAAATTGCATGTTAAAATTTCCTTTTGGTACTCAGAAAAATATACTTCAGTTGTACCTTTGATGATGACCATGAATGTTATTCTCATCCTGATTATTGTAATTTTGACTTAGCATGCTTGCTCAATAATGTCACTGTACATATTTTTGCTCATAATCAACATTTTCTAATGATAAAGAGACACACCTTTCATTTCAAGTATTGTCATTTACTTGTGATATGAATTACATAATCATGATATCTTTTATTGCAATGTTTTGACAACTTAGTGAGCATGACTATGCAATGACATTGAAACTCTTTCATCATGTTGACTGTCCTACCATAAAATTGTCTTGGTGGAGTGTCACACTCATAAATTTATTTGCAAACCAATGTTAAAATTTTCCACAGTCCTATAATTCAAAATGATAAATACATGGAACCTCTTTTTTCTGTAGCATAATGATGTTAGACATGATCTCATTATGCTGATGAGGTATTGCATTTTCACATATTTACAGATGGCTTCCATGATTTCCTTTTCCTTTCACATAAGCTCAAATGAGCTCACCATCCATAAAATATATTCACATGCTCGACAAGCTGGGATCAACCCTTGTGGGAGCCACATTTCACCCCACTTGCCAACATGAAGCAAATCAAAAAAAACATTTTGACAATACCTGTAGCTGCACATAAAACAAACAAGTTAGAAATAAAATGCCTACCTTAAGTGTGTATAATGTTTTTCTATTTTGGCCTTTATGGAAACTTAAGATAGGCATTACATTTGATGTGCATAGGAATTAGCATATGTATGTATGGGTAGATGTGCACGTTCAGAAGGCAACCTTTCATTGCTTAGAGCCTAGTGTTCTAACCCATTTCTTTACCCAATGCAGGAAACCAAACACCAGGAGCCTAGGGGTCAAGGAGCTATAAGGAACAAGGCAAGGCAATCAGGAGCAGATTCATTTGTAGTACCAGTCATTCAGGCAATGGCTGGTTACCTTCTTTACATGTTCATTATGTTTTCAACATTTACTCATTCATGTATATTTTAATTTTTATTTGTATCAAATGTAATCAGTCAGTCTCATAGCTTGCTGTGTGAGACACATGTATCTAATTACATTCAATAAAGATTACATTTTTAATAAGATTGTAAAATATTTTATGTTTCATTCACTTGTATGAATGTAATAATTTTGCATTTTTTGTAATCTTTTAAAATTGTTTCATTTGTGCAACTGAATGTAACATAGAAGGTTTAATAAAAATGTACCATTCATTTTGAAACATAGATGGATCTTCCTAATTGATCCTGTAGGTGAAAGTATGGTAACATTTTTGGCGATATCTGTTGGATGTTTTCCTGCTAAACATCAAAGACTAGTGGCCTAGACTCTTCCATTGGGCATGGAGTCATTAGGAAAACTCATAAACAGACCTAGAGCAGTCTTATACATGGCTGTAACTCATCAGAACAGATCAGGTTACTTGGAAATTGATTGAAAACAGGAAATGCATAAGGGAAACTACTAAATTGTGCTAGAATAACACTTAGAGAAATGAAACAACAACTAAACCAATGTGCAGGAGCACTTATTGAAAGCATAAAACCTAACCTAAGATGTACAAAGGTAAATCATACCTCAAAATAGCGTTTGAGGTGAATCCCATTAACTGGGATTGGCAATATTTCTCCATCCATGTTTGATAGCTGAAAAGCATTGTGTTCCTTACATTCTGTGATAATAAATGGGCCTGTCCAGAAATGATTAAACTTTGTATGCTTTCCTGGTTCACTCTTTAACACATCCCACTTGAGAACAATATCACCTTCCTTGAAAGCTCTCGTTGTAGCTTTCTTATCAAATGTTTTCTTTGTTTGGAGTTGATGATACTCCAAAGTTTGGATTGCTTTGTCTCTTGTTTCTTTAAGCTCCATTAGCTCTGCATATCTTATGGACATTGGGTCATGTTCTTCAAACATTTCCAACTGGTGAACAATGTCTAGAGCTGGAAGCTCTACAGACAGAGGTAATCTAGCCTCTTTTCCATAAACAAGTACATATGGTGAATTACCAACTAATTTCTTAGGGGTTATTCTATCTGCCCAAAGTGCAGATTTCAATGTGGTATGCCAAACCCTTTGATTCTCCTCCATGGTTCTCTTGATAATTATGATCATATTTTTATTTGTACTTTCAACTAAACCATTACCCTGTGGGTAATAATTCAAGGAAGTATTCAAATGAATTCCATGTTTAACAACCCAATCTATAACTCTTAACCCAACAAAAGCAAGAGTAGTATCTGAAATGATGGAGTCAGGAACTCCAAATCTGGTGACTATATCCTCATAAAAGCTTAGAACTGAAGATTCATTAGCTTCTTTCAAAGCTACTGCTTCTGTCCACCGTGTAAAATAGTCTATATGGCTGTAAGCACCCACTTGTGACCAGCACTGGAAGGTGGATTAATTGGACCGATAAAGTCAATGCCCCATCTCATGAAGGGTTGCTCTACCTGAATTGGATGTAAAGGCATAGCAGGAAACTTCTCCTTTCCTACAAAAAGAGCACACTTAACACACTTTCTTGCCCAAGCATGGGTATCCTTAAATAAGTTGGGCCAATAATAGCCAGCTCTCATGATTTTCCAAGCAGTTGTCCTAGGAGCAAAGTGACCTCCCGAAACTCCGTCATGAAATTCATGAAGTACCTTTTCTGTTTGATCAATATAAATACACCTCAATAAAACACCATTTAGATCTTTCCTGAAAAGAATATTGTCAATGAGGACATATGGAATTGATTGCAATTTGAAGTATCTTCATTTTGCTCTTTCTAGACTTGGTGGACACTCACCAGTTTGAAGAAAATGAGTCATTTCCTGAATCCAACTTGCTTCTACTGTAGGAGAAACATTTTGATTCTGATTGTCATTCACTAAAACAACTTGTGATTCTGATTTATGTGCATCTTCAGGGGTTGAGGCAATTTGCTCACAAAGACCTCTTCCTCTGACAAGTTTTGTGATTTTGATATTGACATCAAACTCCATTACTTTTGTGATCCATCCTGCTCTTTTTCTCACTCAGATATTTGTTTAACAGAAATTCTTTCACACTTGGGTGTGCAACTAAAAGATGAATCTTGTTATTGGAAATTAGAGGTTTAAACTTCTTTAAGCTTCTAATCACATCGAGAACATGTTTCTCAACAAATGTATATTTCTATTCATAATCAGTAAGACCTTGATGAAAAAAGGCTATTGGTTGCTCTAAATTATCATTGTTTTTCTGAACCAGCATAGCAGAAATAGAACTAATGCTACCAAAAGCATACAAAATGAAGTCTTTAGATAAATATGTATTTTCCAATGTTGGGGCTGATGCTAAAGCCTCTTTAATTGCTTCAAAGCTGTTTTTGGCTTTTTTAGTCTAACTGAAAAATTGCATTCTTTTTAAGCATGGTAGTCAAAGGCTGTAATAAGTTTGCAATATTAGGTATGAATCTTCTTAAAAAGTTGATTCTACCTAAAAATCTTTGTAATACCTTTTTATGATTGGGTAACGGTAGTTCAAGTATGGCCTTAACTCTTTCAGGGTCAAAGGTAATTCCCTCTTTTGATACTATATGACCCAACAATTTACCTTCATATACAACAAATATACTCTTTTTCGGATTGAGAGGTATCCCATACTCTGCATTTTTCAAAAACTTGCTTGAGATGTGATAGGTGTTCGTTTGCATTTTTGGAATAAACAGTTACATCATCTAGATAAACAAGCAGAAATTTCTGAATTAAACTCTAAAATGCCATATCCATGGCCCTTTGAAATGTGGCACCAACGTTAGATAAGCCAAAAGGAATTCTCTTGTAGGCCATAGTGCCCCACTTTGTTGTAAATGATGTTGTATATTGATCTTCTTCTTTGACTAGAATCTGGTTATAACTAGAGTATCCATCCAAAAGAGAAAATCTCTCTGAACCGGCAACAACTTGGAGAATCTTCTCCATTGAGGGTAAGGGGTAATGGTCTTTTAAAGACACTCTGTTAAGGTCTCTAAAATATACACATAATCTTATCTCCCCATTCTTCTTTATAACTGGAACAAGGTTAGAAACCCAGGATGTGTGTTTAATCGGAAATACAATACCCCCCTCAACTAACTTGGTTAGCTCTTTGATCATTAAAGGTTTGAGCTTGGGGTTCAAAGGTCTCTGTTTTTGTCTAACAGGCTTGGCACCAAGTTCTAACTCAATTGTATGTTGTGCAATATGAGGATCAAACCCTTTTAAATCAGAATATTTCCAAGCAAAAACATCATGATACTCTTGGCATAAAGCAATGAAAGCTTTTCTATCTTCAGCTAAACAATTTTTTCCTAATTTAAGAAGCTTACCTTTAAAAATTTCCACTTCCTCATAATGATCTTCCTTCACTTGAATGTTGACTTTGATTTTCTTAAGCTGATCATCAGTATTGAATATGGACTCCAAGGTAACTAAACCTTTGGGTCCAAGCTTGTTTGTATTCAGCTGTATAACCTGATCTTCATACTGCTGCTTAAGTTTATCCTGATTTGTAACAAAAAATTGATCTTCTACTAGCAGAAAAGTTAAAATTTGCTCATCACTGTCAAATACTTGCTAGTTGATGTTGTTATCAGGAATTGATGGTCTAATTATGACTTTAACATATTGTTGTATCCTCTCTTTTTCGATATCATTTAGGATATCAAATTGTGCTCCAATTGCTGCAAGTTTGTCAGCATGTTTATTCTGATTTCTTGGGATAGAAATCAGATTGAAGGCATCAAACTCCTCAATTATGTTCCATACTTTGTTTCTATAGGAATTCAAGGCATCATTCTTGGCAACATTTAGGCCTCTAACCTGATTAACTATCAATTCGCTGTCTCCATAGACTTTTAAATAGTTAATTCCTATTTTCCTTGCCCACTCAAGGCCTTGAATGAGTCCTTTATACTCAACAGTGTTATTTGAGCATGCAAAGGCAAAATGAAAAGTTGAAAAATACCTATCACCCTGTGGAGAAACAAGCATTGCACCTCCACCTACTTCATTCTTGTTTCTGGAACCATCAAAAAACATCTCCCAAAGTTCATTTTGCTGTTGTAATAGCTGATCTGCACCTTTCTCAAGGTTTGGAACCTCTACATCAGGTTCAAGCATCACATAATTTCCCATACCAACATCTTGAATAAGGTCTTGAGGACTGTCCAACACATTTTCTTCTGCCCATTCGTGTAACAACACGTTAGAAACACCTTCTACTTGCAATTCTTGAGCAACAACAAGTTCACTGTCAGTAAAAATGACACAATTTGTGTCTGTAGCAATAGGAACAACGTTGATAGCACTTGAGTTGTATGGCTCAATGTGATGTTTGGCCAAATTTTCAGATTTAATGGTAACCTTGGTTCCATATCTTGTTCTAAACAACATATGTGACCAATCAGTTGAAACATAACCTCCTATCTTAGTTGTAAAGTCTCTTGAGAGACATAAGGAAAAGAAAGGTGGGAGATCTATGACACATATGTCTTAGGAAACTGAAAAGTTCGGGCAAGCATGAAGAGTAAGACTCAAGCCTTTTATAACACCTAAAGTATTAACAGAGGTACCATCCAATTGAATCACTCCTTTCTCTAAAGGCTGATATTTTAGTCTCAGTTTGTCAGCAATTTTATTTGGCATTACAGAGCTACTAGCTCCACTGTCTACCATACAGTTGTGGACTAACTTATCACCTATGATTATAGGCACATAAAACAGAAGTGGTTTGATGTCCTTACCTACTTCTTTATTTGGGATGTTTATCATTTACCTGTTGATCATTTGTCAATATAGCTCTAACTTGACCTATTAGTGACTCATCAGACACTTTCAAACTTGACAAGGCTAACTGTAACATGTCTTTTTGGCCTGGAATAGCTAATGAATCCCACATAGACATCGTTACATTCATTCTTTTCATGTTTCCAATAATATTATAAGGTACAACTGGGTTTACTTTCTGATGTACCTTTACACTAGCATGATCAACTTGCAAGTATGGCTGCTCCTTAGGTGGAAGTTGCTGATTTCTTTGCAAAATATGAGTTACTTGTGATGTAGATGGTCCTGCAGCTGCTTCTTTTCCTTTATCAACTGCTTGATCAAGTTCAAAGCTCTTTTCTTTGCCCTTGTATTAGTTGCAACTGGAGAATCATCTACATTTACACCACACAATTCTTCACCTTTCCAGTTAAGTAAAGTGGTTTCATCTATAAGCTGATCATGTTGTTATGGGAGTACATCATTGAGTACATTCTGCTATGAGCTTGAAGCATTTTGTACCATAAGTGCTCGATTTATAACTCCATTGGAGCATGTATCCTGATTATGTGGTTGGTTGCATGGGTAGCAGCACTCATAATCAATAGCAAGATTATTTTGAATAGGGACAAGGTCCCTAGTTGCACTAATAGGTGCTGGGTTATATGCCTGAAAAGGCCTTTGATTCACATTCTGTCTCAAACCTTGATAATTTCCTTGGTACTGCTGCCTATTACCTTGAAATGGTTGATTTTCAAGTCTGTTATATGACTCCTGCTTCTCTAAATTAACCAATTTGTTCCAAAAAGTCTGCAAAATATTCTCAATCTTTTGTTGGCTCTCTTTTATTTCCTACAACTCTTGAGATTGAATTGGAACAACAAATTCTTGTTTACCAGCAACTGGTAATGCTGGTATAGCAAGTAATGGTGCAAATGGTGGAATTTGAAGTGGCATATTTGGCTGTATCTCTAGAAAAATAGGCATGGGAAGCCTGGGAGCAATCTTTCCTGCCTGTATTAAGTAATTTTCTACTCTAATTGTTGTCTCATAAGCATCAGGTAGAGAAACTCCTCCCATTGATTGTGTCATAACAGCTATATCACTATTAAGAGCCTTCAAATAGTACAAAAATGCGTATTTTGGAGGTGGTCTCACTGTTGCAGGGATTCTATCCCAGATCCTCTGAAATTTGAAGTTGAAATCATTCATTTGCTCTTGAGGAGCTCTCTTTATTGTAGTTAACTGCTCTAATAATGACAAGTTATCAGATTGTCCTGAAATTGTTTGTGTAACTTATCACCCAATTTGTCCCATGTTGCGATTATACCTACTCCGAGGCTTCTGAACCACTGTAATGCTCTTCCTTTGAATGATGCTGCAAGTAGCCTTACAACTACATCCTCTTGTGTAATATGATGATCACTACATAAGGAAGCAACATCCCTTATGTGCTCAATTGGAGTTGTTTGGTATTCACCAGTAAAGATCGACAAGCTTTTCAAAGTTGCAACTGGTATGCCATTATGTTGTGCTAAATTTAATGGATTGCCTCCATTAAATGGCACAAAGGGATGATTTCTGGCAGCCATTAGAGGTGGCTAAGATGGATTCAAATATGTAAAAACAACAACTGATGAACTTGCTACAACAACAGAACTTGAAGAAGAAAAAGTTTCAAAACCTATAGAGACAACAAATAAAATCTTCTTTGGACTGCTGGAAGGTGACCTTACTGTTCTATACCTTCGTGAGGCAGAACGATTCTCACTCTGCTTTTTGGATGGCCTTCCTCTCCTCCTTGGTGGTGAAAATACTGATGCTAGTCTAACACTAGGTGGTGTAGACTGGACTCTCTTGGAAGGGGGTACTCTTTTTGTTGTTCTGCCTTGTCTTCTGGGTGGTGACAACTACAAAAATTTGAATTCTTTGGAACTTCTTGTTTGAACTCTTCTCATAAGTTGTAACAACACTAGTTCTGAAGTTCTTACACTTTACAGAGTCACCAAGTATGCAAAAATAACTTCTATAAAGTATGAAACTTGATGGTTGCATACCAAACCAACAAAAATTGTGGAGAATGTGTCCCACTGAGTGTGCCAAAATTGTTGTCTCTTAAAGTTGCACCCTTATCAAGTTGCAGAACTTGATACTTTAGAGAAACATGAGAACTTTTCCAAGTTGTGGGTCACCTAAAAATGGAAAAGAACCTCCAGAGAAGGCCGGCTTCCTATGTTTCATTACCTAACTAATGAATTTTTAGTAAGGAAAAGGGAGAAAGATTATTGATGAAAATGGTTAAAACTAAAACTTGTAAATGGTATTCCCTATGGTGATGCACTTAATTGGTAAAAACTTGAAATTTCAGAGGACAGTCACTTGCTTCTCAAAGAAATGAAACAAAACAATTGCACAACCTATTTTAGTAAATTTTATGCATAATATTTCAGTAAAGAGGCTTAAACTGACTATAACTTTCATAAAGGAAAGCTAATTTTCACAATCTAAAAGTTAAGTACAATTCCTTAGCACATTTTCCAACTTGCATAAAAGATAACTTTGCATAAAAGGCATGAAATGAGACAAAATAACAAGGAGGTTAAAATACCTCACAAGTGATTTGATCAATCACCCTAATAACACACAACTCTACAAGAATAAGAAGGAAAAAAGCTTCGAATGTTGATATCCAAGGACTTTTTTGAATTCAAGTCAAGTAAAATGAGTTACGAAATGTATGCACAAAATCTGTAAAAAGGACTCCCAGAGTCACTGTCTCCAAAATTTGCATAATTTAGAACTGCTTTCAAAATGAGTAACCAAAGTGATTAAGTACAAAAGCTCCACCAAACAAGGATTTTTCAACCTCCTTGGGTTGGATGCAACCATAATTCCTAAAATCTAGCCCCTAGATCATCTCCAAAAGGGCTCCAAATGTGAGAAAAATTCAAACATGACTTAGTCCACCAAGATGACTCATAAAATTGACCTCAAAAGGCTCTTAAGAGCAATAAAAACCTCCTAGATGCTCTCTAAATGTTTGCAACAACCTCACAACCTCCCTAGATGCTTGCAAAATCATAAGTTGAACCATATCCACTATTTCTCCTCATCATGCATTGAGAATTCAAGGCATATCACTTTGCATTAGAAATAAAATTTAAAGCTTAAGTGATTTATAAAATATCACCTAAGTTAATGTTTTACATTTAGAAGTGAAATGCAAAAAAAATTTGAAAATGCATATTATGTGAGACTTCAAGTCTTACCCCATAGTGTATGTATTATTCCTTATGTATATCTTTTTAAAGAAAAGGTAAAATACCTAATCTTATATCGGCATATGTTAGGGTATAAACCCTAAAAGTAAAACAAAAACAAAAAAATAAAATTCATTTCATTTGTTTCAATGCTTCTAGAGGATGCCGCCAACATTGTAGGGTTTGAGAAAACTTTGTAAGATGATTTTCATGGTAGAATCTGGAGTAGAACTGTGATATTTCCTCTGCATCATTTCATTTTATTCACTTTGTAATTGTTTGGAAACTCAAATG